>OX392510.1:23798204-24427610 GCA_947623375.1 Apotomis capreana
CAACTCGGCAACTGGATGCTCGGCAACGGCAACTCGGCAACTGGAAGCTCGGCAACGGCAACTCGGGAACTGGAAGCTCGGCAACGGCAACTCGGCAACTGGATGCTCGGCAATGGCAACTCGGCAACTGGAAGCTCGGCAACGGCAACTCGGGAACTGGAAGCTCGGCAACGGCAACTCGGCAACTGGATGCTCGGCAACGGCAACTCGGCAAATGGAAGGGGCGCGCGGGGGACCCCCGCGCCCCTTCCACTTGTCCTTGATTCGCTCGCGTTGCTAGTTGCCGAGATAGTTCGAGTGTTCGGCGTTAGGTGCCGTCCGGCGTTAGGGGACTTCCCCCTACTATTGACAAGAACTAAGCAAAAAAGGGCCATGAAATGACTACAATTGACTCGTATACCTTTGAATCGCTAGTAACCAATCTACTCATTCATCGGCTAACTGTACAGTCAGCTTTATCCACGTGTATAGACTGTTTTCTGGTACACATGCTAACTTACAATTTGTTAACAGTGCTACAACGACTACGGCGACATCATCAAAGCGACGACCTTTGAATCGCTAGTAACCAATCTACTCATTCATCGGCTAACTGTACAGTCAGCTTTATCCACGTGTATAGACTGTTTTCTGGTACACATGCTAACTTACAATTTGTTAACAGTGCTACAACGACTACGGCGACATCATCAAAGCGACGACCTTTGAATCGCTAGTAACCAATCTACTCATTCATCGGCTAACTGTACAGTCAGCTTTATCCACGTGTATAGACTGTTTTCTGGTACACATGCTAACTTACAATTTGTTAACAGTGCTACAACGACTACGGCGACATCATCAAAGCGACGCTGTCCAAGGCGCGCGAAATCAACAAGCTGTCGTGCGCGCTCACCATGCAGCTGGCCATGCAGGCGCTGTACACGGCGCTGCTGCAGCGCCACGCGCAGCCGCACCGGCAGCTGCCCGAGCTGCTGGAGCTCAAGGTACCAACATGTGAACACAACATAATCAACAAGCTGTCGTGCGCGCTCACCATGCAGCTGGCCATGCAGGCGCTGTACACGGCGCTGCTGCAGCGCCACGCGCAGCCGCACCGGCAGCTGCCCGAGCTGCTGGAGCTCAAGGTACCAACATAAGTGTTTGTCCGGAACCCTCGGTGCGCGAGTCCGACTCGCACTTGCCCGGTTTTTTTTTACTTAAGCATCTATAACAGTGATAAAGCCCAATAAGGCCTAGTTTCCCCTCTGGGTTGGAAGGTCAGATGGCAGTCGGTTGCGTAAAAACTAGTGCCTACGCCACATCTTGGGATTTTAGGTAGCCGACCCCGATTGAGAATTCATTCTCTACAAAGATACGGGACAAAGGCTAGGAGGATGATGATGATGATGATCTATAACAGAGATACTTCCGACGGTGACCTCGAATGTTTGTTACTACCGTCCATATCCTTTCCCAGGAGTTGGCGAAGCGGTTCTCCGTGATGTTCGGTCTGGACGCGGTGAAGAACCGCGAGGCTCTGACGGCCCTGCACCGCGCTGGCGTGGGCTTCGCGGCGCTGGAGCCGCGGAACCTGCTGTTCCTGGAGCCGCTCGCCGAGCTGTCCAACAAGCTGCTGCGCCAGGACAAGCGACACGTACTCAAGGTGAAACATTTTTTTTTGTTCCCTATAATTATTAGCCTTTTGAGCGCCACAGTCGGCTGTGGCCGTCAACAAAAAATCGTGCCCCTGACGCCACGTCGGCCACAGCCGTCCAAATTTCAATGATCAAAAACTTTGTAATTCTAACCGCTACAAGTATTTTTCAATCCCTGTTGATTTTGGGGCACATCTTTTTTTTTTACTCTGGCGTCAGCGGTTAATAGGTTAGTATAGCCACAATGGTTGAGACACCGCATATAACGTGATATCATGTAATGCAGCGAACTGGGCTAGGAGTATGTTTTTAGAAACACACTACCGACTTAAGACTGCACCGAGCGAAATGTGAAAAAATAGGCAGTTGCCGTTAAGTAGATAACGTCAACACTAGTTGATTAATCCATTTCTAAATTATATATTTAGCATTTCGAAGAATGTGTTAACAACTTCTCCGAGGAAAAATTACAAGATTATTAATATTTTACCCTAGAGAACTAAGTAAAGTTGGACGAAAATTGTAAAATCGTAAGCAGGCGTTAAGTGTCTTTTTATACTTTAACAATGGAAATCTATTCTGATTTTCAGTTCAAAAAAAAGATGCATGTTTACATTACAATTTGTCCGCATCAAATATTTCAATTATTGTTTGGTATTAAAGGTCCAGATTTATCAAAAAGTGCTTTTAATTCTCCATACCTTTTTTACTATGGCGGCCGCGCGCCGATCTGAATACGCATTCCCCGCGCTCTATGGTTCAGTCGCAAACGCTCGGCGCCCTCTTAAACTATAGTTATTTACGATACAAGTGTGGAAGGTTGGTGATTTCAGAAGAGTGTGATTTTTAGTCACGAGCGAGGTACGAGCGAGTGATTAAACAAACACGAGTCGGAAATCATCTTACACACGAGTTCCGTACAAAACTTTACTATGCATGTACGAGAAAATAGAAAATACTTTAATACTCACAAAGACTGTTTACATTGGAAAAAAAGTATTTTGATTTGATTTATCCAACAAGAAGCCGTCGTTCACATTTTTTACTTCTTCAATAACATTTTACGGGTTTAAATTCATGATTCGTCCCTTTATCTCGCCATTATTTCAGCAGATTTGCACAAAAAAACTTCAAAATAAACTAAACATCAATACAAAATGGCGGAGTTATTTGGAAACCGCGCTCGACATAATCTACTACTGCGCATGTGCAAAAGTATTTTTTTAATATTCGTCTTATGTCAAAAAAATGGCACAAGCGCGTGTACATTCAGCCAAATTTATTTAATGAATAAAGATTTAAAGTTCGTTTATTAATCAAATTTTATATCTAATGTAATTAATGACGTGTTAAATAAATTAATTAATGAAATATTGGTATTATTGTACTTTTATACGTGATAATAATTGGTGTTTGACTTATTTATCAAAAAAAATTAAATAATAAAACCTCTTTGCATCGCTTTTCATCTTCCTTTTCATTGTTTTGTTACTATACAACTGCTACATGTTCCATAACCAAAAATGTACAAAAACATTGAATAAATGTCTTATTATTATTATTATTATTATTATTTGTGTCAGGCTGTCAGATACGGCTATAAATTAAAAAAAAATTGAAAATTAAAAAGCACTAGTGCGGAAAAGTAGTACTTTCCGCACAGTTTGAATGCCTAGAATACGCTCTTTTCGAGCACATGCATTGTAAAGTATTTATCAGCATTGTATAATAATATATGCTATAATATTATTTATGATTTTTTAGATTACCTTGAAATGAATTTTCATAAATCAGATAAAGATACAACGAGTGACTATTTTATTAGTGTATACATTCTAATTGTGCTGTCTTTTACTAATTTACCCTAGTAAACATCAACATAGACTTTCGGCGTTCGCCGTTCGAGAACTTTCCCGAACGGCGATCGCCGAAAGTCGATGTTTCGAATCGGATCGAACGAATGTTATTAGTACATTACATATTTATGGGGGTGAATTCGTGAATGTACCTACCAGATTGCAGTTGTTCGTGGTCATAAATATGCGATCTCGGGCTTTACGAATCACCGCCAGTGGTTTGTCTAAAGTTTTAGGTCTTGGAAGTGAGATTTTCTCACCGCGGGCAGTAAAACCCCCTTTCGGCCCAAGGCGGCATAAAATAATGTAGTGTCGTGTGTTGTGCAGTTCCTGGACGCGAAGATCTCCGCGGGCGCGGGCTGGGGCGAGGAGTGGGCGCCGCTGCAGACCTACCGCGGCTCGCTGCTCACCGACGCGCAGGACGAGCGCCCGCCGCCCGCGCGCCGACACTACGCCAGGAAGAACAGTGAGTCATTATCATGTGCCTGTCGCGAGGAGTGGGCGCCGCTGCAGACCTACCGCGGCTCGCTGCTCACCGACGCGCAGGACGAGCGCCCGCCGCCCGCGCGCCGACACTACGCCAGGAAGAACAGTGAGTCATTATCATGTGCCTTTCGCTCCTAGCGGCGTAAACTGCGAAGCCCCGTCCAACTTACATGAATAAATTCTACACTTTTTAGTGTTCGCCAATATATCACGCCCAATACACTCTGGTGCGAGCTATCGGACTGAGCTAAAACGTGGGTAAAGGAGTAGCTGAAGATAGAAAGACGCGAGCTTATGGAAACCCTCTGCACCTCCGGGGTGCGTTAGGACAGAACAACAACAATATATCACGCAGAAACTACTGGAATTTACGTTACATTAGGCCGGGGCAAATTGCCACGGGAGGGCCGTTTGTAGGGATCCAGACTCGAATAGACGGGAAAATGAAATCAGAACAGGGGTATGCAGAGCACGCGGAGTTGATCTGAAAATATTGTCCAATAATTGGGTCTGCAATCCCTTCAAGTAGTGAAAAAATCAAACTTCTACACAATCGAAAGATACGAACGTAATATTCCGTTTATGATGCTTATTTCTCGCTAGCAATGGAATCAAATGAGACGAAGGAAATCAATCAAAATAGAACTTGAAATGAAACATTAAATTTTGCCAGGTTTGTCGTGTAACACGAAAATCTAAAATCTGTAAAATTATATTAACGACAATAGTACATTACATCAGAGGCCGGGAATCCGTTTTCACGACGAGGCATGTATAGTGCTTTTCTCACATAGGTACAATGAAATAAAAAATATACTTCAAAGAACAACATTTTATTAATTGACAAATAGGACATTTTAGTCTAACAACCAACCTTTAAAAACAAAATCTGCTTTTTAGGGTTCCGTACCCAAAGGGTAAAAACGGGACCCTATTACTGAGACTTCGCTGTCCGTCCGTCCGTCCGTCCGTCCGTCCGTCCGTCCGTCCGTCCGTCTGTCACCAGGCTGTATCTCAACAAGGGTGATAGCTAGACAGTTGAAATTTTCACAGATGATGTATTTCTATTGCCGCTATATCAACAAATACTAAAAATAAAATAAAATAAATATTTAAGGGGGGCTCCCATACAACAAACTTGTTACTTATAGATTATATATATATGTATAGGTACGGAACCCTTCATGCGCGAGTCGGTCTCGCACTTGCCCAATTTTTTTTGTCAAACCAGCCAGCTGTGTGAATGACCTTGTTGTTGAAACCAAAAAAAAGTTACTTTACAGGCCTAGGCCTGAAAAGCAGTATGAAATCCCTTTACAGTCCTCTCGAGTTGTTGCGCCCAAAAAGCGATACTTCCGAGCCTATTATAAGGAACGTAAAGACAATATTTCATTGCATGTTTGAGAAAATACAAAATACAAGCATATTTGCAGTTGGTAAACTAACTTCGACCTATGTCGATATATTTGGACAATAGTCTTCTCACGGTACAGTTAGATTGACACTGAAACCAGTTTATCTTTTCGTGAGATCATTATCTAGTATTTTCTTAGTTTGTACGGAACCATCGTTGCGCGAGTCTGACTCGCACCTGACCGGCTTTTTTTCTTACTTACGAGATCACAATCGGAAATATACCAAACCTGATTATTTGTTCTACAGGAGGACAAGACGCGGAGGAAGAGGGAGAAGAAAACAACGACTCAGAGGGAGAGCAACCCGGGTGAGCCCGCGCCGACTGTTCTAGTAGCTAGCCGTAGACTTCCAGCCCCAACACACCCTTATACGACAAAACAGATAGGTACAGAAATCAATCTACATAGAAGCGCGCTCGTGCAAACGCACACATAGACATTGCTCACGGACACGTCAAGCGGATGGCACTCGCGCTCGCACTGGTCTGAACTGGTCCGAGATATCGTGTCCATGAGCAATGTCTATGTGTGCGTTTTCTGTACCTATCTGTTTTGTGCTTATACCAAAGCGAACACTGTAAGGTGTATTCACTCTGAAACGATAAGGTGGATCCTAATAATCCGGTAATCGCTTTCCATCAGGCGATCCGTTTGCTCGTTTGATGACATAAAAATTATAAAATTGTTATCGACCTATGCCAATATTATCTAAAACTTAATCATTATTTGTACATTATATATCTAGGACAGTGAATTCGTGAATCTCCCAGATTGCAGGTACATGTGGTCCGAACCGAAGGTAAGGGCCATATATATGCGATCTGGGGCTTTACTAATTACCGCCCGTGGTCTGATTTTCTCCCCACTTCACGACATAGGGCGATGTAACAATTACAATATCATTATGATTGACTAAACACATTATCAAACTGGACAACATCAGGTCATAATCAGGTGCCGTCTTTGTTCGCTCTGGTATATACTGATACCATAGATATCCGTATTCGCCCATACTCGATTCTATATTCACATCTCCTAAATTACATTGTACATACTTTGAAATTCCAATTTAAATTACTTTTTTTTAATTTTAGTGGAAAATAAATAGTACAAATAGCGAACTTAATGATTATGGTTGTCTCCAAACCAATCATGAACCGTTATTGAAATGGCAATTTATATTTCTATGAATGATGTAAATTATTTGGGGCGAATGCGGATGCGTTGCTCATCAGATTATACATAAAATATTTAAATCAAACATTGTTTAACGTTGATATTTAAGTATAACGTGTCAAATATGTATGTAACATGGTACAATTTATACATAATGTTTTTATTATATTACTGACATTATAACAAAAATGTAAATATATTGTATTTATTATGACTATGTGACAGAGGGGCCTTATTAAAGTTAACGTAAAATATGGGCGATATATGAAGTAAGTTGTTAGTATTTTTAGTTAGTTGTAGTTTTAGAGTAGTTAGCCGCATCCAGTTCAGAGACAAGCGAAGATGAATACAATTCTGTGCGTCTAGCATAGAGATGTGCCGTTCTCGAGATCGTTTTCCAATTTGTATGGGGAAAGGACATTCTCGAAAACAATTACCGTATAAATCTGGAAACTCTTAAGGCCCGGTTCAGACACGGCGGGAACCGGGTTCCCGCCGTGTCTGAACCGGGCCTTAGTCGCTCTTCAAATACTATCTGTCACTTTCCTTTCAATACCGTGCGAGCAAGACAGGCGATGCTGAGTCGCACGACAAGCGTAGTCGCTGCTAGATATGCTAGTCCTGCTGGTTTGTACGGACCGAGAGCTCAAAAATATTTATACAGGCTCTACTAACACGTGTTTTAATAGGATTTTTTTTTATAATTTTTTTTTTATTAAAAAAGAACAACACAGAGTGCGCTCTAGTACCGTAGAATGATGTAATCAAAAAATGTGATTGACTTTACTATGTGATAGCTCATTTGGACTGTTCGAGTTGGTTTAGAACACTACGCCGAAAATGCGGGATCACAGGTTCGAGTCCTGCTTACATTGTAGTGATCGCATCACATTTTTTTTATAATCTACCATCTACCTTAGTGTGTTATGGTCGCTTATACTTTCTCAAAGGCTTCCACATGCCTTGATAACAATGTTTGAATAAAACCTACCAATTTTCATTCCTAAGGGATGTCGAAGACCATCCGTCCCGAGATTTGTTTTATATTCCCAAGTTTTTTTAGAGTTGTTGGAGAATCAGTTTAGGTCAAAATTCGTGCGCTCTGAGCGGGTGGATGCGGAACCGTTGACTGTTTTTAATGAGAATAATGTTAGCGTAAGTAATATATTTTTATAATAAATGAGTTTTGATAAATATCTGAATTTTACTGACCTCCCAATAGCACGCTTCTCCTGTAAGGTAAGTTTTCCAGAAACAAAAAAGGTCTTTGCCTTTCCTTTGTGGGTACAGTACTGGTGACGCTAAGTCGTGCATAAAACGTAGTTGGGCGTTTTCAAAAAAAAAAAACGATTCCCTATTTCTTCCGGAACTTGGCGTGTTTGGGTTCATCCTATTCGGAATCGATAGCATTTTCAAAGTATGAAATAAAAAAATTGGGCAAGTGCGAGTCTGACTCGCGCATGAATTTTGTTGTATGGCCCCCCTTAAATATTAATTTTGTTTTATTTTTAGTGTTTGTTGTAATAGCGGCAATAGAAATACACCATCTGTGAAAATGTCAACTATCACCGTTCTTGAGATACAGCCTGGTGACAGACGGACGGACAGCATAGTCTCAGTAATAGGGTCCCGTTCTTACCCTTTGGGTACGGAACCCTAAAAAGTGTTCTAAATTTGTCCGTTGTATTACGTCACGTTTGAATATGAGCTATATATATATATAAGCATTTCGTAGTGGAAACTGAAATTCCTATACGAATTTTGGGACACATATTTTTTTATTTTATACATTGAAAATTCTATCGATTCTGAGGGATGATCCTAAAATCGTCAAGTTCTAGAAGCAACGGATTCTGTTTTTTGTTGAAAACCTTCAATTGCGACAAGTGGCACCAGACTGGCAGCTGTCTACAGAGGGTCTGTAAAGTCATCCCAGTATGTACAACTGGCGTTCAATTTATATGCTCGCCTTTATAATAGAGAATACATGCTGAACGAGACTATAGTGGATCAGCGGTGGCAAGTAAGTAGGTACAGTCAACCAATTTGATTTCTAGAGGCCACTATATAGAACCTTCTCACAATGGCAATGATATGAGATTACAAGCGGCTTTCATATTCACTGTGACAAGGTACGAAATGGCCTAGGAATCAATTTGGTTGACTGTATTTAAGTAATCTATTTGCATACTATTATAAAATTCTAGATTTGTATTGAAATCAGTTTTCTATGGAGATGGGTCGTGATGTCAGGAAAAATCTTAGAATCGTGATGCATGATCGTCTTTTGTTTTGTATGGGCGCGCGGCGTCATACCAGTCTGGCGCCACCTGTTTGGTCGTAATTTTCTGTGTCCTAACACGCCGAAATGGCTAGATTTTTTAAAATCAGTTTTGGTATAGAGATAGCATGGACATCCAAAGATGGTTATAGTATACTTTTTATCCGTCTACTTTCTAATCTTCTTAAGTTGCTGTTACCTTCTTGTAAATAACTATAAATAAAAGTTTTGACCCAGTAAGACAATTCAGTAGTTAGGAAAAAACAGTGTTTGTTGGTGCCTTTTCCTTGTTCCGTACCTGAAGGGTAAAAATGAGACCCTATTACTATACTCCACTGTCCATCCGTCTGTCTGTCACCGGGCTGTATCTCATGAACCGTGATAGCTAGACAGTTGACAATTTCACAGATGATCTATTTCTGTTGCCGCTATAACAACAAATACTAAAAACAATGAAATTAATATTAAAGTGAAATATAGTCCTTTTTAAAAATCATATTTGGAGAACCCGGTTACGTTAACTTTTCTCCTCATTTGTATCTGGCGTCATACATACCAGGTGCGAATAACTTAACCCAGCCAGTTAAGATGGGATAATTTTTTTTTACTCTATATGTAAGTATTTTTCTGCTAAATTGCTGCTAAAGAGGTTTGTATAAAAACTATTTCGTAGTGCAAACGTGCTCGTAGTTTAGCGATTAGTAGGTAATCGCTAAATTACGATTTTTCTGTTTCTGAAGGCTGGGTGACTGAATTACTTATCTATGAAAAGCGACAATTTACGATGAAATTAGTAGGTATTCCATTAAATAGGCGTATCGTCGAGGATAGTGCAATACCGCATAAATAACAGCTAGTTCTCATTTCAATAGAATAATTAGCATTTGTTTGAATATTGATTCGTATCTACACTTGTTATTTACGCGGTGTTGCACTATCCCCGACGGTATGTAGGTACCTACCTATTTAAGTAATTATGGTAAGTATGATCCTTAATACCTGATATCGTCGAAAAAGTTGACTAATATAATTTCGTGTAAATATGATTTATAGTTTATTTATTTATTATTACCTACTGGTAAGTAACATTCCTATAACTAAACTGCTTGAATTTCTTTCGTTAAAGAGGATTAAGTAGGTTATAGAGTAGTAGTAGTTAGTCGTAGTTAGTTTTATTGTTATTTTTGGTTGTTAATATTAATAAAAAAAAATATTGTCTAGTATTTTGTTTGCATTTTCAAATATAAGTAGGTATTTTTGACATATTTGGTGAATTTATTTTTAACCACTGGTTTTTGTTTGAATATTTGGTGCCGATGACGTCAAATTGCCTTTTCCATTACTATTTTCGGATTAAAATCAAGTAATTTTATCAGTATCTATTGAAAGACAAAAATACATGGTGATGGCCTCCTTGACGTATCCGTCAATGGCGACACCCTGTCAACTGTTTCTGCGTGTGCGCACGTGGCTCGTGACTCCCAGCTTGTTCACCAACACACGATCACAAGCTGGACAGTATAGCCACCTTTTTTATACTGTGGTAGTATAGCTGTCCGTCAGCGTTGTACCTACGTGTAGGTGTAGGAAGGCCTGGGTCGCGCCTTGCGAAGCTCGCGTTTCGAATCGAGCTCTTTAAAAAGGCGGAGTCATTCATAGCCCTGTTTGTTGTGTTTTTAAGCTCAAAAATAGGTACAACAAACAGGGCAACACTTTAAAAGCTGAAACAGCAAATTTAAGATACAAATAAATCTGTTTGAATCGCCGGCTGGCCTAGGTATTTTGGACGTTTTGGACACTTTCATATTGCTCTTAGAAAATAAATAATCCAATTCTGCTCATTTTATCCAGGAATTTCTTTGACTTCACACCACATCTATAGGTATAGGAATACTTATCGTAAATCTGTAATTGCGCCATAATGACGACATCAACACCAAAAGTCCCATTACATTCTTACTAATACAACGCTAATTAAATATTAGTACAAGTTCCAAACGTAGCGTAACTTTATATGTTAACTTATAATTGTATATGTAGGAGGCGGCGGCGCCTGCGCTTGCCCGTGTCGCACCGGCGCACCAGCCTGCCGCGCGTGCGCCGCGACAACACCCCCACCCCGGCGTCCACGCCCTCCCTCTCCATCGACGAGACCACGCCCCGCACGCCCACACCCACTCTGCACCACACGCCCAACCTCCGTCGGAGCGCGCGCCTCGCGAAATCAGACTTAGGAAGTGACACGTCGGAATTGAAAAGAACTTCCACTAAGGGAAGCGATACGTCGAGAAAAGATTCCTCCGCAACGACAGGAAGAAAACGGACTTCAGATAAGAGCGACTCGTCAAAAATTGACTCAGATGTGACCGTAAACAAGAAACGTGCCCCGATGATATACTCCGACGATAGCAACGGGTCCAAATCGGGAGAGATAGTCGCGACTCCGCGCAGCGAGGTAGAAACCGTAAATGTCTGGAGGCGGGTTCCGATGATATACTCCTCGAACGAGAGTCTCACACCGAAATCGGACGTCGAGCCGGAGCATGTCACATCAAACTCGGATAACAAGGCGGAATCTCGCGAACTAGAGCAGACGTGGGTGTCCACGCGCAGGGGGGGCGTGGCCGCGTACAAGCGCGGCGCGGGCGCGGGCGCGGCGCACAAGCGCAGGCGCGTGTCGACGCCCAGCGACACCGACGACACAGCCAGGTAACTCAAATTATTGTCAATAGCTTAAGAGGCCTTATTCCTTTTGAAATTAATTTTTTTCATATTATGACAAATATATTGATAATTTCAACCAACTTTTTGGAATAAATAATACTTTTCCCCGAGCTCTAACATAGCTATTACATGCTTTCATTGCGTGCAGCCGAAAATAAGTTGAAAAAACTAATTTTGCGCGTGAATTTTGGAAATTTCGAGTAGTTTTTGAAACACAAATTATCAATGAAAAATTCCAACTGTAGGTTTTAAATATATACCTACCAATAAATCCCAATGGTCCTGTTCTAGGTAGTAACATCAATAATATGTTATGAAACATGTTTAACCATAGAGAAAAATATGTAAACAATCTGCATTTTAAAAGGAATAAGGCCTCTTAAGTATATCAGAGTAGACGGCGTCTGCAACCCCGCCGAAACGTAAGACCATGTAGATAAAAGGCACATGCTAAGTATAATCTTCCACATTCACTCATAGTAATCAGCTGCCATTTTCTTTCAAACTGTCCGCGAGACATTGGTAAACAATTTCATAAGAATTGATTCCTAAGCTAGTCACACAGAAAATCCTTAGCTATATTTTGGAAAAGAAATACGAAATAACATATTCTTAGAACTCATTTGCATACGGATTACCTATATGTTTCCTTTAATCGAGACAGGAAAATATGCGCACGTGTGGATGAGAATATTAAAGATTAATATTACAATCTTGAATGGCCACAGTAAAAGTATGAGCAATATTTTAACTTCGTGTGAACCGCCGATAAGCGCAGTCAAATACCATACATTTATGCTATATAGCCACAACTGGCAAGTGGCTGTCTTGCAGGGAGTCAACTGGCAATTTTTGGTCAGATCCATATGGAAAAAAGGCTCTTAAAAACACTTTCCTTTTTTTTTAATTTTTCTCGCAATTTCGTTCTTGTTATACATAATTCATTGGAAACGTTCGGACCACGTACACTATCAACTTATAAAAATTAAAATATGTAGATAATTAGTCCCGGGTTCGAATCCTGACCAGGGCAAATATTTGTGCGATGAACTCGAATATTTGTGCCTAGGTCATGAATGTTCTATGTAGGTCCTATTTAAGTATAATTATATTTATCTATATAAGTACTTATGTACGTATATCGTAGTCTAGTAGCCATAACAAACACCTTCTTGAGCTTTAGGTTGCGTTTCCACCAGAGATGTGCGAGGATGCGTAGCGAGGGATGTGTTTTTGGTAACCAACGGAACTTAATTTACTTATCCTCGCTCAGCGCAACTGATTCTATTGGTTAACCAAAACACACCCCTCACTCTCGCAACGCATCCTCGCACTGGTGGAACTTGGGACTAGATCGATTTGTGTGAGTTTGTCTGACATTTATTATTATTTATTTATATATTAATATATATCCGGTAGGTCGGAGTGCGGGGTGGTGCAACTCCGCGTCCATGCGGACGTGCACCGCGCGTCCAGCCCACAACGGTAAATCATTTTTATTATTATTTATACTGAGACAGGCAGTTCTGCCATGCTACGGTAAAAGGACGTATCTTACTATGACATCCGTATAAAGATACGACCTTTTACCGTAACACGGCAGAGTTATCAACTGATAATACTTATATCCAGTGATCTGTGTCTTAAGATCGTTGTTCAGTGATATGCTTGGCTAATTTATTCTTGAAATTATTGACATAAGGAAGTTTTTGCAAATTTTTGGCTCAATTTTTATCAGCGTTGGAGGTGAGTAAATCGGACCAATATATGCCTTGAATACTTAGACGACGATCGACGACCAACATTCCGTACATGAGAAGCAAAACACTGCTTGTTTTTTTGTCATACTACTTTGACACTGATATCTAGTCACATTTTTTATATGGAGAGCAGCACAGCGGCCAGTGTCCCCGCCATTTATAAATGAGTCGGTATAGCGTTATAAAGGTTGAATACTAAACACATTCAGTTGTCATAAAAGCACGTGAAAAGCACATGAAGCACGCTTCTTCATAGATAAGGTGTTCTTAGCTATGTTTGGCGGAAATAGGACCAGTAGTTTCCAAGATATCTTTAGATAGCTTTAATTGGAACAAGTGATAAGATCTCAGCCAATATTGAAGCTAAGAATTCCAAATTTAGTAGTTATTTATTTATTTATTTAAACTTTATTGCACAAAAGTCAGTACAAATGGCGAACTTAATGCCTAATGGAATTCTCTACCAGTCAACCATAGTTATGTTCAGTTTTAGTAGCGTTTTCTATATCACTCATTGAATGAGGGTCTCATGATGACCAGAGCTAGTGGTGGGGGAGTTAATTTTTTTTTAATTTAGGTTATTGTTTATTATAATTGTAAAACTTATGTAGGAGCAGCGGCAGTCTCGCCATGTCGCTGACGCCGCCGACGACCGGTATCTCCGACCAGGATCGAGTCTGACGGGCCTGCTCTCTGCGACTTCCTGCGACTTCCTGGTGACCAGGGACTACAAGAACTTACTCATAAAGGCCCTTTGGTAATTCGCAACGTGATCATTTTAGATCCCTGGACACGTCGGCCCAACCTGTCTGGCACAAATATGCTTCGCGACGCTTGTCGCGCGACATAGCGCTACCCGTCACTCTCTCACATTACTGCACAGAAAGGGACTGGTAGTTATCTCGCGCATGAACTGCAGATTACTATGAAAACTGAAGTTTGTTAATTTTTAAAATATTGAAACTTTCGGATGATTAGCTTAGAGATTGTTATGTTGTTAATTCTGTTCAAACGTTATTAACGAAAGTACTTATGGCAATTTGTATTGAAATTACTCGTGGTATTCATTATCCATGCAAAAGATTAGGTACGAGAGGCGACCAATATGTTTGTTATGTTACAAAGTTTTTTTTTTATAGTTTTTCTTTTTTTTCTTATTTGAAGTACAAGTTTTGTACCTGGTTTATTAGATAAATAAGTAGACTTTTTTGTACTAAATGTTCACACTGTGAACACCAAAATGATAATTCACATTCAGATTCGTAGCTATTCAGTAGCGTTAAAATAAGTAATTTGAAATAATGTCTAACTAAATTTTGAAACTCAGAATGTGGTAAGTATGTCGCTACGCTACACTACACCTAATAATGCAGGCGCCTTGATTGCCTACTATTGTGTAATAAATTGTGAAATAATAAAATTAATGCAATATTATGCATGAACACATATTTTTGATACTATTTTTGTTATAAAATTGTCAAGTTAACTGAAGTTTTTTAATAAATGTTTAAGCAATAGACATTGTTTGTTATTAAGTTATTTCACTAGCCCGCGTCACTTTCTTATCTAGGCGAGGAGGAAAATCGCTGAGCGATTAGAGTGGGAAATACCGTGACACTAGGCAGGCCTGACGTCCATGGAAACTTGGATGAGCCAGTGCTTGGATGAGTCAGTCAGGCGACCAGTTATGGACTCCCAAATGACTTGTCTTGTTGAGTAAACAACCTTGAAATTTAGTTTTTTTGTCTATAACCGTAATTTCCTCAAAAAATAAACGGCCAACCAAAACACGGTAAATGAATAACTAGAAAACAGGTATCCGCGAAATTCGTTCATGTGGAAGAAAGTGGGTTATGACTTGTCCTCCGCAATCTTGTAAAACGTATCCTATATCAATCTGACGACGAGGTTGGCTCGGTTGGTAGAGACCTGCCTCCTGAGCCGGCGGTCCCGGGTTCGAATCCCGGCCAGGGCAAATATTTGTGAGATGAACTCTAATATTTGTGCATGGTGTTCTATGTATTTAAGTGTATATTTATCTATATAAGTACCTATGTATATCGTTGTCTAGTACCCATAACACAAGCCTGCTTGAGCTTAATTTAGGAGTAGATCGATTTGTGTGAGATTGTCTGATATTTATTTATTATTATTATCTGAGGATGCCTAGCTGCTCGTGTACAAAAATTGGTGCAATTGGTACAGACGTTTGTAATGAAAGGACAACGACACAAACGTGTACCTACCTAACACCTTCAAATTAATCCGACCAATTTAAATGAAATGAAATGAACTTTATTTTGCATGATTTAAAATTGTGAGATATATTATGTACTTACATTTATGTATGCTAAATACCTCTGGTGTCACCAATAACTAACTCTTCCAAGCAAATGAACTGTCGAACCATACAAAGAGAGTCAGATTGTATGGCTTGACAGTTCATTTACTTGGAAAGTTAGCGTGGTCTGACTATACGCACAAATTAGAATGAAACTAACTCATAAACACCTAACCTAAAAACCTAGATTTAGCAATTTTCCATAGTTTACGAGTGACTTGACCAAGACAAGGCCGCATTTTCAAATATCCTTCGAAGCCACTAGCAAAAACATCTCTAATATTACCTATGAACGCTGTTTGTTACCTATGAACGCTTAAATCGCTAATACAATTTAGATGGTATGAAAATAGTATCAGGGAAAGACATAAACTAGTTTGTTTCTCGGAAAAAGGTGATTAAAGCTTGTAAAGGGAAATTAAAATCTATGCAAACGAAATCGCGGGCAAATCTAGCATTAAATACATACATACAAAGCATCGTGTCCAATCATGATCAACTCCGCCGAATTGAAGTGTAATTGGGAGATAACAATAATTTCTGATTGTGATGATACGTGGATTTGGAGATGTTTTCATGTGTTCTTGGAAGGGGGATGTAGGGCATTGAATGGGGGCGCGGGGGCCGGCGCCCTTGAACTTGCCATGGCCTAACACAAGTACAGACGGGCACGACAGGCTATAGAGATGTAAACATACGTTTTTTTTACAATACACACTTAGGTACAATGAATACGCCTAGAACGAGAGTTTTCATACATGACAACAGATTTGCAAAAGATGACGCCGGTTTTGGGTCTATGTGCGCGTGTCTGCGAACCAATCATTGACGACGCGGTTGGCGCAGTTTGCAGACTGCTGCCTACTGAGCCGGCGGTCCCGGGCTCGAATCCCGGCCGGGGCAAATATTTGTGTGATGAACTCGAATATTTGCTCTTGGGTCATGGATGTTATATTATATGTATTTATATTATGTATATCGTCGTCTAGTACCCATAGTACAAGCTTTGCTTAGTTTGGGACTAGGTCGATTTGTGTATGATTGTCCCATAATATTTAATATAAATCATAGAGACGTTTTGCTTGTGATATTGACGTTGTGACAGATCCGTACATGGACGAAACTAAGCCTGTGACTAGGTAAGTGTGTGACAGGCCGTGGCTTACCAAAACTAGCTTCACATTCAAGCGGTGACTAGGTTTCTAGGCGTATTTATTCTAAGAATAATACATCAAAATTTAACCTATTAGAGTGCCATCTGCAGCTACCGATGACTATTGTCTATTTTAAATAGGTTTTAGCGTGCGACAAAGCTATAGGGTGCCAGAAAGAAGAACTTTCTGACAGCGGCGACGCGCGCCGTGTCCGCGGTATACCGCCTCCAGTAGTAAATACACTCTTATCTATGCTCCAGTATATGCACTTCTATCACAATCGTGACACGCGACTCTTTCTCGCGCGAGACATATACCTATCTCTTTCTATGTCGTCGTGAGAGACTGACGGGTGGCGCTATATAATATATGAATCGCGAGAAGAGTCGCGAAGCATTATTGTGCTAGACGGGCTGACCCTTGCTCCAGACGTATCTAGCAAGTCGCTGGTAAATGTTAGATATATACCACACAAAAACGCGGCCATTGATTTCTAAGAGGTCAGAGGACAAATACAAGGTGCCCATGACGGGTTTCGAACTCAGGATCGCTAGCTTCTGATACACTAGGGGAGACCGGGTATGGAAGTCACATTTTTATTTCTTTTGCATTTTAAGTACTATTGTTTTTAGTTGGGGATGATAAAAGATAATTTAATGGATAGTGTATTTATTTGAGTTTAAAAATATATCAATACTTTATGTACAACATTATGTACGGATGAAATATTTTTATTTTTATGAAAAAAGAAAAATTTGACTTTTAACCCCGTGTCAGGGATGGTTGTCACAGGTGCTGGGGTACGTAATCACATAGTAAAATAAGAGGGATATACAATAATACACACATTTATATCAAACGAACTTTTTTCTTGTTGAAGATAAAAATGTTTAATGTAAGTTACTGTAACGGAAAATAACGAAATATTCGTAATTAATAAAAAAAATCTCAAAAAGGTTTTTTTTTTCAGCTAGTAACTTATATAAACTTAAATGATGTATGTAAGTCACTGTGACCAGGAAAGTAACGAAATACGTATTCATAATTAATAAAAACACCCAAAAACTAAATTCGCTTTCAGCTAATAAGGCGGTCACACGTGACTACCAGCCCCCGTCGACCTGAGACAACCTGCCCCAAAACACGTTTTAGAAAATAATCTTCAATATAAATTCAAATGAATGTTTCCACTAAAAACCTTATAACAATATGATTATACACAAGTTCAACTTGAACAATACACGAAGAAGCATATTAATATGCAAAATAGAAGTGTACCTACGAGATTTAACACAGATGCACAAAAAAATACTTTTACTGGCGGAAAAAAGTAAACGAATGTGGCTCCGTCACAACATACCGGAGCCGACTGAGGTAAAGTACGGAGGGGGGTTTAGCTCTCGCGATCCTTGGACACCGGTCGGTAAACTGATTCGTGCCTTTAGTTGTCAGTTATGGCCGCTGTGACAACCAACCCGTGTGACTTCCATACCCGGTCTCCCCTACCACTGAGCTAGTCGTCATACATAGGTCAGCTACAAAAATTATCAAGAAACTGTTATGTATTCTGAATCTTAGATGCTCTACGCGACCCTAACCAAGTACCCAAAGTAGTCAGTTCGTCTTTGTTCGAGGTTAGTTCAGTTCATCGAGCGATGGACACTTAAGCGGAAAACTACATCCATTTATAAATTTATGAAACATATAATGTCTCATTTTTTTATGTGGGTAGGTACACCACAATTTTTATTTAAGCATTAAATACAAAGATCAAAGCTTAAAGAAAAATTGAAAAAGGAGCTACCTGGGGGAAGAGACCGGGAATCGAACCCGGTACCTCTGGATTGCCGGTCCAGCGCGTTAACCATTTCGCCACCCTAGCTCCAGGAAGATCTGACGAATTTTTCCTTATGCTTTGTGTGTCGATCTTTGCATTGTTTATTTGAAAGGTTTTTTACACCTTAGCGACCTCTAATGTGAATACGTTAATATTCACATCTTACCGCACCACTTTACAGTGGTGACCGAGCAAGCGAGAGAGGGCGCTGTTAGTTTTATAAATTTATGAAACATATAATGTCTAATTTTTTTATGTGGGTAGGTACACCACAATTTTTATTTAAGCATTAAATACAAAGATCAAAGCTTAAAGAAAAATTGAAAAAGGAGCTACCTGGGGGAAGAGACCGGGAATCGAACCCGGTACCTCTGGATTGCCGGTCCAGCGCGTTAACCATTTCGCCACCCTAGCTCCAGGAAGATCTGACGAATTTTTCCTTATGCTTTGTGTGTCGATCTTTGCATTGTTTATTTGAAAGGTTTTTTACACCTTAGCGACCTCTAATGTGAATACGTTAATATTCACATCTTACCGCACCACTTTACAGTGGTGACCGAGCAAGCGAGAGAGGGCGCTGTTAGTTTTATAAATTTATGAAACATATAATGTCTCATTTTTTTATGTGGGTAGGTACACCACAATTTTTATTTAAGCATTAAATACAAAGATCAAAGCTTAAAGAAAAATTGAAAAAGGAGCTACCTGGGGGAAGAGACCGGGAATCGAACCCGGTACCTCTGGATTGCCGGTCCAGCGCGTTAACCATTTCGCCACCCTAGCTCCAGGAAGATCTGACGATTTTTTTTTTTTTTTTTTTTTTTTTTTTTTTTTTTTTTTTTTTTTTTTTCCTTATGCTTTGTGTGTCGATCTTTGCATTGTTTATTTGAAAGGTTTTTTACACCTTAGCGACCTCTAATGTGAATACGTTAATATTCACATCTTACCGCACCACTTTACAGTGGTGACCGAGCAAGCGAGAGAGGGCGCTGTTAGTTTTATAAATTTATGAAACATATAATGTCTCATTTTTTTATGTGGGTACACCACAATTTTTATTTAAGCATTAAATACAAAGATCAAAGCTTAAAGAAAAATTGAAAAAGGAGCTACCTGTGAATATTAACGTATTCACATTAGAGGTCGCTAAGGTGTAAAAAACCTTTCAAATAAACAATGCAAAGATCGACACACAAAGCATAAGGAAAAATTCGTCAGATCTTCCTGGAGCTAGGGTGGCGAAATGGTTAACGCGCTGGACCGGCAATCCAGAGGTACCGGGTTCGATTCCCGGTCTCTTCCCCCAGGTAGCTCCTTTTTCAATTTTTCTTTAAGCTTTGATCTTTGTATTTAATGCTTCTACATCCATTGTTTAGGACCACGCTCTTTTGAAAAAAATACACTAAACCGTATGTCGGTCGGCGATAATACGGAGCTTCAAAGGTAGCTAACAAATCTACCGGGTATTGCCTGTATAATAGGAACGAACGATACTTACATTTAAAAATATATTGTACCTACCCTTTAAGCTGAACAACATTTGCTAAGCAACTTCTGAAATAACTCGTATGAAAAGATTATTTCTAAAATAATGCTTATTCAAAAGAAGCCATGCATTGCGAACTGTGTGATATTAGTTTTGATAGCCATGTCAATGTTGGACGGCGTACATGGAAAATAAAATATATTTTTGCGAAAAAATTAACTTCCGAAGACTGTCATTTCTTAAAAGCGGCGATGGCGGAACAAATGTTGTTTGACGAGTAGTTAATCTGTTTTAATTTATTGCTCATATATATATATTTTTTATATTTATTTATTCATTATAAGGAACTACATAAAATACGGTGAGCGAAAACCGCGCACGGTTCATATGTCACCGCGTTATCTCTCGCTTACAGCCTATCCCAATATTATATAAATTATCTTAGCAATCCGTACACCCGACTTTATCAACTTACAAATAAGGTTGATTTGACCAATATGGGCCAAGATACACTCTTAGGATCATAGATATCTTAGGATTAATTTAAAATTTCTAAGTAATTTGACATTTTTACTACTATTACAGGTCTGTATACTGGTCTATGTGAAAATGCATACTTTTTCAGCAACTGTCGATGCCGACAGTACAGGTCGGGGTGTGGGGGGAGAGGGGCGCGTCGTCTGGCGCGTCTGCTACGACTCTACTCGTAGCAACGCTACGCTGCTACGCACTACAGTGTTCTTATTTTAAAAAGACTTTAAATCCTATTGATTTCAAAAGCACGTACGTCCTTTTAAACTCGAACTAATGCGTTCTTATAGTTTAAAACATGATATGTCATATCAATTTCAACTGTACATACGTCCTTTTACACTTGAGTTACCGCGTTCATTACTCCTTTATCAACGCAATTATATCGTTACCTTGATTACAATGTTATGTCAGTAATAATGGTGTATCATTGCGTATCCTGTTGTAATCGAGGTTCAAATTGATTTTAATGATGAGTATGAGATAACTTTTCATCGTAATGGGTTGCCATGTGAAATATTAACTACGCATAGGTTCAATACTCAATCGCTAAAACTTGCTTATATATCTCAATACGTAATCATTGAAACATCTTATACAGCGAGAGATACCTAACAGCCTCTCAGGCTTAATAAATATGGTGCTTGTTTCTCGTACTGACTGTTAGTACTTACGCCGAGAGTGCTACGGCGTAGCGGCGCACGCCACGGTCACGGTCACTAACCTATAACAATTTGTAGGTGTAAGGGCCAAAACACAATTACAAGACACGACATCGCATCATCGTACGACGCGACATCGTGCCAAGATGCGACGTCGTGAGATTTTAAAATGAATTTTAATTTTGCATCTTGTCACATGAAGATAAAGTTAATTTTGGATTTATGCATTTCCACGACACGACGTCGCATCGTGGCACGATGTCGCGTCGTACGACGATGCGATGTCGTATCTTGTATTAATTGTGTTTTGGCCCTTAGTCATGATTGGTCATCTTGCACGATGTGACGCGTTTGTTGGCATCTTAGAAGGAAAAGTCGAAGGCAAGGGAAAGGCCAGGGATAAATTACACGAAACAAATTAACGAGTGGCTCTGTTTGCTGTAACCTAACGAATCTGTTTCGATATGGCTGAAGTATTTACTGGATGGGATTGGTCGTTAACTTAAACTTTTCTTTATATACTACGACGGTGGCAAACAATCATGCGGCCCTCCTGATGCTAAGGTTACCGCCGCCTATGGACGCCTGCGACGCCAGGAGCATCACACGTGCGTTGCTGACCCTTTAAGCGCGCCCCTTTATAGAATAGGAGTGTTGACTGATGTTGAATTATATAACATACTGTAGTTATAAGAATAAAATTTGTCATGCTCCAATGTCATGTACTCCAATTAAAAAGAAATATATTTTTTGAAATATGTGACTTCAAAGGTATGCTAATTTTATGGTATATTTTTAATCCAAAAGAAATCTTGAAACTGTTTTTAGAATGCTCATAATTTATCAAAACAATAATTATAAGACAGCCATGCACTTAAACGCACTTTTTCACGGTGAAAATGGCAAATTACTTATTGTCTCCATACAAGTCTTGGTACCAAACCCACAGAATGACGTCACAATGTAGGTGGCCATTTGTATGAAGCGTTTTAGCACTTTTTAGGAATGTTTAACTTTGACGGTCATTTCTGACTTTTAGAACAGTCTAAGTGTAGTTTATCCCATATAGCCATTTGATCCCAATAAAAAATAGAATCAATTGACATCCTCAAAGAAAAAATTGTCTTCACGCATATTTGCTACAGGCACAGGCGCGACAGCGGCCTATCGGTGTAACTCGGGCGTCGGTGACCTTGTAATGCCGAATCCTTCGACGAGGCATTCACGTGAATGCCCTTCACCCCCGCGTCCGGTCTCGCCCGCGCTCGCCCCTCGAAACACACACATAGCCACGAGTTTTGTTACTGCACAGTCTGCACACGAGTGTCGCTGTCGTTTCTTTTTACGTTAGTATATATATTCTTTGCTACAGGCCCCACGCTGGCTTAAACCGGCACTGACTAGTATGTGGGGGCCCGGGGAGGGTTACTATGCCAGCGGCCCCCGCGCCGAGGGCACTGGCAGCAAATTGCGCTTGTCTGCCCGATAATCGACCAGCGGCGACCTTCTTGATGTCCAAGGGCTGGTTAATCAGGTCAGGTTCCGTAGTAACTGGATGGATTGGTCGTTTAACATCGTACGTCGGGTACATACAGCTTCTATAAGATATAGTTATACTAAACCATGAACGTAACAAAATAAAAAAATATGGGCAAGTGCGAGTCCGACTCGCGCATGAAGGATTCCGTACCATAATCTATAACAAGCTTGTTGTATGGGAGCCCCCCTTAAATATTTATTTTATTTTATTTTTAGTATGTTGTTACGAGTATAGCGGCAATAGCAATACATCACCTGTCAAAATTTCAACTGTCTAGCTATCACCCTTCTTGAGATACAGCCTGGTGACAGACGGACGGACAGCGATGTCTCAGTAATAGGGTCCCGTTTTTACCCTTTGGGTACGGAACCCTAAAAAGAAACCTAGGTTCAAACCTCGGTGCCGTTATAAATTTTGTATAAATAGAAAAGTTCAATCAAAATGTGGGTCAAAAAATATGTAGGTATATTTGGCTATACATTGTAAAAATTAAGGTTTAATCCCTTCTAAATTGTCATCTCTAAACTAGGTAGGTATATCGATGACATAAAGCGGTTGGCGCAGTGGTCTATAGAGATTGAGTATACTCTCGCTCGGATACTGAGCCAGCGGTACTGGACTCGAATCCCGGCAAGGGGATATATTAGCGTGATGAACTCGAAAGTTCCTGGATCTGGGTTGAAGTATTTACCTACGCAACTACGCATCTCTATAAGTCTGTTTATCGTTGTTGTGCAGGACAGAGCACACGATACTGAGTAAAAGTCAGTCGCTTCCCACATTCGAACCAAGCAACACATATGTACAAAATCTCATGCATTTTAACGAATTATTTACTTTATGTGGTGGTTTTCACTTAGACTCCAACACAGAAGTGGTCCTTCGAACCGGATCTGAACCAGTGACCTATGGATATGTTTGATTTGATAGGCTTGTCCTGCTATTGAAGTGCGTCTGTCTCGTGAATATAATGTTCTCTTTGAGTTGCCCTAATTATGACCGATATTTGTTGTTATATTGAAAGATATATGAAGTAGATACATGGAAAGAACATGTCTTGTCATTTTTTTCTGAAAACGAGATAAATTTAGTGCGAGTGCTCTATACTATAACCTACCGCTCAGTTACCGGTAAAAATACAAATACGAGTATAAGTAACTTGTCTTATTTATCACTTTATAATAACATCGTTTCAAACTTTCAAATCAGGATAACCTAAGAAGTTGCATAGGTAAAGCATGTTTTTCCGTGTACCCTTTATATAATATCGTGTATCTGTAGTGCCTAGAATCATGTTTTAAGAGCAGAGACTGCCATCCAAATAAAAAAAGACAGCAGTATGTACATATGAGTATGAAACCGATAGACAGCTCCATTTAAAATGAGGTAACGCAAATCAAACAATTTCTTGAGTAAATATATTCTGAGTTTCACCACCCTGGTAACTATACCTAGTACTATCAGTTGCGTACCTAATCAAAGAAATCCGGAGGCAAAATCCCGTGCAGTCCGCATCCATTGACTCCCCGCTACCCTCACAAGGTCATCCGTCCACCTAGTTGGGGGCCGTCCCACGCTGGTACAGTTTTGAACCATTGATAAAAATATCAAAAGAAACAAAGGGTACCCACTTAGGTACAGCTTTTGGAAGTATTAAAATATATATTTTTTTCATAGTCCTTGCTATAAAGAGTTGCAGACTTTACAGCAGAATCTACAATGTAGATCCTTAATTATTTTTTTTTATTTTTTTTTTTTCAAAAAAGCATGGTACACATTTTATAACAAATTTCGCCAAACACGACGTTTATTGGCGAGTATTGCACTCACTTTTTTAACATTAGTACCATTAAAATCTTAACTAGGACGCCTTTTAACGAAAACGATCCAATCCACATAAAAAAGATGATGTGAGCTATAGATGTAGTTTCTACATAATATATGTCGAACAGTGCGACTTGCACTGGCGAAGCAACAAAAACACCGTTAGATTAAAAAACAGATTTGACTAACTCATTCGACTATAATCCAATTCATTTTACAACATGCCTCATTAAACCGATGACTCGATCGATGACATTAGTCGTTCTCCTTGCCGACCTTACGAGTGCCTTCACCGTGCCGTTGACGCATGCGTGTTAAAACTACGCGCGCGTGCGCGTCTGAACCTCGGGCCGGCTCGTACCGGCGCGTGCGTTTCTGATGCACGGGCGTCTCCTGACCACATCCAGGCGCCATCGCCTAGCTTCACCCCTGACTCAACCTTAGGACATGACCTCATACACTAGTAGTGTATGAGGTCATGTCCTAAGGTTGAGTCAGGGGTGAAGCTAGGCTATATAGGAGTGTAGTGTAACACTACACTCCTATATAAAGAGCTACTGCTGGCTGTTTGCGCAGTGTGTCGCTGGTGTTAGCAGGGTTCATGTTATACCTGAAGTGATTTAAATTTCGAATTTACGTTCGAAATAAAACCGGTATAGGGCCGTTCTTGGAATTTATTTATTTTGATTTGTGTCGTCCGCGCAAATGAGTGTTGTGTTCGACGAAAGGGGTAAATGCCCCTGACTCAACCTGTGAACATTATCTAACAGAATACAGACTTCATGAAATCTAAAATCGACGTCATGGTTCCTAGCATCAGATTTTGCTATCTCTCATAGTTTCTGACTTCTCCATACTAACCCTTTGGGATTGATCATCCTGTAGGTAGGTACAATGAGCTGCAGAATTGCATGGCCCATTTATGAATGAATTCATTCATAAATGGACCATGCATTTCTGCAGCCCATAGTACCTACATCGACGCTCTTTAGTAAATGTTGTCTTCACCTGAAGAGGTGAAGCGACCGTGCCGCCGCCGCCGCCGCGCAGCTGAACAGGTATTACATCGAGACCGGCGCCAACCACGTGACACCCTGCGCGCCCGCTGCGCTCGCGTACCTTGCTCAATACCTACCAGCAACGCCCCTGCCACACATTTTTGAACCATTTACGCTAGGCGAAATGATAACGGCATGCACCAAGATCAAGCGAAAGCAGTCAAAAGATATAAACGATATGTCAACGCACATTCTAGACTGCTTGCCTCCCGTTGTTATTTCAGTCTTCCTTTTATTAATTAATAAATGCGTGCATGCAGGAGTCTACCCAGACATTCTAAAATTAGTTAAAGTCCAACCCGTTTATAAAGGGAAAGGTGAAATGCACCTACCCAAGAGTTACCGTCCTATATCACTAATCCCGGTAATATCAAAAATATTCGAACGTTTAATTAGTTATAGGATAATGAAGCACGTAACCGCGAATAACTTACTAAATTGTCAACAATATGCCTACCAACCCGGCCGATCGACTACAGACGCGGTACGCGACGTGGTAAGACGGGTGACGTCACACCTGGAGGGCGGGCGACAGGTCGCCGCGGTATTTTGCGACCTGTCGCGCGCCTTCGAGATGATCGACCATAATCTCCTTCTTGCCAAACTGTCCCGCTACGGGTTCACAGGTGCTTTTCATCAAACCGTTGCCTCGTTTCTGAGTAATCGCAAACAGAGCACGTATGTCCTAAATACGAAATCTGAACTCGAACCGATAGGTAGCTGCGCGGTACCTCAAGGATCAGTTATGGGAAACAACCTGTTTCTTATGCTAGTAAACGACATTACGACCGCCTGTAGTGACCCCGAGTACGTGATGTTCGCCGATGACACGTGCATCATAGTCAGTGCTGATAACGTAGATAACTTAAAATTAAAGTTATGCCAAATAATGAGTCATATGTCTAAATGGTTTTCGGCAAATGGGATGTTGCTAAACGTGGATAAGACAAACATAGTTCATTTCAAATTGAAAAAAAAACATGATCCATTAAACATAAAATCTAATGAAATCCTTGTCCCACAAGTAGACGCAACAAAGTACCTCGGCTTCATAATTGACGCCAAACTGACTTGGTCCCCACACATTGACTATGTATGCGACAAACTGTCTTCGGCGTGTTACGCGCTATCCAGGCTTGCCCCCACCTTATCACCCACCAATTTAAGAAAAGCATACTTTGGATATTTTCATACAATCCTTATTCAAGGGGTAGATATGTGGGCAACATCTGCCAGTCGAGACAGAGTGCTCTGTATGCAAAAGCGAGCCCTACGCATCATAGATCGTAAACCGGTCGATCATCCGGCCCGTGACATATTTAGAAAACACAAAATACTAACTCTGCCGTCCATATTTATACTAACTGCGTGTGAATACGTCAGATCCAACATTCATAAATACCAAACTTACGGCCAACGGAACCCGAGAACGTCACGAAGACCGCACCTTCTGGTACCTCCGCGACGGCGACTGGCAAAGGCAAGTGCGGAACTCAGTGTTGTCGGCCCTAACATTTATAATTGTGTCCCTACGGACATCAAAAACGCATCCAGTAACACCATATTCTCTAAGAAACTTAAAGAATTGCTTCTAAATCTCGCATGCTATAACTTGAATGAATTCCTACAGAGAGATCGTTGACCCAATCATCTGATTGTAGTACCTACAAACAAAGACAGTTTATAACTATTCACCCATACACCTTAGCACGTTGCAATAGGGTTTATATTCGTTTGCAAATGTACAATCCAGATGTTAAACCTATTAAAATGGTATGTACGAGTACCTATTATGTTAGACCTATTAAAATGTGACATTCTTAATTTATTGTATAGAATCTTTATGTTTAATTGTATTATATTCCGACATGTAATTAATTTGTATAGTTATCAATAAATAAATCTGAATCTGAATCTGAATCTGAGGTGACGTGTAGTGGTAGACTACGGGGTTAAGCGCTTCTGACTCAACCTCGTGACATGATCGAACAGGCTGAGCCTAAGACATATATGGATGACATTGTTTGCTCCTAGTGCAATATGTCACCGGTTCTAGAGCAGGAGTGGTTTCATGCTGCAGTAAATTTACGCAGTTATATTTCCGTGAAGTGTACCAAATTTTTCGAACCTCACCGCTTGGTTGCCTTTCATTTGTGTTTTCTAACTTAGTGTTTCGATTGCATCAGTCGACAAGCATTTTCCATGCACAATCTAATTAAAAAGTTGTTTTTTGTGACACAACAGAAAGCCAGCGTGCGTGGAAACCCAATAAAAAATCGTCTATGAAAAAAAATAATTTTGGTGTCGCCTTCGTAAAAACTTGTGTGAATAATTGAAAATTCGTGAGACAATATATGCAACTCCAGAAGGAATTAGCATTCATGTCCTGACCATGGAAGCTTCAACCCGTGCTGAGCTAATACACGAAGGAGGTGTGTGCCTAGCAGTCGTATGTAGGTAAGTACCATCATTTTTAATGCTTAAATTTTTATTTTATTACTTTCATGCATGCAATTTCTATTTATTATGTGTGTACGCAAATGAATATTGTACAAATGTACAGCCAGCAGTCGGCGTCCGCCCGTATTGTTTCTGACAGAGAGCTTTGATATCGGTATCCCAGGGCCTCAAATGACCTACGCTAAACGAGTAGTACCTACAGTGCAGACTAGGGATGTAACGAATGTTGATTTTTGGACATTCTCGAATGCGAATAGCTAACTCTGACATTCGGGAATGCGAATGCGAATATTACCTATTTTGTCAGTAAAAAAAATCAAACAGAACAAGGAACGAAAAAACTAGATTGAAAATATTAAATTCTTGGGAAATTCATATAGGTAATATGCTTAAAACTTATATTCCTGATCTAAAATCTTAAACACATTATCTTAGATTAACCAATTTTAAATAATACTACATTAACTTTTATCTATCCAAATTATCATAAACCCTCAATGATACGTTCAAGAACCGCACATTATTACAATTTTTACCGCCTACAATTTTTCTCCTTCGCCCTAAGGTTGACTGGTAGAGAATGCCTCATGGCATTAAGTCCGCCTTTTGTACGTTAAGTTTTTCTTTTATGCAATAAAGTTTAAATAAATAAACTATGACCACCATAAAAATATACTGTTTTGTTAGCACAAATTTCTTAACTGTAAAAATGTTATTATTGCTAAATAATAACATCGATTTCGATAATATGTAGGTATTATTTATTCAAATTTCGAACATTTGCAAAACAAATAAATTTGATCTGATTTTATTCTAATATCAGTCGAGATGACGTTTAGTTCGAAATGAATTGACAATTTGCAATCAAATTTGTCAAATGTCGCACGTAAGTAAGATATCGAACGATTATGATAGTTGGGGCCGACTCTGCGATTACGAATGCGAATATCGAAAAACATGCGAAAATTCGCGAATGCAAATGCGAATATTCGTTACACCCCTAGTGCAGATTGTCCACACCGAACACACGTTTAAGTTCTTGCATCTTATTCTAATATAATAAAGCAGGATAATTGTGTACCTACAACTGGGGGTTTTCGCAAATTGTTTTTTGTTTATCTGGGTTTTGCATTAGGAGAAATTTTTGTTTATTCCGACTTAGAATCCTGAGCTCTATTGATTCTAGTAGGAGGAAAAAGTGTCCTAATATTTTCATGCTATTTGTAAGCTTTCATTTAACGTGCAATGTATGTGTACCTAACTATGTTTGTTCGGGTGGAATTTTGCAACTCATTTTTGAAACAGATGTCTTTATCCGATTGACCTGAAATTTTGGATACCAACTTAACTTAGATGACAATACAATAATGTGGCATCAATACAATAATGGGGCTGGTCTTCATGATGGAGCCGGAAGGTGGCCCTAAGAAATTCTGTAATAGACAAATCAATCCTACCGAGTTTGGGGTCTTTAAAATCGTCTCAGTGGGCAATTGATGGATTTTCAAAGAAACGTACAATTGGCTATAAAAAGCTTGTCACAAAAAAAGTTATTTTTGAAATACACTATTTTTTTATTTCCTTTACGTTACTTTCACTGAAATGTGCTTGCAAAAGTATCGTAAGTGGAATCGGAAAATTTGGGTTCTCATTATTCTCCTACTAAAATTACTGTTAATTTTAGTTAGAGAATAAGAGAACCCAAATTTTCTTCTGCGGCTTTTAAGTAGGGTTAACCTAAATACATACCTACCTAATCTTCAAATGCAAAAACAAGAAAATGAACAAAGATTAATTTGTGAAAACTCCCAACTACAAGTCTTTTGCGTCGTAGCTTAGTCACGTACGACGTATTATTGTACATTATGACAGACTATTGCGTGTAAAAAAAAAGTAATAGGTACTTAATTCGATTTTTTTTCTAAATTAATTATTATTACTAAAATGTAACATTTTAGACAAACAGGATTACTTACATTAGAATCGTGCCACGAGATTCACCGCACATCATAGAGCTTTCCATAGCAATGCCATTGTTTGATTTGTCTTTCTCTAGAACTTTTAGGAGAATTTTAGAGAATTCTATATTTTGCGTTGTTTCCACGAATATTACCTACTTAATAAAAAACCCGGTCAAGTTTGAGCAGGACTCGCGCAATAAGGGTTCCGTACCGTTATACAACACAACAGTTATACTAGGTAGTAACTATAAATTGGATAATAATAAAGGTTCCGAAAAATAAATGAACCTCCAGCGATCTGTGGCCGACTGTAATACTAACTATGCTGCATTAAAATAAATTTCCGAACTATAAATCGACTTAATATAAGGATAACTAACTTCACCTATATAATTAGGCAAGCAGGGTAGATATAGAAAGTGTAAGGGGAGGGTTGAGACATAGTCATACATAATACAAATAGATAAAACCAAGAGCGCAGCGACACCGACATTTTTTCTTTAATAGTTATTTGTTATGCAAGGCTGCAAAGTTGTTATTTGGCGCGAGTGTTGAAATTGAAAGCTGAGCGAGCGAAGGAATCTAAAATTCAAAGATAGGTTCCTGAGCGTAGCGAAGCTTTCAAGACACGAGAAGCTAAATAATTTTGCAGCCATGCGGAACACACAACTTTTCACCTCACTACAGCGAGGAAAATGCAAGATTCAAGAAAAACTATTAAAACATTAAAATAATCATATTTAATTTTGCCTTCTATTTAACACATCAAATTTAAAACATTAACACACTCAAATCCAAACCAAATAGATACGAGAGAAGCACACATATTAAAAATTAAAAGTAATATGGCCGTAATTTGTGTTATCGACGTGTACCTATATTTTTATCGTTGAGTTTTTCTTAAGCACTGTTATATTATATTTGTATTTGAAACTACTTGACACATTTGTTGTGAATGTGGGCGAATGGCATTCTGGGAAGGATTAGTTGGCCACTCGGAAGTATTTTCCATCCGAACAAGATTATTTCGGCTTTATCTTCTTTAAAAATGCAAATAGTTTCGGTAAATTACTTATCGTCTCCTAATATTTATAACAAATCCTTTTTCGTTTTAATGCAGGCTTTTAGCACCTTTTAGCATTGAATAAATACCCCAAATTGGGCTTAACTATCTTGTTTTCGATATTTCTATAAAGTAAGACAACAGTATGTATTCTCCACAGAACAAATTTACGTTGTTTACGTGAATAGTGAAACTTCCTACTTATTAATTTTTTTTTCTTGGGTGCTTTCAGAAATTACACTCTTATGTTCCAACTTTAATAACAAATTAATATTAAAATTTGTGTTGTATTTAATATATTTACTAGTCAAAATATGTACTGAAAACTGACATACTTACTATTAATATATATAAACATATTCAAAAATACCTAAAGTGTAGGAAAAATATAAACTTAAAAATCTGTAACCACAAACCAGGTTTATGGATGTGATATTGTAGGTGTATTTTTTTAAAAAGAAGTATTCAAACGTACATATGATTTTAGCCGGCCTGACCAGATCGCCCTTTATTAGCGTGCGTTGATTGGTTATTCGAAGATTTATCGACTGATGAAATCAGTCACGCGTTGAAGGAGTCTTACATATAAAAAAGTTACATGCACCACAGAGAATCAAAATCGTCGTGTTCGAAATTCAAATGACTTTTGCACGCTAGCGGATAAAATAGACTTTTGCAAGCAGATTTCGAACTGAGGTTTTCCGAGCGAGTGAGGTGAAAAAATACTTTCCATCCTGTTCCGTTTCCATGAGTAGGTTAAAAACAGAATAGGATCACATAACAAAGCTGGATAAAAAAACAAGCCAAGTGCTAGTCTGACTCGCGCACCGAGGGTTCGTACAAATATTTATGCCATCTTAACTGGCCGGGTTAAGTTAAGTTTGCATAGGTCTATGTACTCGTAGGGCAATGAGGTGCAAAGTTAACGCAACCGATCACGTTTGTTGTATGCGAGCCCCTTAAATACTTATTTTATTCTTTTGTTTAGTATTTGTTGTTATAGCGGCAACAGAAATACATCATCTGTGAATATTTCAACTGTCTAACTATCACGGTTCATGAGATACAGCCTGGTGGCATACGGACAGACAGACAGACGGACAGTGGAGTCTTAGTAATAGGGTCCCGTATTTTACCCTTTGGTTACGGAACCCTAAAAATGGTGCCACGCGGTGGCATGGTGGTGGTAAAAACGCGTCTTGATACGGAATCCTCGAAGCGCGAGCCCGACTCGCACTTATCCAGTTTTTTCTTTCCTACTTAAAGTGCAAACGGCTTTTCTCTGAAGATTATTGGTCAGTTCAAGTCCAAACGCGTCAGACGCGCGAGAGAGAGCGTGAGTCAGCGGATGATTCAGCCGACGACTATATAATCAATGCCTAATCGCTCTTGTGAAATACTTTAAGGTTTTCCCAAAGAAAGCCGTGGAAACTTTTGGTAGTTTCTCTTAAGTTATAGTATAAGGGGTTACTTAGTTAAGACAGAATATTTGCTTTAATGACTCATCGCTGCAAAATTGTAGGAAATGCAGACTATAATAATTTTTCGGTGTGTAAAATAGTGATATAATGTAGAAAAGCTCTAACAAAATGAACTATTCTCGTGATACAATCTTGGGTATCCGAGGGATATTTTGTATTAGTGTATATCCTCTTATTTCCCAATCTCTACGTCGTAAAGTTAAATTGTATTTGATTTTTCAAAAGTATGTGTAGGTACTCAGGTGTATTCAATCTCGGTTTATAATATCTTATAAAGCTTAGTTTTGTATATAACTACTCAAGCAAGGACATCATAATACATTGATTTGCTCTAATAAAATAGAGTGAAGTCACCTTGCGCTGGGAATCTGCCCTCCTCACCGCGCACTCGTTTTTGTATATGTATTAAGTTTATTAAGCTCTTGTAAGTTGAATTATTTCTTGAAATCTATTGAAAATATTATTCTATTCAAAAACAAACTAATTTATAATCAATATTGTACTATAATAAAAAATATGTGAAAATGTAGTAAGTACGGTACTTAAAGGACCTATAGGTACTATAAGTTGTTCAACTACAAGTATACATTCTATTATTTTTATAGTTACTCAATGTTGTCATACTTACCGTTGCTGATAGCTGGGGTATATCATTTTAGGTGTACCAGGTTGGGGATAAAATGGTTTAAGATATTGGAATCAAAACATAAGCTTTAAAAAAAACAATTTATTAAACTATATCACAATAAAAATCGTCGAGGATGAGTCGCCCCGAGTTTACGGACACAGAATGGGCCCTAGTCCGGACCAGGCTCGGCCCGCCAAGCCTCACTGGTTTACAACTTTACATCACAACCTAGCGTCACTAAGTACTGCCTAAATCTAGCTGCCTACGTCACACTTAACCCTTTATTTAGAAATAAATATGACTACAATTCAAGCCTCGGTTCATACGACACTCACGAAAAATCTCATTAAGTACAAAAATACAAAAAGATCAAAAAACATATTTTCGGTCGGCTGTACATTGTATAATAAAGGGTTATATCTCCCATTCACAATTATCTAACTAGCTGCCATGGACTGCTAATGAAACTTAATATCCTAAATAATACTTTTCAATAAATTAAGCAGTCTCTTATGCACGAACGCAGTCCGCGACTTCGTCTCACAACCGTATAAATTAAATTGGCCTAGTTAATAAATAAATAAATTACATATACACAGTTACACGCACAATCATCACTTAATGTCACTAATACGTTTCGATGCGATGCATCGACGGAAATAGGAACTATCGGGTGGGTTGAGACGGGCACTGCGTTTTCTGCAGCGCCGGCGGCGGCGGCGGCGGCGGGCGCGGCGGCCGCGCCTGGGATCCTATGATCCTGGGAAGTCTGCACCCGTCGATGCGATCATACACGTGCACCCCACCGTCACGTCGTACGTCTCCGTCTTATCCGTGTTCTTGTAGTAGACTAGCGCCTTGTCGCGCACTTCCACGCACTCCATCGCGTGATCGTAGTGCTTGTGGTGACAGCACTCGTGGTCCGGTATGTTCTGCGCCCTGCACCAATGGTTGGGCTGCTCCGCGCATTTTATCATCTTAATCCTCCTCGGCACTCGATCGGGGTTGTCGTCAATCTCCACTTTGAACGGACAGACCGTGCGGTTCAACACGTCTTCGATGTTCACGATCCTCGGCGGCTTCACTGCTGCTGACTCGCTGACGGTCATCACAGTCGCGATCACCACCGCGATAATAATATACTTTTCACTGGCCATTTTGAATTGTTTAAGTTAAATAAGGGTGAGCTGCTTAGGCTTGTACTGGCGCTGCGAAGGCTCGCTTGTGAATAGTGGAGTGTTGAGGCTACAGGTGCTTAATATATGAAAAACGGCCAAACAGACGGGGGGCAGTTGTCGAGCTAGCGGGCGTACGGCACTTGCGCGGGGGCGCCGTCCGTGTGCGGTCGTGCCGCTGGCCCGCACGTGGCCCATTAACCAACTACAACGTGTTCGAACTCGTCAAGTGTTTTGGTTTCCTCGTGAAAGTGCTAAGTGTGCTTGAATTTGATGTGATTTGCGCGGACATGTGTTGGTAGAGCCCTATGGATTGTTTTATAATTGTAAGCATTTGTGACTTGCCTGTGGTTAACTAGTTTATAATATAAGTGATGTTGCGTCTAATCCCATGTTGATATTGATAGTGAAAGCTTGCGTCCAATCGTTGGAAACATTCCGAATAAGTAATGTATTATTTTAAAAAAATTGCAGCAAGGACGCAGATAATTGTTTAGCCTATAGTACGTTTAAAATAACTTATTTAACATTTTGTAATTAAAATAAGCAAATAATGGCAATATTTGCGAATGAAAAAATAACTAGAATGTGACATATATATGTTAATTTTATTATTTTAACGAATTGATTTCGATTTGATTGTTATATATTTTGACTCTACACTAATTGAAAGCTATCAAGAAATTAATGTATAATATGAATATGTAGGTCAACTATTTTTTACTAGTAGGTAAGATAATATTGCAGTGCATTCAAATTGTAAACAAGGTATTTGTGAAGACAAGTTGATACTGCAAATTGTTTTGACCTAGGAAATCAGTAAGAGCAACAAATGGATAGAGCGGCAAATGCTTTTATATAGGTTAGGTCAACATTTAAGGTCAGAAGTGGGAGGTTAGACAATAGTCATTAGATATGTTATTACTGCCCGGTTTTCTCGGCATAGAGAAATCAACATATAAAAGTGCGACATTATATATAATTACGTAAACCAAAACTTGTTCAAATGAGAAACACCCATAACATTTTGCCTTTGGGAGATTATGAAAGGTCGTGTCCCAATTTTGGAGTTAATTATAAAGAAAATAAATAAATATTGGACAATCTCACACAGTCCTACAATAAGCTTTAGTAGGCTTGTGTTAACGGCACTAGTCGACGATATACATACGTATATAAATTGAGAGAAATACTTAAATATTCGAGTACATTACACAAATATTTTCCCTTGCCAGGATTCAAACCCATAACCGTCGGCTGAGTAGGCAGCTACCTCTGCGCCAATCGCGTTTTAATCATAAGTAAGCAAACATTTATCAATACAATTAGATATAATATATTATCTTATATGTATCATCACGAGATCGGCGCGAGCGGCCTCCTCGTGCTACTAACACGAGTCACACGCGCGATGACACCGAGTTATGAAACCAGCAGTCACTGACCTGCTTTAATAGTAGGTAGTTAGGTATCATAAGATTTTAAAACAATACACGTATAGTGCAGTTACAAAGTGTACGTTTGGAACTAATGAAACTTTGGAGATTCGGTGAAGCTTTCGGTCAACACAACGCTTTTTCTGATATAATTCCATTAATAGCCTATTAAATATCTATTAAAAAGACGTGTCAGGATTAGGAGAAAAGTTTTAGAAAATCGATACACGTCTTTTGACGCGTGACGTGACGAGGTTGGCGCAGTTTGTAAAGCACCTGCCTAATGTGCCGGCGGTCCTAGGTTTGAATCCCGGCCAAGGCAGTTATTTTTGTTATGACCTCGAATATTTAATCCTGGGCCATGGATGTTGGCTATATATATATATATATTTATTCATTATGTATTTCGTCGCCTAGTACCCATAGTACAAGCTTTGCTTAGTTTAGGACGGTCGATTTGTGTAAGATTGTCTCTTAATATTTATTTATTTGTTTATGTGTGGGTATGAACTTGTCTTCCAATCCTTAAGAAGTCCAAATCGATTTCTATCTTTAATATTGACTACACGTCGAAAAATAGGGGAATATCTAATTTGTTCTCATCATTAAACTATTAATTAAAATAGGTTGGTGCCAGGAAATCATTCCTCCACGACAACAAATGACAATGTCAATCAGATATGAGTAGGTACATAAAACAAGAATAAATAACCATAATAAAACATAATTACAGGTTGGTTTGTCACAATCTCACAATTATATATGTCAATCGTAATTAAATATTAACTAGATGTTGCTATATCTTGATGTGATTATAAAGTAACTAGTAAAAATATTATTACCAGATTGGCATTGCCATTAATAGTAGATTGTTTGACAACGGGCTCAAAACAATCTATCTAAGTATCTATCTATCTATCTAAGTATCACAATTGCTTTAAGCCACATGTTAAACACTCTGCTTTTCACTTTGAATGCGAGAAAATAAAAAGATATATATCTTTTTATTTTCTCGCATCGGAGGGTCGCGTGGCCGGTCAGGCAGTACGGAGGCTGATCTGCCATCTTGGTACTGCGAGAGGCTCTAGTGGGCGTGTTCGCACAGGTATTCACAGTAGTGGGCGTATTCGCACAGTAATTTGATCACTGTGCTATCTAAATAGAAATTAAGTTCGAAATTCGATTAAGAGGTCAACCGGCTGAATTGTTTTCTCTCATTTTTCTAAAGATCTTTGCAGTTCTATAAAACTAATATGAGACACTAAGATGACTTAGACAGAGTTAAGATGAGGTGAAACGTGGCGTGGCTCACGAATTGAAATTACCATTTCAATTCTACCAAAATCGTCACTATACCCGCAATTTCTACTCACCATCATCAATTTTCGCGTGAACTCGCGTTTACCATAAAATTGCCCCGCCCACCTTGCCCGTAGATCGGTGGACTAAGCACCTTGAAATAGTTGAAAGTGTACAGGGCTGCGTCAAATGACGTCAGTTGGGGTAGGTCGAGGAAACCGTAGGCATATTGCATGCGTACTTAAGTGTTATCGTAGTTGTGTTTACTTGAGGTTATGTTTTATTAAGTTGTTCAATGTAGTTATTGTTATCCTAGTTAAGCAAACTTGTACAAATTCAAGTATAAAGTTATTCAAAGTTTACTTTGTTTTATGAGACTTTATTTTGAGTAAGTTCAACGCACTTACCTTTAGGTAGATAAGCTAAACAGCTTAACTTGCCTAAGATGGGATTATAAGTTATTTTCTTTGTTGTCATATATACCTACAATTTTACTTTTAGATCAATATTAGCTAGTGGGTGACTAAATTACGACGTTAAAAAAAATAGGTACGACGACAAGCAGAGCGAACTGTGATAATGATAAGTATTTTGCAATCACAACATGCATGATTCTTATCAAAATTTTAGCTAATACCTTAAGTAACCCTAGCGAGCGATTCACCTTGGCCAAGATTGCTTTCGGATTTCCAATTTTCCGGATTCATTTACATTTTTCTACCGATTCTCGTGTAATTTTGTCGATTCAGTTATTACAAATTTTACAAAATGGCGGGTTGACACAGACTCGCGTCGCGAGGCCTACAGCTCACAAAGTCTTGAATAATATTTTGATTTCTTTTGTAAAAATGTAATACGCTTATTTTATTATAATATTGATACACAGATCTATGTCCAATTTTCCAATTCCAATTTTCGGAAATTAGTCTCGTCGCCAAATCTGAATAGTGCAAGAACCACTTTATGGTTCTAATCGTTTTAAGCACCAACTAATTAACTACTATATATTGTAATATTTGGAAACTAATACGAGACCGGTTAATTTCATGGTAAACCTAGTTTTATAGACAAAGGCTTCATCGAATTTTCATTTAATCGAAAGCATTTTTTTTCTGAAACCATATAATATTTTGGAATGTGATGACACAAACATAACCTTACTTAATCTATGGGTTGACATTTTCAAGATTTCTGAGAAATATATGACTTCCGGGGAATTTGTCTATGAAATGAAAATAGATAGACTAAAGCATTCGGTGAAGTTTTTGTACCTACACCTACATTAAAGAAGGGGATCCCTCATTTCATACATATTCAAGCGCAAACGTAAACGGCCAGAGCGGATCGGTAACGATTACTCGACTGAGTTAAGTCTGCACTCGGTATCAATGAGAGCGTATGCAAACATTGTGCAATGTACCGTAGTCGGAATATATGAATGAGCTATTGTTTGTACCGAGAAATATGGGTTTCGTGGCGCATGCGCAGAATAACCGCCGCTCATTCATAAGTGGGTTTTCCCAGCGTTCCGCTAAAATAATGCTGATGATTACAGTATTTAGCATGTTTTAATTATACCTACAGGATAGTCATTACATAGATATCGTATCACTCACTGCGCCCCGCAGTGTTACCCGTTCATACTACGGAATACTACATTTACAGAGACAATATATTTACAATACTAAAAACTATAGATAAATATAAAAGAAAGGATAATTTTATGTACAATGGCTTAAAGCTAATTAGAAAATAAAATAAAAATAAAATAAAAAATATACATTTTCTATAAAAAGAATACCCCGTTCAGCAAGTCTGCCTGCGGCATGGTTCCCATTACGCTGGCGGCGTTACCTCTTTGGATCGCAAGAGCGATCCTCTGTGAGAGGTATGCGCCAGCTCTGGGGTCTCCTGAGACGCGAACCAACCGAGGCGACAGGGCCCTCATAAATGCCATTTACAGTATATATTTATCTATATAAGTATGTATATCGTCGTATAGTACCCATAACACAAGCCTTCTTGAGCTTAATTTGGGACTAGATCGATTTGTGTGACGTTGTTCGATATTTATTTATTATTTATTATTATTTTATTCTGGATAAAAAGTAGCCTATTTGTTAATTCAAGGTGCTTTTTTCTAGCATATGCAATGAAATAAAAAATACACCACTAAAAAAATTATCCTGTCCCAGCTAAGGCCTTAAATTTTTTATGAAATTCCTTTACAGTTCTCTCGAGTTGTTCCGCCTGAAATGTGATACTTTGAAGCCTTATATAGCGCACGTTATTCCGACATTTCATTGCATGTTTGAGAAAAACAATTTGGTACATCAATATCTTTAACGTAACTCGTTAGTTGTAAAACACCCCAGATTATGGTATTTAATTAAAAAGCTGCCTATTGTAATTTCGTAACTTGATAAAACTTTTACATTTTTCGAACACTACCGATCGATTTTTTTGGTTTTAGAGATATTGAAGCGATACAATAGTGTTTATATTGTGTTATGTTTTTATTGTTACCTTGTTAGATTGCATAAGCTAATGTTAAGACTAATGTTATATTATTTTAAGACTGTTTGTTTCTTAATAATAATAATAATAAGCTCTTAAGAAAACATGTTCCTAATTATTGTATTTAGAGTTATATAGGTAATTAAATTACTTAAATTTAAGCCTTAACTTTATGTGCAATGAGCTGCAGAATTGCATGACCCATTTGTGAATTCATTCATAAACGGTCCAAACATTTGTGCCGCCCATAGTACAGTTATAATTAAAACTGAATTTGACCTAATGATTTAAAACTGAAGTATTATTGTTTATTCACATATTATTACAACTATATTATTCGGCTTCATTAGGAACTGCTACACGTATGTCGGGCCGTTCCTGACAATTCACGAGAGTGTAAACCGCTTAATACAATAATTAAATATGTCTCACGAAATTTTCAACAATATATCTGAAATAAGTATCATTGTAGTATAAAATGTCGATTCTTTTTAAATCAATCACGAGAATAAGACGCAATTTATCGTAATAACGTGCTTATGAACTATATTGTACAAAAGATAATTCATCAATACATATTTATGATGTAGTTTAATGTAAAGTTGCATCATTAAGTGAGCCATTATGTCGTTAATTGTACAGCGCTGGCGCACGCGGCGCCCCACGAGCTCACCACGTGGTTCCATTAAGTTTTATGTACAATTTATGTGATTTATGTACAGTCAGCAGCAGAAGTTACTGCGCTCGCTAAGTGTTCAAAGTGATATGCATACGGATTCTATTACCAGGACAATAAGAGTCGTACAGGGGGGCATAATGTTGGTTGCGTTTATCACGTGATAAATAAGTGACAAAGCATCTGTCACACTCGCGTTTTGTCAAAACGTGACGATTTACATTTTTATTTAACTGTTACTTACTCTTTATAAATAAAAAAACAAAATGAATCGATAAAAAGATTCTATACAAATATTTGTTACCTACTCTGCTTAGCATTTGCTGCTGAGTGTACAATTGTACATAATTATTTTAATATTCTACCCTGGATGTACATATTCGCCAAGACACGTCGAGACTAGCATGATGTATTTATCACACGTTATAAGTAAGAAAAGTACGACATACTTACATGCCTTGCCTTGCCAGTGGGCTAGGCTGGATGGTGACGTTTATAACGTAATAATGATAAATAACATCTAACGCATCCGTCACTCTCGCTATCACAATATGTTTCATCAACATTAGTGTATCACGTGACAATCGCGACCACCATACGCGGATGGTCTCGGCGAGAGTGTACAGCCGGGGTAACCTGTTCGACAGGTGTCATGCGCTCGCGCCGAACACGCGCCGGCAGCGCGGGCGCACGTAATAGCTGTAATAGATTGAATATGTATATTGTTTAAGGTTAGATCTGTAGCGAATTGGAGTGAACCAAATGATTGGTATATTATTTCTATAAAGAACCTCCTTTTTTGGAAGTCGGTTAAAAATAGTTATAAAACCACCTGTTGTTGACCGCTAGCTGTAATTTTATTCTAACTTTCGTGATTGGTTCTGTATTCCTCTGTATTTGAGATGTTCAATATTTAAGAAGTGTTTTGTATTGCATTTAAAGTGGAATATGGTTTGAACAATGTTTACATACCAAATTTGGCTGTTTATTATATTTAAGTAAAACTTCATTTGTTGTATGTTAAACCTTGTAAGTCTTAATTTTTTTCTAGTGTTTAAAGTATAAAACGGTTTTAGTTTCCTAATTTTGGATTTGTAAAATGTGTTAAATTCATTACATTACAGTGTTGTAATCTGCTTACTAAGGACAATAAATTTGTTTATGTTATAATTTGCTTTTACTTAGTATCAACAACCTATTCCTTGCGGCGAATGGTCGCATTTATCGCGCGATAAATAAATAATAAAGCATCTGTCTCTTTCGTACCTACATACTTGCCAGAAAGTGATCGTTGGATCGTTCCATAGCGCACAGAACGTGATCATCATTTGCTATTATTATTGCCATTTGAATATTATAGATAGATATTTTACGAATCACTTACGAGATACATACTTACAACTGTGAAAAGCGGAGGTAGATTTTTATTTTTCCTGATATAAAATCTCTTATACTGTATTTTAAAGCTGACCTATTTACAGTATTTACTTAAGTAGTCAGCTGGAACAGCGACCCGAAGTGGTCTTGGCCACCAATACGAAATGACGCCAACTCGTCCTGTTTTGATAACTGCAAAGCAATACATTGCTCAAAATAATTTTATAGAACCTGTTTTATATATTAAATCAAATTATGTCCGATTTATGTTAGTATATCTTGGTAGAAAGACATAATCGGAGAATATGAAGGTTTACATATTATTTATATGTAGGTAAGTCCGTAAGTATTACCTTTTAGCCACAGTGCAATTTCTTACAGCTAATTTTAGGTACTTAGTACTCTAATTACTAATCAAAATCAACACCTGGGGGTTACTATGATGTTCCAAATTCGAACTTCGTATCGTGCCATCCTGCTCATTCAAATATTGCTTGACACGAGATTGTGAGGGACGGTACAGCTTTGGAGTAACCTTCCTACATTGAAGTCATGCAAGTAAGCGTGGGCAAATTTCAGTAGCTATATGTAATAGTAATAGCTAATAGTACATTACTGCAAACGCCGGCTTGCCTGGTGAGTGATGTATAGACGGTTAGTGATACGAAGCCGGCAAACCCCTTTCACGGCTAAGGCATGTATAGTGCTTTTCACAAACATGCAATGAAATAAAAAACACACACCACATAAAAAATATAGGTAATTCAGCTGTTTAGCCTGTTCATGAACACAGACACTATGCTTAAAAAATGTGCTTCCCGGCCTAGGCCTTAAATTTTGTATGAAATTTTCTTGAGTTGTTCCGCCCGCAACGTGATACTTCGAATGCTCTTATATTATAACGCACGTTATGACGACGACGGCATGTTTGAGAAAAATCAATTTTAGTCTCTGACATGAGGACAAAGGCAAAAAAAAACATTTACAGAAATCAATTACTTACTTTAATCACGATCTATGATCGTATGACGTTAGATTGTCCATATAGTAGACTTGCCTCTCACCAAACAGGTTCTGTAACTTTCCCGTTGAGAAAAGGAGGAGAGGTCGGCTGAAGTCTACTTGGCAGAAGAACGCGGCGGGTTTAACCTGAAAGAGGATCATCAAAACTGCGACATACTCCTCGTTGCGCGAGAGATATCTGTCACTTTATTTTCAATACCGTGCGAGCAGAGAGGACGCTGAGTCGAGCGACAAGCGAAATTTAGCCCTGCCCGTCTAGTACGGTTAACGCCTTATGTCGCGCGACATAGCATCACCCGTCACTCTCGCACAATACTGTACAGAAAGGCGATACACAATACTGTAAAAAAAAAAAAAACTCCGCTCCAATCTACCTATATGGTGCAAGCTTAGCCGGTGGCTGACTCTGCATCGACCTAGTATAATAGAATCATACCTTAATAGAATCTTAAGAACCAATGATGGAGCCGGAAGGCAGGCGCTACGTTTAGATCTCTGTAACAAAATTACGTATCTAATCTCTCTATTGGCTTCTTAAAATGGATTTGGGATGCACTTGGTCATTTTAGAACTTACAATAAAACCATTTTGTTATCATTTTTGCTCTACAAATGCCTTATTTACCTGTTTGTCAAAAATAATAGACGAACAGGAACCTAAATATAATGCAGTAACTATGTACGACGTTGGGGCAGCAAAGTCCTAGAGTGGCGATCCAGTATAGGAAAGCTCAGCGTGGATAGGCCCCCGACTAGATCGATGGATGACCTCGTGAAGGTAGCGGGGAATCAATGGATGCGGTCTGCACGGGGTCCCACTTTGTGGCGAGTCATGGGGGAGGACGTCTGTGAGATAGATAGATTATATAGAACTATGTATAGTGTCTGCAGAACCTATCCTTACAAGAAAATGTATTATAATTTCCTGGTTCTGCAGACACTAGTGTGGTAACAGGCGAATGATGTATGTGGCTATATAACACTCAGATGGAATAGCGCAACTTTTACCGCCACTTTTCATGTCCTTTTAGGGTTCCGTACCCAAAGGGTAAAAAACGGGACCCTATTACTAAGACTCCGCTGTCCGTCCGTCTGTCACTAAACTGTATCTCATGAACCGTCATAGCTAGACAGTTGAAATTTTCACAGATGTTGTATTTCGGTTACCGCTATAACAACAAATACTAAATAATTAACAGAATAAAATAAATATTTAAGGGGTATGGAAGCCAAAAATCGTGATCGATTGCGTTAACTTTGCACCTCATTTGTACCATACATACCAGGTGCAAACATAACTTAACCCGGCTAGTTAAGATGAGATAAGTGTATATACGGAACCCTCGGTGTGCGAGTCTGACTCGCACTTGGCCGTTTTTTTAGGTTTATCATCTTAGCATTTTTCTCTCGATTCGTATCTACGTGCATTTTTCAAGGTTAGGTAGAGCTCAGAGTAGGCAGTGTGACTAAAATTCCAAGAATATTTTTGACATCAGGTAACTGTCATAGGGAAACACAGTGTTTACAGTCGGTTGAATCACAATAACGGTCCGCGGTCTCGAAGGCTGTGGGCGTAACACGATCGCGTCTCATCATCATCAGCCTATTCTTGTCCACTGCTGGACATAGGCCTCTCCAACTGCACGCCATTGTGAACGATCCTCGGCTACTCTCATCCAGCTCTTGCCAGCCACCCTGCAAAGATAGTCGCTCCACCTAGTCTGAGGGCGTCCCACACTACGCTTGCCGATCCGCGGTCTCCACTCAAGAACACGTTTACCCCACCGGTTATCGGTTCTTCGGCTAATATGGCCAACCCACTGCCACTTCAAATTGCTAATACGGTGAGCTATGTCGGTAACTTTGGTTCTCTGGCGGATCACTTCGTTCCGAATTCGATCATTCAGAGAAACTCCGAGCATTGCCCTTTCCATAGCTCTCTGAGCGACTTTAAATTTGTGGACCAGCCCAACCGTGAGTGTCCACGTGTCGGCACCGTATGTCATTATTATTCGCGTTTACCGCGCGATTAATAAATAATAAAGATAAGTCTCCTATCTAAAGTCGATATCTTCAATGCTGAGGTTTGTGGTCGTGACTCGTGAGTTATTTTTTCGTGGACTATCTTGCGCCAGCTTACTCTATCCTGGGCTGCGTGGATGGCATCGTAAATGGAGGTCTTGAGGATAGAGTATCTCTGGTCCGACCAGCGTGTTGGACTTTTGCCTCTGGGCCGTCTTCCGCACACCTTACCAGTCACTAGCAGCTTTTCTAAAATATCACCTCTCTTTCTGGCAATGCGGCCAAAGAACTCGAAACTCCTCCGCATGCATATGGTAATAAAGGTAAGCAAACTACATACATATATATGCCCCAGTAATAAAAAAAATATTGACTTCTCCCGCATAAATGGGAACCTAATAGGGACCTGCGGGCCTATAATGGTCGCTTTTATCACGCGATAAATAAGTGACACGGCATCTGTCACATTTTGACTAAATGCGAGTAAGAGTGACAGATGATTTGTCACTTAATTTATCACGTGATAAACGCAACCATCATAGGCCCCCAGTTCTTCACCATTTATCTATCGTCGCATGATAAATTTGAAAATCACAGATCCTGCAACGTATGATGGTGCGTTTATCACGTGATAAATTAAGTGACAAATCATCTGTCACTCTTACTCGCATTTAGTCAAAATGTGACAGATGCCGTGTCACTTATTTATCGCGTGATAAACGCACCATCATACGTTGCAGGATCTGTGATTTTCAAATTTATCATGCGACGATAGATAAATGGTGAAGAACTGGGGGCCTATGATGGTTGCGTTTATCACGTGATAAATAAGTGACAAAACATCTGTCACTCGCACTCGCATTTTGTCAAAACGTTATGGCTGCTTTGTCACTTATTTATTGCGTGATAAAAGCAACCATCATAGGCTCGCTGCTGCAGTTGATAGGTAAGTGTAAAGGCCTAAAGGGTCATTTAGATAAGCCGCAAAGCGTGCGAATTGCATTAACTCGTGGAGTTAGATCGAGCGATTGAACTCTTGAGTCTAAATGGGTCTTAAGCATATCTAGATAATAAAAATACCAGGTATTCGTATATCGAAAAATTCAAAGATTTTGACGGTGCCTGGCACGGACCAGACAGTCGCGTGCGCCTGCGTGACTAATGGAGGAAAAGAACGAAATTACTTAGTGTGATTCAGCCTCCCAAAAACACTCGATGATAGGATATACGTAATCAGATCGAGCGACGTATGACGCAAATTGGTAATCGCTCCGAACTTGGCCGTGGAGGATTTCTAGATGACAAGGCAGAACTATCATAACGCCTTGTTTGTAGAGATACCGCGAACATCACTGCATAAATATATTAACATCATCATCAGCATTATCAACAAAGGCCTCCTTCAACCTCCAAGGTACTCCTCAAAGATCGGTTATGCCGCCCCTGTTCAACATCTCTTCTAATCACGATCTTCGGCGTCGGTCAATCTTGTTGAAGCTTCTTTACGCTGTGTGACCAGCACCTCTGGCATATCTAACTGTGATACGAGACGCGCGAAATATGTATCTATCTCTTTCCGTGCAGTACTATGAGAGAGTGACAGGTGACGCTATGCCACGCGACAAGAGTCGCAAAGTAATATAGTTCTGTTTACGGGCTGGTACACGGTCACCATTCAATAACCTTTCTATCTCAAAGGCCATTTATTCTACGAGCAATCAATGTGCCCCGCCCATTGTCATGTAAGTCTGGGAATTCGTTTAGTTATAGTGTATACAGTATACATAAGTTATTAGCAGCATACCTTAACTATCGAAGTGGGAGTGGGATTCTCCGTTCTCATTCTAAATGGTGCGTCCGTTGGCCATCCATCCGAATGTTAATAAGTTATGCAATTAATAACAGATATTTTTTCCGTAAGTAATTCTGCCTCAATAGGGCTGAACAAAATGGTTGCACCAATGTGAGAAGATTACCTATATCTAGTTTACTTACCTACTCTATTTTTATTATTGAAAATTTTATATTATACATATTTATGGAAAGTTTATCGCACAAAAGTAGATTTGTGAATAAAAGGCAAATGCAAAATTATGTAGGAATGTACACCATTCCCGCGGATTCTTTTTTCTGGGAAATTATATTCGAAAGAATTGCTGTTATTGACCGAGCAACCAAAGCGAGCAAAGCGTCTTTGTTTCAGCTTTGCCAAAATGTCTTTCGTATGACCGGATGTTCGGATTTTCGGCTGTTCTCGCCTATAGAACACATTTCTCAACTTTATGAGTAGGTTCGATAAGTATACATAATTAATTTGGCGATTCAGTTGTAACCGTAAAAAAAAACAGTAATTTAGAAACAAGCTCACGAGGTCTACAGCCCATAGAACAGATGCACTAGTTTTTATTAATGATCATTTTGATAAATCGGTAAACAATTAAGTAAGTACGCCGCAAGCGAGTTCTTTTGTATACGTAAAAAGAAACGTATCAGGTGGCAACACTAATCGCTTATGAATGAAGCGGCACGCGTCTCGCGCGGGCGCAGCGGCCATTCATAATTTTATCGTAATGAATTTATTTCAAACTGTTCTTAACTTTATGGAAAGTTGGGAACAATCTAAACTGAATGGAATAGTTTGTTTGTTTCTGAAGTTATTTCGGTGTCTTCGATTATAGTGCGTGCATTTTAAATCTAATAATATTTTTTCAATCAGTAAATTCGAATCATTTATTTTCAATCAACTATGGCTTAAAGTTAACATATATTTTAAATACCTTAAAACGAACATACAATATCAAATAAAAAGAGTAATAAATAAAACTAAACAAGCAGAACTCGCATTTTAGAAAACAATAAAAAAGATAAATGTAACTATTGTGATACATTGTCATTATAAAATCCATTAAAAAGAAATTATACTTATCTACTGGTATCTAGGTATCGCCGCGGCGCGTGCGGGCGGCGCGGGCGCATGCATGAGCATGACGCATGCGCGGAGATCCCCAGTGAGTAGCGCGTGCCTAAAGAAGCAGATACTTATGACTGATAATATATTTCTCACAATCACAAGACACTTCCTTTAATTTTCCCCAGACGGTTCATTGGAAGGAAGGCGTTTCAATGACTACTCGTAAGTAGCTACGTGACTACCTATTACGACTACGATCTGATTTATTTATTGAATCTGTATTGCCCAAAAATATCTTATCGTACAAAAGACGGACCAGAAAGCATTCTCTACCAAAATTCTCCTATATTTTTTGATCCATTCGTCTTTTGCAATACCTATTCCATGTGATTTTTAGCATCAACTCAACTCGGTCAGTTGCGCCAGCACTGCAGGGATGCAAGCTTTTCTAGTAGGCATTTAGGAATATTGCATAACCGATACGCTTACATAACTTAATAGAAAGCTGAATAGAAATAAATATATTTTGTCTCGATACTATACGGTGCCTTTATGGATTTAGAATCTGGCCGAATCAAACTTTTGACCAACACTTTGATTGTCTCCGACTTTACTCAAAGTGTTTTCGAGGCTATCAAGAAATTGGGCTTCTGATAATACCTACATCTTTCGTTTATTAAGTTTATAAGCTGAGGAGGTAAACAATAAAAAAACAATGCAACATCGTTAGATGTTGATATAATTTTAAAATCCTCGATGTGACTTTTGTTCAGTTGGTTCGACGGTATAGGTACCTACAATGCATTTGTGCAGCCCATAGTACAATTAATTACGAAATAGGTACACATCGCTGATGCATACCTGTAAGCTTTCACGGCATTTACAGCTATATCTTGTAGACCGTCTCTCAAGGACGTTTCTTCACTGAGTGCATTCACATGTAACGTCACAGTTGACACTTAGATAACAAACCCTCGATTATTTTATTCCTAGTTCTCATTCTCTCGGGATTATACCTATTAAATAATAATCACAAACGTATATAATGAAGATCCCGTTAGACAAGGCCGTAGTGTCAAAACAAAAAACTGGTCAAAATTATTCGATAAACACAGACATAAACTTATGAATAATATAATAACATATTTCCTAATATATTATGGATGCCTTTAGGTAATTTATACGCAAATATCAACTGCGCATGAACTGAGTTGGTGTAAACACGCGTAAGTAGATATTTCCGAAACCGAGACCATATGTAACTAACAATTTACAAATAAAACGAACGAAAAACATATGCAGCACATCTGCACCATTGAACAAGACTCAACGTGTTCTCAATGTAGGTATATTTTGGAATATCTGGATGATGCAACGCTTACGAGTACATTCTGTTTCACACACCGTTTTACCCGTACACTATGTGTGTTCATACATTATACATACGATGGTTTACCCCTGATTTATAGAAAAACGTTTCATCGAATTTTCATTTCATAGAAATATAATTACATCGAAAGCATTTTTTTTTGAAACCATAAAATGATTTGGTATGTTATAACACAAATATTTTCAAGATTTCTGAAACTTTTATGACTTCTGGGGAAAAATTTGACTATGAAATGAAAATTCTATGAAGTGACGTTTTCGGTGAAGTGTCTTTATATAAAAGAAGAAGATCCCACATAAACAAAAATCCAATATTTTTTGTCATTATATTCAACAACAAAACGATTATATTTTATATAGGTAACGCAAATTGAATAAATTCTACGTTTGTAATTTGTAGATATTGCTTGACATCCAGCCTATGCTGGTCGCATTTGAGTCATTTTCTAAAAACATGTCATAGTTAAAGGCTTAATAAAAACAAAATTACGATCGCTTCTTTTGTGTTACGAAAGTTACTCATACAAAAGATATGGATACCTAACTATCGTTACACAAAGGAATCAATTAAGTTTTCTTTTAATTAAAGCCCTTCACTATGTACAGTCGAGTTCATTTACATCTACACACGAGAACAAAAATATCTGAACACGACCCTATTGTCAGGGGCATAAAGTAAATGAACTCGACTGTACATAGTACATGTTTTTTGAAAATGACTAATTTATCGCGCGATTAATAAATAATATGAAGCATTCATAACAAAGTGAGAGTTACAGGAGCAGCAATAAAACTATTATATCCAAACATACCAATTTGAATATATTATTTAATGGGATCCAAGGATAGGATTAAAATTTAAATTTCCAAATTCTAAATAGATAGCAAAATACGTATTTTTTTAGTAGATTTACGATTACTTTTATATATCGATCCTATGCGATGGTAACAGTCTAGCATTTTTCATACAAAATACACAGATACGTTAGATTTATTTCGCTGTTGTATACATAATTTATTTAATAGACATGCCGACCATGATTCTCAAAAATGGCGAGCTTTAGTCATCTCTACATACACAATGGGGACGTTAGCACATACCTTAGAGTTAAGTCATTCCCCAATATTACGTAGGCTATATTTACGTATATTGAGCATGATCAGAAACAGTGACTGGCAGATACAACCGAAAAAAAACGACCGAATTGAGAACCTCTATATTTTTGAAGTCGCTTGAAAATGTAGTAGGTAGTAATTTCAATACTTATTAACATTTGTAGAATGAATTTTTCAAAATTCATCCCCTAAGTAATTGAATTTTGGCGGCATATCATAATGCAACACACAAACAGAAATACTTATGTAGGTAGGTACCGTCTTCTTTTCTCAGCGTGTGTCCACAAGCGTCTACCATAGGTATGTGATTACGCAACATTCTCGGACTTTTACCAAAATGGTTTTCTTAATAAAAATGGTAAAAAAAAAAATGAGAAAAAAAGAAAAACATCCTTACATTTCCAACTCGTTGTGTTCTGATAATCCGATCACGGATGTCATTGTCGAACCCAACATAATATAAAAAAAAAATTGACTTACGGTAAATGTGGGTGGAGTGAAAGTCCTAGTTCCGAGAGTGAATGTCGCGCAGGTCGCGTGCGTCCTTGACCGCGCGACGCGTCTGCGCGGGCGCAGCCGCAGCTAGGGTTCACAACTTTTTGTTTGAGAAATAAAGTACATATTTTAGTAACAGTATTTTATTGTTTGACATTGGTACGGTCAGCATCAAAAGTATTAGTCAAAAGTCAAAAGTATTTTGACGACGCGGTTGGCTCAGTTTGCAGACACTACTGAGCTGGCGGTCCCGGGTTTGAATCCCTACCGGGACAAATATTTGTGTGATGAACTCGAATATTTGTTCTTGGGTCATGGATGTTATCTATATATGTATTCTATATATTATGTATATCGTCGTCTAATACCCATAGTACAAGCTTTGCTTAGTTTGGGACTAGGTCGATTTGTGTATGATTGTCCAATAATATTTATTATTAATTATTCATTTATCTATTTATTAGTAGGCTTATGTCGAATGGCAAACTAAAATTATCAGCTACTCTTGATGCTGACTGTGTATGCTTTGCGGGTAGAATCTTTAAATGTTTACAGGTCGTGTTTGATCCTTCCATTTTGTTTCTCCGACTAGTTGCTGAAGAATGCGTCCAGTCCAAGTCAACCCGCCTGCTGCTCCAATCCATCAATGCTCCATCTGAACCTGCCGCGTGTGTTTGCAATCTCAAGGCGCCACTTGGTGGCTTTGACGGATTAAAAACATTTTTATTTAAGCTTCATGCATTGTATAAAAATTGATTAACGTTCTTAATACCAGCAAAACAGTATTATGCATATTAATGTTAATATTAAAAAAAATACGGTTGACAACCCTAGGTGCACCGCCGCCGCCGGCGCGGGACCAAAACTACATACCTATACGTACATACGAGTATGCGTAATCGTTATAGAACGCAACTGCCTTTTTCTTAGAGATGCGGCTGTGACTCACGCTTGTAAATTATCATCAACCGTTACGGTCCTGAATGGTGGTCAAGGTCGAAGCATTGGTGGACGTCTCCCATAACGAATGTAATGACGCGTAAAATGTAATTGTGATTTTTACCAATAAATTCTGTATTCTGTAATGAACAAACAAGAGGCCTATACCCTGCGTACTTGTGTAGCAGTGGGTACTCACATAGTAGCAGATAATTTACAGGAACAACGATTTACGTTTTGATTTTAAATAACTTCCAATACATCATCATCATCATCATACATGTTAGAGTCAAAGTCTGTCGGTGTAGCTGATGTAGGTACCTAACTAGTATGTAACTGTCTCCATCTATCCCTATCTATAGTCACCACCTTGATTTCCCTATAAGACATGACGTTTACCTTCTCTTTTATTTGTTTTATGTAGCTTATTCTTGGTCTTCCCCTGCCTCGCTTTCCTTCAAATTTTCCTTCGATGATGTTGCTTATAAAAGCGTCATGTCGTATAAGATGACCAAACATCTTTCCTCTCTATGGTTTTCAACAAATTGCTTTTTTCGGTCACCCTTTTAAGTATTTTTCATTTGTGACTTTTTCTGTTCAACAAATTTTCTCCATTATACACCGAAATGAAGGAGCTAATTTATTCAGGCGTGGTTATAGAATTAAACTGCCTCTAAGGCTAAAGTGAGTTTTATCACCCAAAAATTTCGTTTGGCTATCGGGGCAAGCACGTTACACGGGATAAGCTAACGCCATCTTGCAACTAACATCTGTAATCTTGGATTATTCATGGTGCGCTTGCCATGTGTGGCGCAACTTGTCGCGATTGACCAGCAGCAGAAATTTCAGCAAGTTGGTAAGTTAGGGCCTCCAGGGGGGTGAAGATTTATTATTTTCCCCTCCCCCCGCCTCCCTCTGTAACCGCACCTGAACTTGTTTGTGAAAATGTGACATGTATAGTTATCATTTTGTTCCTGGATTTGTAGACAGTGGTTCAACACAATAAAATAAATATCTTCAAAAATCGACCTAGTCCTATACTAAGCAATGCTTGTACTATAGGTACTAGACGACGGTATACAATTATATATAAATACATAATAATTATATAGATAACATGTATGACTCTGGAATAAATATTCGAGTTCATCACACTTTTTTTTTATATATAACGGAACAACATAGTGGCTTCACTTCGCCAGGTAGTGAGCAAAAAGGGGTGCCCAAGTTGCAATATGGCAACTGACAAGAAACCAACTGTGCCATGTCAGTTGACACTGCCATGCTGGCCCGAGAGCTGCTTCTTCACACTTCGTTTGAAGGGCCCCATGTTAAATTTGTCCTTGACGGGATTCAAACCCAGGACAAACTGCGCCAACCGCGTCGTAAAAATTAATTTTCATAAGATTATACAGATTATTTTTCTAAAACTATCGGCATTTTTGTAAAGAACAGAGTTGTAAAAACGGCGGTTTCTCAATAGAAACTCGTTAAGTAAATCCGGCCCCTTGTAATTACACCCGTTATCTATTGCAGAACGAAAATTTTATCACAGATTTGCCACTAGCCGTCTGAATGAAAGGCACAGGAAGCTATAGATAGACAATAGTGTATAGATAACATCAGTGTAAACACCCGTTAAGGTAACCTTAAGACTTAAGACGTAAAACTTATGGTGGCACCTCCATAATGGAGATGGTGCTCAATCACGGACTTACTAATTAATTGTAATTATACGATAAATTAATTACCTAAAAGCTTTGCCACAAAAACCCAAATGCCTATGTATTTCGCAAATTAGTTCCTTAAAAAACCCCGTCAGTATTTAATCTGTAAATTTTTATCGACTTTTGTATATACCGGGCGATCAATCCAAATGGGTCAGTAGGGAGACGTCAGAATCACCCGTATAAGGGTACTCGCTCACTGCAAGCATTCGTCAGTAATGTTACCATTACAGGAGCATACTCGCAGTGAAGCAGCACCCTAACGACATAAGTATAGTCAAAATACCGCTCATAATGATAACCACCACCCGTCACCCGACCGTTCTGTCAATAGCCTTCTGAATGAAAGCCAGACAATGAAACAGAAAGGTAGACCATGGTGTACAGATAACATAGATCCATAGTCTCAGCACCCACACTCAGTGTTAATACCCGTTAGAGCCTTATCATTATCACACTTGCTTTTATTCATGACTTGAACTGTATCAGGGCTGGTTAGCCCTCACTACCAGTGAGTCGGACTGGTGGGAGTGTAACCCGCTAATGGGATTATCTCCGCGCAACAGGAGTGATGCTTGCGAGTTGCAAACGTGTTTTTTTATATTATAATACAGTCGCGACAAACTCCCTGCGTGATCGCCTTCATACAGCTAAAGTTGTTATACGATTTATTGTGCATCCATGAGGATGGTTCGAATCCCGGCAAGGGCATTTGTTCATGTATTGTGATGAACCCGAATATTGATCCTGAGTCCTGAATTTTCTATGTAGGTAAGCAAGTATAATATAATTTCTCCATATAAGTTTATACATATATGGTCATATAGCAGTTACCACAAGCCTACTTAAGCAAGCCAAGCTTAATTTGGGAATATGGTGGATTTGTGTGAGGTTGACAGATATTTATTATCGTAGTGTAAGAACCTAAATATTTGTCTTTTAGGAAGCAATTCCTTAGAAATGCCCGGTAGTAATCTATGAAATGTACTACTTACCTACACGTAATGTTATATATATTATATCTGACTTGACTATTACCATTACGTAAACGTAAAATACCGCTCGTAACGATATTCTGTTATCTCTACTAACGAAAATATCACAGTTTTATCAATAGCCTTTGCATTTAGCAAGAAACAGACAATGTAGGTAGTAATAGATAAACTGGTTTATAACTAACTGGTTGGTAACTGGTTTGGTATGGTTACTGCGGGACAGGAGGTCCCCTCTGGCAACCCCAGTCGCAGTCTCAGACCGCCTCGCACAGTCGAAAGACTCAGGTCAATCGTTTACCAAAAAAATATGGTTTACTGTTCTTAGCCATCCAGGCGCCTGGTGCGGGTCATAGTCATTCATTGAGTGTTCCTAGTTCTGGTGAAACTAAGGCTATAAATAAATGAATAAATGTAGGTATGAATTAATTCGTGAATGTAGGCGTTAAGTCCTGGTCGCCCTACCCTAAAACCAGTCCCGGATTTAACAATTTATTTATTCATTTAATCTTTATTGTACAAAAGAAAACTTACCGTCGTACAAAAGGCGGACTTACCGTGAGGTATTCTCGAACAACCTAAGGGCAAAGCAGAAAAATTGTAGGCAGTTTAATTTGGTTTGGTATTACCAAAATGTTATCAAAGTTGCGTTATCATGGTGAAATATTTCCACAGGGGAAAAAGCGCTGCATTTTGGTAGTCATGGCGTAACTTGCGCACGCACACCGCATGGCGGATGTCCGTGACAGCGTGCACACATGGAACGAAATGGTTGGCTCCTCCTTTTTTGAAGTCGGTTAAAAACAGATAATGCAGTAATAGATAAACTATGGTTCATGCTTTCTGCGGGACAGGAGGTCCCCACCCGCACTCTCAGAAGTCTCAGATCGCCTCGAACAGTCGAAAGACTCGGGCCAATCATTTACCACAAAAAAAAATATCTTTAGCCTCTATCATAGTCATTCATTGAGTGTTCCTAATCTAATAGTTCTGCTCATCTAGCATAGTTGTGCTAGATGGGCAGAACTAGGAGCATAGTTACGCTTCGCGACCAATGTCGCACGGCGTAGCATCGCCCGTCACTCTCTCACAGTACAGCGGAGAAAGAGATAGGTAGTATTTCTCGCGCGAGAAAGAATCGCGTGTCACAGTTGTGCTAGAGGTGCTGGTTAAGCAAAGGCTATAAGTAAATGAATTAATGAATGAAAGCGTTAAATCCTTAACATCCCGGGCCGTCCTACCCTAAAACCAGTCCCGGGTTTTACAATTTATTTATTTATTTAATTTATATTGCACAAAAGAAAACTTGTCGTATAAAATGCGGACATACCATGAGGCATTCTCTAACAACCTAAGAGCAAATCAGAAAAATTGTAGGCGATTTACTATGGTTTGGTATTACCAAAATTTTATAAAAGTTGCGTTATCATGGTGAAATATTTTCACAGGGAAAAAGCGCTGCATTTAGTAGGTATGGCGTAACTTGCGCACGCACCCCGCATGGCGGATGTCCGTGACAGCGTGCTACACATGGACGTCATAACGGTTCTGCTTAATTCTGGCCGAGAACAAGTAGAGGGTTCACGGACGTTTGCTTTGAGCTTGTCTGGGAGTGCGACTCGTCATAATTGACCGAACGAAGCGCCTCTGTTTGAGTTGAGCTTCGCCAAAATTTTTTTAGTATGTCCGGATGTTCTCGTTTACAGCACAGGCCACATTTCTCAACAGATTCTCATGAATTTTTTTGAGTAGGTTCTATAAGTATATTTATGAAGGTTGAAAAAAAAACTGTAATATAAAAAAGTCCGTAATACGGAGCCACTAGTTTATAAGCTTTAATCTAAAAAATGTATTTTATATATATATTGTAATTTTAATAAGCTGTCCGTGTTAAGTTAGCGCAAGTAAATATTATTAGCACACCCCGGGGTATTGGGAGCACGAATACTCTGTGTCAAAGTATACAAGTAAATAAGTAAGTAGTTCAGTGTCAAAACATTCATATTGTGTATTTTTTTTTATTAAAGCAGTAACGTCTGCTAACGTAAACTAAATGTTTACAAATGAAGCGAAAATTGAAAAATTTAATGATTCGGACAGGATTCGAACCTGCGTTCACCCACCACCACCCTAAGGCATGTCGAAGCAACTGGTTGAAAAATTCAATGACTCTGACATCTGATTCGGTGGTCCAATTGGGAGGATGCCAGTGTTGGCCCGGAAAGCCGTCGGAAACGCAGGTTCGAATCCTGTCCGAATCATTAAATTTTTCAATTTTCGCTTCATTTGTAAACATTTATTCATATTGTGCCTACAATATTATAAGACTATTTAATTGAACCAGCACTTTATAAAGGCTAGGATATTCCCCCTCTCAGACACTATCCTATCTCAATCCCGAAACATTGCTTCCCATCTTTAACGTTTCGCCGAATTTTCATTTGTCCGAAAGTATTTTTTTCCCGAAACCCGTAATATTTTCAGAATTTTATAAACATCGTTTTAAAAAACTCATTAGGAGGTTAGTTTTATAATTATTCTGAAAAATTAACAGTTTTGAAAAAAATGGCTTTCTGACAACTGAAAGTTTGGCGAAATGTAACAGTAACAGATAGGAAACAAAAATGAGTGTTTCAGATAGGAAATCCGCTTAGACCGATTAGGTACTCGTACTGATTATTCATCACCGAAACGTAAACAATCTAGAATTAGAATTCGCCAAATTTTACGCAACGATCCAACTGAGGTCACTTGCATCCGCCGCCAGCCCCACTCATTACAACACTAGCTACTCCGTTCCGTTGTGACGCACGGCCCACATGCATACTTTCTTAATTGCCATCCTACACCCAAAAGGTACTATCTATGTATGAACCTCACAGGCGGTTCCTGCATTATTTTAAAGCGGTATACCTCGACGATCATGAAACTAAAAGGCAGTATTTATGTATGAACTTCATAGAGAGTTCTTACGTTGTTTCAAGTCTGGTTATCAGAGGGAATTCCCAGGGCTTTGACCTACAACAGGTCATGCGGGCTCGTGACGTCATGAGACGAGTTGCATCTTGTTGTAGCTACAAATTATGGAATTTTCTGTAATGCCGCAGAAAGGAATGTCTAATAACAACTTGAATAGTCCAGTGTCTGTTACTACCGAGTAATTTCAGTATATATATGTTATCTTAGCTTGTAGGGTTCAAAAAAAAGCTTATGCAGAGGGCAATTGATCTATTGGTCATAAACATAATATTATTCCGTTTCCTTTGGACTCTTCCAAGACTTTAGACTCTTCTCTTAGTTACGAGCAGTCCGTTTATTTTAGCTACTAAAAGGGCGCTACCTCACCACGAGTATTCGCCTAGCTGTAATGTAACACATGTTGTTGTGTAATTTAGAGCATTATCAAAAAATCGTACTTATATATTACCTGTTTTAATGAAAGCCCCAGTCCCTACAAATACATAGACATATTATAGTAAACGTCGAGCCATATCTTTGTGTATGATTGTAAAAAATCTACCTATATATTACGTGACTCAGAAACACCCACCGAGTACCCGGACCTTACCGATCAAAAACAATAATGTCGTTTCAAAGTGCAGTTTCCACGCGTAATGCGCTCGCGCACCGGCGCCGGCGCAGCTAACTAGGCCACCTTACCTACACAGCACGCGTTTGACGTCACGGAGGCGCGCCTCCTGAGAACCGTAACCTTACAGTCCGTCTAGCACAACTACGCTACCCGTCACTCTTTTACATTACTGCACAGAAAGAGACAGGTAATTGTCTCGCGCGAAAAACAGTTGCGTGCGTCAGTTGTGCTAGAGGTGTGTGTTTTAAAGAATCATTTAATTTTTTTTTTTACATTTACTCAACCCAAAATACACAAATTCAATTGAATCATATAATACAAAGATTAAGGCCCAAAAGACCGGGAATATAACCTGCTGGTATCTGGATTACTTACCTGTACAACGTTTTGATTCAGGTTCACTATAGGTATATAAACATACTATATATACATTTTCGAGTCATCTTAGTTGAACTATGTACTCTTTTGATCTTTAGCCCGGATGTTCTCACTCGATTTCTCTGAACATAGGCCTCCCCCATGGCTTGCCACATAGTGCGATCCCGCACAGACCGCATTCATTGATTCCCCGCTACCCTCACGCGGTCATCCATCCATCTAGTCGAGGGCTGACCACGGCCGCTCATTTTCCGGGCTACATGGCCTGCACATTGCCACTTCAACCGTGCAATCCTGTGTGCTATGTCGGTCTCCTTTGGTTCTGCGGATATCCTCATTTCTGATTCTATCTATATTTATAGAAGCTCCGAGCATAGCCCTTTCCATTGCACGTTGCGTGACTCTTAGCCGTCCCATCCGATTAAAGACAAATAATGTATAAATAAATAAATAAATAAATATTAAGGGACAATCATACACAAATCGACCTAGTCCCAAACTAAGCAAAGCTTGTACTATGGGCACTAGACGACGATATACATAATATATAAATACATATATAGATAACATCCATGACACAAGAACAAATATTTTGCACAAATATTTGCCCCGGCCGGGATTCGAACCCGGGACCACCGACTCAGTAGGCAGGTGTCTACCAACCGAGCCAAACGCGTCGTCAAAAATAATAATGAATGAATGAATTAATGAATGAATATCGGCTCAAAGTGCAGTTACTGCTCATATAGTATTATGCGTAGGCGCACCGCTGCCGTGATCTAGGATTCTAGGGCGACACGCGCGTCTCACGTCACGGTTACGGAGGCGCGACTTGCGAGAACCGTAACTCATAAGTACAGAATGATTTTCTTACACGTATAATCTTTAGGGAGGTGATAAAATGTGTGTACTGGCTCCTTATCCGTTCATAAATGCTGATTGTTGTAGACATTTTTCTTTATGATCAAACATGTTTCTTAATATATTATCAATGTTACTACTTAGAACAGGGCTATTGTGATTTGTTGCTATATATTCGAAACCTACAGGTTGTTTTCACTGATAATTTTCGTTTCAGCTTTTGGCCTGTCCACTGAAACGCAGAAAATGAACCAATCTGGCTGCGTCTTTGTGAAGCCCAAAATAAGTGCATATAAATCTGAGGATAGTGATTGGTCAATTTGACTCAATTCCGCTCCGCTCCGCCTCAGTGGAGACGCACCCTAAGCCCGGGTTCACAAAAAGTCAAAAACACCCTGTATAATAATTATTAACCTGCATATATGCAAAATAACGATCATGTTAATAAGTGTGACTTCATATTTGCTCGTGTATGAGGTCGCCAATGACGTTCAAGACTGTTAAGACGCGTCACTTTTACTCAGAACCATGTTTAGATGAGTACCTATTTATGGTAATAAGTAATAACAAACGAAAAAGGAAATAAAATTTATTAACAATAAAGTTAAGATGATCTAGGGCTAAAAAAAATAGTACCTATTTTAGGCAACTGTGGTCCGTATGTAGCCCGGTGTGTAGATACATACCTTAAAAGTAACATACATATCAAATACAAATAGTAATTAAATAAACAACAAGAAATAAAAGAATAACGTCATATTACTATTATAAAATTGTAAAAATGAAATCATGGGGACTCTCGCCTAAACGGCTGGAGCGATTTCTACGAATTTGGTATACGGGTATTAGCCGCCCATCCCCAGATGGCTATTTGTTAAAGGATACTTTTACCCCATTACGGAGAAGCAAATAGGAGGGTAATGACGCTTCTTCCACGAGGAAGAAGTTCGCGGCTACCTTCTAGTTCGAAAGCCAGCGCCGATCTTCCGGAGACCATAGATGGCGCCCATGTGGACATATTTATTAAGGATGTCTTTAGAGATAATAATTAACATAAAACCTTAAATAAAAATTAAAAACTAGACTTAAAAATAAACTATAGATAAAAAATTTGGCCCAAATCGCCATCTATTGGCAGCGTGCCCAGAAGGCTGGCAGCATTGCCGCGTTGAATGGCAATGCTGATACGCTGTGCGAGATATGAACCAGCCCTCTGGTCACGCGTCAAATTCGACTAACCTGCGGCTACACTCTTTAAAGACCCTGTGGGCGCTTTCACCCCAGGGCCCCAGAGTCTCGACCCCAAACGGCTCAAATATATCTTTATGGATGTCTTTTATTTACCAACTAGCGACCCACCCCGGCTTCGCACGGGTGCAATTCTATACTATGCGTGTATTATACATATAAACCTTCCTCTTAAATCACTCTTTCTTATAAAAAAAAACTGTATCAAAATTCGTTGCGTAGTTTTAAGGATCTAAGCATACATAAGTACAGACCGCAGGAAGCGACTTAGTTTTATACTATGAATATAACTGAATGCGGCTCGAATAACAAAAACCTAAATAATAATATATTTAATTAAAAGTGTTATTATGAGAAACTAAACCATAACTAGGTATGATCTGATTTTCTGCCAAACGACAATTCTATCTCTTGACCTAACTATATGTGTTTGTTCAAATTAGGTCTTTAAAGATCTGCAGACTGTATAGTATTATACTACAACCTCACACAAATCAATCTGGTCCCACAGTACCTAAGCTCTAGTAGGCTTGTGTTATAGACACTAGACGACGATAAACATACTTATATAGATAAATAACTTAAATACAAATAACATCCATGACCCAGGCACAAATATTTGAGTTGACCACACAAATATTTGCCCTTGCCGGGATTCGAACCCAGGACCGTCGGCTCAGTAGGCAGTTGCTACCACTGTACCAACCGCGTCGTCAATATTGGGATCCTACTCTCGTATGCTAATTCTTTCTTGGGGTCTGAACAAATTCCAGTAGGTAGGGCTAGCATCTCATGCCGTGACCACGCTTGTCGAGCGACTCACACTCTAAAAAAAATTTGGTTGGTCCTATCAATATCTTGATAGTAGTAATCAAGCATCATGATTCTATATGAGCCTAACAAGGAATTGGACACATCAAATAAGGCAATACTGATTGCTCTTACTATTGCTATGTAACTAAACCAATTAAGATCTTGTTCAATATTTACATGAAAAATAATTATGCTAACTTATAGATCCTAGCAAGATTAAATAAGATACGTGAAGGATTGAATCAACCCACGTTACCCACGTTACATAATTATGCAAAAAAAATTAATAGTAGATGCATTGTATACAATTGTTTAGGATTAATAACATACCCACTTTTTTAGTTCAATCACAGATACACTTTTGGTTTTAAATGATCAGTTTTGTTTGATTTATATAGGATCGTAATTATTATAATTAACTTAGCGTCAGCTATGAGAAAAGTACTCTTAGTTGGTCTTAATTTTTTAGAGTGCAGCGTCAACTGTCTTGCTCGCACGGTATTGAAAGGAAAGTGACAGGTAGTACCTATCGCGCGACAAAAAGACGCGTGCCACAGTTATGCTAGATGTGCAGGTATTAGAATAAATACGCCTAGAGGGAGAGTCTTCATACAACATTTTTGCGAAAGATGAAACCGCTTTTCGTTTCATGCGTGCGTGTCAACGAGCCATTTGCTGACATCGTCGTTGTGACAGTACCTACAGACGCGCACGCGCATAAAAATAGGCAGCTTCTCCGTAATATGAGTTATATGACGTCGACATAAAGTATATTGATTTAGGCAAATGTTTCCTAAAATTTCGTGTATAGCCTCCTTACCATAAATACTCTTTTTGTTTTTCTTCTGGGTAAGACGCGTCATGGCAGCTACGACGTCATTGACAACCTCATAAACCGAACAAATATGAAATCAAGCTTATAGTGCCACCATTTTCTGTGAACTGAAGGGTGTCGCCACTATCTTCGCATACAGAGCACTCGAACGCAGAGACACTGAAAATTTTATGAAATTTCAGCATGACAGTCGTAGTTCCTAATTTCGCCACTTCACAGATAAGTTTGTTGCACTATATCAACGTTGTCATATATTATGCTCATACATAGACAACGTTGGTATGTACGTACATACATACTAATTTGTCCGATATTTAATTATACTTTGCTTCAACATATAAAAAAAACACAGAGGATTTAACATCATTAACACAGAGGGATTAATAAAATAAATAAATAAAAATAAATTAATTAATTACTGTAAGAGTACTTGCTTACTCTGACATTTACTTGATAAATATCTTGATAATAGTTTGGAACACGAAAGACGATTTCTTGAGATAAATTTGATTTATTTAACTTGATAGGTGTGCACACTTATAGAATAGCGAACATGAATTATGACCGTGAATGAATGAGCATTTTATTGACTAATTACAAAACTTTATACAAACTAAATGCTGATGGTGCAAATGAACATTATGACGCATGTGCAATTTACTTGTACATATTCCGGGGGGCGGATGAGATGAGAGGGAGATGTGTACAAACTTGATAAAGAAAAAATACAAAGATTAAAATTAATTGAAAGTGACTTGTTTAAACTTTGGGGAAGTGGCCTTATCTACTCGCGAAGGATTTGTTGTTTCGCCGCGATCCTGATCATTTTGTTGGCGCGTGTCGCTGGCTGCAGATCGCGGGACGGCGCGGGGCGGGGGCTGCGCGGCTGTCGCGGGTTCCTCGACGACGGCCGGGGCCGGCGTGGGCGGCACTGTCCATCGAACTCTTCGTATTATGATATACAGTGCTACTGCTCCTATTACTCCGAGAATCACGTATATCATAGCATAGTGATGGATATCGTGAAATGATATGTTTTCAGAGATAACTTCAGTATTCTTCAACTGCTCGATCTTCTCTCCGAGATGAGTACTTTCTTTTTGTAAGTCTTCTGATCCTGATTCATTGTTCTGGATGTGAGGTATGGTGATGTTGATGACGTGATTTATTGGTGCCATAACCGGGTTGTATAAGTCCGGCTTCATTTTAATCTCCGACCAATGAGGTTTATGCGGGAACACCGAAAAATTATCAGTCTTAATAATGCAGCCGTGACCTACATTAATAAGCTCGGCGTTCGTCAGCTGATGTGCGGTTACTTGATCCGCGCACAGTGTTCGAACTTGACACTGCTCACAACAAATGTAGATATAAGTATTTAATGCATTACTTTCAATCCAATCATTCTTGCATGTTGTTGTGATAGTCTTGCATCCCGATTTGTCAGTCTCACAAAAGCTGTTGTCGCCTTTCAACTGATACACTGGTTTCTTGATGTAGCAAAAATAAGAGTCTGTTGATATGGAACATGCTCTGACATCATTCTCCGAGATGGGAATATACATATCCTTTTTCATGTTAATAGATACGTATTCCGATATAGGTATTACAGTGGTTATCTTGCTTCCAGTCTTCTTGGGTATCGGAATGATCTTAAGAAGTTCGTAACTATCTCGGCTAATAAGAGGCAGTCGTATCTCGAAGATTAAGATATCTTCCATCATCCTTGTTTTCACTTTCAGAAGGTCGTATATCTTGCGCAGATCTGTGCGTAAGTTGTCGATTGGCAGTGAAACGTCTCTTGGCAGGGTGCTGGCTATGGTACTTAATTCGTTGATAAGTTGTTCCGGAGTTAGCAGGTGTAAATTAAAACGTCCATGATAAATGTCCGTGATGGTGTCTAATAACACGTTTTGCATTCCTTTTAAATTGTGGAGCATATTACTTGCTATGGTGGCTCCCAAGTTGAAGTCGTTTATAATATTGTTACTTTCAACTTTTTGTTGCAAATTTTTGAAGGCTTCTCCCATATTGTTCATGTGTTGATTTATCATTTTATATTGTTGATTCATGATGTCTTCAGTACGTTTCAACAAATTATATTCCGCTTCTACAATGGATGTTTGATTTTTCCAAAGTGCGGCCATATGTTTATTGTTGTCCCGTAGAAGTGTAATATCTTTCTGGTACTGTTCGGCGAACCTCTCGTCTAATACGCCGAATAAACTATTAGCGATGTATCCGACACCGTCGATAAGGCCGCGTCGGGAACGTTGTGACGTCAGTCGCGTGCTTGAATGCTGACTGAGTAACATCTGGTTATAGTATTCAAGTTCCGAGAATCCATGACGTAGCTGTAGTAGTATTATGTCACAATGAACTTGTGTCTTAATAGTTTCGCAGGTATCTTTTAGAAATCGGGTGTACTTTTGAAATGCATTCGTTGCTTGCCAATACGGATCCATGTTATAATAGACTATCAGCTTCCATTCGTCCCGAATAAGCATCATGTCTGCGAATTTATCGAAATATAGCCCTTGTGTTTCTCGAAATGGTATTATGTTGACATCGCATTGTCCGGTGGAGAGGCATGATAAAAATAACAATAATGCGGCAAACATTGATGATAGTGTGAACCTGGCCTTGTTTGGACTAGGTTTTGGGGATTTTCTTGTCAATTTCACCTTTTCGGGTTCTTGATCAGGTAACGAGTTTCCTTGGTTCAGGTTGGGTAGTTCTTGCTCAGCGTGTTCTGACAAGATGGAGAGCTTGAGTACGGGTCGCTTTAGGATTCCACTCTTCGTTTTCAAGGTCACAACCCTTACATATCCGTCTTGTCCCGGATGTAGCTCTATAACTCTACCCATTGCCCATTTGCCGGGTGGCAGGTTATCATCGTGAATGAGCACGACATCGTTAAGGCTGATGTTGGCGAGAGGTTTCTTCCATTTACTTCTTGAGTTTAACAGCGCGAGGTACTCAGAACGCCATCTCTTCCACAAGTCTTGTAATATTTTCTGAGTTAGTTGCCATCTTGTGCGCAAATCTCTTTCTGTCTCTATTAATGTAAGAGTCGGTCCGTTGTTTAGAAAGTGGGCAGGGGTCAAATAGTTGATATCGTCAGGATCTTCTGATATTGCGCATAGTGGTCTTGAGTTCAGACAACCTTCGATCTGGGCTATTAAGGTGCTGAATTCTTCATAGGTGAGTTTTTGCTCGCCGATGACTCGTTTGAGATGATATTTGAAGGCCTTGACACAACTTTCCCACAAGCCTCCTGCTGTTGGCCAGGCGGGAGCATTGAAGTGCCAGGTGATTTCCATGTCTGATATTGCATCCATAAATTCTTGACCGATGATGTGTTGGATCTCAAGGTATTCTTCCTGAAGTATCTTGCTGGATTTCAGGAAGTTTCGACCATTATCGCTGTAAATATGTAGCGGAGCACCTCTTCGAGCAGCCATTCGGCGCAACGCCGCTATGAAAGCTGAGGCTGTCATGTCAGATACTAGTTCTAAATGGACAGCTTTCGTAGCCATACAGACAAACACGCAGACGTATCCTTTAGTGGTCTTGATACCACGACCCTTGTTTGCCTTGAGGAATACGTGACCCGTGAAATCCACGCCCGTGTGAGCGAAGGGGCGAGATGGATTACTTCTTGCTGCAGGTAAGTCCCCCATTATTTGATGTTGCATGTTTGCCTTTTGTTTTTTGCAGGTCACACATCGACGAATAAATTGCTTGGTTGCGCTGTTGCCTCCGATTATCCAGTATTTATTAATGAAGTTTAGGGTGGTTCGGGCACCGCCATGTAAAACCATTTTATGGGCATGATCAATGATAAGGCTGGTCAAGCGATGTTTGTGAGGTAGGATTATCGGATGCTTCATGTCATACGCAATGTACGCGTTTCTCAATCTCCCCTTGACGCGCAGAACGCCTTCTTCATCCATAAATGGACACAAATCTAGTATGTTACTTTTAGACGAAACAGGTCGGCTCTCCTTCAAATCTTGATATTCATTATGAAATTCTGTGGCCTGCACTCTTTTGATTATCATGGTTTTTGTTTCTCTTAACTCTGATAAAGTAAGGTAGGTTCCAGTTTTTCTGTTTTGCTTCCTGGAGATGAATCTTCGAACCCATGCCAGGACATGTACGAGTTTTGACGAGGAACTATATTTGTTCATAAGCTGGTCGATGATGTTGTCTTCTGTTTCAGTGTTTACGGCAATATTTACTTGTATATTTTTTCGTTCTTCGTCCGTAGTGTAAATAATGTTTTTATCTCGCTCTTCTGCCTTGAAGTTAGGTAGCCAGGCGGGCCCGTGCCACCACAACGGATGTTGTTTTAACTGTGACGCGGTAAGGCCACGGCTTGCGCAATCTGAAGGATTCTCTGCCGATTTGACGTAGCTCCAGCACTCCGGCGGGATTACTTCTATGATTTGTCGCACTCTGTTGGCGACAAATGTATCCCAACGGTTAGGGTCTCCTTGTATCCATCCTAAGACCGCAGTCGAATCCACCCAACCGTATGTCTTGATATTATGGTTGGTTAAACATTGCTTCACCTTGATCATCAATCTTGTAAGCAGATGAGCTCCACACAATTCTGCCTTTGGTAGTGAAATAACTTTGTTGTTCGGTATTAATCTTGATTTTGCTGCTAGTAATATAATTTTCCGTTGCCCTTCGGTATTTACACTGCAGTAAATAGCGCACGCGTAAGCTCGCGGCGTTGCATCGCTAAAGGCGTGTAACTCGATATCGCTGACAATGTTTGTGCCGATCCATCGCTGTATTTTAAATGTGTTTATATTATTGTTTATATCTTGTTTGATAGTTATCCATTCTTTGTGTATGTTATCTGGTATGTTATCATCCCAATTCAGAGGTGTCTTCCACAAAAGTTGGAAAAGCATCTTCAATTTGGTGGAAATCGGAGTGACCCAGCCCAAGGGATCAAATAATTTGGAGATTTCTGACAACAGTTGACGTTTTGTTGTGTGTTGAGTGGTATCCGAAACGGTTTCCATTTTTGACTCAAAATGAAATATGTCTTGAGAGGGTTCCCATTGTAGTCCTAGCGTTTTTCTTGATTCCATTTCTTTGAAGTTGTAATTATTTCTTGCCAGAGCGTCTTGGCAGTCTACTTTGGCCAGTTCTCGGTGGTTCGACATCCATTTTCTTAAGAAAAATCCTCCCGATTGTAATAGTTCTTGTAATTCTTGTTGCAATTTCTGTGCCGACGAGACGGAATGGGAGCCGTGAAGAAGGTCATCCATGTAGAAACATTCTTCGAGCGCTTGTGCAGCTTCAGGATAATTCGATCTTTCGTCCTGGGCTAATTGTTTCAAGGTCATCATGGCTAAGAAGGGCGCAGCTTTTTGACCATAGCTTATTGTAGTTAATTGGTATTCTTGTAACCGTTCTTGTGGCGATTCTCTCCAGATAATCTTCTGAAGACTCTGATCATCTTCATGTACCCATATCAGCCGAAACATTTTCTCGACGTCGGCAATGTAAGCTACACGATGCTGTCGCCATTTTAATATTAGTGACATAAGGTCCTTTTGAAGATTTGGGCCTTTGTGCATTATATCGTTGAGGCTTACTCCTGTTGAGGTCTTTGATGATCCGTTGAAGACAACCCTGAGAGCGGAGGTGGATGAGTCATCTCGTAAGACGCAATGATGCGGTAAGAAGCACTCCCTTGCGGCACGTGTCTGCGCTAGTATCATATGACCCATAGCTTGATATTCATGTATAAATAATTTGTATTGTTCCGCAACATGTTTATTTCTGTTGAATTTATGCTCTAATTGCCGGAATTGCATAACAGCTTTGCTTTTTGAGTGACCGAGTCTCTTCAGACCATTATTTTTCAGAGGAATTCGTACTTGATATCTTCCGTCTGCCAACCTTGTTGTTGTTTCCTTGTAATACTTGATACATTCATCTTCTTCGCTGGTATTGGGTGTATGAGCTGGAATGTCTTCGATTTCCCAAAACTTTTGGATGTCTTCGATGTTATTTATCACCAAATTACAATGAAAGCTTTGCTGTATTCGTCCACATAAAATCCACCCTAAGTGAGTTTCTTGTACGACAAGGGGTGAGTTTTCGTCCTTGAATATTCCTCCCTTTAATATGCTTGCATAGACCTCGGCGCCCAATAATATGTCGACGGAGTTGCTGATATAATACTTGGAGTCCGCCAACGTCAGAGTATTTAATATTTCCCACCTTGATCTGGGAAAGGTAATGTTGGGCAAGTTTCTTGTTATAGTCTTCATAATGAACGCCTCGGTGTCGAATGAATATTTTTCGTCTAATGATAAACAGTTTAAATGCAGCTTCCCTTTGCAGATGTTGTCGTTAACACCTACTCCAGTGATCATGCCCTTAAATTGATGTCGCGGTAAAGCTAGTTGTTGGGCTGCTTTCTCCGTAACCAAACACATTTGAGAACCTGGGTCGACTAGGGCACGCATTGTACGGGGTACTCCATCATTTCCCAGGATTTTGATCATAGCTGTAGCTAAAATAATATTCGGTTCTTGTTCGCTATTTTCACGTTGCTGCGCCACGTGCGACCCATTTCCTTGTTGTCGAGTTTGATGTCCGGACGTATTTATCGACGTTGCATTTTGGTTGTGAAATACGTCATGCAAAAGTGTATTATGAAACCCACTGCATTCTTGACATCTTATTGTAGAATGGCAAGGTTTGCTGTTGTGATTGTATAAACAATTACTACAAAGATTAAGTTTTGTAATTGTTTTTCGTTTAAGTCCCGGCGCCATTTCTTTGAACTCTGGGCAGAAGTATATACCATGATCTTGCTGGCAAACCGGACATTTCCGCTGGTATTCATGTACTCCTTTTGCAGTAGTAGCCTTGTTGCTCGAAAAGTAATGCTTAAAACGGCTTGGTTTATTTTGATTGTTTGATGTAGCAGGTGTAGTCAAACTGGTTCGATTCACAACGGCTTCTTGCTTGCGCCGTGACGATTCCATAGCGGTAAACTTGCCCTCCAAAAATGACAAAAAATCCTTTAATGATGGTAGCTCTCTGGGCTGCTTCAATGATGTCATGTATTCATTGTGAGTTTCGGAATCCAATTTCTGTTGCAATAAATGGACTAATATCGGATCCCAGGTGTCAATGTCGACACCCAAGTTTTTTATACCATTCAGACTTTCTATAGTAACGTCATGAAGTCGCTTGATGTAACTTGAAGTAGCTTGTTGCATCACAGGAAGGCTTATAACGTTGTTTATGTGAGTTGTAAATATCAATTTCTTGTTATTATATCGATGGTTCAATATTTCCCACTTTCCCAGCACGTAGTGTAATTGTCGGAACTAATCGGCAGGTGTTGTATGAGTCGTTCTGGTTCGCCCTTAATTTTGCTTTTCAGAAACTGCATTTTCTGTGCGTTCGACAAGCACGGATTACTATGAATGGCTTCAGTGAATAAGTCCTTAAACGAAACCCATTGTTGATATTGACCATGAAATACAGGAATATCTAGACGCGGAGTGGATTTTTCTCTGTGCGACGTTGACCATAACTTGCTGTTTATCTGTTTTTTCATCTCTGCATGCTCCTTTTCATACTTAGTGAATGTATTTTCGTAATGTTCATCCGTGCCGCCAAGTTCACTGTCTATCTCCCAGTGCAGTGAATCGATTGCAGCCCAGCGGGAGTCCAGAGACTTAAGGATATCCTCAAGCTCCCATTTCTCTCCAACACTGTCCAGCTTGATATTTGCCAGCGATCGAGCTAATGCCTTGAAATTGCTACTTTGTTTACGTAACATTTCATCTAACTTGCTGTTATTTCCTTGCGAGGTAAATTTAGATTCAGGCTGATGTTTACTGCTTCCGGGTACTGGTACTTGTTGTTGTCGTGGCGTCGGTTGAACGTTGAGCGGGTTTGGTTTGGCTTGTTCCGTGGGCGTTGGAGGGGTTGTATTTTGAATTAATTCTCTCGTTTCTATGTAGGCACTATACGTGTCATCATAAAGATTGTTGAAGAAGTAGGCATGATTAGGATTGTTGAACTCACGTAACTTTTCGTCATTGATGTGGAACTCTTCCCAGTGCAGGTCGAGAGAAGATAACTTCCTTTTGATGTACTCTGCTGTCTTGCGATCCTGGCTATCTTTTTTGAAATTAGTCTTCACTTGTTTAATTAGACTTTGTAGTTGAATCTGACTTTGATATAAATCCTCCATATTACAACTTCTTGGTCACTAGTAATTTGAAGAAATAAATTAAAATTCTTGCTTTATAACTGCTTGATAAACGGCGATATACTTGCTTGATCGCCCTTCTTGCTATGTCGTGTTCAATTTTCTTGCTTAATTTTTGTTTTTTATTGTTCGCGTATATATGTAAGCCTTGTTGCTTGATTTCTGACCTTGTTGTCTTGCTTGATGTCTTGATAACTGCTTGCTGATTCAGTATTATCTCTCGCGCTCTGCCGCTTGATCCGCCTTCTCAACCCAGTCGGTGGAACCCGCTTGTGGGAGGCCAACTAAGTTGAAAATAATCAAACGAAACGAGCACAAAAGATCCGGCTCGAAAGACCAATAATGTAAGAGTACTTGCTTACTCTGACATTTACTTGATAAATATCTTGATAATAGTTTGGAACACGAAAGACGTTTTCTTGAGATAAATTTGATTTATTTAACTTGATTACTTGATAGGTGTGCACACTTATAGAATAGCGAACATGAATTATGACCGTGAATGAATGAGCATTTTATTGACTAATTACTATAATATCTTCATTTAGAAAGAGATATGAATTTCTGATTTCGAGATGTAGTAATATTTTATTTTATGTTTTCATTTTGTAAACCAATAGACTTATACATTGAGTAAAATTATTATACCTACTCTCTTTAAGTCCAATCCTCATTACTTAGACTTACCATGAACAAAGTCACAGTCAAACGGTTCCTCATGGGTACATTCACAATATCTACAGACAACAAAAAAAACTTTGGAATGAATGAAACTTAATTTATGGATCTGGAAAAATCTGGCACCTATACTATTTCTTTCATCTATCATCACAAACGAGTTCCTTTTGTCTCTACAGTTAAGAATCCCAATACTGTCTTATCTTCTAACTAAATAATGCTTCGGTTTTCACACCACACCAACGCTTGCGATTACAAAAGAAATTTATTTTCGTATATAAAATCAATATTTTTAAATAATAGCAACTTTAAGTAGCTTCACAGGCTCGTTGAAGTCTTTTACACCGCAACTTAACAATAGCTTAGTCAAGTTATCCCATGACTCACTTGCGGTATGAATGAGCGTACTCCAGTCATAAAGGGCAGCGAATTCAAAGAAACTTGCGGAAGTATTTGTTTGGTAAACAATGGTGACAGTTGCTGGAAGGGATGAATGGGGAGGCGCCGGCGCCTGCGCACAAAGCGGCAGGCGGCACGTTTGCTGTCATCTTAGTATTTCCCATCCCGCTCGCGCCACGCACACCCCGTGCCGGTTTCTTTGACGAAACATTCAAGACTATCTGTGCGGTTATTGGGGTCGCTAGCATCTACGTGAATTGCTCGTTTTTATAAGAATATTATTAGTTCTCCATTTGGCCGTCGGAATCGATAACTTAGTCGTAAATTTTATATAAAAAATCGACGGAACGGCGCCGACCACCGAAGTTTAAGATCAATAGTTTAATGACGACCGCTATTCTCAAAACTTTCGGTTATAATTCTGTCAAAGACGCTTCGAGGAACGCACCTAATTACTTATTGGAAGCGGGTCGGAAGCAGTAAGCCGCGACCCTCATTTAAGGAGATAGGACGACAATGCGCCGGCGCAGGTCTGAAAGGATTCCGATAATGTGTCCGTTAGTGGCTAAGCAATTGGCAGTAATGTGTGAAGAAGAAGGGAAATAAATGTAAGCCGCGGGCGTTTTATAGTAGTGCTTGTGTGGCATTCGGGTGAATCGGCTTCCCGCTGAGGTGTTTCGGTGCGCTATAACGTTCTCCAAGTAACTTGTAAACAGCTTAAAAAGGTCGTCGGTATATTACTTATAGTTGTGTACAAGGGGGTAGACGACTTGGTGAGGTAGCTAACACATTACCTAAAAACATGGTTTTATATTTCTATCATAATTTACCTTAATTTGCGTCAGTATTTATAAAAATTTTCTTCTTTTTTTTGTTAATATTATTTTTTTATATATTAATTATGAAATGGAGACGCTTTGCTATCTCGGTCAATAAAAGAATACTAAATAAGAAATAAACATTATTAACAACCTTGATTACAACCTTGATTGACATTAAAATTAAATATGTAAATAATAATTACACAGGCAAACGAAATCTGTTGCACAATTTGACCACCATCGTGAGTTCCACCTTTGTTGAGTCACACGCCCACTACAACATCAACAGTTCGCTAAAAAATCCATCTCAAAATGTCATGTCGATAAGTCTACTCCACACATTAGTGCTTTGGCAAAACCCAAGCGACCAGCAATGTACCTATTGTGTCTTCACTATAGGTTTTGTACTTTTTTTAAATCTTAACCAAATGTCATGAGATTATGTTTTGAGCCGCCGACGTAAAAAGAGGGGTCGTATAAGATTAACATATGTATTTTTGTAATTATCTGTGTGTCTATTTGTGGCATCGTAGCTCCCAAACGGATGGACTAATTTCGGTGCAGTTTTTCTCTGTCCGTCGAAATCTTTCTTGTTTTGAAATGTTTGGTGAAAATGGGACCAGAAGTGCCCAAAATTATCAGCTTTAATTGGAACAAGTGATAAGATGTTGGGCGGGCAGTTCAGTTTGAAGAGTAAGTAGAATCTATGTTATAAGTTACAGACGCATGTTGAGTACTACTACTTTGGGGAGGCCTTTGTCCAGCAGTGGAAATCTATCGTCTGAAATGAAGATGATTAAAGAATTTCATTTTTAAAATGTTACATACAACGTGGGACGGTGCTCCTAACTAGGTGGACGGATGTCCCCGTGAGGCTTGCGGGACATGGATGTGGTCTTCACAACTTCACAAGACCGCACTTTGTGGTGAATTATAGTGGAGGTCTTTGTTCAGCTAAACGTCTGTGGCTGATAGATAGATGGACATATACCCAACAAAATACCAAGATTTAAATAAATCGTGAAAATCGTTTCACAAAATTAGCAAATCAATTACTTTTGTACGTAAATATTATAATTGAATCTGCTATATCATCGGTTGAAATCGTTTCAGCATATCAGTTTACATCTTACACGTGCATAAAAACTGTTATTCAACTGGTCTCGATAATACGGGACCAATTCTACCGTCACCGTTAGCGATGCAAAGTTCATCGTCATTAAATACCAATTCAATCAAATTTGAAGTAGGTATTAAAATAATTTTGCGGTTTATCTCCTTTCCACTTTTAGATTAAGATCTCATCGAATATTTCTGTTTGTTTCATGAATTAAAATGAAAGTTTAACTTACTCATAAAAAAAACATAGGAACAACACAAGATTATCAGAAAAAAATTTTGTTGATAAAACTTTAACACTTTAATTTTAAGGTTTTTGTAGGTGCAACTTTTAGTTTAAGATCCTATCGAACATTTATTTATTTTTTAGTTCTACTTCTTCTTCTTCCTGGACCTTGTCCCATCTACTTGGGGTCGGCCTTTCCTGTCCTTTTCATCCATTCTGCACGATTAAGTGCTATGTTTGGGTCTAAATTCAAAGATTTTAGGTCTCTCTTTTTTAGTTAGGTAATCAATTAAAATGATAGTAGGTAACCTCATAAAATAACACAGGAACAACACTGGATTGCCGCCTAAAATTTAGCAGCAAACCTCTACAGTGCACAGGGCCTAAGGGTTATCTAAAGTTAGTAATCTGAGAGCAAACAAATTGAATGGTCCACAAAAGACAGCTGTCTTGTCTGTGCCTTGTGCTGTAACAGGTAAATACATTCCAAATTCCACTCATGTAACCTAAGTATGTAACGCATTTAACTTTTCTACGCCAAATTCTAACGATGCTATTGCACCTAAGTAGACGAACAACAGCTTCTATTGGTCTTTCTTATTTCAAAAAAACACGTGGATTGTTTTAGACATTTAGGGTTGCAACCAAAATTCGACTGGGTTCCCGAGTGCCATCAAGTCATTTTTTTGGCGGACTTCATTCCAAATCCAAAGCATTTTACATTGCTTTAAGCCTCATTTCATTAAAATATAGATAAGTGCAGAAATTTGCCGTGTGATCTTAACCTGTTTGTGGTTTTGACTGTTAGTCAGCATTGTCACATTGATGGCTCATTTGTAAGCCGCGGCTGTTGAAGCTTTATGGCCATGGGAATGAGAAAAAAATCGGATTTGAATGATTCATTCTGTGCAAGATTCGCGGCTTTCTTTACCGGACGCGTGCGCATACCAAGTTTGCCACGCTATGGTAAAAGGTTGTATCTTTAATGGATTGCATAGTATTTTAAGGCTTTTTACCGTAGCATAGTGTACTCAACCTGCAGCGACCTGTCCAGGGGGCCCGTTGATTGACTAACCCGAAAGGAATGCAAAAAAACAGATCTAAGTATGAATGAATGCCGTCAATGAGCGCCCTTGTTTGGAAACACCCTTGTTTGTGCCCGCTGTCGCGAAATGTTGTGTAATCTTTACTCGGAAGGCGGGATGTTGATTGCTTTTTTTTTTGGTTTTGAGATCGGAATCTTAGGGTCGAATTAGTAATGCTTACGAAGTGATGACACTTAAAAACTGTTTCTGCTCCATTATCGGGTTTTTAAATTGGTAGGTATGTTTATTTTTATATGTTTGATGTTTTTATAAGGTATGGTACACATACCTACATATAAATATTATAACGTACCTACCACATTTTTCAATAACGTACCATTTTTTTTAATGGAAATTAAATTATAATAAATGGATCTTTTTGGCAATTGTATAATTTTTATCTTGCTAGGGTTAAGCGCTATGAAAAATAAAAATAAATCTTATTTTAAAATAATCTACTCCGAAGCAGTCGAATATTTGAAGGAGACGTGACTAGCGTCACATATCTCCTTGTCACAGAATATGACCTACATAGCGATATGATCACGCCAAAAACTAATACATATATAAAAGATAGCTCGTAATTCCACACAATTCAATTCTGTGTCGAAAAATATATTTTTCTATACTTAATAATTATGAAAACGGTTTAAGCTCACGTAAAAATTGTCAGGAATGGCCCGACATAATTCGAACTTATATGGAACTCTGATCAGGGGCAGCTATCCGTGCCGCCACGCGACTCGCGGCCCACTGCACTGGCCATCGCTCTTGACAATTTTTACGTGAGTTTGCACCGTTTTTATAATTATCAAAGATATCTCACGATAATTTTAATAATTGGAGCGGAGCGAGCGAAGCGAGCGAAGCTCCCATGGATCGACTCAAATGGACTTTGTAACAATGCGCAGATCTCAGCGAGTTCTCAACCGAAATTGGAAATTTTTGTTTTAAAATGCACAAATTAAATTTCGCTAGGTCGTGACGAAGAGAAAATTTTGAAATTGTTCTTAATTAAAAAGTTATGATAAAAAAAAAACAAAAAGCTCCCATGGATCGACTCGAATGGACTTTGTAACAATGCGCAGATCTCAGCGAGTTCTCAACCGATTTTGGAAATTTTTGTTTTAAAATGCACAAATTAAATTTCGCTAGGTCGTGACGAAGAGAAAATTTTGAAATTGTTCTTAATTAAAAAGTTATGATAAAAAAAAACAAAAAGCTCCCATGGATCGACTCGAATGGACTTTGTAAGTGAAAAGCGCGCGCAACTTTTTTAACTTTTTCGTCCGCAATAATGAATCAAGTTTATTGCGTGTCAATCTTAACTCAGATAAATAAAAAAAAAAAAAAAAAAATCCATAAACTTTTCTAAATAAATTATTATTTCTTTCAACTTTCTGTTGTAGTTTATTTTGTAGTTACTGCGTTATACAAATCGAAGATCGCACAACTCCGCTCCAATCTATGGTGCAAGCTTAGCCGGTGGCTGACTCTGCATCGACCTAGTATTTGTCTGCTCGAATGCTTAATTTAACGGAATAAACCGTCGGTTAATACGGTGCTGCAAAACCCACGTAAACAGGCAAACGTTTTAGTAAGGTCACTGTTGTGTTAGCAAACCACGATCATTCATTATTATAGTGACGCGCGCGAGGCGCCACTGACGTACTCGTCGTCACGGTGGGAGTGTAGTGACTAGTGACGTCACAGCAATAGTTCGGAGGCCGGTGGAGGCTTGTCATAATGTCCGCTAGACAGACAAATAATAATAATAAAAAAGTTAACCTAAGAAACTAAATGAATAAAAGACATAATAATAAAATTGTCAGATTCAGATGGTACCTACTTCTGGACACGGCGCGCATCGTCAGGAGGATCCTCTCTGCAGCCCTAACCACCGGTAGCCTGGGCCCTGCCCGCTGCCGGCGGGACCCCAGTTTAGGTTTTTATAATGTATTTTGTAATGTCTTTATTGTGTTTTACTTTTGAAGTTTATTGTAAAGAACTTACATAACCTAAGATCTAAAATAAATAAAGAGCATAATAATATACAATTGGTAACTACAGACTGTCTTATCGCTAAAAAGCGATCTCTTCCAGAAATCCCTAGGGTAGTGAGTAAACGAAAAATAACGAATTTAGCTTTTTAAGAGTTGAGTTTAGTTTTTGTTTATTATTTGTATTGTTGTAAACTTCCCTTCGAAGTATCAAAATACATACAAAACGGTAAGCCCGTTTCACCGCTCGACATGTTTTTCCCTTCGAAGTTCTTAAAATCATAAGATATTAACGTATGACTGACCTTAAATAATGCAAGCATTGTTGTGGTGAGGGTTGGCTCAATTTAGGGTAAATTTAATAATTTTAGAGATGGTATCTTTTATTTTTTTGTTCACAAGTAAATATTGCGGGAATGAGCATTTTTCGAGAGAATATGAAATACTTTCCACAGAATAATTATTTCTTAGTACTAAAAACTATCGCACTTTTATGTATGCATAAATGCAATGAATGAACTCGATACTTAGAATCCTCGTCACTTAAAACAGTGCTTACGAGTAATAACATAATCCACGCTTCGTAACATTAAAGTGAAATAAAATAAAAAGTTTGATAGGTAAGCTCTTTCTATGGCAGCCGTAGTCCACTATAGTCTCAATGTAATCATTTAATCAATTGCTGCATTTACTAGGCTTGGTACAATTTTTGGAAGGACATTAAATTAAATAATTTTTCGATAATCCTTGCTGTAACGGTCTACAAATTGCAGATTATTCATTTTTATTTAAGTACCATGCTTTTTACACAATGTTTGAATGTTTGATTTGACGATGTTCGTCACTTGTCAATGTTAAATCGTTAAAATGTTGACACGAGTCAGTGTCAAACCATTCTAATTCGGACTGTTGATATTATGACATTGACAAATATGTCAACCATAACTAGTTCTTTTTATTAGGACTCAAAGTCAAAAGGTCCTTTCAGACAATTTTATTGCAAACTGTCAAATTGTCAATTTGGAAAAACCATGGTAATGAAAAATGAATGACCTGCAGTTTGTAGATCCTTCTAGCAAGGACTATCGAAAAATTATATAATTTTACAAAAAAAATTAGACAAATCAAGGGAATACCAATTTTAATGTTCTTTCAAAAATGTACGCAGCCTATTAAATTCGGTAATTGATTAGTTGATTACATTCAGACTTTAGTGGGCTACGGCTGCCATAGAAAGAACTTAGCTGTCAAATTTTATTTATTTCTCTTTAGTATTAAGAATTGGATTATGTTATAAGCAGTTACCTACTCTGACTATTGTAAAGTCCGAAGGGCACTCAGCGAGGGCGCGAACGCACAGAAACCGTTTTTATTCAGTCGCGTAAATGTTGTAGTTTCCGAAAATTAAGTATGGACGGATAATTACGTCCATAGCCTTTTTAAAGACTTAGGCTGTTTGGGAAATTATGGGCCGTTCGGATATCCCCAAAGTTTTTCCTCAACAGTTTTAGGCATAATAAATAACTGTCAAAAAAGTCGGCGTGGGCACGAGACCCATGACCCATGATTATTTAATCATCTCGTTATGATTGAAATTGGGAATTTTGCCGGCAATATTTCCGGTTTTATTTGTGTATTTCCGTATATTTATATAAGGTAGGTTTCCGAAAAAAACATCCGTTCAGCACGTGCCACGCGTTTGATTATTGGTAGTAGTAGTGACGACGTAGTGTATCTAATTTAATAGTCGTCTCTAATAGATTATGATTTATGACTGACGACCCGCAATCGCAAAAGTTAAACAATATTTTAAAACTAACTAGAAGGTAGTACCTTTCGTCTTTGTCGTCACAATTTCGTCCGTTCTTTTTCCAGTAAAAAGTATCCTATAAAACTATATTTGGATTTAAATGAAACCTTTGTTCTCGAATAACCGATATGGAGTAATTAATATTGATTTAGTAAAACACTGCCTTTAATTGTATTCACTTTATTAGATATTTTAAATCTTATAGTAAACTGACATAGTTTCTTCTCAACCAATGAAACACGACAGAAGACGGTCTCGAGGCCGATGGCGAGTCTTATATAGACTTTTACCCACCATCAGACTACCCCCAGCAGTGCTGGTTGTACCTTAACGGTCTAAATTCGAATTGATGGTGTTGCCAACAAAGAAAGGTGCTACATAATGCTATCCAAAATCTGTTACAAACTGTCCAGTCGTTTCGGCGTGATGAGAGCACAAAGAAAATTTACAAACAGAGTACCTAAGTAGCTGGCGCTACACGCCCATGCAAATCCTGTATCGTGCTGTTAACATTTCCAGAAATAATTATCCCTCTCCATAGAAAATTGATCAGCTTGAAAACTGATCACTAATAAAATTTTATAATAGGTAGTATCGTAACGTGGTCAATTTTGTCAAACCATCATTCGAGTATCTACCTAACATGTATTTGCTACAAGGCAAATAGTTACTGTAAATAACTCTTAATATAATATAAGGAAAGTGACCTATATTCTAATCTAATTCATAACGATTCGACCTAACAACACATAACATAAGAAGGTGTCATTCCTAAAATCTTCTTCAGCAACTCTGGCAGCATCAGGTATTTGCAGAAGTGAATTGACAACAACGTATAATTATGTCGAATGTGACATAATAAGGAAGAATGCAAGAGAATAACCCGAGAAATGCAGAACACAGCAACTCGAAGCTCTGTACCTAGATATTAATTAAATAAATTGTACTCCCTGTTATACCAAATACAACATTAACATAAATATACACTAGCACTTAAAGTATGTAAAATTTGTCCATTGTCCGTAAGATATATAAGATAGACGGCGTGAACGATTCCGAAACCTAAGCTAGCACTCGCGGTTCACGTTTAATCACTTATTGGTCACTAATAAAATCTATTCTATTTAAAATATTTTAGAAATTGATTATAATTAATTCAGTAATAGAGGGTGCTAGTTTATGCGCGCGCGGTCCGGACCAGCTCTCAAGTGCAACTCTCAATCCCGACTCTCCGTTTTTTTTTTCAAAACAATATTTGACACGTAACAATATATGCGAAACTAAATGACCTAACACCTGTAAAATACTATTAATATACGCCCTTTTGTTTTCAAGGACAACGCATACAAAAGAAAATAGGATTAACGCATATGTCAATCCAATGTTCATAAGACCTTTTTCCTATTAGGTGTAAACGAGCTCAGCACTTGAAATCATATCAACTCTAAGGAATGTCAGGGGTGACCAACTTGTCCCCAAATTATTAGAATTAATTAATTGTCAGCATTGTAAAACTGAAAACCTTTAAATATTTTTCATAATATGATTTGACTTTGAAACTGGTTTAATTTAATAATTTTAACTAAGAATTATTTGTGTTCGACATAAATATAATTATTACCTTGTCAGTAAAATGAGTTTATTCCTATAAATAACAAGTAATAGTCCACCTATCTCGAAGAGAATTTTCATGCGTATATTTTATAATATTATTATTTTCCATTATATATTTAATTATCTAGCGGACCGCACTGCCCAAAAGGTTGAGTAATAAAATAGCCAAATTTATTGCGTGTTTAGATTTTGCTTCTCACGTCTTGAAACTCTAGAAGTTTATCTTTTTGACGATTTATTAGTTCCCTTAGTAAACACTAGAAACTAGATTCTACAATAGAGTCTTTGTTGTAAAGTTAAATCGTATTAAATAAAAATTTGTATCTAATCATATTTTAATACATTTATTATTAAAGGTACTGTGAACCTTGCGTTTACATTAACATTACTCAACAAAGGTCGGCGGTCCTGGGTTCGAATCCCGGCTAGGGCAAATATTTGTGTGATGAACTCGAATATTTGTGCTCGGGTCATGAATGTTATCTACTTATATTATGTATATCGTCGTCTAGTACCCATAGTACAAGCTTTGCTTAGTTTGGGACTAGGTCGATTTGTGTAAGATTGTCCCTTAATACTTATTTATTTATTTTATTAAAGAAATGCTAAGGGCTCGTGGTGGTGGCTTTTTATTTACCTGTTTCTAGGTTTCCAATGAAATCGAGAGCTTTCGTATGTTTCGCTAAGTGCATTTTTGCGCATCACTTGGTAACGTGTCAAAAGAGGCTCAGTTGGATCCCCTTTAGTTAATACATACAAGTGAAACTTCAGGTATTCGACCCTTTGCCCAATTACAATCTAAAAGAAAAACAAAACACTATCTGGCGTGCCTGGCACCATGATCGCTGCGATACGAGGGTAAACGCACGTATGTTCGGAGCGAACAATAGTATTTCTTCTAGGGTCAACGTTCCCTCTGCCGAATCTATATTGCACCAACACAAAAAGGAAGTATTTTCAAAAGAAATGTATGATATATAAGTCGTTCTGTAGCTATTGGAGTGTATTGCCTGCGCACCTTAAGCCACGTAGTCACTTTGCTTGCTCTGCATGTACAAAAGGACGTATGTAAAGTCAACATGAAAATAATGCAATTGTGTACTTTATCCCATTGAAATAAGCATACGATTGTATACATATTTATGACTTCGGCCTTACCAGACGAGAATTTACTACTAAGTTCTGTAGCGGTTGCTTCGTATGCTACAAATGAATGACTCGTGCGCACGTCTGTTGCATGCCAAATACAAAGCATAGAACTATTCCGAAACTATTATGACATTAACTTGGAAAAACGTCCAACGTCATCTCATTGACAAAAAGACTATGATTTAGTCATAGCAGGCTTGTCACATACTTATTAAGCAATTTTGGTTATGATAGGTAACTTCTTTCGTCATTGTAACAGCTATATGAGTCAATCAGCCTTCTATCCTCATCCTCCCATCGACAAATTTTGTACAAAAATAAGTACCTACCGCAAATGATGGCCTTTATATTTTAAAATCGCTTAATGACATTTTTTTTGTTTTTAAAACTAAACTTTCTGGATATTTAAACTCTGCAACAATAGAGCTGGACGGACACGCGTTATGGTAACTAGATGTGTAGGTAAATCAGGTACATGCGTAGATAATTTGTGTCTATAAATATAATAAACACAGGCCTATGATGGATGTGTTTATCACGTGATAAATAAGTGACGAAGCATCTGCCACTCACACTCGCGTTTTGTCAAAACGTGACGAATGCTTCATCACTTATTTATCGCGTGATTAAAGCAACCATCATAGGTTCATGATTAATTTGGTTGTTCAACTTGTTCACTAGTATTTTTGATGAAAATTTTAATTAAAAAAAAACCACGATAAAAATGTTGTTCATTTATTATTCAAATGTTTCGTCTCTCGTCGTCTCTGAAATAATGTGGTTTTGACACAATACATTTCATTAAGTAATCTAACACAAATTAATAATAAACTAATATAATAGTAAACTAAGCGAAACCTGTATTACCAATACTAGTCCACGATATTTATTTGTTTATTTGTTTATTTATAATACAGTACATTGTGGGTTTACAGTATATATCCAAAGCACCCACAATGTTAGTTACACAAATAAGTCACATACATTCAGCAAAATAATACGCATACACACACAATTAGAATTAAAATTAAAATTTACAAGATTGCGATCCTTAATAAAAAAATGATACAAGTCAACTAAGTATAGGTACATCACATAAATTACAGCACATAATTATTTAAAAAAATGTCAAAATATTTTATTAATATGGACCATTTGTCAGTGAGCACATCGGCATCCTGGACTTCTTTCAAAAGAGTATTGAGCAAACCGAGTGCTCGAGGTGTAGGAGAGTTGCGAGCGTGGCGCGTGCGCGTGCCTTCCGGAAGCACAAATAACTGAAGCCGGCGCCGGACACCTATACGCATATAATTCATTGGCACAAAAAGACGCATAGATCCAAGTACCACTGGGATATCTATTTCATTCTTTAGGATCTTACTATACAGAATAAGAAGATTTCGCTTACGTCTATACTCTAGTGTATTACATCCCACCATGCCCAAGACAAATTTAGATGGATACAGCAGAGGGTAATATCCGTACACTTTCCTGTAGAGAAATCTACAGAACTGCCTCTGCACCCTCTCAAGCATAACTATGTACCTTGTTTGCCAGGGATCCCAGACAACCGAATTGTATTCCAATTTAGAGCGTACGTAGGCATTGTATAGTCCGACAACAACGCCAGGATTTTTAAATTGTGAGGCTACTCGTATTATGAAGCCCATAGTTTTACTTGCACTCTTACAGGTTGTCATAATATGTTTATGGAAATCGAGCCTGGTATCAAGCTCCAAGCCTAGATCCTTGATGCTGTCAACTCTTGCAAGATTAATACCATTAAGGGTATAGGTTGCCGTGACTGGCTCCGACGACCTAGAGAATGTGATCACTTGACATTTAGAGGTGTTGAAAGGCAACTTATTCGCTTTACTCCATTTAGCAACTGCTGTAATGTCATCTTGTAAAGTTTGACAATCACTAGCATCCGAGACCGAATGGAACAATTTTAAATCGTCAGCAAACATGAGACAATTCGATGTTGACAGCACCTGAGGGAGGTCGTTAATCATAAGAAGAAAAAGAAGTGGTCCGAGCGTGCTCCCCTGGCTGACACCAGCACGTGTATAATATTCTTCTGACTCGTGTGACAACAGCTGAACATATTGCCTACGGTCCCTAAAATAGTCGGCGAAAAATCTCAGAAGGTTCCTAACAAAACCTAATTCAGAAAGCTTCCGCAGAAGAATATCGTTATCAACGAGATCAAACGCTTTCTGGAAATCAAAAAATGCAGCATCAACCTGACAACCTGCGTCCATTTGCGCCGCTACATAATCAACAAAACGCAACTGGTTCGTCGTAGTTGAACGGGCTGAGCGAAATCCATGTTGAGCATCATCCAAACACATGCCAACCTGCTGGACAATGGAGCGACTTATAATGGTTTCAAAAACCTTACCAAACACTGAGAGCACCGCTATTGGTCTGAACATCGCCACATCAGTAGACATATTTTTTTTGGGTACCGGTGTTACCTTAGACAGCTTCCATTTTGCTGGGTAGACACCAGTTCTTAAGCATAGGTTATAGATATACAATAGAGGGGTTTCTAAGGCCGAGAAACAGTCCTTCACCATATAAGAAGGTACAGCATCCGGACCAGGTGACGAAAACGGTTTAAGGCGGCAAATCGCCCTCTTCAACTCTGCAGCCGTTACGTGTTCAATGCGCACACTCAATAGACCCACGTCTGCTCTGGCACAATTTTCGGCATCCTCGACGTCAAGGAGAGGAATATCTGAATGGAAAACGGAATTAAAATAATCTGCAAATGCATCAGCTGCTTCCCTGCCAGATACAACCTTATTCTTATACTGGTACTCGCAACACCGCCAACGATCGCTACGCTGGTCTTTAACAAATTTCCAGAAAGCTCTGCTGTCGTGACAAATATTTTGCTCAATGTTCTGTAAATATTTTGCGTACTGAACATCTATTAACTCTTTGACGTGGCTGCGGGATATGTAGGAAAATGTGCACATATATAGAATTGAAAATAGCCATAACCCAGTTACTCGTATACTTGGCCAGTTGAAAGTTCTGTCCCTCTGAATCAGCTTCTAAACTCATAGAAGCTTAAACCATTAACTATTTGTATTATCTAATTAGGTAATTCATTTGTCGAATAAGATGTCGTAAACTCATCCAATTGGAGTAGATTCTCATAAGAAAGTAGATTCTATATTAATTTGTAACTTACACGATCTTCACACATTGTTACGAGTATAGTACAAATTTCTAAGCTAAGCTCATCCACTTACCAGCATTCACAATGGCATTGTGTCTAATACAATCCTATCTGCTTTTGTTCTTGTAACCGCCAACCAGTTACTTACAAAAAAAGGTTAGAACTACATACATTGCGTGGATATTGAATTTTCAACCTTATTCCTTGTTGAGTAGGGTTAAAATGGTTGATGATGAGAGTTTATAGTCCTTTTTAGGGTTCCGTAGTCAACTAGGAACCCTTATAGTTTCGCCATGTCCGTCTGTCCGTCTGTCCGTCTGTCCGTCTGTCCGTCTGTCCGTCCGTCCGCGGCCTAGCTCCGTGATCATTAGTACTAGAAAGCTGAAATTTGGTATGAGTGTGTGTATGTATCACGCCGACAAAACGGTAAAATAAAAACTAAAAAAAAATTTTTTTCGGGTACCTCTCGAACACCTAAAGTGGGGGTGAATTTTTTTTTTCGTTTCAACACTAGTGTGTGGGGTATCATTGAATAGGTCTTTTAAAAATAATAGGAGTCTCCAAACATTATTTTTTGATAAGGTCAGCAGTTTAGTAAATATTCGCTCCGAAAATAAAAAAAATAGTGTCCCCCCCCCCTCTAACTTTTCAACCACGAATCAAACAATTATGGAAAAAGTCATGAAAATGAGGCCTTATAAGTACTTTCAATGAAAACTATATTGAACAAAATCGGTCAAGCCGTTTTTGAGTTATCGCAAAATTTCATAATTTTCTTAAAAGGACGTGAGTTGACTTCCAGAAGGTAATAAGTAACAACAGTTACTTTGGCGTTTACGACCTTTTTATAGAGCTTGAAATCTTTCTGGTATCTTAAGTCTATTGTGAAGGATGAGAAACTACGGAACCCTACACTGAGCGTGGCCCGACATGCTCTTGGCCGGTTTTTCTAGGAGAATACGTCTAGTTGAGAGTCGCCGCTTGTAAAATTCCAAAAAAGTTATGATCACCATTATTCTGTTAGTGTATTTTGTAGTCTAATGTCCAAGGAAATAGAGTCGATAATCTATATTAACCTTCCAAGGTGGTTACAATCTGCTTTTACTACGAGCTCGTTATCTTAATTTGTGGTTAACAACTCAATGGTATTGAGTTCTTAAGTGGATTAGCTAAGCTTAGAAAATTTGTACTATAGGTACTTTAACTTAAGTATTTACAATGATCAAATCCAATTGACGTAACAGACGCATTTATTCGATAATAATAATCCAAACGCATCATTGATAAAACCCTTCGAAATACCCTACACCGTTTAATGTGATTACCAGTGATTGTTTCCATTATAAACGTAAATAGATTATTTAATACGCCGATCGAATAGCGACTTAAAGTTGTTATATTTAAGGCAAAATTAACGTCAACCAAGTCAGGTGTCTGTATAACAGGTTGGACGTGGCACGTGGGAGTCCCCGCGTACGTTCGGCCTCGTCTCAACTTCTCAAGGTCTACAGCATTGTTATAATGTTGTATGTGTGGTAGGAAATAAAAGGCTTATAAAGCTTTTTGTTACCAGGGAATGTCATCAGTCGGTTAGCAACGGTGGACAAATTAGATGCCAGTAGCCTAACCGGTTTTGTGATTTAATAGACTGTAATGGTTTTAGACGCGTGTGTTCGAGCCGGTAATTGTTGCGATTAGCAATAAAAAATAGATAACATTTACATTTGTTTTTGTGTTGTTTTTAATCGTTACTTCATCTGTAGGTAGGATATCGGGTCTATCTCTACAGATAAGACAATTGCATAATCTTACATATACAAGGAAGGAAAAAAGGGTTTTCTTCTATGTGATCGCCTACTAAGATTCTCTAAGTGGAAAGGGTGGCTCGTGGCTCCCTTTTAGATCCACCTCAACCTACCTCTGGTCATGCCCCTGGTGGTACGGTGGAACTTTCCAGTCAGGCCACAAGTTCATGGCACAAGAACCCTTCCTTCGTTGATTGTAGCCTGTGTTTTTTTAAATATCTCCTTAGAAATTGAAATCTGGTTCATATCTGGGAATCTTAGTTTACTAACCCTACACCTTGGTTTCAAAAGTATGGCTTGGCCGTTTCATAGAGTACAGTAAATAAGTCCAACGGACCGTCTGGCCCATATGGTATCAAGAAATTAAGTTTATGTATTCATGATAATATATATAATCTTAATTCCTTACCATATTGAGGAGGACTTTACGTATAGTCTAGCAACAATATAAGCTAGATATTACGATTGATTATAAACTTATGTAACTGCCTTTACATAGTAATTTTATTGCGCGATTATAGAAGAATGCTAAACCAGTTACTGGTCAGGTAGTTGTTGATGCTGTGCCGACCTTCGCCCTAGCGGTGCCACCTAGTGCCTGCTTATAGCACGGAATAAATAAACGCTTATGCAAACTGGGGGCGAACCCTGAGTTTCTGCCATTAAATAGATGAGAATTCCTGTCTTTTAATAATGTAATGTAATAATAAATATCACATGCGCAGCAGTGTGTGTGCAATTTTATTGTAATACTCATTCAAGAGTTAAAGACGGTGACTAATCATTACTAGTACTGGTTATAATTATTATGTATTTCTGCATTTAATAGGCATATATCCAATAGAACTAATGAACACGACGCCTGGCAATTTTTTGTGCGTTTAAATAATTTTTCATTTGTTTTGTATGTTTCCGTGTTAAAATTCCTGACCCAACCGTGAAAAATTAAAAAAATATGCACAAGTTTCTTACAGACCAAGTGAGAGAAGCGTCGCCGATTCAGCTTTGCCCAAAATTATTTCTTGTCCGGATGTTGGACGTCCAGATGTTTTCTGGCTGTTTTAAATGTGCTAATTACTGCAATCATCTTGTTCCCCGTTACACACATAGGTTCCCGTGGGATAAGCGGGTAACACCGCGCGGCGCAACTAGTACAATATATTTTGAAGAGGGCAATGAAATGGGAGGGTAAGGGAGTGTCGCTGCTCTGGACTGCTTGTTTTTGTACGAAGATGCGCGCGCGCCCCATCTCTGATGCTCCGCAGACCGAACAGCATTCTGCGCATGATAGCGGACAGGGTTGACTGTCCCTCCCCTGTCAGCGTTGTTTTGTTTTAGATCTAAGTTGCGCTATAACTACTAACCTCTTAGTTTGTAAGTTCTACTAATAAAATTATGAATCTTTTGTCAATCATCAATTCATCGTTCAGCTCTTGCCAGCGCGGTTGCGTAGACCATCAACACACCTTACTCACGTTGTATCTTCTACTACGTAACTGTCACTTAAGAACGAAGTTCATCAAACAATGTGCTTTATCACGTGTAAATAGTACTCAATCCATTTTAAACGACATTATTTTATCATAGTTAGTTATAAATCTATGATGAATATGATTTAAATTTGTATTATTTAGACACTTAAAAAACTTGTAGTGTAATTTTCATCGTGAAATTAAATATCAACAATTTACAAAAGTAGATCAATGTCGATAACGTACTTAAATTAAAAAGAAGTCCCCATCACTGTTTGAAAAATCCCAAGTGCTATGCGGGTGTAGCTAATACTATTACAAAATTGTATATTTGGGTCAATCAACTATTTTCTGCCAATCGTTGCCATGGTGATGCCCCTGAGTCACTTTTTAAAACTACGATTTTTCGTGGTTATATTTAGCAAAAGCTTTGTAATTTAAGCCCATTCTTATGTAGACTATCTCCTGACAACACCAGTAATGTCAATTATCAACACTTTTCTTAGAAATGTAATCACTATATTATCCCCTGGGTCACGAACAGAATAACAACAAGAAAAAGTTGATCCACCCATTTGTATTGAAAAACAGTTTTCTATGGCGAGGGGTCATAATTTCAGGAAAAAGCGTGATGCAGGATCGTCATTTGTTTTATATGGGCGGCGCGCGGCGCCATGCCAGTTTGGCACCCTCTGTTGGTCATAATTTCCATTGTCCTCTCTTCGCACCGAAACAGCTGGACGTATTCTAACCAATTTTGGTACAGGGATAGTTGGACATCCAGAGATGGTTATAGGATACTTTTTACCCGTCTACGGTAAAGAAATAAAATAGGCGGACGAAGTTGCGGGCGCCTCCTAGTTATATATATAAATGCTTATTTCAATAGGAATATTGCTTTGCTGGTTTTTCTGTTGAGACTGAAGTAGAAAAAACTGACCAATAATAAAATCGAGAATAAAGTCAACGTACCAATTAAGACAATTGTAGCCAGTTGAGTCACATATTTTACCACGACGAGTGCTGCTATCGATAAGATGGCGTCATCTACCATAGGTTACTGGAATACGACTTTGTATATGCATTCACAGTCTAAATCTTAAATTATTGACGCGCGGTTGGCTTAGTTTTCCAGTGCACCTGCCTACTGAGCCGGCGGTCCCGGGTTTGAATCCCGGCTAGCGCAAATATTTATGTGATGAACTATACGACTAATATTCATTCCCGGGTCTATACAACAAGTACAACCTACAAGCTTTGCTTAGTTTGGGGCTAGATGGATTTGTGGTTGTCTCTCAATATTTACTTATTCGTCAATATTTATTTGTCTATGGTGTGAGCAATGGTCTCATGGCCGGATTTACGCGTTTCATTCAAACAAACAATTGAAACACGTAGGTAACTGAATTCCCAGTACTCTAGAAGCAATGCAGTCATCTATGAATTACAGAAGCATTCAACACTTTGCAGTGTACGGCTTAAGTTCATTTTTCGAGCGCACCCATCACGCCCTCATCTATTATAGATGGAATATTTCTACGAAAAATGGCCTGGTATTCCCATCTATAATGAGATTTAATTTTCCTAAAATTTCGCGCATGTCATGAGGCGTGGTTGGTTTAATGCGTGCGTGACGCGCGTCTTTATAGAACGTGAGTTGCAAAAAGTTAGTGCGCTTATTTTTGACCGTCATAATAATTAGATTTTTTTTTTTTATGTCATAGGGGGCAAACGAGCAAACGTATCGCCTGATGGAAAGCGATTACCGTCGCCCATAAACACCTGCAACACCAGAGGAGTCACAAGTGTTTGCCTACCCGGAGGACGAAGATAGAATGCCTCCAGTGCTGCAAACTCCCACAGGTAATAAACAAGGAGGTTATGGTCATAAAAATCAGGAGCCAATCAAAAAAACCAGTAGGGCTACTCCGATGTTCAAAATTCGACCGTCGTATAGTGGCGTCCCTCTCGATCGTCTGTCTTAATATATGGGTAAACGGGACAACACTATACGCCGGCCGAATATCGTACATCGGAGTAGCCCTTCAGATTAGAAAATGACAAAACCCATAGACAAAATCAGGCGCGTTCCGTTCCACTCACAAATCGGTTGTCGATTATCGGATGTCAACGTTGCCAAATGACCGCGTATGTTAAAAAATCATTAAAAAATGGTGTGTTTTGCGGTATGCTCCAACAACTTTTCAAAAACCAGGAGATTTGCTCGAGTCCAAAAAGTAATCAGTAGATCAGGAGACTATCTTAAAAATCATACAATCTCCTGGTAAACCAGGAGAGTTTGCAGCACTGAATGCCTCTATGCTAGTAATTTCACCGGCTATCTTACCCCCACACCGGAACACAACAATGCGAACATTGCTGTTTGGCGGTGGGTTAGTAGGCAAGACGGTGTAACAATCCGGACGGACCCTGCACGAGGCCCTACTACTCCAAAAATATAGTAAAGTATCTGATCTGTAGCGACGTGGGCGCATGTAGTATAAGCTAATCCCAACAGGCAAAGTGATCGTAAATATAAATAAATATTACTAGTTGTTCTGTGAGCTGATCTTGATCTCGTGAATTTGTTTTGAAATATGTAGATGAAATTTGTAATTTTTCACATTTTTAATTTACGTTTTTTTTTTAACTGACTCGACAAAAAATATATCATCATCATATCAACCGATAGACGTCCACTGCTTGTCAAAGGCCTCCCCTAAAATTCTTGCGCCGCCCTCATCCAATTTCTGCCCGCGATCCTAAACAGGTCTACCTTGTTAGCGGCCTTACCACGCTGTGCCTTCCGATCAGTGATCGCCACTCAAAAACCTTTCTTCCCCAGCCGACATTGGTTGGACAACGGACACTGCCACTTAAGTTTAGCGACCCTCTGACCTATATCTACAACCTTCAGTAGGTATCTCATCATTTCGGTCTCTATTGTCTTAGATTTAAGTCCTATAAAGATAGCTGTAATAGTAAGAAAAAAAAACTCGTTTAAAAAAAGTGACGAGACATGTTCTTCCCGTGTACCCTTCATATATATACACGCAAAGCTTTATTATAGTACAAATTTTCTAAGCTTAGCTTATCCACTTAAGAACTGAATACCATTGAGGGTAAACCACAAAAATAACATAGCGAGCTCGTAGTAAAAGCAGATTGTAACCACCTTCGAAGGCTAATATAGAATATCGACTCTATTTCCTTGGACATTAGACAACAAAATACACTAACAGAATAATGGTAATCATAACTTTTTTGGAATTTTACAACCGTCCGACTCTCCACAAGAACGTATTGTCTTGAAAAAGGACTATGAACTCTCATCAACCATTTTAAACCTATTCAACAAGGAATAAGGTTGAAAATTCAATATCCACGCAATGTAGTTCTAACCTTTTTTTGTAAGTAACTGGTTGGCGCTTACGAGAACAAAAGCAGATAGGATTGTATTAGACACAATGCCATTGTGAATGCAGGTAAGTGGATGGGCTTAGCTTAGAAAAAAATGTACTATACGATCTCTGAGTATCCTCATTCCCTGTTGCCTGAATGATCGTGTACGGTATCTACGGTTCCAAATGAACTTTCTTCTGCGAACGCTCAGGTGTGCGAATCCTCTGGATCTGGAGTTGCAAGCGTCTATAGACTACCATCAGGCGGGCCGCACACTTGTTTGCCACCTCTATAGTATAGGTAAAAAAAAGTAAGTCAAACTTTACTTCCATAATTTGATTAAGTACATTTGTAGTAGTTACAACTTACAAACAAATATATAAACATAGTTACAATACAAGTAAAGCCAATAAAAGTATGTTAAAAAGTAGACGCAATCCGTCTATTAATCGCACCTATTAATAAACACCTCCGCCACCATTTGTATATTTAATTGTTTTCCCACGTTTTTCCCAAGCCTCGCAGTTTTCCATTGAACCTTACGAGTTCGTATTAGAAGTCAGTTTGCATCGCCACAGCGGCGCGGGCGCCGGCTCCGGAGTGTCTGGCTGTGCGGAGTGAAGTGTGTGAATAATTATTAACATACTAAATAGTACCCCAGTAGAGGCTGCATATATGCAGCAAGCTTATACAGCATTTATTCAGCTTAAATTAGTTGTATAAGCGCTTATCTAGCTTGTGTGCAGTTTGGGTAAACACTTTTTAGATTAGATGAGGTTCCTTATTCCCTCGAAAACTCAACTGAATTTGTGTTGACAGTCCTCTCGGCCCGAAGACTCCTTCCTCCAGTACCCTTACTATGAGTACAGTGACTGTACTCGCTAGCGATTGTGTAAACGATTTGTATCGAGAATTGCACTCGTAGTTCTGCAAAGTAACCGTTAGGGGCTCTGTACTATTCTCTATACGAATATGATACGAATCGTTTACGCTGTCGCTGGCGAGTACAATCACTTTAACTTCTACGAGTACTGTCCGTGTCCGTGGTGTTTGCCCCCTCCCCTGTCTCCCCTGTCGCTGGCAAGTACGATCACTGTAAACTCATCCCGCTCTACACTCGCGGCGCGAAGTCGCTCCGTGAATTCACGGCGTGAATTTACGCAGCGGTTCACGCACACCTGTGTCCCTCCACACTCGCAAAGCTTCGCAACGGGCAAAAACCGACACTGATCGGGGAATGGCGCGAAGCGCGAACGCGAAGACGTGACAATATCTACACACGCGGTTCGCGGGCGTTACCATTTTCGACGATTACTGATTGCAGCAACGGCCATTATTGCCCAAATAGGATCTTACGCGCACTTACGCGCGCTCCAGTTAGCGCATCCTACGGCGTATCCGCGAACGCGCACGCGCACGTCACACCTTGAGACGCAATCGTCTCTCAATGTGCGGTTCCAGAGAAATTTTCTACCGCGATCGGTCCGCATGTGGCATTAGCTCCCTGCAGCCGAGTTTATAGGTTATCGCGGGCTGGTTTTGCGCAACTCGACGTCTTACAATGCGCCTATTTTACGTGTAGGGTTGCCGGAGAGCAAGGGTGGGCGGAGGGGTATGGGGTTCTTCAAAAGGGGAGTAAATAGGGTCTTAAAAGGTAGCAACGCGCGTGTGTTGCTCCTCGTGTCGCAAGCGTCCATAGGCGGCGGTAACTGCTTAACATCAGGCTCGCCGCATGGTTGTTTGTCACTGTTGTAGTACAAAAATATACTCTGTTGAAACGGAAGATGAATAGTAATAGCCTGTCATTAATTGAAGAATATCTGTGGGTCCGTTAAATCACTTGAAACTTTATGAACGTATAGTTATAGTATGCACTTGTTTTTGTTCATTAAATATTATTTTTCTTTTATGGCTTTCATTTCTTGCTGACTTTAGCATGAGGTGTTGCCGATGTCGACGTGTAGACATATCACACGAGAGGAGAATGGTCTGTATAGAATTTTGATTTTTGTGAGAGGATGTGAGTGGATCCTAAAACAAAAACATTTATTTATATTAATTATGCACTGCGCAGACAAATGAAGAAGTTTTGAAGTTTTGATATTGTGAATTTCGTAGGTACAGCGCTCCGTAACACCATCAGACTAATACTCATAGTATCTTCATACATCGTGTGATGTAACATTCTCGCGCCCCACTAAATATTTCAGGAACTATAAAGCTTTGTGATTTCGCCAAGCCTGATTAGGGCCTGCCTTTAATAGTGGGTGAGCAGGGTGATCAAAAGAAATAACTTTTAACAGTTCAAATTCATCCCCATATTTAAACTTCAAGTAGAAATGTCATCGGTCAAGAATTTAGTTAATTTAAAAAAGAAAATCTAGGGCATTCTCTCACATAAAAGTTAACACTATAAACAGAATCGCGAGAAACTTCTAGAAATCGTTTAAGGAAATCATCAGGGTAATTCAATAAGATCCCGATTTTCATTTCTGTCGATCATCACGCCCTTTTATGGTGAAACTATTTTGATTGACGTTTAACGGACCGTAGGCTGTCCTAGTTAAACTTGTAGGCTGGTTGATGCAACATAGTGGCGCGAGGGTGGCGCGACCACCGGTCAGACCCGTCTCCAAATACGAAAGGTAGTAACAGCCCTTGAAGTTGGGCATCTCTCGTCTTTTTCCTTCCAAAGCGTAGCCTAGTGGGGCGTCAATCCTGCCCAACCCGAAAGGTAGTAACAGCCTATAAAGTAGAAGTTAATGAGGTTTGGCCTGGTGGGGCCGGTTATTCTGCGCAGCCGCATAATGGATACGCGGTTGTTTACCTCGTACCCAAATAGGTGATGTCGGTGCAAGATGTAAACAAAACTGACCGTTCGTGTTTACTAGTAGTTTTTAAAGTTAAAGCTGGCTTTTAAACCTGACGACGCGTTTGTCGCAGTTTGTAGGTAGAGCACCTGTCTACTGAGTCAGCGGTCCCGGGTTCGAATCCCGGCTAGGGCAAATATTTGTGTGATGACCTCGTATATTTGTGCTTGGGTCATGGTTATTATTATGCATTTAAGTATATATTTATCTATAGAAGCAAATAAGCATGTATATCGTCGTCTAGTACCCAAAACAACTTCTTGAGCTTAATTTGGGACTAGATAGATTTGTGTCAGTTTGTCCGATATTTATTATTAATTTAATTATACAAACGTCTAATGTTATAAATGTCATAATGGCATCTAAAAGGTCGGTCACAGCCTTTAGTCAGTATTCAGGTTTAATTACTACCTCGTACTAAAACATTCCAGGGTATACTCGTATTCTCATGTTTTTTCCGTTTTTAGGTTTCCGTACCTCATAATTCATAAATTTGTGTAAAATCAAACCAGTGAAGATAATTAAAGAAGCAACTAACAATCCAATGTCATTAATTTGAGTAATATATTCTGTAGCACGAGTTCTCATAAATTAAAGATATTGGATTGCAATATACATAATTTATTCATGGGCAATGAATATACGTAATAATAGGTACATTTGAATGAGTGGTTCCGAACCACTGGTTCGTCATATGATTATGACACGATCGTAAATATTTAGTCCAGTCGATTAATCCTAACCACTCTAACCAGGTCGTCAGTCATCCATGTTGAGAGCCTTACTACGCTGCGTCTTCCGCTACGCGGTCGCCAGTCGACAACCATTCTGCCCCAACGGTCATCTGTTCTACGAGCAATGTGCCCCGCCCACTGCCACTTAAGTTTGGCGACTATCAGCTATATCTACAACCTTGGTTCTCTTGCGCATCTCCTAATTTCTTGAGAGAATCACGGGAAGCAGTTGGATGAGGGTGGCGCATGACCGATCGTTGTGGAACACTTTTAAGGAGGCCTTCGTCCAGCAGTCTCTCAGCTACATGATGATGATGATTTGTTGATTAAATATGAATTTAGATAAATACCAGTATGTGATCACTTTTAAGACATACCAACAGGTACACGACACCTACTTACAATTTCACGAGAATAGAGATCCAAGCGTCCGGAAAATATACGAAATAATAAATAAATAATAATCGTTTGTACGCAGTTTGTTGGTTATTTTCTTCGAATAGCTATTCCTTCAATTGCTTAAAGGTTAACTGGAGAGATCCCTAATAGGGATAAGTTCACCTTTGTAGGTACATGTTTAATTATTTTATAAATATTGACACAAAGGTAAATTACGAAAGAAAAATGTAATGTGATCTACTACAATCTAAGCCCGACTCGAACGTGCGACCTCTACGTTTCCGGCGTATTGCTCTCCCAACTGAGCTATTAGATCGTTACGTCAATCACACCAAATCTTTTATTGCATAATTCTTACGCTACTGGAGCGCCCTCTGCGTCATATGTGTTTGAAATGCTTATGCGCATTAGCCATACCCTAGGATGTGCGCTTTACACGCACGATCCTTTGTGTCAATATTATTACAAAAAAATAAAAATTTGGTAGTTCCACATAAAAAATAGAATCGATAAAAAGATTCCATACAAATACATGTTTTATTTGTTATGAATATATTTATAACCAATTGTTGTGTATTTACAATAAAATGTTTAGGTTTATATATACATACATACATACATAATTTTTGGCCAAGCTGAAAAGGCGACGCTTCGCTCGCTCGGTGAATAAAAGGATTGTTTCCCTTGCTAATTTAATAATTCTTGGGAATTTGAAATGTTCATTCCGAAACATTTCTATCCAAAACTGGAAACATGTTTAAATTGTTTTATTTAAATGTGTGACAGTCGAGGAAACCGAAGAAAATATTCTTATCCAAGTTTAATATTTTGAAATAGAGCAACGTAGGTCAGTGCATGCACGTGTTATAATATGATTCAATATCACCGGATAACTACAGAAGCTGATTGCGAGCAATTTCATAACAATTTCGATTACGTTGTGTATTCCCCAGTTAGTCAGTCGCGTGCCACCTACGTGTACGTCCGACAATACACCGCTAGATTCGAGGAAAACACATCAAACTTACTGATTAAATCAGACAATCTAAACCCTACCTAAAGAAACCTGTCAAGTCCGAGTCAGACTCGCGTACCGAGAGTTACGTGCGATCTATGAAAACACTGAATATTGTTCGAATTAAATGATAAACGGGATTGATGGACTAAATTTAACTTTGCCGTGAGTAAAATATTGTGTCCATATATCGACATAGGCCTAGGTTAGTTTACCAGCTGAAAATAAGTTTGTTGGAGTACAACATTTATGGTTTTTGGATTTTCCTCTTTAACTTTTTGCTAACATGATATTGCTCCTTGCGAAATTTCATGATTCTAGGTCAACGGGAAGTATCCTATAGATTTGGATTCCCTCGTGTGCGTGCGTTAAAATACGAGTATGCAGCATAAGTGGAACATAAATACTTGTACCTATGTTTGATGTCAATGACTAGGTATGATTTTTTCGCTGTCAAGGAATTGCAGACCTGAGCATATTGATATCAATTAGAGCTTGATAGCTCCAAGTTTTCCTGAAAAAAAAGTTCTTGACAGAAGCAGGGATCGATACGGTTATTTTGCTCCATACAAAATAGCACAAAATAACGTTTATATTCCGGTTTTTCGCTCATTATCACACATGTTTATATTTTAGTGGGCTAATTTCAAGGATCTATATCTATAACGAAATTCTACATAACACAAGCCTTCCACATTCGAAAAAAAACGCGAAATTAGAGCGTTTTCATGAATACCGGTATCGATCCCTGGACAGAAGAACAAAAAAGTGATTTTATAAGGGTTCTGTTTTTCTTTTCAGCTACGGAACCATAAGCGTAATGATATTATCCTTGATACTTACGTCCTTTTTAGAAGCGCAACATACGCGCGTGCGCGGAGAGACCCAAGAATCGCGCTGCAGCAAGTTACTTCCTAGGAAAACACGACCATTTACCTCCAACGCATTTTAGATGAACTTATGAATGGTTTCATTCATGAAATTTTACTCTAGAGGAAAAGGCGAGGTTCTACTACACCGGTTTCCAATGACGCGGTGATACAGACATGAGGAAATTCTGCTCAAAGTTTCCCGTTAAACATGTTTGATGTTTGAGTGAGTGAGATAATTTCCAAAGCATGGGTTTTTTGTTGCGCAACATAACTATATAGGTATGTAGATATAGAATATTCGTTAGGGTGCTTCTTCTTCTCATATACTTGGTGATAAATCCAAATGATACTGAAGAATACTGACCAGTAAGGAGAAGTCACAAACTATAAGAGATAGGGAAATCTGTACTTAGAAACCGTGGTGTCGATTTTGGTTACCTATCTGAATCACTAATTTTTGTTTCCCATCTGTTCTTTATCCGATTTTTGTCCGAAAGCCATTTTCATTCAAAACTATAAATTTTTCAGACTATAAAACACCCTAATGGGTTCTTTAAAACGATGTTTATAAAATCCTGAAAATATTACGGGTTTCAGGAAAAAAATACTTTCGGACAAATGAAAATTTGGCGAAACATTACAGACGGGAAACAATGTTTCGGAGTTGAGATAAGATATATACGTTGATTTTAGATTAAATTAAAACTGCATCTATTTTTTATAAATCTCATACATAACCCGGTCAAAACCGCCGTAAATAATGTTACAATATGATATGCGATTACTTACAGAATTTTAGCCAGATTCAATTCCTTGCTATGTATGAGATTAATAAAAGAAATAAAAATAAAAAACATTAAATGTAAAATGGACGCCATGGTACTTAAGAACAAATTTTCCTATCTCTAACACACATTAGTTCTCGTTTTCTCCCTACTGATTTCGGGATATCAATGTTAACATTGTACATTACTTTAAACTTAAAACAACCAACAAATTACAAATTTTACATATGTTTCCGCCTGCAGGTCTCATTTTCAAAACTGATTCTTGTGAAACTTTGTGTTCAGGTCACTTTTCTTTAAAAAAAAGAAAAGTCGTAATGTAAAAAAATATCTCTAATAAATAATAATCTTTTTAATGAGCTCTTCTTCAACTAAAAGAACACTATCTATCCCTTTCATAATTCGTATTTAATTCAAATGGTCCTCCTATTATCTGTTGGCTGAATGTATGTATGTATTTATTTTTATTATATTTATGTATTTATTTGTTTTAAATATGTATATATTATTATTATTATTCCTTTATTTATTTCGTATCTTAGGTTAGGTTATTATTATTATTATTATTATCCGATTTTTGCACCGCCTAATAACAAAATCATATTTTTTTCAAGTTCTACACTATCCAAAGGTTGTCTGGAAGAGATCGCTCTTTAGCGATAAGACCGCCTGTTGTTTACCTCTAATTGTAATGTCTTGCATTTTATTTCTCCTGTATATTTTATGAGGTGTGCAATAAAGAGTACTTGTCTTGTCATCGTTTAGTTGTTTTTCTATATTTTTGAGGCCATTACCCAATATGCTATTTGGAAGCAACGCCGTTTTGCCCGGAACGATGTTACTTTTAAGCTCGTAACTAAATCTGGATTTGATTTGACAAAAGCGGCTAGGTACCTCGTGTATAGAAACTGATTAGGTTAAGATCTTCAATTCCTGAAAGTAAGATTTGCTACTATCAGTTTGCTTAAAAAGCCTTATTCCTTTAAAAAAAATTTTTTTCATAATATGTATGACAAATATATTGATAATTTCAACCAACTTTTTAAAGTGAATAATACTTTTCTAAATATAATAATATGTAGTTTGCTTAAGAGGCCTTATTCCTTTAAAAAATTATTTTTTTCATATTATGTATGACAAATATACCTATTGATAATTTCAACCAACTTTTTAAAGTGAATAATACTTTTCTAAATATAATAATATGTAGTTTGCTTAAGAGGCCTTATTCCTTTAAAAATTTTTTTTTTCATATTATGTGTGACTAATATATTGATAATTTCAACCAACTTTTTAAAGTGAATAATACCTACCTACTTTTCCCTCAGTTCTAGAAAGTAACATAGCTATTTCATGCTTACATTGCGTGCAGTCGAAAGTAAAGTTCTAAAAAAACAGTCTGCGTGAATTTAGTAACTTTCGACTAGTTTTTGAAACAAAAATTATCAATGAAAAATTTAAACTGTAGGTTTCAAAGGGATCTCTGCCTTTTCACCGTATTATTTTCACCGAAAGCATTTTTCACTGAAACTGTAAACTATTTAGAATTCTTATAAAACAAACCTAACCTAACCTGATCTATAGGATGATATTTACAACAATTATGAAAAATTTAAGACTACAGAGGAATACAAAGCCTGCGAAGTTAAACATTCGGCGAAAAATAATTCGGCGAAAAGGCAGGATACCATTTCAAATATATACCAATAAATCTCAATAGCCCCGTTCTAAGTAGTAACATTGACAATATTTTAAGAAACATGTTTGATCATAGAGAAAAAAATCTAAAACCATTTTTTTTTAGCATTTTTGAATGGATAAGGAGCCTTAAGGCGCTGCAGATGGCTCGGATACGGCCTCTTTAAGTAATTGTCAGTCATATCTAGGATTCTCCCAGCCGTTCCAGTTCGCAGAGACAGCGTTGCCCAGAGCTTCATACGATACTATTTACTTCCGACCTAATATTATAATCTATGTCCACAAATAAGCGTCATAGATATACACATAAAGTTCCAAATCAAAGGACACTCACAAGTAAACTAGACAGCTGTGCAATGTTTACTTTCACTGGGAAATTACTATCGCTGACTCATAGATTCGGTTCTGTTCTTGCAGCAGGTATAACTTTGATCTTCCATTTACATATTTCCTTCCTCGAGCTCTTGTGAATCCATTCTCAGATCCGTAAATACAAAACAGAGACGAGGCCCCTGTCCCACTGGCACACGGTTTCCTCTTGACCAGATCGTTCGTCCGGGTCTCCTTCGCAATCCATAATATCGTATGTCCTAAAGTCAAATGCCATACCACATTTACTCTAAACATTTTTGACATATCAATCATTTGTCATAATGATTATTTGCCATAATGATCTTACATCCTAATGATCATAAACCATAATATTACATTACCTAATACTCTAAATACCTAATATGTTTTGTACTAATCTATTAACACATAAATATTACGAGTCATAATATACAAAACCATAATTATATTCAACAATTAAACATTTCGGAGTATTTGGATAAAGATTATTTTTTTAACCAATTTTTTACGTTAAAACAAATATAGAAAAGCGGATTTGGACAAATATCGAATTGGCTAAACCCCGAAAACTGTAGATTGGGTTATTGGCCGAACCCCGAAAACTGTAGGTTAGGTTAGGTTTGTATTGTGACCACGTATAGCGGAGCGAGCGAAGCGAGCGGAGCATCAGACTTGCTGAACCCCGAAAACTATAGGTTAGGTTATTGGCTGAACCCCGAAATAGGTTGGGTTATTGGCTGAACCCCGAAGACTGTAGGTTAGGTTAGGTTTGTATTGTGACCACGTACAGCGGAGCGAGCGAAGCGAGCGGAGCGTCAGACTTGCTGAACCCCGAAAACTACAGGTTAGGTTATTGGCTGAACCCCGAAAACTGTAGGTTAGGTTAGGTTTGTATTGTGACCACGTATAGCAGAGCGAGCGAAGCGTCAAAAGACTTGCTGAACTCCGAAAACTAACTAAGATAAGTAACTATTAAGACATATGATGATTATGGCAACTAGTATTAGGATATGTAACTGATAGGACACTTGATCATTAGTACTTAAGATACTAGTGCAAATAATCATTAGGATATTCAATATTAGGATGATCAATATTATGGCATTTACATTAGGATAAACGTTATTATGTCAAAAGATCATTATGACCACAGTTATTATGGAATTTACAAATAGGACAAAGGAAATTATGGATTCCAATATAGACCCCGTTCGTCCACCTTGTTGGGGTTCTCCACGCCGCGCCGTCCGGTACGTGATCTCTCACAAGAAGCTTATCCACTTACTACCTCTTAAATCTGACTACTGTGAGAGCTAGGTTAACATGTCGACAACCTTGAGTCACTACATTTTTTCGGGATAAAAGTAGCCTTTGTGTTAATCCGGGGTGTCAGCAACCTTCATGCCAAAACTTATCAAAATTGGTCCAGCCGTTTGAGCGTGAAAAAGTAATAAACATACACGTAAACACATTCATAAACTTTCGCCGTTATAATATTAATACGGACGACCGATTTCTGAATATGTTCAGAGGATGCATTTTTCCAGCTTTAGAGTCCTTTCGGTGGTAATATTTTCTTTTTGTGCTGTAAACCTTAGAACTAACTACGACTCTAACAACGGGTCCGTAATGTTTGATATAATAACTATTCATCTAATTTAATAGTTGACCTAATGCAACAATAACAGTAACAGTAATAGTAAACAACAATAGTTGACCTGCTGGTGCAGTATACCCATAATAAAGATGAGCATACCACATACGCTTGTATCATATTTAGATTTAGTTATTTATGCTTATTTTTAAAAAAAAAAATTTCAATTTACATTTTCACTTTTTCAATGTAACGTTCGCCAGGTTTTCTGAAACTATTGAAATACCTAACCTAACCTAACCTAACCTAACTCAGCATAAACTAAACTAACTAACAATTTATAAGTTGCTAGATTTGGATTCAGTTTTTGCTAGATAAAAAAGGAAATTAGTAGGTAATCAACGGACTAACTTCAATAATATTAGTTCTATAATCTAGTGTTTATAATGCTAGTGTGCCAGCAATACCGGAAAACCACAAAACCAACGGATGCTTCGAACAAATAGAACGTCTTGTAAAACACAGATTCCTATCAGTCAATTGTATCCAGTGGTCAACGTGCGCACGCGTCGTGGCTATAGCGTCATCGATTCTAACGTGAAAACCTTTTTTTAAAGGCTACGCGCCCAATTTAACGTAGTTTTGACGACACGTTTGGCGCAGACACCTGCCTACTGAGCCGGCGGTCCCGGGTTTGAATCCCGGCCGGGGCAAATATTTGTGTGATGAACTCGAATATTTGTTCTTGGGTCATGGATGTTATCTATATATGTATTTATATATCATGTATATGAGTTGAGTGGAGACCGCGGATCGGCAAGCGTAGTGTGGGACGCCCTCAGACTAGGTGGAGCGATGATCTTTGCAGGGTGGCTGGCGAGAGCTGGATGAGAGTAGCTGAGGATCGTTCACAATGGCGTGCAGTGGGAGAGGCCTATGTCCAGAAGTGGACATGAATTTTTATTTATTGATTTATAACAACATTACATCTATCATTACAGTTTCCCAATGCGATAGAGTAGCAACACAAAACAATATTGTAAGTTAACTTAGGTACTAAAAATAATAACATAAAACAAACAAAGACACTTTTGTGAATTCATCAAGTGAACAATGGATCCCGTCAACTCGAGTTGCAAGTTGCAACCTGGTTGAGCGTGCGCAAGGCCCTGGTCCAGGGCGCCGCGCGCAGCAGGCCGGTGCGAGCGCGGCTCGGCCAGCAGCGGCGGCCGGCGCCGCCGCCACACGTACCGATCCGGCACACAATTACGTTTTTCTTATAGGACGCAATTCGAAAAAAATATTATAAATGTATGCTATACAGCCACAACTGGCAAGTGGCTGTCTTGCAGGGAGTCAACTGACAATTTTTGGTCAGATCCATTAGGCCACTTGTGGAAAAAAGGATTTTAAGGACACTTTTTCTTATGGCTCTCGAAATAAGGTCATAAATTAAACTATCCTGACTACGAATCTGCAATAATCCAAAAAAAAATTTTTTTTGAGATGTGGCCGTATAGCAGGCAGGGGGCGACATAGGTCTACCACTGCCAGCACCCCAAGGGTTGCTGATCTTCCCTCTCAACAATTTAAATATATATGAAGCGAGAGACGATTCTCGCCTGACCCGCAACTGGTTATATCCCACCATTCCCAACACAAATAATGTCGGATACATAAGTGGGTAAAAAGGATACACACCATAGAGCTTGAGATACAAAAACCGCACAAATTTATTCTGAGTTTGTGGGCTCCAGATTACCGAATTGGCCTCCAGGTGACTTTTAACAAGAGCCTTGTAGAGCGCGCGTATAGCACTTATGTTGGAAAAACCCTGTGCTTGTCTCATGACGAACCCTAAATTCCAGTATGCTCTTTTACACACAGCTACAATACAATGTGGTCCTTAAAAGAGAGATCGGTAGTAAATTGTACTCCTAAGTCACGGACCTTAGTAAGACGTACCATCGGTTCCCCTTCCACCACATACTGGTGATGTATCGGATTGCGAGCCCGACTGAAGGATATCGATGAGCATTTAGTCACATTAAAGTAAAGTTTATTCGAATGACTCCATTGTATAACTCGATCAATATCCTCCTGCAGTACACGACAATCCGATACATCCTTGATTTGCTTCACGAGTTTTAAATCGTCGGCAAAAAGTAAGCAATATAAGTCTCGCACCACATTAGGAAGATCGTTAATCATCAGCACAAATTTCAATGGTCCCAAATTTCTACCTTGACTCACGCCAGATCTCGTATAGTACGGTTCTGACCTGTAACCCGCACAGTCCACGTACAGGCCCCTGTCACGCATGTAACTGGCAAAGAAAGCAAGCGTATGTGGTGTAGTACACCCCGTGTCCGCTAGCTTTTTCAGTAAGATATCGTTGTCTACCACATCGAAGGCTTTTTAAAATCGAATTAAGTGACATCTACCTGAATGCCAGCGTCCACTGCCGGCGTCACCCGCGTCAAGAGGTTAAGCAAGTTTCCTGCTGTACTGCGTCCCGCGCGAAATCCGTGTTGAGCGTTCGACAACTGGGAGCTTACCTGGTCTTGCAAATAACGTTGAATGGCCGACTCAAATACTTTGGCAGGTGCACATAATAGTGCTACTGGCCTATAATTACTTGTCTTCGGGCCACCACATCCTTTTGGCACTGGTACCACACGTGTCATCTTCGACTGGTCAGGAAATATAGCCGATTTTAAAAACACATTAAATAAATTACATAGTGTTTCGGCTAGAGTTGAACGACAGTATTTCAATAAGAAAGGTGGTATACCATCAGGTCCCACCGAGCGTTTAGGTGGAAGTTTTTCAAGCGCGCGGACTACTTCAGCGACCGTCAGCTCTTGGATATGAATATACGCACTGTTCACCGACGCCGCTGCGCTCGCAGCAGCCGGGTCAAGTACGGGTGGTGATAAGCTATAAACAGAGTGAAAAAACTTTGCAAATTCCTGAGCAGATTCTTGTTGCGATAAGACACGTCCCTCTACTATCAACTTACTTTTATTGCTATTATTTCTTTTTTGTTTTACGAAACTCCAAAAAGACTTGGGATCCTTCGCTAAGTCCACTCTTTTTGTACTGTTTGTGCAACAAATGCTTATGTTTAATAGTACGTATTATTTCGGCCGTGTACCACTCAGGGTATGAGTACCGTGATACTAAAGGCTTCTGCTTTTTAAGAGGAACACAACTATCTAAAATTTCGTTTATTGTGCCATAAAAATAATTTATAACTTCGTCTGGATTGTGTATCTGATAGAATAACGTCCAATCATAATTTGCTAACGAATGATATAGAAGATTGAAGTTTGCTTTAGAAAAATTTCATTCCATAAGCGATGAACCCGTTTGCTGCAAATAATTTCGTAACATGTCGGTCGTATCGCTCGACGCCGACGCCGACTCAGTACATGCGCCGACGCTGACCGCGAGCGGCGGGTGATACGGGTCCACGGGCAGCATACCCTCGCCTGCTGCGCGCACCGCTACCTCACCACGTACTCCTGCGCCGCTCAGTATTAAATCAAGCTGCCTAGCATTACAATTCTTTATTCCATTGTTCTGAATGAATTCACAATAAGTTATAAAGTATTCATAATATGCACGTACACTATCATTAGCCGAAAACAGATTAAAATCGCCTATAACTATTAGTTTATCATTATACTTAACAGTGAACTGTTCAATTAAATGAAACATAAACATGTATTCCTTCTCGCATGTCCGAGGGGAAATATATAAGACAAAACAAGCAAATAAAAACTTATTATTTAAATGTACCGTTGCACCGATAAGTTCGAACGGATGATCCCTCATGTCGACGTCATCGCACTGCACTGGACGTAGCTCGAACCGCGGTGTGGCCACTAAAAGCGCGCCTCCTTGTTTCCGACCATCCGTTCTATCACAACGAAGAATTTGAAATCCCGGCGGTATCAGTTCAGCATCGTGTATAGAAGCGTTGCAGCCACTTTCCGTTATGGCAAACAAATCAGAAGAAGCTGATCGCAAAAGTGACAAAAAAATTGTGGTTTTAGTACGAAGGCCTCTCACATACTGATAAAAAAAAATCTATGGATTTACTTCCTTTAAATTCTCGACGACCTCCGAAACCAAATCCATTCGCTAAATTCTGCATCGCGCGGCCATATATTTACTTGACTAATAGTCTCATATAACCGTTCCGGAACTCCAATAACTAACGATGCGTAGTCCCTTTCAGTTTTATGTTTAATTTTCTCGATAGAAACTGAAACACCTGCTCCACAGACTGACCGAATGTATGTTTCCATCTGCTCTGACGTAGTTTCAGGTAAAAGACGCCAAACATGTAGGTGTTTTTTCTTCTCTAATGCAATAATTCCCAAAGTTGTGCTAGTATTTTGGCCTCTCATATGTTCTTCGGACCACAGAGCCGGCTCATTCCTCGGCCAAAGGATCAGCTTGGCAATTCAACGGGGGAATGTAGCCGGCATCATGGGTACCCTGCCGCAGGGCCGTAATCTGGGGGACATCGGATTTAGTTAGATCTTATTTAGAATTGGTTAAGTTGGTTTTTTTTTTCTTTGGTTTAACAAATGGGACAAACAAAAGTGATACTTTCGCTTAAAAAAATATACAGGTGACTGCGACGTGTTTTATCTTTAACACGTATGGTATGATTTCGTCTTCATTGTCATAATTATGTGACAAGTAGGATAATAATAAAGCTATCTGGCAAATCAGCGTCACCTGCTGATAACAGCGTCTGGGCACTCGCACGCATCAATGATAACGAGAACGTTACCATAATGGCACGTTATTGGTTATCTGGCACAAATCAGTATCACCTGTTGATAACAGCGTCTCGGCAGTTTTGGCACGCATCGACGATAACGTGAACGTTACTGTAACGGCACGTTATCGGTTATCGGGGCCAAATTGTAAAATTTTGTGAAGACAAAAATTTTCCTCTTGGTAACCCTTTGATAGAAAAAATATGCAGGTGATTGTGACGTGTAGAAATGATATAATTCTTTTGAAAGTATGTTTATCGCTGTATAATCTCATCTTTATTATCATAATTATATGACAAATAGGATAGTAATAAAATAATCCGCACAAATTAAATAAATATATCGGATAACCTCACACAAATCAATCTAGTCCCACAATAAGCAGTAGGCTTGTGTTATGATTATGAACACTAAACGACGATAAACAGACTTATATAGATACATACATACTTAAATACAAATAACATACATGGCCCAGGCACAAATATTCGAGTTCATCACAGAAATATTTGCCCTTTCCGGAATTCGAACCCAGGACCGTCGGCTCAGTAAGCAGTTGCTTAACCACTGCGCCCACCGCGTCGTCACAAATTAGCATCACCTTTTGATAAGAGCGTTTCAGCAGTCTCAGCACGCTTCAATGATAATTTGAACGTCACCTTAACGGCAAGATATCGCTTATCTGGGCCGTCGTCGTATGACACGAGCCACGTGCCTCCTAGTAGGTTCGAAGTTACGTTAGGATCTCATAATAAATAAATAAATAAATATCAGACAACCTCACACAAATCAACCTAGTCCCAAATTAAGCTCAAGAAGGCTTGTGTTATGGGTATATACATACTGACGACGCGTTTGGCTCGGTTGGTAGACACCTGCCTACTGAGTCGGCGGTCCCGGGTTCGAATCCCGGCCGGGGCAAATATTTGTGCAAAATATTTGTTCTTGGGTCATGGATGTTATCTATATATGTATTTATATATTATGTATATCGTCGTCTAGTACCCATAGTACAAGCTTTGCTTAGTTTGGGACTAGTTCGATTTGTGTATGATTGTCCCTTAATATTTATTTATTTATATGTATTTACTTATATAGATAAATAAATACTTAAATACATAGAACATCCACGACCCAGGCACAAATATTCGTGTTCATCACACAAATGTTTGCCCTTGCCGGGATTCGAACCCGGGACCGTCGGCTCAGTAGCCAGTTGCTTAACCACTGCGCCAACCACGTCGTCAATTAATAATAATTTTAGTAAACTATCTGCTTCCTTTTACTGTTATTATTAGTTACCGTTGTCCAGTCGTCAGTGTCTATTAATTCACCTTCTAATGGAGAATTAATTTCCGCTAAGTTGTCCGAAGCAGAGTTATTCGGTACAGATGGTAGGATCGGCGTTTTCGTGGCCCCAACATTATCGGCACTTACGGAGGCATTTTTGGTACGTTTCGCTTCATTATTACGTTGCGTGATACCAGCATACGAATGACGATTTGATAATGAGGATAACTTTGCTGGCTGTTGTTGATCACCAGTATGCTGCTCCTTGGTAGAAATTACATTTTTTTGCGCCAATTGATATTAGGTGACTTTTTCTTCGAGTACCCTCATTTTGTTATCAATATCCGTTATCTCCTTTCTAGTTTCGCCAAACAAATGCAATAACAGTTCGATTTGCTCGGCCTGCTTATCTAGACGTGCCGTGACCTCGGCGCGAAACAATTTAATTTCGTTTAACGGCTGATAATCGCGATCTTCATCATAACTAATATTATGAGCTATGTTGGACTTCGGCCAGGGGTTGCCAGCTTCCCCGTTGCGTATTCACGAAGTTAGTGGATGTGTAAGTGTTGTTGAGATTATTACCTCGAATCGGTGTATTGGTGTTATCAGTTTTGGGTTTCTGACATGTACATTCCGGGCAAATCCACTTGTCCTTGTAGTCCGGGGGAAAATCTTCAAAGGCGGCCGGTTGTAAGGCGACACATTTCAAATCGTAACACATTTTACAGTCCAGATTTGAATAGGCTGATGATGATGATGATTATGTATATCGTCGTCTAGTACCCATAGTACAAGCTTTGCTTAATTTGGGACGATGTCGATTTGTGTATGATTGTCCCATAATATTAATTTTATTTATTTGTTTTATTTAGTTATGGTTATGGTGAACCTGTTGAGATATTTATTTAAACCTCAAAATTGTATCTCGACTATCTCAATTAATCGGATGATTAAAGGAGCAATTTGCAGCTTGATATGCCGCCGAAATCAGACTCAATAAGAGGTGGTTCATCATCTCAGCCACAGGACGTCCACTGCTGAACATAGGCCTCCCCTTTGGACTTCCATGTATACCGGTTGGAAGCGACCTGCATCCAGCGCCTTCCGGCGACCTTTATAAGGTCATCTGTCCATCTTGTAGGTGGACGTCCCACGCTGCGCTTGCTGGTCCGAGGTCTCCACTCGAGCACTTTTCGGCCCCATCGGCCATCTGCTCTGCGTGCTATGTGGCCTGCCCATTGCCACTTCAACTTGCTAATCCGGTGAGCTATATCGGTCACTTTAGTTCGTCTACGGATTTCCTCATTTCTGATTCGATCACGTAGAGACACCCCGAGCATAGCTCTCTCCATTGCTCGTTGAGCGACTTTGAGCTTTGAGATGAGGCCGATAGTGAAAGACCACGTTTCGGTGCCGTAAGTCATCACTGGTAACACACATTGGTTGAAGACTTTCGTCTTGAGGCACTGAGGTATGTCGGACGAAAAGACATTGCGTAGTTTCCCGAACGCTGCCCAGCCGAGTTGGATTCGGCGGTTGACCTCTTTCTCGAAGTTGGACCTACCTAATTGGACCACTTGTCCTAGGTAGATGTATGAGTCAACAACTTCGAGTACCGAGTTTTCAACAGAAACCGGGATGGGCACAACCTTGGCATTTGACATGAGTTTCGTCTTGTCCATGTTCATTTTTAAGCCCACCCGTTGAGAAACTCGATTGAGGTCATCGAGCATCATGCTGAGTTCCTCCATCGACTTTGCCATGACTACGATGTCGTCGGCAAACCGAAGGTGAGTGATGTATTCGCCATTGATGTTGATGCCAAGTCCTTGCCATTCCAGGAGCTTGAAGGCGTCTTCCATAACGGCCGTTAACAGTTTCGGGGACACAACGTCCCCCTGTCTTACGCCTCTTCTCAATGGAATGGCCTTTGTGCTCTGCTCCTGAACTCTAAGAGGTGGTTACTCATCATTTAATCAACGTGCCTACCTGTGCTGATTCGGATTACATTTACTTCGATACTTACTGATATTGTTACGAAACCAATCCGTAGCTTCAGGTAATGAATTAACAAGGCCTTCAAGTCACCCCAATAGCGTCGATCTGGACAGTGTAAGTGCGCCATGATATGTTGCTTAGTCCTATCTTCAAGACCACGTTCAAAAATTGGGACCTCACTCCATCTCCTTTTGTGGCTAAAACACCAAATTTATACACCACACACGTTCTCCTCGAACTCAACGTCGTGAGAAACGCATGTAAAATGATTATGAAAGCTCAAAAGGTTACGCGACGCACCCAAATTCAATGGCCGGCATAACGCGCCTAATGCGATTCAGGACCTCCTAGCAACAGAGAATATTATATCCCTCCTTAAATTGCAAGTCCATTTCTCGCCTTTATTTCCCAGATTTGTATTTACTCTGTTTAGGAACAGCAGTGAACAGGATATATTGGATAAAGGTTGCTCTTGTTAACTAGGGTAGCGTCTCGCGGTACAGCCAGGACTTTGCTCCGGAAATGCCAAGCGAATGCACAGATTTAACTTGCAAGTCGTGAGTGTTACACTGCGGTCTGACTAAGAATAGTTTCAAGTATGTAACATGAAGCAGGCAATGTATAGGGGAGTCGGGATGGTGTCGTATGGTGTTGGTATGACGCACGGTCCGGAAACGCGTAGAATGCCAGAAAGTCGCGCCACCGCAAAAAGGACATCAACACATTGAAATTTCAAGTGGAGACAGAAGTGAACGTCTGCGATCAATGATCATAGTAATAGTGTTTGTAAACATTGATGATTTCAATTCTGCGGTTTTGATGCGAATTAAGTAACCATTTAAACTCACCCGTCGATTTGATAATGTAGAACCTCGTCATAATAAAATCATCATGACAAATCAATCAAAATAAATCGAAGATTAGCTATGACAAGGTTCTGGAATGAACAATTATTGTTCTTTAGCGAACAAGTGTGAAGAGTTCCGCGTTTCGTCTCTGAGTTAGCGCGTGGCTGCGGTCAGCTGAGGAGGCTTGACTACAAAACAAACTTTGACATAGACGTGATAAAAATAGCCACGTAGTGATGAAAGTAAATCTTTATATGAGGTAATTATTGGAAATCAGATAAACGAAGTTAACTCAAAATAACTCACTTCTACTAATTCACTATTTGAAATTAGAGGACACCATCTTACAACACATTTCATCCGCATCAGCTTCTTTTTTACCGTAGACGTCGTTGCTCCAAAATTGGTAAATCCATCCAGCCGTTTGGCGTGATGTGTGCACAAAGATATTCCAACTGACAGGTGGCGCTGGAATCAATTCCCACACAAAACGCCAACGTGCATCGTGCTATTAAAATTGATATGTGGTGCTGAAGCAGCAATGCATCTTTCAGGATTTGGGAATTAACGTGAGACTGTCCAACATCTGCCTCCGTAGAATCTCTGCATTTGTCCGTCACATAGCCAGAAGGAAGAATGACAACTTGAAAAAGCTCCTATTAACAGAGAAAGATTCGAGGAAGAAGACCAATAGTAAGCAGTCCCATGCGCGGGTTCGATCAGATTCACGACACAATGGTTACCAACTTACCAAGTTCCCCGACGCAATGCCTTCTTCAGTAGATCGAAACAAGTTTAGCGAGCCATCGTCCGAATAGTGATAAATGGAGGTGACGACCCTCAGCAATGAGGAATATGACACAGAAATAAGAAGAAGGTAATAAATTAACGAAATGGGTTTTGATACTTGGAATGGAAATTAGAAATATTATCATTTGAGTTCTGTAAGTGTGCAGACAACTCTAACCACATTGATTGCCGATGACCTTTATGTAATGGGTGTGTATGTGAAAGTAGGATGACACTGTCACCGGTTACATGACGTTACAATAAGTTATTATTAAATTAATTGACTTTACCACATTACTCAACAATAACTACCTCAAAAAAAAAACGCATGAGTTTATTTGAAAAACATCAAAATTTTATTCGTGCCTTCTTTATGAGTTCCATTGACTCTTCAGTGATCCCATTTGAACACTGAAGATAACGGAAATTTTCTTTTTATATATCAGCAGTGGTGTGTTTTTTCTAGGTTTATGAGGGTCCATTTTAGATTTGTAAGACGATGGATGCACATCCCTCTGTTTCAAATGTATTAAAGTCTCGTCTCGTATCAGCCACTGGATTTCTGCCTAGACAGCTTCTATGGGCGACTTTACGGCACAGTTTACCGCTTGATACACCATTAAAAATTCACCATCACGGTGACCTCACCGCGTGGAGGAACGATTAACATACCGCAGTCTATTGATCTATTTGGGAGTTTTTTCGAGAGCATATCATTTTAAAGGAGCATTTTTGGGGCGGTTTTTTTTGGAAATGGTAGGGTCATGGACATTTTTCAGAAAATCGATTTTAGGCTCATCTTACTGAGAATCTCTCTTCCTAACTTTCTTCGAAATATTTTACTTTGGGTACATAATATATGTATGTAAGTATATCATATAAAGTATTCGTGTACGTTTATGGCAATTATATAAACATTCCTATATATATCTTATATTATTGATTTGTGTTTTAATTATTTTGTTTCTCTGTAACTCTGATCCTGCACCGACTACATATTTCTGTTTAACCCAGTGGTTGACTGGTAGAGAATGCCTAAAGGCATTAAGTCCGCCATTTGTACTTTTTTTTTGTATTGTGCAATAAAGTTTAAATAAATAAATAAATAAATCGTTTGTAGTACATCGGAACCTCATACAAGAGAAATAGTGTCCCAAAATGTATGATAAAATATTTTCCGTTGCGTCACATTCATAAAAATAAACTGACAATCTGCAATAGGCGAGGCGGCAGCCATAATTTGGAGTGAAAGCTTCGGAGGCAGCGCGAGCGGCGAGCAGTGGCGGCAGTTGGCGGAACACATCGCTGTAGGAATGGCGGCGGCTGGGGCAGAAATCTTCGCGAGTGGCAATTCTACTTAGCACAACTGTGACACGCGACTCTTTCTCGCTTTAGAAATATTACCCATTATTCTTTGCTGTACTGTGAGAGAGTGACGATAGTGATGCTATTTCGTGCGACAAGAGTCGCGAAGCGTAGTTGTGCTAGACGGGCTGGCTATTAGAAGCTAGAAGACAAGGTGAACCGACTATTTTATAAAGATTTTTTTACATAGGATCATTACGTTACATGTGGATGTGGATATCGCATAACAGTCGTTATTGGTACAGCGTACGCACTTTTATATTAGTCGTAATTTTTGTTATTGTATTCTTAGTTTGTACGTACGTAAACTCGCTCACGGTCGTAGTTGTATGTAATGTAATTAAGTTATTTATTATAATGAACCTTGTGTTTTAGATAAGTGAAATGTAAATTACTTTTGAGGATAACAAATTTCTTAACCCGAACATAGTAAAACTTGGTGGAGGCCCTTGTCCTGCAGGGCACGTCATTAGGCTGAGATGATAATAAAGCGAAAGCGATAGAGTAGAAGGCACGTTTTTCACACACTTGTTTGACAGACCGTGAACTGTATATTTACTAAGTATGATATTGTACCTAAACTGCAAACGCAAGATATGTTTAATGATGTGCCTTACGACATTCGCACCTAGACTGTTTATGCTGCACCTCCGCAACAAATATTTACTCCGCAAACACGGGATGCTTTACAAGTGACTGCCCGTTGCGTTGACGTTTTTTGACATAATGTAACGTTTCGCGTAATGTAACGTTTGATATAACATAACGCGCTTTTTAAGGTTCCGTACCCAAAGGTTAAAAACGGGTACTAAGCCTGCGCTGTCCGTCCGTCTGTCTGTCGGTCACCAGGCCGTGAACCGTGACAGCTATAGACACTTGAAATTTTCACAGATGATGTATTTCTGTTGCTGCTTTAACAATAAACACAGAAAACAAAAGAGTTAAAAATTATTTAGTTGTAGGAAACCTCGTTGCGCGAGCCCGATTCGCACTTGGCCGGTTTTTTTTCCTTTCAACTATCAACTTGTAAATTGTCAGATGAATTAGGTTTTGCCTGGGTTAGGGCTTAGTGGGAGGGAAGACGCGCTGGATTTTTAGTGCGTAAACTGGCTCTGCTCAGGAGCCCCACATACCTGTTCCGAGCCCCCGATTGAACGGGATGCGTAAAGCATTTTTCCAGCGAAAAAAAGGGTCAGGGCTTATGGTCTATGGCCACACTCGGTTGATGCTTTTGGTGTTGCAAACGTTCACAGGCTAGTGTTCCGCAGCACGCTGGTGTACAGTGGCCATTAGTTGGTGTGCAGCAAAATTTATAAGGTTATACCTCATATATAAGCTCATCCCACGGGAACACTTCATTTTTTCGGGATAAAAATCTATGTATTAATCAGGGTGTCAGCTACCTTCATACCAAAATTTATAAAAATTGGTCCATCCTTTTGAGCATGAAGAAATGACAAACATACACACAAACACACTCACAAACTTGCCTTTATAATATAATATTAGTGTGATGATTCACAACGTGGTTACAAGGCATCCCCACAATCCCACGTCCTACGTCAGTACCGTAGAATGATTCAAAGACAATACTCGCACGTAAACCAGGATATCGATACTCATCGGGCGTCAACAATGATGGCGGCCGCTTTGAGATCGCTGCATGATTTCGAGCAAACCGCATGCGTCAACTATACGCACCCGACGCGGTGAATGGTATAAATAAACAGTATTTTAACCCGCGGCATATTAATAAAACCATGAAGTATCACTACGCAATATAAAACAAAGTCGCTTCCTTCTGTCTGTTCCTATGTATATGCTTAGATCTTTAAAACTACGCAACGGATTTTGATGCGGTTTTTTTTAATAGATAGAGTGATTTAAGGTTTATATTATGTATAATACAGGCATAATATAGCATTGCACAAGTGCAAAGCCGGGGCGGATCGCTAGTATTTTAATAAAACCATGAACTATTAACTAACTCACGTCACGCCACGTCGTCACGTCTCTAAACCTCCAACAGGTTTCTGTCCTCATGTCTAAACCTCCAACAGGTTTCTGTAACGCGTCTTAATTTATATATTATTTGTGATTAATTACTTAACTTAAATAAAAAAAAAAAACTAACTACCCTCATCGACGATGGCGGGACGAGCTAGACTCCTTTATAAAGGAATGGCCAGAGCAGTGGGCAGTGGGTGGTTTTTATCCCGTAAATAGTAACATAAACATAGATCTATGCAAACGAAAGTTGTTTTCCATCTACCCGAGTCTATGATGGTCAAAATTGTCACGCAATTATCTACTGTTTCTAACAATTACCTTAGCGAAATCTCTGTTGCATGTGTTTCAACTTAAGACCTCGGTTTATCACACTTGTGCTACATTTTTATTGATCTATCCAAAAGTAGTATGTTAAGAGGTAGATCGATCACAAGAAATGTATAACACCCTTGCTTCTCTATTACGAGATTGTAAAACAGTGAAAGAAACAGTAAGTACCTAAGTACATAGAAATATTAAAGAATCAGAAATATACGTGTATAAGTAATTAAGTATTTCTCCCGGTCTCTTCCGCCAGGTTACGCATTTCAATTTTTCTTTGTGCTTTGGTCTTTGTATCAATGGTAAAATTAAGTATTTTTTAATAGTACATTACATCAGAGGCCGGGAAAATGAGGCCGGGAATCCGTTTTCACGACGAGGCATGTATAGTGCTTTTCTCAAACATACAATGAAATAAAAAAATATACTTCAAAGATAACACTTAATATTGTTTGTCCGATATTTTCCAAATTTGACCGAATTTTAAAAATCCAATTTCAGATTCTGACTCAGGAGCCCCAAAAACCCCCGGATACTGAATTTCAGCCTCCTAGGACCCATTTGAAATTTTTTCCATACAAATAGTTTTTTTTCGATATTTTCCGAATTTGAGCGAATTTTCGGACAAGATTTCAGATTCATATTTTTGAGCCCCGAGAGCCCCCCAAGGACTTGACTCAGACACTTATAGTTTTATTAGTGAGGCTAACGGCTCTAAACGTTGGTTGGACCATATTTTAACTACGGAATCTGCCGCGAAAACAGTCGTGAGTGTTAGTATAAAGTATGACGTCATGTGGTCTGACCACTACCCGGTTTGTGTTCAGTGTAACTTAGATGTAGTTAGTTCTGAAGTTATATGTGATATCAAACCTATGAGTAACAAGGTTATTTGGGGGGACAGAAAACCTGAGCAAATCAGTTTATATGGTAAAATTTGTCATGATGAACTTGGTAAAATTGATTTCCCTCGCGATTTTCGTTCCTGTTGTGATAATTGTTGTCATGACGTGAGCCACAAACTGTTTATTGACGATTTGTATAAAAATATAATATCTGTGTTAAGTAATGCCGCCTGTGACTGTTATTCCTTAAAACGACCTTTTAAGAAAAAACCTGTAATAGGTTGGAACAAGTTCGTTAGTGAGGCTCATAAGATCGCTAGGGAAAAATTCCATGTGTGGGTACTGTACGGGAAACCTAAATGCGGTCATTTCTATGATGATATGCAAAGAAGTCGTACAATTTTCAAATCACGTTTAAAATGGTGCCAGAACCACAGTGAACAGATTAAAATGGACATCTTGGCGTCTCATCATAGAAATAATAACTTTCGGAATTTTTGGAAAGGGACAAAAAAGCTAAATGGCAAACAAAACCTTCCAGCTAGTATCGATGGCATTAGCGATCATCAATGTATAGCCAGTACTTTTAAAAAACAGTTTACTGTAGAGTCACCTCTGGGGCCAGCACGCTCGATACCGGGTGATGAGCCGGGTGGGCAGGAGATTACTGCCAGATTCACTGCCAAAGATGTTGATAAAGTTATTAAATCTATGTCAAGGGGAAAATCTCCTGGTCACGACGGCCTAAGCATAGAACATCTAAAATACGCAGGCCCACATCTCCCTCGAGTACTCGCTTTGTTATATAATTTATGAAAATAATAATATTGCCTTTGCTATTCCGCGATATAATATCGTGCCAGTTAAATTTGTGCTAACCCGTTATACTTATTTGCGTATTTTTTCATGCATACATGCATTTAATGGTCCCACCCTCCCACCGCGATAAGAAAAATGAATACGCAAATAAATATAACAAACCACCACCAAAATAACAGAACTTACTCGACACGTGTTTCGCCCCTCTACGAGGCATCATCAGGAGATGTTGACGGTCTGGAGTCCGACAACCGAATGAGCTGCCCAGACTGGTTGGCCATATTTATAACCTGGCCACCCCTATTATGCAACTGAGAGTGATTAGCAAAAATTCGTAGTAACGGTGATGTAACGACATTCAATTGTTCGTTAAGAATCTCACCCCTATTGTTGTACCTATTTATGTATAAGTCACTCATATTTGCCGGATGCTTTAATGAAAACTGTTGTAGTACCCATAGTTAAGAACAAAAGTGGCGATATGAGTGATAAAAGTAACTATAGGCCAATCTCGTTGGCGACTGTGGGGGCCAAGGTACTTGACAGTCTGATTGGTTCGCAACTTGACAAGCACTTGAACATCCATCAGAACCAGTTCGGTTTTAGGCCGGGCCTGTCCACAGAAACAGCCATTTTGTGCCTTAAGCAGACTGTCAAGTACTACACCGACCGTCGAACTGCCGTCTATGCGTGCTTTCTTGACCTATCTAAAGCGTTCGACCTGGTTAACTACGACGTTCTATGGGAAAAGCTAAAAGCCACCAATATGCCCACAGAGCTTTACAAAATATTTAAATTTTGGTATAGTAACCAGGTGAATGTGGTAAGATGGGCAAACGCACACTCCGAGCCGTACAGGTTGCAGTGTGGGGTGAGGCAGGGGGGAATAACCTCGCCTAAGCTCTTCAACTTGTACGTCAATGCGCTGATAGAGGAGCTCAGCAATACCCATGTCGGCTGCCACATTGATGATGTATGTCTTAATAATATTAGCTATGCAGACGACATGGTGCTGTTGAGTGCCTCACCCTGTGGCCTAACGAAGCTGCTGGCAGTATGTGAGAGGTTTGCATTGAGTCATGGCTTGCAATATAATGTTAAGAAGAGTGAATGCATGGTCTTTCGAGTCAAAGGAAAAGATCTGCCGCCTGTACCTCCCATTCGTTTGTACGGCACGCCTCTAAAGAAGGTGGATTCTTTTAAATATTTAGGGCACGTGGTAACCTGTGATTTGAAGGACGATGCAGACATTGAGCGAGAGAGAAGAGCATTGTCTGTCAGAGCGAACATGGTGGCCCGCCGATTTGCTCGTTGTACAGCTGAGGTTAAAATAACGCTATTCAGAGCTTTCTGTACATCCCTTTACACGAGCAGTCTGTGGGTCTCTTACACGCAAAAACAATTCAATGCTCTACGCGTGCAGTACAACAATGCTTTCAGGGTGCTGATGGGGCTACCTCGTTTCTGTAGTGCGTCTGGGATGTTCGCAGAAGCAGGGGTTGATTGCTTTTATGCAACCATGAGAAAGCGGTGCACATCCCTGGCGCGCAGGGTGCGGGCTAGCGCTAACGGCATCCTGAGGGCATTTGCCGAAAGGTTTGATTGTCAATATTTGAACCACTGCCATGTGGTTCATGTACTGACAATCAAGCCTTCAAGCCCTTGTAAGTACTGAGCGAATTTATTAAATGCAAACTATATTATAATACACCTTAATAATAATGTTATACTAACCGTAGGATAAGAATTTCAGTCTGTTACTAACGTATTTTGTAAGCACTATGATCCCAGTTGGTCGAAATAAATGTTTTTTATTTTATTTATTTTTATTTATTTAATACCGAGTTTTAGCCGCCTAGCACCAATTTGAAATTTTGAAAAAAAAAAGTTTTTTTTCGATATTTTCCGAATTTGACCAAATTTTCGGACAAGATTTCAGATTCATATTTTTGAGCCCCGAGAGCCCCCCGATACTGAGTTTTAGCCGCCTAGCACCAATTTGAAATTTTGAAAAAAAAAAGTCGCCATCTTGAATTTTTTTCCACAAGTGTCTAACAACCAACCTTTAAAAACAAAACCTGCTTTTTGTCAAACCAGCCACCTGTGTGAATGACCTTGTTGTTGAAACAAAAAAAAGTTACTTTGCAGGCCTAGGCCTGAAAAGCAGTATGAAATCCCTTTACAGTCCTCTCGAGTTGTTGCGCCCAAAAACCGATACTTCCGAGCCTATTATTTATTTATTTATTTATTTTATTTATTTAAACTTTATTGCACACAATACACAAGTAAAAGTACAAATGGCGGACTTAATGCCATAAGGCATTCTCTACCAGTCAACCATAGGACTAAACAGAAACATTTGTTTGGTGCAGGGTCTTTTATGTAATCTGTTACATGAAACAATTAAATAACACATAAGTAATATACCTCGTATGCAAATATATATATATAACATAAACGTACATAAATATGACATACCTACAATATACTTACTTATATAATAAATGTACCTTGTGTGAATCATTATGCTGACAGTTCGTCACATAGCTTATCGGAGAAATGCTTGCGCAACATGTGCTTGAAGGTTAGCTTGCTTTGCGCTTGCCTGATGGGAAGCGGTAGATCATTCCAAAGCCGAACTGCTTCAGCTGTGAAAGAGTGCGTCATGAAACTAGTGCGGTGAAGGGGGACATTGAGTTTGAGATTCCGTGAGGTGCGAAGATTACCGCCTGGTCGGGCAATTACAAAAGAAAATTTGGATCTGAGGTAGTCGGGCGCAGCTGGATCGAATAAGATAGAATATAGTGTGGACAAGACTCGTAATGACCTACGGGGCTTATTATAATAAGGAACGCAAAGACAATATTTCATTGCATGTTTGAGAAAAGTAACTTCGTAGACAAAATCAACTTATACTCAGTGTCAATATACTGGTATTATCTTAACTGTGGCCAAGGGTTCAGGTTTGCAGGGAGTTATGTCGCACTTACGTATGGGCAATATTATATGAGTATCAGCAGATCCGCATCGCTCGTTGACTCACTATAGGGAGCAGCCGGCTGTCTATTAATAGTCTACGATGCGTAGGATTTTAATGGATACAATTAGCGTCTGGGGAATTATGATGGGACCGTTTCTTCGGTAAATATAACAAGGGATCAAAATTGACGTTTTCAGTGACACCAAAAAAAAATTATCCTCCACATTCGTGCATCGTTATCCACGTTGCTGAGGGTCGTGACATCCACCATGGATTAACTTCTTTCGGATGATGTTGCCACCTTTCACGATCACGGTCCTCGGCCACCTTGAGCGCATCATGATGGAAGTTGGAGTCAAGTGCAGTGCGGATTTGGTGCCGAAGCCTCTTCCCTTGGATATTACCAGTGAACAATAGTGTTTTCCAAATTTTCGTCTTCTCTTATGAAAATGTGCCCAAAGTATTCCAGCACTATTTGTAAGATGATGGTTGAGAATCTGGTAGTCACTTTTAGTTTCTTCATAATGGAAACATTGGTCTTGTGTGCAGTCCAGGGGATAAGAAGCATCTTCCAAAATTATAGACAAGTTGTAATTTAAACGTCAACTAGAGAGTTGGAGCAACTTTGGAATACAGGCGAGTTTATCAATATGATTGAAAGAAAGAAAGAACTACATTTATTTGTGACGTGACCATAAAACATAATCAAAAAATGGAAAACAATATTATAGGCATCTATAATATTAAGGCTGTGCCACGAAAAGGTCCCACAGCATGATGCTAGCTCGAGAGCCAGCGCTGATCTTCCGGTAGTACCATAGGTGGCGCCACGGAGATCTGCACGCACGAGTGCTGATCCCATTTAGAAAAATCCCTACTCTGACCCTACCTCCACACTACTCGCTGAGGTGAGCGAGGTTGGGCGGGGCGATGTTGCCCGAAGTATGGGTTTCCGCAGCGAAGTGCCCCTCCGCACTAACATATTTGCCCAACCTCAGCCAACTTCGCGAGTAGTGTGGAGCCGCAATCAAATCTCAATAATACTACGATGTCTGAAACTGTCTGTTACTTCCGTCCTACTCTCATCGCGGTCGGATAATGGTGAGCCCTTGATGCGACCTTTGGTCATCGTGAAAGTGGCATACGGCGTACGTGACACGATAAGTGTCCCAACGTTTGATTAGCCTAAAATTCATGGATGTAGGTACCTACGTGACGTAATAACCCCTTTATACGGCGGTTGTCAAAGAAATGTACGTCTTACTGGCTGGGCTTAAGATTTGTTGCAGTATCTATATATACGAGAGCCGGCGTGTCTGTACGCACGCTCGTTCCTATTTAGCATATTAGAAGATCAAGTGGGCAGCAATAAATTTTGGATTTTAATAGCCAGTTTTACAGATGGGTTGAAAAAGTAGTAATATAATAATTCATTTCGCTAAAGTGTCATTAACTCAATAAGGACAATAAGTATACAATTCTGTTTCCTGAATCCGTAAACTATTTCGGATTATTATAAAATGATTGTAGCCTCTTAAAGAGGATCATTTATTATAGGAAATATGAAAAAATCATGACTTCAGAGGAAAAAATCGGCGAAGTGGAAATTTGATGGAATGAAACAATCGGCAAAAAAATATTTTGCGAAAAGGCAGAACACCAATATTTCGACATTAAGCCGCTTTACCTATAACACCCTATAAGCCAACTGCATAAGACCAATCATTCAAAAATAATGCTTATATGGTAATATCGAATACTTCAGAACGCTGCTGATGAACGAAATTCTGATTGTTTTAGACATTTTTCTCTATGGTCAAACATGTTTGATGTTACTACCTACATAGAACAGGCTATTGATATTATTTTATTGGTACCTAACTATATAATTGAAACCTACAGTTTCAAAAACTACTCGAAATTGACAAAATTCACGCGGAAATTTAGTTTTTAGGGTTCCGTACCCAAAGGGTAAAAACGGGACCCTATTACTGAGACTTCGCTGTCCGTCCGTCCGTCCGTCCGTCCGTCCGTCCGTCTGTCACCAGGCTGTACCTCAAGAACGGTGATAGCTAGACAGTTGAAATTTTCACAGATGATGTATTTCTATTGCCGCTATAACAACAAATACTAAAAATAAAATAAAATAAATATTTAAGGGGGGCTCCCATACAACAAACTTGTTATAGATTATATATATGTACAGGTACGGAACCCTTCATGCGCGAGTCGGGCTCGCACTTGCCCAATTTTTTCAACTTATTTTCGACTGCACGCAATCAAAGCATGAAATAGCTACGTTACTACCTAGAACTCGGGGCAATATTATTCACTTTAAAAAGTTGGTTCAAATTATCAATACATATATTATTTTTGTCATAAAATGAAAAAAATCTATTTTTTAAACGGAATAAGGCCTCTTAAACGCAATAAGCTTCGAGGTAGTAAACAATCCTATCCTGTAGGATAATTTAATAAATCGAATGTTCCCGAAAATTCTTGGGATATTGCGAAATCATGGATAACCAGTGATGATGTGAAGAAATGTAGTTGGTCAGTAGAACATTTTGATTAGCTGATTCCGTCAAGAGTAGTTTTTCCACTATAACGACGGAGCCCCGCTGTCGCGGGTTTTCAACTTCTAGGCCGTTTGACCTTTGGGCATTTAATTACCGAATTAAATAATTATTTTTTAGATACCGAATGAATCAAACCTATTGGACAATTAGTATTACGTGAGTATCACCACTATCCACTGTCTTATTATAAGTATACTCGTAATAACCCTAGAAATTTCGTGAACATTCGATTTTCCAAATCATCCTACGACACCTACAAATTAAGTACTGGGTTCGAGTCCCGACAAGGGCCTGAAGGGCCAATGTTTATAAGTTTATTTGAACACATTTTTACCGCTTGGATATTCTTGTGTGTCCATTAGCCGACCGTGGCACAAGTTCGGGGCTAGAGCAAACATGCCAACCTCTTGACCATCGAGCCGCTTCACTGCTATCGGAAGTGCAGGGGGTAAATTCGACGCTTCTAATGGCATGTGTCTGAGATATCTCCACTAGGTATGTCTACTTTAGCGTTTTGTTATATTTTTAACCGTTATCATATCTTCTATTTCATTGATATGGATGATACAGTCAGCCAAGGAATTGGTCACCCACTTTTCATCCAAAAGTAGTATACCATTTTGATATGTAATTGTCAAGGGATCGCAAAATGCGAGCAAAATCAAATGGAATGACGAATAACCAGCACTTCAATGAATTTTGCGAACCCAATATTTCTAAAACTATCGTGAGACATTCATAATTATAAATTCACGTACAAATTTTCAGGAACTTCGAACGACTTTGTTTCGAACTCATATGGAGCTCTTCACCAAGGACAGCTAATCTTATTAATATTAAAGCTGAGATTTATTTATTTAAACTTTATTGCACAATACAAAAATAAGTACAAAATGGCGGATTTAATTCCTTTAGGCATTCTCTACCAGTCAACTACCGGGTTAAACACAAATATGTAATCGGTGCAGGAACTAAGGAAAAAAAGACAGACAAAGTATTACAACACATATCAATTACCTAAAGATATGGCGATATAGCAATGTCCCATCGAATTGGGCCGCAGATTCGGGCCCTTTGGCTACGTGACTATGAACACGCGCGCATATACTGGGATTCATTGCTATTTTAATGTCATCATAAAAGAGCAGCTTAAGACAGGTTTCTTTTTATTTTGTTGGCTCTAATTACTTAATACTAGTGGATCTGTTAACTGTAGACTTGGTTGGAATTTGTTAAATCCTATTTTCGGCATTTTGAAACATTTCCAAAGAATTAATCGACAAAAAAATCTATATAATAAACGAACCTCCTCACAAAGTAACATGAGAATTGGTTGAGAAATGAGACCTTTAGGCGAGAACAGCCAAGTGAAGTTCGGTCGTGCGTTGAGTATCTTGCTCGCATCTTTGGGATGGTTCCGCCCAATATCTACTCGATGCTCTTGACAGATTGCAGCGGCGGGCGCTCCGCATCATAGATGACGAAAAAAGTACCAAGTTCCTCGAACCCATTTAATTTCATAGGAGCATTGGGTCGCTGCCTATACCATGGTGAGTGTTCTGAAGAGCTTTTTTCCATCCTTCCCTTTCCAACATAGAACCACACGTGCCGGTTTGCGATGTCATCGCGTCACCGTGGAGAATATTCCCACACGTACCAAGAAGTTGGGCAATTCCTTCATCTGCCGAACTATTAATGTCATTAAAAACTCTTTGCCAGCTCATGTGTTTCCTCCTTCTAACGAAGCGTAAAAAAGCATCTCTTGGGCCAGCACATCAGTGTAACTAGAAAGAAAGAAAGAAGAAAGAAAGAAATAAGTTACAAGGCGCCGTCGGTTTCTTGTCAGTTGACATTGCGACTTGGGCTCCACTTTGCTTACCATTATATTATTATTTGCCGTTGTGCCGTTTTTAAAAAAAGGCGGAAATCCGGACGAACGGACATCCAAACATCCGATAAACGAAATCATTTTCGGCCAAGCTAAAACGGAAACCCTTCGCTCGCTCGGTCAAAAAAGTACAATTTATACTCTGACGATCTCTGAAAACACTGAAGATTGGCGAAGCAGAGAATAATGATGACGTCATAGGTTAATAGACGGACGTTGCACGTTGGCGAATGCCCTCGATTAGTAACTCGAACGTCCCGAGTGTCTGGAACACTACAAACTGACTCATCCGCGATCGGGGACTGTTCCATATACATATGCCGAATAGGAAACAGTTCGTAATGAAAAAAAAGTGCGTGGAAGAAGTGAAACTTCGTAATGTGGAAATGAAAATAGGAAGGGGTAGAAATTGATTTTTAGTGAACTCATATTGTTTCTTTAGACAAAATTCTTCACTCTCGCTCTGTCTCTTTCTATTCCCCCTCCCCAGGAGCGTTGAACGTTTAACGCAACAGTGCTTTCATACCCCCTCCACGGTAGCGTTAAACGTTTAACGCAACCTTGTTGGAAGTCGCATTAGAAGTTTCACTTCAAAAAATAACAGAAAAATATATATGTATAAAGGGATAATGCACCCATAGGTACTAGACGACGATATACATCTTTACTATTATAAAACTAGATTTGTATTAAAAATCAGTTTTCTATGGAGAGGAGGTGAGATGCAGGATCGTCTTTTTTGTTTTGTATACTGCGCGGCGTCGTGCCGTGCCCAGTCTGGCGCCATCAGTTGGGCATAATTTCCATTGCGCTCGCATCACGCCGAAATGGCTGGACAAACTTTAACCAATTTCGGTACCTGGATAGCACCCAGGCTTAGCCACTCTTTGTATCAATGTTTTCAGGGGTTAGATATTATATTTTATGAAACCGGCCCAGGTTTTCCCTGCTAGTTTCAGCCGTATGGTGATGTGTGTAGTATGTCCCGAATGTCGTCACGGGCTTGCTCGGCTTATTCATTCGACCCGCACTTATTACTTCAAGGAACATACAAATTTCATTATAAGCGTCCGTTGTTTCACATCTGTTTCGTGTTTGACGCAATATTTCCTACAAATATGCGACGAATCATGCGGCACATTTTAATTAATCCTTAAGGGATATTTCATGAATCACGTCTCATACTCAACCAAACTATTTTAAAGATAAAATACAAATATAAATAAGTATGAAAGTCTCTTCAAGCTCTGCAGGACCATGATAAAGTAGAGTCGGGCCTCAATAAATATTACAAACAAATGAACTATCAAACACATAAAAACTTAGTATGGCAATATTAACCAAAGAGTAACTAATCTTAGTACTTGCATATTTTTATTTCAAAACCCCACACAAACTTTTATCTTGGGTTCATACTCTTAGAGCCCTTAGAGTAAGAATAAACGCTGAAGTTACTGATATGAATTACAGTATGTAAACTCACTAAATAGGTCCAACGCAAAAGTCCTCCGAAATATATTTTATAGATTTTTTGTAAATATTTTTATAAGTACAATACGGATCAAAGCAAAACGTACAAGATGTTTTATTTATTTATATTATTAAATTTGCTAGAATCTAATCCCAGTTTAAAGATTAAGAATAATACACAAGTATCAAGACCAATCAGTGGCCTATCTTCAGTGTTGTCATTATATATACCGATTTACAGATAAAAAACTAAAATTGCTGCATGGGGCAAACATATTTTAGGCAGACTAAAGACGCTATTGTGACCCAATATAGTGATAACATCCCCTTATTAAATAGCAGGCACAATCTACGTAATCTAACAAACCGACAAACAGTTACAATACCGCATATAACTATTAAGTAGGTAATGAATATGACAGGAGCGTGGACGCAGGCATTGCCACGCGCCTTGAATAGACTGACATACGATTATGATTATGACTAAGAACACAAAACAAATAAACAAGTTACAAAACATTGTTAATAGATAGCCTACCTGACTAGCAAAATTTCAAAAATTGGGCAAGTGCGAGTCCGACTCGCGCATGAAGGGTTCCGTACCTATATATATATTTATAATCTATAACAAGTTTGTTGTATGGGAGCCCCCCTTAAATATTTATTGGAGTTTATTGGAGTTTACTCCTTAAGAATCGATTTTCATATATAAGCCCGGGGTATGAAAATTATGGGGTATAAAATCAAACGTATCTGCCGTGCTAATTTAAAAAGTCGTATCTCAGTATACGATCGGGGTAAAAACAACTATCGGGTAGCCAGGTATAAACAGGTAAATCTATACCTACTAGCATTTTGCAAAAGTCTGATTATTGAATTGAAATTAAATTAAATTAATTATGAATTTATCTAATAATCAAATCGGTAAAATGTAAAACAAATTTTTTTTATTTTTAAACTAAACATACCCTGGACTAAAATTTGTTAGGCAACCCATATGCAATATATTTATTGACATTTTAAACTAAATATAAAATACATTTCATCAAATAAACATCTCTGTGAAGGTCATTTTATATCGGGACCTTAGTCTATAACGCTTAACGCATAACCTGCTAAATTAAGAAGTCGTATTTTTAACCCGATCGTATACTGAGATACGACTTTTTAAATTAGCACGGCAGATACGTTCAATTATATACCCCATGAGAGAGAGAGCCCAATAGGGGTTTCGGGATAGTGGAAGGGAGACAAACTAAACGTTCCCAGCTCCCCTAACATTATGTTCACATAAACAAACTATGAAATTTGACATTTCGGATGCCTGCATGACATGAAGTAAGGATAATGCAGGCCATACACGATCAAGCCCGCCGTCAAGCCTGCATGATGCTTGAAGCGGCGTCCGGTAAACTTGTGTATGTGTATCTAAGGGCCTACACCGAACTTTGTATCGTGCCGACCCTTTCACTCATATAGTGTATAACAAGAGGGTGAAAGGGACGGACTTTAATAAAATTGTTGAATAACGTCATGCATACTTGAACGTCAAGTATGTCAAGAACAAGGAATAGAATACTCACAAGAACGGTAACTACGTTCAAAAATGTTGCCTTTTTTTTAATACTTCTAGCGCTACCGTATTTTATGAACTAAGTGACAGCGGGCTATTTTGGCGGGGTTTTCAAATATGCCATATTGAAAGTTTGTTTTTCTAACTTTTCTATTTTACATGCATGCATATTCAGGTTTAATCCTGCAAATCATTTGTCAACCACTTCCCGGTATACGATTGAGCTGAAAATTAATAGTTTTATAAAAAATACAACACAATGAATTACTTTTTAATGGCCTTTATTCAGTGTATATCCAAACAGGGACTATAATTTACAAAATGTCTTTAAAAAGTTTACTACATAGGTGCACTATTATTGCATTGTTTTAATAATATATTCTGTTGTTCCTAGAACAGAATACTTGCTCAGCTTTTTCTACAACTGTCAGTGTAACGGGAATCTTGGAAATGTCGTCCACATAAAACCTTATTCGTTTCGTACAGAGAAGTCAAGTATTCTTGTGAAGACCAGTCGTGCCCAAAATGTAGCTCTGAAATAGGAAATTACATTTTATCAAGTCTACATTATCCACATTAATTGAGACCTGCTTGAACAAAATGGACAATAGACATGAACAGAAATATAATGTTAAAATACTATGCACTAAGCTCAGAACAAGTTTGGTCAATGCAGGCCTAAATATCTCTAGCAGTGTTAAAATATTACCTTATGAATAATATCTATAAATACTTGTATTAAAAAACATTTTGTCTACAGTTGTTGGGTAAAAAGTAAGAAGTATCCTATCACCATGTTTGGATGCTATCTGGGATTAAAATCCGTGCAGCCGTTTTTGTGTGATGAGAGGTTAAAGATATTTAAAACAAACAAACAGAACCTGTGATTTAATAACATACAATAACCGTATTTCTAGGCAAGATAACCTAACTAAATGTACCTGAAACACGTCTAAAACAAATAGCTGGTAGTTCTTTTTTCATGTGTATTAAAATATGCAACAAAATTCCGAGACATATAAGAGACCTGAAATAAAATATTCTTACCGTAAAATTATTATTCCCGCTCTAGGAAAATGAACTGAATCGTCTTCAGCAGCAGTTGTGCCGCGTTAAGCACATTTTCTTTATGCATTTGAAGACATTAACTATGATAATTTTGAAATAAATCGCGAAAAAATTTGAAATTGGCCGTTTGTTGACGTAAATTAAAATAACAGGTTGACAGCCATCAGTTTTTTTGTCGAGACTTTATGGCTTACAGCCAGCACGCGGTGGCGACCTGCTGTCACTATGACAATTCAGGCCGCGTGTGTCTGAGGGAATGTTAGGATAGTCATACATTACAACTGACCGCCACCGCGTGCCGTCCCTTTCAGTCATACGGTGTATAACAGGAGAGTGAAAGGGACGGCACGATACGAAGTTCGAAGTAAAAAGAAAAAAAGATGCAGTTTTCGTTCACAAACTTAAACAGTCATTACTTTCGAAAACGTACTACTCCTTGAACGAATATTTAGAAGATAGGCCTATGGGTAAAAAAAACATGTAACATTATTATACGTTTTGCTGTATATTATACTCGTATATTAATATTATGTAAGTGTCTACCTTCTCGTTCTTGTTTGCAGTGCCCAACAGGGTACATAATGTGATACTTAAACTATTTACTTCCACCTGTATAACCATTATGTGCAATAAACGTATTGAGTACCTATTTATATTTTATAATCGTTCTTAAGGCCAGGTGCGCACCACGATTTTAGGCACGCGATAATTTTGTCGCAGAAATGCAAGATATCGGTTTATTTATATGAGAGTGCGCGCACCACGATTTTCATAAACCCATAAGTACGCTTATTTCTGCGACAAAATTATCGCGCGACTAAAAAAATCGTGGTGCGCGCCTGGCCTGAAGAGTAAACTCCAGTCGTGCGTCGGAGCTGACACACACACTTTTTTTTTAGTATATTTTTAGTATTTGTTGTTATAGCGGCAATAGAAATACATCATCTGTGAAAATTCCAACTGTCTAGCTATCACCGTTCTTGAGATACAGCCTGGTGACAGACGGACGGACGCGGACGGACGGACGGACGGACGGACAGCGAAGTCTCAGTAATAGGGTCCCGTTTTTACCCTTTGGTTTGGGTACGGAACCCTAAAAATGATAGATGTTATTTGATTTTTTTTTTAGATTACTTTCGATTTTATCTTAGAAAACTTAATATTAGAATTTAAATCGCAAAATGTATGCTTTATAAAAGAAATAAACTGTTCAAATGTAAATTTTAATTGATTTTTATACAAAGAGATAGTAAGTACATTAAAATTACCTACGGAGACTAAGGAACTTAGATCAGATAAGGTTCTGAGGATAGACATGTGTGGCGCGAGCATCAGGACTCTGACACGGCGAAGGCCCGCGTAGCACACCAGACTGCAGACATTAGGGTGGGTAATTTTTTTTCTTTTTTTATTTCTAACGGGCACAGTTGAAAAAGGTGCCATTTAGTGCCATTAGTGGATACATATTTTTTTTTTTATATTTCCGTTGTATTGCCCTCGGATTAATCCAGAAAAAAGTTCCTAATGTATGGAGAACTAAAAAAAGTGGCCTGATATTATAATTTTTTTCTTTTTGTTGTATTTCGTTTTGTGGTGCCCTACTTATTATACTCAGAATAAAAATACATTAAAATATTCGGCCAAATTTAAAATAATAAAACCAGACTTCATAACGCTCATTTAATAGGGGCATTTCTATACTAACTTAAAAATAGATCCGGAGGCAAAAGATCAACATCAATTACAATGCAATTTTGGTATTTAGTTTATATTATTACGAGTTACATTTTTTTTGCTATGCCTAAAGAAATAAAAGTATTAATTTTTTTCCCATACAATAGTGACCCACCCATACATCCTTTATACGACTTATTTCAGCTGTATAAGGGCTCTATAAGCTCTTATATAGCATGTGTCCTACTTTGGGGAAGGGGCCTTCACCTCTGTACTTCTACACCTCTGGAGTGCTTATAAACATTAATTGGAGTTTACCAGTTTCAGGAACTAGTCCTATATAGGTAACTATTATAGGCATTCTCCGCAAGAATTGTAAAACGCTTATTTCTGAATTATTCAGGCTAAGGCATGAATCTTGAATTTTTTAAAGTATATCCTGTGAGTGTACAAGTTCATATAGATCTGCGTCATATGAGACTAATTACCGTCTGGGATTGCAATGAAAAATGCTATTTTAGGAACTTATTCACTTCGCCGGCCAACCAAACTCAGTTCTAATCACCATAACATAAGACCCCATCCAAAGTATCCGATTGTGACCACGTTGTGTGCACATGTATGCGTTTGATCACGTGCAATGGTGATGAGAAGACGACGGATATGTGCGTGGCGACTGAATGAATGTAGTTTATTCACTTGAGTATATGGTACATCACACAGTATAAAACAAAGTTGCTTATTCCTGCCGTCTGTCTGTCCATATGTATGATTAAATCTTTAAAACTACGCAACTGATTTTGATGCGGTTTTTTAATAGATAGAGTGATTTAAGAGGAATATTTTTTCATTATTTATCAGCATTGCACACGTGCGAAGCCGGGCGGGTCACTAGTACGTACATAAACAGGTGTTTCATACAGATAATTATAAAAGCTTCCCAATATATTCAGCCAATGAGTACTGACATGTGAAAACTTAAAGAGAAAAAAACAAAATAGTGCCTTTTCTTGTTTTAAAGCAATTGTAAACGGGTCAGTTGAAATTAAAATTAATATAACATTTGTAAAAAAACATAAAAATCTTCAAGATCCAGTTGAAAATAATAAACAACAATATAAAGATAAAAGTAAGCTGATTAAAATGAGTAAGTACAGAAATCAAAAGTTAAATACAGTTTAACTTAAAAATCTATAAATTAAAATTGCAACAGTACATTTCAAATTAGATAAAAATAAAAAATAAAAATAAAACAGTTATTAAATTAAAATTAAAATATTCCTCTTGTTAGGACCCTCAATAGCTCATTAAGGCGACGGGTAATGCGAAACTTACGATTTTTTATTATATATTTTAAACCAGATAAATTTTCAGCAATTACAAGATTTGAGGAGCTGGAAAAACACCTTTAGTATTTATTAAATCATTATAACTACCTACACAATTTCTTGTTCTTTAGTTGTCTCTAAAGCCTTGCCCAAAACTATTGTGGCCGCTTTTGACGTGAACAAGTTTTGTAGGATAAACTACAGCTGTGAACAAATTGTATAGGTAAAGTCATTTAATAAATAAAGGTCATTTAATAAAAAAATATATCAGATTATGAAGGTATAAGAAAAAAAAACGAAAGTGGCGCTAGTTTCGCATTACCCGTCGCCTTAAATAATAATACTTACCTATGGGCTTGTGCACAAATCACGTGAGGTTTTGTGGGCTACTTTTTGACATGGTGGCTCCCCCTCACTATCTCACGTGTATTTTTTTTCGCCAAAATTTCGTAAAATAGTCTCACTATTTTGAAGTATTAAATTTATTTTTAACGAAACCGAGAAAAAATATAGTTTTTTTTCTTAGTTCGTGCACTGTAGAAAAATACACGTGAGGTCTCCTTATACCCCTCCCTCCCCCAACGTGATATATCGTGATTTTTTTCGTGACCCCCTCCACCCCTATTGAACCTTACGTGATTTGTTTATAATGAAGTGAAAATTGCGCACATAAGGGCTTGTGCGTTATTGCTTAAAATTTAAATTTTTGTACAAAAAAATCATTAATGCCGTAAAAACAATTTTCTAATAATATTTTAAATACGACTGTCTAATGGACAAAGACCATAAGTGCATTAGAGACTGGTGACTACATACGCTATATTACTCGTAGACTGAAAATTAGGTACTGGTAAAGTTTAATTCATATCTTCGTCATGAAATCAGGCATCTTCATATTTCCGAGTATAGTACATTGGTCCGGCGAAGTTCTTATGGCCATAGAAACGGTATCGGGGCTTCTTTCTGTTGTTCTAAGGAAGAGAAGTGAATCAACTAGATAAAGAAACACACAGATCACCACTCGAGAGAACTGTAAAGGAATTTCATGCAAAATTGAAGGCAAAGCCGGGGACATAACATAGCGTATGTAAACCATGAATACAAAGATCAAAGCTTAAAGAAAAATTGAAAAAGGAGCTACCTGGTGGAAGGGACCGGGAATCGAACCCGGTACCTCTGGATTACCGGTCCAGCGCGTTAGCCACTTCGCTACCCTCGCTCCACGTAGACCTGACGAATTTTTCATTATGCTTTGTGTGTCGATCTTTGCATTGTTTATTTGAAAGGATTTTACACCTTGGCGACCTCTATGTGAATACGTTAATATTCACATCTTACCGCACCACTTTACAGCGGTGAACGAGCAAGCGAGAGAGGGCGCTGTTAGTTGTTATATTTATGAAACATTTAATGTCTCATTTTTTATGTGGGTACACCACAATTTTTATTTAAACCATGAATACAAAGATCAAAGCTTAAAGAAAAATTGAAAAAGGAATAGGTAGCGTATGTGTTCATGAACAAGCTAAACAGCTTTTTTAAAAAACCTATTAACGTAAAAACAGTTTTTTCTACTCCAGTACTTTTTTCTGTCATTTATATATAGTTACTCACTCGATTATAAAGACATGAAATTATGAAAGTCTGTAAAAGTCTATACTCTAAAAAACACTGCTAAACGATTTTATAATGTCGCCAAAAAAATGTTCCTATAGTAGCACGAATTACAAAATGTAAGTCTATATTTAATGTGTTCCAAAACTAGTGTTAAATGAAATACTTCGTATTACCAACTTAATAAACAGCTGCTTTCACACAATTTACAATTTAAAAAAAAATGTACTAAAGCATTGCTGCCAACTTAAAAAAAAAGTTTTATCTTCTGTGCATGGATGTTTAGTATAGTGAACGTATACCTTTAGGTATGTTCATATTTTTTTGACAGATGGAAATCAATAAAAAAAAAGTTGTACTACAATCTTTTGATTTTGTTGGTTCCGAGTGGACATGTCATTATTTTATTTGTTGTTTATTTGTATTTTATTTATTAAATATCGAGTCGTAGAAAAAGTATTGTATGCAACATGCAACGTTGTATAAGTAGGTCAAAAAACGATCGTGGCATCTTTTCTTACAATGTGAGCGTAGCATGGCGTAGCGAACCATGCCACTCGCGTTTTTTGACCCCTCTTATACAACTGTTGCATAAAATACTATTTCGGGCGCCGCCGGCCGATGACCGGGGGACCCCCGTCCAATCCGTCCATTGTCGCCTATTCGTAACAAATTGCTAATACCTAATCACCCCGATTCGATACAACACACAAATACCTAATCACCCGATTCGACGTGCGCGCCAAGAATTTTCCAATCTCATTATCTTTGCTATTCGGAATTTCCGAGCAGCTTGCACTGTTTCACTATGAGTTCCAGTCTACTGAAGTTTCTTACTGTAAACGCGCTTGGGTATTGGCATTTTTGGTTTGCACACCGTCTGAGTGATTAAAAAGTATTCATTTATTTTCGAATGGGCAATTACATTAAAACTGAGCCGACGGGTTCGAATCTCAGCAAGGGCAAATATTTGTGCGACGAACACGAATATTTGTTCCTGGTCATGAATGTTATCTGATTTATATATTATGTATAGTCGTCTAGTGTTCTAGTACCCAAATAAGTTGCTTAGTTTGGGACTAGGTTGATCCTGTGTAAGATTGTCCCTTAATATGTATGTAATTACCTACCTGATAGAAATACTCTCTCACTACATACATAGCCCACTGTTGTAGGGTTTTTTCACATCCTCGCAACAGAAATACCAATCCCATAATATTTTCCGGACTATTGCCACAATCATAAACTATCAACGTCAGTTACCAAAAAATTGACATTGCCAATAAAATAAATTAGTACCACTAAAATCCGCAATATGGCGTCGGCTGAAAAATACCCTGTCAGGCAATAAATTAAAAAATATATAATCATATCATAGCTCGCCGGTTAGCAATACTCAGAAATATGAAAACCATTTCCGTTGTCTGCTCCCATAAAGCGGCCACCCTTATTCGTCTTGTTTGATGGTTAAATTGGGTTAGTTTCACAATGGCCAAATTTTCGGGTTTCTAAGAAGGACGTTTGAAAATTCGCGGCGAATTAATTAGAGAAGGGCGGTTCGGAGAAATGCACTGCAGGTCGGTGCATCGGGCCCTCAGGCGATAGGCTGGTATTTGGTGTACGGGGTGTAGGCAAAATAAGAGTTTTGTGGTACTTTATCATACTCGTATCATGGTATTATATGAGACATAAATATTTTTAGTGTACAAAATATAATGTAGGTATGTATAGGTAACATTTAAAGCATCCACGGAAACTGCTGTCATCTTGAGAATGAAGATGTTTAAATAAAACAATTTAAACGGATTATATATCGCGCATACTCATAATTTAAGCCTCACTGACGCTTCGGGTACCATTGTCAAAGCTTGACTGAGAAAAACACAATTTTTCTCTGTCAAAGTTACATTTTGTGCAAACTACCCATTTTATAAAAATGACTGAAAAATTATTGTTTCATTAAAATGTGTGACAATCGCGGAAACCGAACAAAATGAAGATGTTCTCAAATTGACTATAGCAATAACAATACTAGTTTTGCATTACATCATTACGTCTAGGGAATGCAAACCAGAATTTTTTTATGGAGATTAACGGATTACCGGGAAAGTACCGATAATTTCCATAGAAAATTTTACCGGTGCTGCATATCTAGTCCCGTCTTGCGCTTCTTTACCGAAGGAGAAACCATTTTACTAATTTAATTTTAATGAATAATACGTAATTTAATAATCCAAATTTTCAAATGTTAATGATATTGAAAAAGATAATGTGATGCATAAAAAGTAGATGTAAAATTAATTGTAATCTATACACTATAATTAAATGATTATTCTATTCTAGTCCTGTCTAGACCGACCACCCCCTATAAGGGCGCTCCAGACGGCAGTGATTCACTCGGTTCTGCGAAAGGAATGCATCCTCCGCTGCATGGCAGAGAAATAATAAATTAAACTTGCAAAAAGTTCACTATATTCCGAAGGTTTTATGGGAATGTTATCAAGGCACATATAGGTATATAAAATTAAGATGTACTCAAAATGACTATAACAATAACAATATTAGTTTTGCATTATATCTAGGGAATGCAAACCGGTAAATGTTTGTATGGAAATAACCGGAATACCGGCAAATCACCGGTCCATAGAAAAATTTACCGTTTTTGCATTCCCTATTTATATCTCTGTCTAGTCTTGTCTCGACCGACCACCCCCTAAAAGGGCGCTCCAGAAGCCAATGATTCACTCGATTCTGCGAAAAGAATGCATCCTCTGCTGCATCACAGAGAAAGAATAAATTAAGCTTGCAAAAAGTTCACTATATGCCGAAGGTTTTATGGGAATCTTATTAAGGTATGTACATAATGGTTTTTGCTACGAGAGGCGAAGGCGCAAATCATACCTCAAGAAACCGTTTATGATTACCTACTAATTGCAATTTTTCATCATTTATTTATTTTAACTTTATTGCACACTGTATAACCGTAGTTAAATATAGGTATATAATAACCTCGATAGGTGTCGCGACCTGTCTTCGTTTTGTCTTATTTATTGTTACATAAATTGATAGTAGATGACGCCAGCAGTCTTCATTTTATGTTTGACAGGTTGTAGATTTCATGTTTAGTTATACAGGGTGGAACGAAACGACGTTATTTCCTTTAACTGTGGCATTATACAGGCTTAGAATATTATTTTCTCCAAATAAACTTTATTAATATCTCTCACCGTTTTCCAGTTATAGCATGTTAAACTTTCATACGAAAAAGTGTGTGTGTACAACCCTATTTTAGAGTGCAATGACCTCTTCATAACACAGTTAACTTTTGTAAACAAACTTTTTACAAATTGCCTAGCCATTTCTTATCGGTTTAAAAACCTTTGAAAATACCCTTAAGATTGTTTTTAGACTTTTTAGTTGACATGATTGATAGACGTTACATTGACTTTTTGTATCGTATGCTGTGTGCAAAAATGCCGGAATTAAACGCTAGAGGCTATTTGAATTTGCTTCTTTTGTACGCGGAGTGCGATTACAATACTGGAGAGACTTTGCGCCAATACCGGAACAGGTATCCTCCTCCTCACCCAACACACTCTAGTACGATATTACGCGCTCTTGACCGTGTTGGTAACAATCGTCCTATTGTGCCACGAACGGGTCAGGATGACCAGCGCGGAGGACGCGTTATTCAACATGATGTCAGATTGGAAGAGAGAGTGCTGCAGTACTTCGAAGATTATCCGAGGTCAAGTTCAAGACAAGCGGGCCGACATTTTCGTATGACTCATACGAAAATACTCAGAATACTAAAACGTGAGGGCCGTCACCCTTACAAAATACAAAGAGTCCAGGCATTACTACCAAGAGATTGCCCCGTTCGCGAAGCCTATTGCCGGTGGCTACTGCAAAAGGTGTTAGAAGACCGAGACTTCATCAAACACGTAATATGGAGTGATGAAAGCTTGTTCACACGGAACGGTATGTGGAACAGGCATAACGAACACGTGTATGCCGAAGAAAATCCGTTTGCCTACCGTTATACGGGACACCAGTATCGTTGGTCTGTTAATGTTTGGGCGGCGATACACGGGGATACAATAATAGGCCCTGTATTTCTTCCTCAGACTTTAAACAGACACGGATACATGGCTCTGTTGGGGATAGAGCTCGACGACTATCTGGATGAGTTGACGCTGGCAGAAAGAAGACGCACTTGGTTCCAACAAGATGGAGCACCAGCTCATTCAGTAGTCGAAGTACGTGAAACACTGAATAATGTGTTTGAGGATCGCTGGATCGGCCGATATGGGCCGCACCGTTGGCCTCCTAGGTCTCCAGATCTCACACCCTTGGATTTTTTTCTGTGGGGCACCGTAAAGGACATCGTTTACAAGACTGAGTGTGAGACGGCTGAAGAGATGAGGGAAAGGCTAAGGGTGGCCTTTGAAAGTCTTCGCAGAAGAAATAACCGACACAACATCTTGTCGAGGGTGCATCGCCACACGCGGGCACGAGCAGCGGCGTGTATCGTACGCCACGGCGGTACTTTCGAACACCGGATGTAAATGTAGGTAATTGTAAATACTCCCAAACGTCAAATAATAGTTTAAAAAAACTAGGGTTGTACATACATTAAAAAATACAATTTTAATCGATTTTCGTTTTTTTATTATTAAAAGAATTTAACTATTGCAGGTCGATTCTACATGAAATACATAGCATTATAGTTTCAGGAATGAACATCGCTTCGTTCCACCCGGTATACAAGTTTTAGTATATTATTGTCCTAAAAGATGTCGCTGATGGTATACCTTCACTTGCCCGAATTTCATATGCCCGAATTTCGTCTGCCATAATATTCAATTGTACGAATCTTGTTTCTTATAATTATGTTTCCCATAATCATTGTTTGCCATATTAATCCTATGCCCGAATCTTTGTTTCCCATTATATTAATTCCAATAATCACATTTTCCATAAAGATTGTAATCCATAATTGTCACATGCTATAATTTCATATGCTATCCAAATGGAACATAGGTCGAAAACCGACATCTGTAGGTTAGGTTTGTTTTATGACCCCGTATAGCGGAGCGTCAAAATACAAACCCAATCTAATCTAGTTTTAGAATAACTGCTACTAAATAGTACATGGATCTAAAACCGAAAACTATAGGTTAGGTTAGGTTTGTGTTGTGAACCGTATAGCGGAGCGAGCGAAGCGAGCGGAGCGTCAGAATATTTGCTTCAAAATACAAATCCTAATCTAATTTACATTTCGTAATTTACAATCTAACCTAGTTTTAGAAGAACTGCTACCAAATAGAACATGGATCTAAAACCGAAAACTATAGGTTAGGTTAGGTTTGTTTTGTGACCCGTATAGCGGAGCGTCAGAATGTTTGCTTTAAAATACAAATCCTAATCTAAATTACAGTTTCCTAATTTACAATCTAACCTAGTTTTAGAAGAACTGCTACCAAATAGTACATGGATCTAAAACCGAAAACTATGGGTTAGGTTAGGTTTGTGTTGTGACCCGTATAGCGGAGCGAGCGAAGCGAGCGGAGCGTCAGAATGTTTGCTTTAAAATACAAATCCTAATCTAATTTACAGTTTCCTAATTTACAATCTAACCTAGTTTTAGAAGAACTGCTACCAAATAGTACATGGATCTAAAACCGAAAACTATGGGTTAGGTTAGGTTTGTGTTGTGACCCGTATAGCGAAGCGAGCGAAGCGAGCGGAGCTTCAGAATGTTTGCTTCAAAATACAAATCCTAGCCTAATTTACAGTTTTGGAAGAACTACGATAAAAGGACGTACGACATTCGACCAGAACCGAAAACTTTAGGTTAGGTTTGTATTGTGACCATGTAGTACATACGTGGCCACAATATATAGTCAAAATGCTTGCTTGCACGTGTACATCGTAAATAGACGATTATTACATCAAAATGCTAGAAATGACTAGAAAAAAAAATCAATTTTAGACAATTTCAAATGCATAGCCAGGTTGGATTCGCACAGAAACAATATTTAGTATGGCGTTTAAATATTCTATCAAACAATATTATTTTTTTTTTTTTTTTTTTTTATTTATTCAATTACATTTGTAACTTACAGCTAAACCCCATGACGTTACAAACTTAATTTAGCATAATCCTTCCACCTCAATCATTCTCTTACACTCTTCCATCACCCTTGCTATGCCCGAAGCGAACATATCGCAATGCGGCGCTGCACGTAGCGTGGAGTTGAGTAAGAGGAGCGCGCGGCGGAGCGGCGAGTGGCGGTGCAGCGCGGAACGTGCGCTCGGCGGCGCCAGCAGCCGCGGCGCGCGCAGCCGGCTCCGCGCGTCGGGTACCCATAGCCTTACCACCTCCCCCACTAAATCATTACAATCTAATTTATTGTAGATTAGACCTAACACAAACTTTATCGTCGCCAAGCAACGTCGTAGCTCGAGAGATTCGTAGCCTAGCTGACCGAGAAGAAATTTTGTCGGGTACAGGTATGGAGCATAAAAATATTCTTTTTTATATAAATTTCTTAAAAACTTTTTTTGCACCTTTTCCATCATTAAAATATACTTATTTTCGTGAGGATTCCACACTATCGCATTTGTTTCTAACATGCTCCTAACGAGTGCCGCATAGAGTGTACGAAGGGCTGTCGGTGTCAGAGACTGAGAGTTTCTCAGTACGAAACCCAGCCTCTGTATGGCTTTTTTCGTTATCTGCAGGCTTTGCTCACGGAAAGTCAAATGAGGGTCGAACACAACACCAAGGTCACGCACTTGAGATATGCGCAGCACGCACTCTCCACCGAGTGTGTACTGGAAGTGTAGTGGAGTGGGAGAACGCGAGAAGCTCATTGTTTCGCATTTCTTTAAGTTAAAATTTAACTTATTATCCTCACTCCATTTAAATACGGCGTCAAGATCGTTTTGTAATGTCTTGCAATCCTTCTCATCGCGAATCACACTTATCAACTTTACGTCGTCGGCGAACATTAAAATCCGAGATTTTTCAACTACGTCTGGTAAATCGTTGATAAGAATATTGAAAAGCAAAGGCCCCAGATTGGAACCCTGGCTTATTCCCGACCGTGTTAAATAAGTGTTAGAAACGTAGGGTCCATACTTTACAAACTGCTTCCTCTCGGCTAGATAACTAGCGAAAAGTTTGAGCAGTCGCGGTGTGAACCCTATGCTTCCAAGCTTTTGCAATAGAACGTCATTGTCGACTAAATCGATGGCACTTAATACTATGGAAAACAATACTTATGACATACGTATCATTATGGCATATAATATTCGGGAATACAAGAGTATGTCAAATGACTTTTCTAGGAAACGAAACATTCGGGCAAATGAAATTCGGGTAAGTGAAATTCGAGCAAATCAATATTATTGCATATAAATTTCGGTCAAACAATAGACAACCGTCGCTGATCCGTGTAAGGGATCTGCTGCATCACGCTGTTAAGATTTTTCCTAGTTTGATAACCCCGGCTCTAATGTATTTTATAACTAACCAAAACCAACCAACAGAGACCTGTATATTAACAAATATACGTACTCCGAAAGTATCAACGTCTTTGATTTCATCCACACACAATGCACAAGTAAGAGTACAAATGGCGGACTTAATGCCATAAGGCATCATATGTATTTATTGAAAACATTAGAAAACTACAATGCCTGTTGGGAAGTCAGGCTTCCAAATCTGGAATCGGCTTTATGACACGTATCAAAAATTCCGGCATTTTGGATATTGCCCATTCTAATTCCGGAAAGGCAAGCACAGGGTTGGAAGAGGGCGCCGCACGACTCATCATCGTGGAAAACTTTAGGGGAGGCATTATTTGCTCAGCACTGGGTGCGATTTGCATTTAGAAGTTGTTTTATAATTGATTGCGATAATCTTGTTGTTTATGTGCGATAAAGAGTATTCTACATATTTTACTATTATATCAAAGTAATAGGAGGTATCCCAATTTCGTCCGTGTTTTTTTATCGTAGTCGGGTAACATTCGTTCGGGTAGGTGGCGAAATACCTCTTGCTAAAATCAGCAACAAGTGAAAGCCACAAGAGGACCAAAAAAATTGGGCAAGTGCGAGTCCGACTCGCGCATGAAGGGTTCCGTACCTATATATATGTATATATAATCTATAACAAGTTTGTTGTATGGGAGCCCCCCTTAAATATTTATTTTATTTTATTTTTAGTATTTGTTGTTATAGCGGCAATAGAAATACATCATCTGTGAAAATTTCAACTGTCTAGCTATCACCGTTCTTGAGATACAGCCTGGTGACAGACGGACGGACGGACGGACGGACGGACGGACAGCGAAGTCTCAGTAATAGGGTCCCGTTTTTACCCTTTGGGTACGGAACCCTAAAAACAAAATACAGTTGGCGCTGCAGGGCTGGCGCCGCGCGCCCATACAGTACCCCTACCATGAGTTAACGTGACCGCATACCTACTCGTTAACGACAGCGTAAACTATTTGTATGGAGTATGTACAGCGGCCCTTACCGGTTACTTTGTAGAACTACAATTCTCCATAGAAACCGTTTATGTAGTCGCTAACATACGGTCACTGTAAACTCATGGTATGGGCACGGATGCTGCATCACGGCATGACTCCCCATAGAAAACTGTCTCCAATAACATTTTAGAAAACGGGCTATACGGGCCATGTTTTGCTGCAATTTGCGGCCAGGCCATTATCTGCATATTGCTCTAGCGCAGGGTGTCAGAGAGGGATGGCCATAGTTGCCGACCTTAAATTGCAGCAAACCATAGCCCGTTTAGAAGCCTCTATTTATAAGGCTGCGTATCCACAAGAGATGTGTAGCGAGGGATGTGTTAATAGAATCAGCGAAGGTAAGTTATTGCATTGGTTAACAAAAACACATTCCTCGCAACACATCTCTGGTGAAAACGCGGCCTAAATGTTAAATACTCATGAACATGAACATGAACATAGGCACCACACCCAGCCAGGTCGTAGCCTGACCCGGACTAGCCGGATACACCAGGGGGCACAGATTTATAAGGAGGGACACGCTCTGGGATGGGATAGGAGGGCCGACTAGCCGCAACCGGTCGACCACAATCAGCCGATTATGCAACCTTGAGCCAATATTGGAAGTTAGGTGAGGTGGGGTAGAGCATCGGGGATGAGCGTTGGTGAGTTGTCGCGTGCTCTCGTTGGCGTCTTTGCTTGTCGTGTTCACCGGATAGCCGTCGGGGTATCACGTTTCCTGTTCGTTGGTCTGACTTTCATCCTCCGATTCGCTGTCGGTTTCTTGTAGTTGGTAGATTTTTTGGGCTGCCGTGATGTATTTGTTCTTGTCTGATGCAGGTTCTGCCCACTCAGAGGGGTTCATGTCGTAGTATTGCATATCCTGGTGCAACGAGTTTTTCCATGTAAAGCTGGGTCGGCCAACTTTGAGTTTTTGCGCTTTGTGCCGGTACGCGGAATGCAGCAAGTGGGGTCTTGGGCGTCGCAGGATGTGTCCGTAGTAGCATAGCTGAAGGCATTTTATCCTTTTGGTTATAGTTTTTCCCTCCAGTACATATGGGCTGCTTTTGCATTTCTTACCGCTTGCTTGCACCGTTCGTTGATCATATTTTTTCTGCTGCGGGAGGAGGTTATGTGGGTACCCAAGTAGCGGATTTCGTTCACTGGAGTAACTGTTGTCCCGGTGAGGTTAATGAAGTTTCTGTTGTTTTCGTTTGTTGGGTCTCGTACTAGGAGTTTTGTTTTTGTCTCGTTCACCTTTAGACCCACTGATTCGAATAAGGTTTTGGCCTTCGCGTATATCTGATTTAGTCGTTGGAGGCTGTTTGATATCACGTCGTCCGCAAAAGCTAAGATAATCGGTAACTGTATTTCCTCGTCTTGGTTGAGTTTTACGAAGGGCATTTCTTCTTCTAGTGTCCTGAACACGTCGTCCATTACGATGGTGAATAGTCGCGTTGAGAGAGGGCAACCCTGCTTGACGCCTTTGCCTTTATTGATCCACCTGGTTTGTTCTCCAAACCACTTGATGCAGTTAGATTCGTTCATCTCGGCTTTAACTATACGATTGGCTAGCGCCTTGTTTGTTTGCGTGCATAATATGTCCCTCATGGCGTTGAGATCAATTGTGTCGAATGCTTTTTCTAGGTCGACTGCTAGGACAAAAGTTTTCTTTCCTGCTCTCCATTCCTCGTCTTGAATTCGGCGTAGAGTAAACATGTGGTCGTCAGTAGATCTGTTTTTCAGAAATGCTGCCTGGTAGCTTTCGAGGTCGTCAATGGTTTCATCGAGTCTCCGTAGTAGTAGATTAGCGTAGATCCTGTATCCCGTGCTGCAGATAGAGATTCGTCTGTAGTCATTTATAGATTTTAGGTTCGTTGTTTTTGGTAGCGGTACTTGGATTGATTGTGTCCAAGTCTCCGGCAGGGTATTCATTGTCCTCGCTGCCCGCATTTGCGTTAATATTTGGTTGGTGAGTTCGTCTGGATTTGCTTTAAATAGCTCAGTCACCGTTTGATCTATTCCAGGGGCCGTACGTAGGTACATTACTTTGGTAATAGTACTAGGTGCAATAGGCACATTACGCATCTTTTAAATAATATGATTTATTTCATCTAGCGTGGGCTACGGTTCTAGATCTATTGTGTCTTCGTCGCTTATTTGCTCAATGCTTGGGCCCTCTGACTTAGCAAGCTCTTCTTCCCATGTGGACATTGGGATAAACGTGTTTTTTTGATTTTTGTCTTTCCTTGAGCTCGTGTGTCTGTAGAAGTCGTAGGTGATTTTCATCCTCCTTGACGGATGGGTATTTGCTAGCCCTTTAAAGAATATTCTGCATTCCCTTTCCTCTTCTGTTGATTTAATTATTTGTAGATTTCGTCTGCATTCTCTGAGGTTGTTTATTCGTGTTACGTCACTTGGGCGCAGATTTTTCCTGAATTTTGATTGTTGCAGTTTTGCTAGCGCTACTCTGCGTTATTTTGAGTACTTTGGATGAAATCTGATTGTTCTTTTCGCTGAGGTTTTCATTATCTCCGTGATTTCTTGCCATTGGAGTGGGTTTTCTTTTGTACGTTTCTGTACCATTGCCAGTTCTTGTGCAATGTTTTGATATTTCTTTTTTGTAGTTTTATCTTGGAGCATGTTGTAGTCTAATGTCTTGTAGTTGAAGGATTGTGATTCGTCTGAGGTTTTATCTCGGGAGGTTTTGTTTATGTTGGTCTTATTCGATTTTTGTGGTTTCAGTTCGCCCCATATGATTTTATGATTTGATAACGGCGTGTGCTGGCCTTTGATGAAGCCAAAGTTGGATGAGCTCTTGTTTTGGGTTATTATCTGGTCTATTTGTGACTTTTTACTGCCTGATTGCCAGGTTACTTTAGAGCTACTTCGGCCGCATGACGTTTCCAATCGGAATTTCTCGATTCTTATTAGGGCAGTGACTATTTCCCCATTACTCTTGCTGTTTGGATGGTATAGATTTTTACCCATTCGGTGACAGTTGCGTCGTGTTTTTGCATCTTTATACCCGATGTGTGCATTGAAGTCACCTAGAACGATTAGGGTCGGGTTTTTGGCTTGAGCTTTATTAATCGGAGTAGGCGTGACAGGTCGTTTGTGGCTGCTGATGTTTCGTTTGACCCGTGTGTTGTGACGACGAATAATGTTGTTTTGTTATCAACGACGATTGACGCTGCCATGTTGTTCAAATTGGTTTTTGTCCAGTTAATTTTAAGTCCGTTATTTTTCCTAATAAGGATGGCCAGACCTCTGTTGGAGTTATTTCCGCTTACACTCCATTTATAGGTATCGGATTCATGAGTTCCGGTTTTCAGGTGAGTTTCTTGTAAGCGTGCGATGTGTATTGATTTCGATTCTAGTAACGTATCAATATCTGATTTTTTCTTAGGTTTAGCTGCTCCTCTAACGTTCCATGTTGCCTATATATTGGGTTGTGAACCGGGTGGTGCGGCCTAGGTCGTGACAGTCGGTATCCAGTTGCGTCTGCTATCTCCTCTGGCGTTCCGGTATTTAGGTTTATTTCGGTGTGTTATTAGTCGTGTTTACACTCAGGTGGTTTTCAAAACAATCGTAGTGGTTGTGACTGTAGACCAGGCCATGGCGCCTACCGCGTCGCTGGGTGTTTTAGGGGTAAAGTGTATTATTTATTTTAGTGGGGTGGCTTGAAATACTTTTACATTGATGCCGTATTATTCTGCTGCAGATATATTATAAGTATATCGGCTCCACCCGACACCTCATCTTGGTCTTGCAAAGTCAAATATTTCTTAATTTGTTCATTTTGGTCTGGCTTGTTGACATCAATATTGCTTATGATCGCATTTCGCATTGTTTGGTCATGTTGGTTTACATCGGCATATCGTGCGAGGTCTCTGCGGATTGCTTGATGGTCAAACGTTAATCCAAATAGGTCGTTGATTTGGTGGGCGATAGCTCGAAGAAGACAGTTACCATCTCCGGGTATATTCTTTATTGCCGTTTTGCTTTCCATGTTTGTAGATTGTTGTCGTGTCCTGCTATCTAGAGGCGCGCTGTGGGGAGAGCTTAAAGTCTAGGTTATTAGTGGATGGTGTTGTCGGGGGTGTTTTTGTGTGTTGCTAGGTATTTTTCTTATTGTTATATGGTTTAGTGTTTGTTTTTAATGCACACCGGCTGTGTTGTTTTGTGCTCCAGTGTGACTTAGGTAGTTATCTATTGTGATCGATATGCTGACTTTCAAACTTGCGTCAACTTACTACTACTTAATTGCTATTGTTATATGGCTTGGCAGACTCTCTTTGGTGACTTGTGGCTGCCAGATGTGGTTTCGTTCGAAGAAGCGGTGCGCTTTAGATAAAAAAATGGTCTGTTGCAGTGCTCTAACAAGGGTTTTTTTTTTATGTCGAGCTGCTTTGGTTGGCAATAAAACGGGGTGTTTGCCGGACTGACCATGTGATTTGCTGTGAGTTGGTTGTAACAAAGATTAATTTTGTTTGATTATGTCTTATAACCCAAGCTTCTTCGAGATTCTGTGAATTGCGTTGGAAGTGATGGTATAATAATATAATAATGTGTATGTATTTTAGGAGTTGTGTTGGGCGCGTGGTAATAGGTAGTAGTTTATGTTAGATTTAGTTTCGCCAATTAATGAGCCATGAGATTTAGCTTTAACTAGGTGTTTGCGAAGCAAAAAGACCGCGTTTTTGGATTGGAATTCTTGGCCCCGTTGTTTCTGGCGTCGAACTCGACTATAGCTGTTCGTCGATCGTGGTGGTTATTTATGTATGTATGCGCTTCGGTCAGTTTAATAAAAGAAAAGGTTTAGGACTCTATTGATTTGTGATTTAGCGATGTAATTATTAGTGAAGTAAAGTTTATATATAAAAATCTGCTTTTAATAATCTTTGTTAGTTTATTAGTAGTTAATAAGCCTGGAGTTGATCAGTGCATCTAGATTACAGATCCTTCGTAGAGGTATAGAACCTAAGTGTGGCGGTCTTAAAGAGGTCGGGGAAATTTTCGAGGTGCAATTTGCCGAGGACCTGACGAGGTCTGTTGTTAGGCACGTGCTTATCTGATCTGATCTTTATAGCTTTTCAACTCGGATATCTAAGGTATTTAATGGTTCAATTTCGAATTGACATTGAGTAAGCAGTGATAATGGAAAGAGCTCACCGAGTTCTCCTTGGGCCGCTGTGTCGTGAGTAATTGATGCAGCGCGCAGCGTGGTTACTCCTGTATTTTGAACTCTACTCGGCAGTTTCTGCCTCCAGCACTAGGTTTGCACTCACTACTTAGGCTATTTGTTATCTAGACGCACTGCACTATGTATAAACCCGATGGTTTTGGCTTGGAGATATTTAGGGAACGCGGTGGAGATTAGTTTAAACTAATCTTTCAAGTTTAACGTCGAACGCGCGGTGAGAATTTTGAACTTTATGACGGGGTTGGAACGAACAGACGGCCGGACTATTGTTTCGCGTAGGGCTATTGTTTTGGCTCAAAGATTTAAAGTGGCGTTTTTGGGTCGTTCGGGATGGCTTGCACAGATGCGACCGCTCTGTACCGTGTCTCCGACGAGCGCGGCCTAAATGTTAAATACTCTAGTAGAAATACCGATGTATCCGAAATTTGGCACGAGGCAAGTGATTAATATCCGATTAAAATAGTTCCCAGAACTTTAGTCATTCCATCTTAGTATTTAAGGAACTAAACGCCGCTAAAGGCCTGAAAAGTTTCCCCGAAACTTGCCCTTGTCAAGTTACGAGCGAAGTCTGATTTATGGGCTCAGGGCTTAAAGACAGTGAGTCAGGGCTTCTTGAACCTGAAATAACTTTGATACAATTTTATCTAAACCATTTTCCTCAACAATAAGAATAAAAAAATTATCATCTTTTCCAAAACAATATAATTTTTGTAGCTATTATTTATCCTACAACTTTAATTTCTTTCATTTACCAGGGACTAATCTCGAAATTCTAATGGTACAGTCGCCATTAGTTATATCGCAGCATATAAGGCGTTCATAAATATCTGAACACATGTTCAGTACATACTGTAACGCCCAGGCAATAAGAATCGTGATCAAATATTCATGAATATATCCGATGGCGACGTACATCTACTTTAGTAATATGTTTCATTAACTTCACCTTTAAATAAATAAATATCGGTTAATTTTACACAAATCGATCTAGTTCCACAGTAGGTAAGCTCTAGTAGGCTTGTATTATGGGCACTAGACAACGATATATATACAGACTTATAAAGATAAATACATAATTAATTACATAGAAAACATCCATAACACATGCACAAATATTCGGGTTCATCACACAAATATTTGCCCTTACCGGGAGTCGAACCCAGGACCGTCGGCTCAGTAGGCAGGTTCACTACAACTGCTCCAACCGCAGCGGCGTCAAATGACAACTCTCTGTCACTGTCACTTAATCCAGTTAGAATAGCAAAGACAGATATGTCGGTCATAATTAAACATCGAGGGCTAGTGGCATTAAGGTAGCACTAGTGATGAGACATGCCTTCTACTAAAGGAGTCTTTGGAAATCGTTTTTAAAATTGAAAAGTCATTTTCGTTACTCAGACTGCATCCAACAGGGTAAACTGGTTTATAAAAAGTTAAAGCAGTATTATCAAAAAATCCAGGATATCTAACAGTAAAAAATATCAATAACTTGTTACAAAACAAAGAAGTGGAAATCACAGAGAACACTAACAAAACACGCTGCAACATTACAGAAGAATGCTTCTCTTACCGATCACTTCCGTCGAAGTCGAAATATAATTTTCACCTCACCAGCTCAAACATGGCGATTTTGCTGTCAGATAACAGTGAACAAAATGCGATTTTGTTTCGAGCGTGAGTAGAAAGTAGCTTTTTAATTTTTCAATATTTGACCACGAATTGTCATTTTTCAGCCAAAGGTTAATTATAAATTTCGAATCGTTCGTATTTCGATGCACTCTGTCTCTTTCATACCTACATTAAAAAGAGAGTGATAAAAACATATCAATTCGAAATTCAATTTTCAAATCCGACGTCGAATAAGAACACGTTCCGATACGCGTTATACCATAAAATAAAAAAATACCCGAAGAAGTTTTAATTACAACATGATATAGTATTTTTAACGACCGAATGTTTAAATAATTGTATTTTTTATATAAATTAAATAGATTCTTGTTCAAATAAGATAAAGCTTTTCAACTTTATACTGTAAATACCTACCTATACCAATAATTTATAATTTCACCACTTTATCATAGAGATGCAGTTTCGAAACGTACTTTAAAAAATATCGTTTTCAAATTGTTATTTTCTTTGTATTTATTTTGTTTGGTACTTTAAGAGTAAAAATATTAATTGAAATGATAACAAAATCTCGTGATAATAAATAATCTGCTAAATCTTCCAATTTGATCAAATACAACATAACATAACTGATGGTGGTCGGGAGGGACTGGTACAGTGTTGGAACGTATAATTTCAATTAAATTATATTGTAATTAAATTTTAAGCAGCAGGTATCTATTTTCTAATTAATAATATGATTAAAATCAGCAAAAAGACTACAAACATTTGAATGGTTGGAAGAGAAAGTACAAGGCGTTGAATATGATGTTTTCGCTGTTGAAGTGAAAAGTTGTGTGTGCTACACGAGAGCAAAGTTTTTTGCATCTCGTGCTGTTGAGTCCCTCGCTACACTCAGGATTCTAACATAGAATCACTCGCTACGCTCGTGATTCAAATGTAGAATCCTTCGCTTGCTCGGGACTCAAAATCAGCACTCGTAACAAAAAACAACTTTGATCTCTTGTTGCACAAATAACTATTTCGTACACAAAGTGGATTTTCACAGAGAGAAGACGTAGAATAACTTCTTACAATGTAGAACAAATATCAATCACGAATGTCATATATTAAATTGTTGGAAATATATTTTCTAATTGGTGTTCTTTTCTCGACGTGTTCCTCACTCGTACCTACTCGTAAAAATACGGTTACATCACTAGTCTGTCAGAAACGTCAAATGCTACCTAAATACCACGAGGCCTCGATGTTTAGTCATAATATCATGTGAGCGATACTTCCCTCAAAATGCTATCGGGCCATAAAAATCCAATTGGGTTATACCAATATTACCGGTCCCGGGTTCGAATCCCGACCAGAGCAACTATTTGTGTCATGAACTCGAATGTTTGTGCTTGGGTCATGATTGTTCTATGTATTTATGTATGTTTATCAAAATGAAAACTGAAGATAGAGAAACATGGAAATTGCTCCACCGACAAGAGCACTGTTAAATTTTTGATGATGATGATATTTATCTATATTTTATCTATATATATATCGTAAGTATGTATATCGTCGTCTATTGTACCCATAACACAAGCCTTCTTGAGCTTTTTTTTTATCTAGCCTGTTTGTGTGGGGAACCCTCTAGTGGAATAAAAATTCTTGTCATAAATTTAATTGTCATGACTCATTTCGCATAATGGCTTTTCTCATGTTATTGGAAATTCGCCCCGCGCATTAAGAAATCCTTCTTCTCTGACCTCTTGGTTGTAGGTTAGGTTAGGTTAGAACTGTAAACCTATAAATACGAACATCGGCCAGAAAAGTAGGTTAGATTAGGTTTGAAATGAAAGAAATGAACTGCTGCCAGAAAAGCAGTATGATGTCGATACAAAAACATTTTGAGATTAATATTTATGTTCTTCAGTAGTATGCGCCAATGCACGATATGCATAAAAACATTATGACGATTAATGATTATGATTCAGGTTGAAATGCTCCAAAATTATATGACATTCCTTACTTATGCGTAAAAACATTATGGTCATAAAATTTATGCGGATCAATTAATGACTATACACCTTATGCGCAAAAACTATTATGGCAAAAGTGGTTATGCACATCGACACTAATGGCTTTAAAATTTATGCAACCCAATATGGAACCGTCCCACTGCTGGGCAAAGGCCTCCCCTCTTTCTCGCCAGTCGTCTCGCTGTCTTCCTGAGCTTAATTAAAAAAAAACGCAATTTGTCCATAAATATCCAATCGGGATATACCATTTTTTTACGACCTATGTTAATTCCGAAATTCCGGGAATAAGGCTCTTATACCGCGATAACCAGTTAGATTTTGGGAATATGACAGCTGTGAAATATAATTAATTTTAAATTATTTGACTTTCACCTGTTCTTGCCATTTTGTAGTACAACCCTAGTCACGTCAGAAAATTATTACTATTGCGAAAAATAATAAAAAAATGGGGTGGTTTTTTTTTGTATTCCTTTCAGAATCAGAATCAGAAAATTATTTATTGCAACATCTTATTCTAAGAATTACAAAACAGAGAGTACAATATCCCAATAGGTATTAGATCTCATCACGCCTAAATGGCGGAACGTATTTCTATAAATTTCTGTAAACGGGTAAAAAACCCGTATAATGTAGCGTTTTCTAAAAAAGTGTAAGAAAGTAAGAAAATGAATTTATTGCCACAATTTGCCCAAACTTGGTATGTAGGTACTAAAAGTAACAAAAAGAAATAAAATAACTTGACCAAGCATAGGTAGGTACATGAACTTGTTTCAGAAAAAAATAATCGCGGCTTATTTTACTAAAAGTACATTGGAATTCTCATAAAAGTATCCGAAGATTTCCATTCCTGATCGTGACTTTATTGTAAATGATTCTTTTTTTTCTATGAACGTGACGCACGTGAGATCCTGTAATTGGCTTCCCTGTTTCTATTATATTTAAGTTTACTCAAAATTGTTAAAGCTGGTGGTTCTCCTAAATAAAATAAAAAAAACATAGGTATTGCGATACTTTCCTTCGAAATACAAACGGTTCGAATGTACAAATGATTCTGTGTAAAATGAGTCGAAAATGGAACCTTCGTTTTTAAGTCGGCTAAAATCAATTTTCCTTCTCAAAAGAATAAAAGAAATAAATAAATAAAAGAAAGCTTGAACTACTTTTTTTTCTACTTCTTTCCTCGCGCGAACAAAGTTGCGAGCACGTTAAAATAAAATATGATCGACCGATCAAAAGCTCTACGTCTACGTAATGGCACTGTCAACTCCGTGAATCACGTTATTACCTAACCAACGTACGAGCAAAAGCCCAGCGATGAAACACGTCACGAGCTCTATTTTAATCCTTCTATTTTCAAAAACCCAATATGTAAATCAGTTTTCCGCGACGCGACAAACCGGTTCCGCGCGTGGCGGAATAACGGCAGCGTTACACACGTGCTAAGGCATTATATTAGTGACGAATATGACCATATTGCCCATGTATAATCAGCCAGATGCAAATGAGTGGTTTTGCAGGTGGTATCGTGCTCGAATGCAGGCCAGTCGGTGACTTTTTTTTTAAGACATCACTTGGACTGTATCAGGTCTACATAATATTTGCTTCGGTTACCGCGACTGTCACTATATGTAACACACATGTAACATTATTATAAGTTTTGCTGTATATTATCATTGTCATTTTAGCCATATGACGTCCACTGCTGGAGACAGGCCTCCTCAATAGACTTCCACATGGGCCGGATAGCAGCGACCCGCATCCAGCGAGTCCCCGCAACTCTAACCAGGTCGTCCGACCACCTTGGGGGTGGCCGTCCTACACTGCGCTTGCCGGTATGTGGTCTATAATAATTAATACACGCGATATAATCCTTTTAAATTGTTTTATTTAAATGTATCAGGGCTGTTTAGCCCGCAGTACAAGTGAGTCGGACTTTGTGAGGGAGTATGACCCACTAATGGGATAATCGCCACAAGAGTGATTTTGAGGGCACGTATGGACTGCGTCGTGAATAGACTGAACCGGGTCAGCCTAAATTATGGCGGGAGGAGAGGGGAAAGAGAAGTGGGACTATTGTTGTATATGTAGGGTAGTTATGAGTTTGTTAGCCTCACAATAAATGGTTCTACTGGGCACACGTCTATTTATTTAGCAGTGGCGACGAGGATGGGATGGGATGCAGAGAAAAGCGCGTACTAAGGTTCAGAGACATCGCCGGCGAAGGTGATAGGGGGATTGACATGGTATGAAAGTTTATACGGAAAACCCACCGACATACATAAAACCAAAACGTCAAAAGAGCCAAGCAAGTCCACGAGGAATGCCGTCCGTTTATCACCTGTTACAATTACGTACGGATAAAACGTCATAACTCACCCAGTACGCCCTACCAAACATGCCCTTTTATGTAACTGCATAAAAGGGCATGTTTGGTATCGCCAGGTACAAAACGTCGTAACTCTCTGAACATGTCCTAACAAAGATGCCCTTTTATAAAACGGTATCAAGTATGCTCAGTATGCCTTATCGTGGTTGTTCACCTCACGGGGGAAACCTAATGATAGCTGTAGCCTGTAGCAGGGTATGTATATTCATAATAAATTATAGATTCATAATGCGATGTTTGTTTACGTAATTAGTTATTTACATTACAATCCAGTCTATGTTCATAATATTACTATGACATTACTTAGTGTTATTGCATTAATAACAGTAAGTATATTAGTAACACGTATGTTCCCAAAAACTGGACTAGAACGAGTCGGACTCACGCATGAGAAGTTCTGTTACTATCAAATATATTATTTATTTTTAACCTTTTTTATTTCAAGTACTTCTTGTAACAGTGGTCACACAAAACTACTCTATGAAAAAATCAAGTTTCTAAAAATTATCATACCTATTCAACCGTTAGAAAAAGACGCAGAAATATATAAAAAAACTGTTTTTGTATGGGAACGCCCTTAATTTTTTTATTTTTACTTTTTGTCTCTCGCAAATCTCTGCCTGTTACTGTTCAACACTGTGACAGAATCACGGACAGAGAGTAGAGGCCAAAACAATGTTACATTCTTAATTATAATTGATAGCAGCCCTGTAGGAATGGAACGCAAAAAAATCATAATTTGTAGGCATCTGACATCAAAATTTCCGAATCTGCCACCCACACATTCAATGGGATTCGTTGGGCCACAATTTATTACAACAGTTCGTTTTAAATATTCCTTTCTTAACCCATATTGAACAGGAACACGTACTGCAATGAATTCACATAATTTTAATTATTTAGTAAAGCATAATTCATTAAAAAACCATAATAATTGTTATAGGTAAGTACTTAATAACCATTGCAAGAAAGTCTTGTTACGGCACTTCTTAATTAATAGTAGAGTTGCTAAGCCGCGAAATTGTGCGCATCGGGTTACAAGCATGAAATTTCTACCACACATAGAGCGTTCCGCGGTGATTATTTTCAGATGTGGAGGGAAGTCAGATTCGTCCCCTGTGCGGTGGGAGAGCGCGGTGAAGAGGACCAAGTACTGTTCTTTTTCTTTTTTTTATTACTAATCAGTTAAGGCTATTAGGGCTTGCGCGACATCGTTTTCGTGTAAGATAGATATCAGCTATTAATTTTTCATGTTGTTTAAGAATTATTTTTTATTATTTTATTATTATAAACAAAATATATACAGCTTTACAGTACAGAACCAAAGCGCTGCATTATTGAGGTTTACATCAAATAAAAGACAAAGACAGGTATATACATGCTATGATACTCTACTATCATCCATCGCCTCGCAGTACCTCAGACATTCCCGACATACATCTGCCCATCGACTCGCAAATAAATCACTTTCAGGTGCCCACGACAGAAACCTGAGGTAAAAATTTCTGTGCGCTACAGTCCGTGCTACAGGAACGGCAAGCAAATTGTACTGTCGCGGTCTGAGGGCCTTTTTCGACAAACGCGGACCAGCGAGCTTAACTATTTGCGCCACCAGTTCAGGGCAGTCAGTATCACCACGTAGAATATTGCAGGCTGTCACCAGAAGCTTGCAGTTGCGCCTTACTTGAAGGGAGTTGAGGCCCAGACAACCTAGGAGAAATTTGGTCGGGTATAAGAATGGATAGTAATTGCAGACTTTTTTATACATAAACCTAAGAAATGCTTTTTGAACCTTTTTTAACATCAAGGTATACAAGGCCTCTGAAGGATTCCACACAATGCTCCAACCTCGAGTTTACTACGGACAAGGACAGTATACAGCGATTTAATAGCTGTGGGGTTGTTAAAATCTCGAGCATTCCTCGTGATAAACCCGAGGCGTCTGTAACAGTTGGCGGCTAGTTCCTTAATGTGGTCATGGAAAGTGAGCCGCGTGTCGAAGACTACGCCAAGGTCTTTTACAGTAGTTACGCGGGCTATAACTTCAGTTCCCAGCATATACTGAGCGTGAAGTGGCGTCAGAGAACGAGTGTAGGTCATAACGCAACATTTTGGCACGTTGAAAAATAGCTTGTTCACAGCACTCCAATGCACCACAGCATCTATGTCCTCCTGCATTGCCTCGCAATCCGCCATACCCTCCACCCCGTATATGAGCTTCAGGTCGTCTGCGTAAAGAAGACAACTGGTATATTTCAGTACTGACTCAAGGTCGTTGATCATGATACCAAAGAGAAGCGGGCCGAGAATGGAACCTTGGCTGACACCTGATCGGGTTGGATAGATCGAGGATACGAAGCAACCATGTCGTACAAATTATTGTCTGTCACGCATATAGCTCGCAAACAATTTAAGAAGTCTCGGGGAGAATCCAATATGACACAGCTTACTAAGCAAGATATCATTATCAACTTGATCAAAGGCCTTTTTAAAGTCGAAGTAGAGGACATCAACTTGCTTACCCTTATCTAGGAGACCAGAGATAATGCTCGAGACAGTCAAGAGATTAGTGTCGATTGAACGCTTTGGTCTAAAGCCATGTTGCGAGTCGCTTAGAAAAGGTTTAAGTTGGGGAAATAGCAATTTTTGCAGAATGGACTCAAAAAGTTTAGCCAATGTTGAAAGTATAGCTATAGGTCGGTAGTTGTCAATCCGAGACGTGCCAGTAGATTTAGGGATAGGCGTTACACGCGAAAGCTTCCATCGGCTGGGATACTTGCCGGTAGTCAATGACAGATTCAGAATGTGACAAATAGGAAGGATGAGGTAGTCTTTACATCCTTTTATTACATAAGGAGGGATATTGTCTGGCCCCACTGAACTACGAGGCTTTAGTCGCCTGATGGCTGCTTCCACGTCCCATGGGGTTATAAAATCAAGGTGCACATAATTTGCGGAACCTGATTTATCATCGCTATTCGCGGCATGGTGGTCTAGCAAAGGGGCATTGGGTAAGAAAACGCTAGAGAAAAACTTTGCGAAGGCCTCAGCTACGTCACTACCTTCGTACTCTTTTCCGTCATAATGAAGACACGATTCAAAACCACCTTTTAAGAATAGTTTCATATAAAAATTTGGGTTTATTGCCGAAAAGGTAAAAATCACAACAAGTTTTTTTTATTCAGAACGATAAATTAGTTATCTATCCTGGATATTTACAATTTAAAAAAATATTACTAAGCAGCAAATTTAATCTTGTTTTTAAAAATGTATACATATTGGGCACATCCGATACAAAAAGTAGGTACCTTGAATGAGATTAGCCCGTGTGCTCGTGATACATTAGCAAAAAAATATTTTGTTTTAATTACATTAATTTGTTTTTCTAAGACATATATAGTAAATATTATATGTAAAAGCATGTTAACAATCATTATTTAAGGTAGTTAATGAAGCGAAATAGGATGCGTTCGGAGATTTACGTTTGTTACGCCGACGTAAAGATATATTTTAAGCTACTGTTTGTATGAGAAGTGCCCAACATGCATATATTTTTAGAAACCAGATTAAATGAACTTTTTGAAATAATAATAATAATTTGAAAATGTTCACGAAATTTAACTAATTTACCTCACTGAATAAAAAAACTTGTTGTGATTTTTACCTTTTCGGCCATTACACCCATATTTTTATATAGAACTATCCAAAAGTAACATAAAAAATGAATTTCTGATATTTGTTTTACACGGAAACGATACCAAACACGTCCTGGTAGACTTAACTGACCAGCAATAAAGAAAGAAAAGAGGGATACTTGGCCGTATTCACTCCGCTCTCCCGCCTGACAGCGGACGAATCTGACTTCCCTCCACATCTGAAAATAATCACCGTGGAACACTCTATCTGTTGTAGAAATTTCATGCTTGTAACCCGATGCGCACAATTATGTTAGAAAACAGCGGACTAACAACTCTACCATAATGAGGACTTATTCCTTTTAAAAATTATTATTTTCATATCATGAAAACTATATGGATAATTTCAACCAACTTTTTGAAGTGAATTTTCCTTTTCCCTGAGTTTTAAAAAGTAAAATAGCTATTTCATGCTTTCTTTGCGTGCAGTCGAAAATAAGTTGAAAGAAAAATCGATTTCTGCGTGCATTTTGTAAATTACGAGTAGTTTTTGAAATAAAAATTATCAATGAAAAATTCAAACTGCAGGTTTTAAATAGGTACATACTCGCAATTGCCCTGCAATGGCCCTGTTATGTTAGTAACATCATGTAACATTGATAATATCTTAAGAGACATGTTTGATCCTACATAGTATCACTAGTTACATAGTATAAAACAAAGTCGCTTCCTGCTGTCTATCTGTCTGTCTGTCTGTCCCTATGTTTGCTTAGATCTTTAAAACTACGCAACGGATTTTGATACGGTTTTTTTCAATAGACAGAGTGATTCAAGAGGAAGGTTTAGTATAAAAATGATAAGATGGTGATGAGCCTTAAAGCTATAAATCATAATAGGATTACTCTTGATAAATCCATCCAGTTGATCCAGGAGATGTTATGTGAAAATATAGAAGTTCAAAATCTCGCTGTAGGATTCGCGTAGTTTGTCTACCACCTAGGTTTCCTACACAGAAAAAATACCTAGTGTTGGCACGTGCGTCATTGTATTTCCAAACCGTTTTATTTTATCCTTATGATTTGTGCTGTTCAGTATTTTGATACGGGTAAAAATACCAATTTGTACTTGGAATGGACCTCTAGTGGCAGACGGACAGTAATTGGGTCCCGTTTTTTACCCTTTGGGTACGGAACCCTAACAACCACCAAATATGCGGTTTATTTTACAAAACGGACCAGACAGACAGACACAGACAGACAGACGGACGGACAGCCGAGTCTTAGTAATAGGGTCCCGTTTTTGCCCTTTGGGTACGTAACCCTATAAACTTGTCTTGCATCACTGGGCTAAAAAGCCACACATCGGGCGATAAAAATCATTAAAATAAGTAATAAACAGTTAAACTAAAACGAAAGAAACTGTTCATAATTTAAATTTATTAGTGCTGCTGTCGTATTTTTGCTATTTAAATATGAATTACGCATGTCAGTATTAAGTTATTGTGTGCCCTTACAGGGCGTCATGGTCTGACCAATCACTGCATGTAACACCTTAATCTGAATGCACCTGACTTTACAACTCAATAAAGAATATAAAAATACGTAAAATACAAATTTAAGTAGTTTGTCGCCAAACCGTAACGTTTATTGGCGAGAATAAATAAAACAAATGTCTGCCTGTAAACTGGCAACAACTCAACATCAGGCAAGCTCAGAGTAAGGTCTCCTTCAAGCGCATGTTGCGCAAGCATCTTTTGGACAGTCTCTCTTCCTAACTCTCTTCGAAATATTTTACTTTTGGTACATAATATATGTAAGTATATTATATAAAGTATTCGTTTAAGTTTATGGTAATTAATTAATTATATATACATTTTTATATATATCTTTAGGTAATTGATTCGTGTTGTTATTACTGTTTGTCTGTAATCTTTGATCCTGCACCGACAACATATTTCTGTTTAACCCAGTGGTTGACTGGTAGAGAATGCCTAAAGGCATTAAGTCCGCCATTTGTACTTTTACTTATGTATTTTGTGCAATAAAGTTTAAATAAATAAATAAATAAATAAACTGTTCATGAATAAATAAAGGGTATTATCTATGCGGCGTCAGTTTTCCCAGTGGAAAGTGGCCCTTTTCCCGTTTTCCCGCGGATTTCCCGTCACGCCCGCATGTCGCTCAATCACTCGCCCATCTGTGCGCAAATCGCATTTCCCAGTTTGCAAATAAGATACACTTGTCGTAAGTATGCGCGTGAGCATTGCTTTCCATCGCAGTGGATGCGGGCGGGGCATTTGCCGTGAAAATCAAAGGAATATGGTATTTTTTTGGCTCCTTATCCTCTATGATCAAACATGTTTCGTAACATATTATCAATATAAGTCCCATTGTGATTTATTAGTATTTGTTTGAAACCTACAGTTCGAATTTTTCTTACTTTTTGTTTTAAAAGCTGCCTACTCGAAATTGACAAAATTCACGCAGAAAACTGGTTTTTCTATAAAAGCCTGAGATAACTATGTTACTATCTAGAGCTCAGGGAAAAGTATCAAGTATTCCCATCAAAAAATTAAGATGTTTCCGGATAAGGCCTCTTAAGAAGTTTTCGGAAGAAAGTGTACCTATACTTACAGTGCATGAGCTGTCGAATATGATTTGAGTTACCTGTTTCGCTCGGTCTTACGGGATCCATATAAAAACCTCCGTTTTCACCCAATCCCGAGTCGCGATCTGAGAGCTCACGATCTGTACAGTACATGAGCTGTCAGAATCTGTTTCGAGTATTAATTATACCTGTCTCGCTCGCTCTTACGCGATTCAGATAAAAAAAACTCTATTTTTAGTTTACCCAAACCCATAGGAACACAGCAGCACCCCTGCCAAGTTAGTAAAAAGATCACCTCGGTTAGGTTACCATGATGCCCGTACAAGGCGGGAAAAAAAAAACATTTTTACTTTTTTTTTATGTGAAGGAAAAAAAAATTTTTTTTATTGGAATGAGGGGTTTATTCATGTAAACAAACATGTAAACCAAATTCAAGATTTTTTTAATATCATCATTCCTCATTCAAGCATTTTGAAAATGTTCATCCATTTTCCATTTGAGAACAACTACTGCCATCTGTCGGAGATTTGAAGAACTTCCGCTAACTCCGTGAAGCTGAGCCCGCGTGGTGGTGAAGTTAGATTCACATCCTTAGTGTTCCCAATTGTATTACACAGATGGCGCTTTCCTCAATAACTTTACAATGTTTAGCAAGATAGCCAGGTTCATCGCAACTAAGTAACTAACCATTAAAGGTCGCGATGCCATGATAAACCAAAAACCACTACACAGTATAAAACTACGTCGCTTCTGTTTGTCTGTCTGTCTGTCCCTATGTATGCTTAGATCTTCAAAGCTACGCAACGGATTTTAATAGACGGAGTTATTCAAGAGAAACGTTTATATCGACGGTTAAAAGCGGAAACGTTGTAAACGCCAATGAATTCCCTTGGCGTTTACAGCGTTTCCGCTTTTTGCATAGTATACATATAGAGAAATATTACATATTGCATATATATTATATATTACATATTGGGTAATTTTAGAGGTTTCTAATTGCGGCCGTGCGAAGCAGGGCCAGATCACTAGTAATAAATAAAATAAACAGTATTGGGTAAAATAATATTAGGTATATTTATTCAAAACATATTTACATCCCTCATTGCGAAAACTAATATGGTAGGTACTTAATCTAGATTTCACATTTTAATTGATACTGGCAAGAAAGTTACTTCATGGATATGGATATAACATTTTCATCTCTCCTGTTCAGAAAGTGTAATTTTCATAAGTAGATAGCCGGGTGGAAAATAGCTTTTCCATCCCTAGGGTGGAAAGTAATTTTTTTTTAATTGCCACGGAGTCAAAGATAAGTGCCATCTAGATGCACGTCGTGACCAACTCAATTAGGTACAATCTAGTCGGCCGTGGTGAGTGGCCATTGAAAAAATGTCTCCAAAAGTTATATATATGCAAGCTTAATTTATTTACATCTAATTATTAAATATAAATATATATTTGTCGGAGACGGTCATGAGTACGGCAGCTCAACGAAGCCGGCGCGCCATTGGAAGGCGACAGTAGCGCCCCCTTGAACCTGTTTTGGCGCGCTAGACAGAGTCTTGGCGGTTCACTCAGCGAACGCCCACCGACACTTCACTCTGGGCCACCGTCGAGTGCACTACTGCCTTGGAACTGTCCCGTTTCGTTGTGCTATACCAAGTTTAGAGTCAGTGTTATAACCCTGCAATGTGCCTAGTGTTAATTTAATAAAGACTATTCTGTTCGAGACTTCGATAACTTAGCTTACGGACCTCTGTGCTAGGAACTGTTATTTTGTGCTTCATTGTATAAGGAATAAATCAAGTTAATTGTATCTGAAGTGTTTCATCTCGCTCGAACTACCTCCTCGTCCACAACTATATCGAATAGCTCAACTAATGTGCCACACACACCACACCGGCCATCCGACTGACCTGTCCCCGACATATTCATAATACATATATATAATTATGTCCCTGATTTATTGATAGAATCGTACATTTAGATAAAAAACAAAATAGAAACCATTGGATTTGTTTTTTTTTTTAATGTTGGCGGTAGGTACGTATATGTCGGGGATGGTCCGATATAGGTGTTAAAAGGTTACCTCGTCAAATAGTTTTTTTTTTATTAAAAATAATAATAATGAAAGTTTGCAATAGAAAAAGCGGGAACACGGGATTAAATATAAATACCGTGTCTTTTATTAATTATTGGTTAAAAATGACATGGAAATTAATTTAACACACTCATGACATGTGCGTGTAGTATTTTATTTTCCTCGCAGTCGAAATGAAAAGTAGAGTGTTTAACTCGGGTGAAATTACCCATTTCACCCTCGAACTATTGGCGCTCTCACTTCGTTCGAGCGCCAGAAATATCTCGGGTGCAATGGGTCACTTTCTACCCTTGGTTAACAATCTACTATTAATACTATAATGGAGCTTCCAAACGTCCTTCTCTGACACCATACGCTAGAGCAAAATGCAAATAAGCCGCCACAAATTGAAGCAAAACATGGCCCCTTGAGGCTCCCAAAATATCTATACTGCGTTACGTACAACCAATTTGATTTCTAGGCCACTATACATAGAACCTTGTCACAATGACAATGATATGAGATTTCAAGCGGCTTTCATATTGACGTTCACTGTGACAAGGTACGAAATGACCTAGGAATCAAATTGATTGACTGTACGTAATAAAAATACACAAATAAATTGATACTATTTCATACCACAAACCGCAAACGGTTATTCATCATCGGTACTTATTCCACTTAAGTTACGCAAGTCTAAAATTCTGGCTGTTGAAATATCAACAGATGGGTTTACTATAGGGAATGCAAACCGGTAAATTTTTATATGGAAATTATCTGATTACCGGTAAATTACTGGTAATTTTCATAGAAAAAATTACCGGTTTTCATTTCCTAGTTTACTGTAGTAGATGCGTTTCGTAGTCGCTGTTGTTGCATGTTGATGAGGTAAGTAGCCGTCAGTTGTGTTTGTAGGTGAACACCTCGTAGTCGCGCACAGTGAAGTTGTACTCGTGCGCGAGCGAGCCCGAGGCGTCGGGCGCGCCGTACGAGTGCAGGTTGCTGTAGCTGTCGCTGTTGGTGTTGCAGTTGTTGGTGAGGTAAGTAGCCGTCAGTTGTGTTTGTACGTGAACACCTCGTAGTCGCGCACAGTGAAGTTGTACTCGTGCGCGAGCGAGCCCGAGGCGTCGGGCGCGCCGTACGAGTGCAGGTTGCTGTAGCTGTCGCTGTTGGTGTTGCAGTTGTTGGTGAGGTAAGTAGCCGTCAGTTGTGTTTGTAGGTGAACACCTCGTAGTCGCGCACAGTGAAGTTGTACTCGTGCGCGAGCGAGCCCGAGGCGTCGGGCGCGCCGTACGAGTGCAGGTTGCTGTAGCTGTCGCTGTTGGTGTTGCAGTTGTTGGTGAGGTAAGTAGCCGTCAGTTGTGTTTGTAGGTGAACACCTCGTAGTCGCGCACAGTGAAGTTGTACTCGTGCGCGAGCGAGCCCGAGGCGTCGGGCGCGCCGTACGAGTGCAGGTTGCTGTAGCTGTCGCTGTTGGTGTTGCAGTTGTTGGTGAGGTAAGTAGCCGTCAGTTGTGTTTGTAGGTGAACACCTCGTAGTCGCGCACAGTGAAGTTGTACTCGTGCGCGAGCGAGCCCGAGGCGTCGGGCGCGCCGTACGAGTGCAGGTTGCTGTAGCTGTCGCTGTTGGTGTTGCAGTTGTTGGTGAGGTAAGTAGCCGTCAGTTGTGTTTGTAGGTGAACACCTCGTAGTCGCGCACAGTGAAGTTGTACTCGTGCGCGAGCGAGCCCGAGGCGTCGGGCGCGCCGTACGAGTGCAGGTTGCTGTAGCTGTCGCTGTTGGTGTTGCAGTTGTTGGTGAGGTGAGTAGCCGTCAGTTGTGTTTGTACGTGAACACCTCGTAGTCGCGCACAGTGAAGTTGTACTCGTGCGCGAGCGAGCCCGAGGCGTCGGGCGCGCCGTACGAGTGCAGGTTGCTGTAGCTGTCGCTGTTGGTGTTGCAGTTGTTCGAGATGAGCAGGTCCGCGCCGGCGCCGAATATTGGGCCGCAACTGGAAATAGAAAATGCTAGAATTTAAGCAGCAGAGTACAATTAGGATCAGATATGTCAGTGCAAATTATGCGGTCATTATTATCGGAACATGATTCGCATAGTCAAGGCGTTAGAGTGCGTGTATTCATATTTGTGTACACCTCGTTCGCTATAATATATTATCTGATGGCGACTGTACATGGCATGAGCCATCAGAAGAAATCGGCCATTTCTATGAAGAAATGGCTGATTTCTTCCGTGGCTATATCCTATCGGAACAAGAGGTGTGTTATTAGTTTTATTGGAATTTTTATGTTCACTTTCTGCTGATCTGAATGATCGACGATTGGCAGACAATACAGCAGTATTACTACTCACTCGGGGTGGTAGCAGAGCGCGACCGCCCTCTTCAGCAGCGGGTGGCGCGCGGGCGGCGGCGCGAGCGCGAACAGGAAGGCGCGCTCGGCACAGTAGAGCAGTACTACTCACTCGGGGTGGTAGCAGAGCGCGACCGCCCTCTTCAGCAGCGGGTGGCGCGCGGGGGGCGGCGCGAGCGCGAACAGGAAGGCGCGCTCGGCACAGTAGAGCAGTACTACTCACTCGGGGTGGTAGCAGAGCGCGACCGCCCTCTTCAGCAGCGGGTGGCGCGCGGGGGGCGGCGCGAGCGCGAACAGGAAGGCGCGCTCGGCACAGTAGAGCAGTACTACTCACTCGGGGTGGTAGCAGAGCGCGACCGCCCTCTTCAGCAGCGGGTGGCGCGCGGGGGGCGGCGCGAGCGCGAACAGGAAGGCGCGCTCGGCACAGTAGAGCAGTACTACTCACTCGGGGTGGTAGCAGAGCGCGACCGCCCTCTTCAGCAGCGGGTGGCGCGCGGGGGGCGGCGCGAGCGCGAACAGGAAGGCGCGCTCGGCACAGTAGAGCAGTACTACTCACTCGGGGTGGTAGCAGAGCGCGACCGCCCTCTTCAGCAGCGGGTGGCGCGCGGGGGGCGGCGCGAGCGCGAACAGGAAGGCGCGCTCGGCACAGTAGAGCAGTACTACTCACTCGGGGTGGTAGCAGAGCGCGACCGCCCTCTTCAGCAGCGGGTGGCGCGCGGGCGGCGGCGCGAGCGCGAACAGGAAGGCGCGCTCGGCACAGTAGAGCAGTACTACTCACTCGGGGTGGTAGCAGAGCGCGACCGCCCTCTTCAGCAGCGGGTGGCGCGCGGGGGGCGGCGCGAGCGCGAACAGGAAGGCGCGCTCGGCACAGTAGAGCAGTACTACTCACTCGGGGTGGTAGCAGAGCGCGACCGCCCTCTTCAGCAGCGGGTGGCGCGCGGGCGGCGGCGCGAGCGCGAACAGGAAGGCGCGCTCGGCACAGTAGAGCAGTACTACTCACTCGGGGTGGTAGCAGAGCGCGACCGCCCTCTTCAGCAGCGGGTGGCGCGCGGGCGGCGGCGCGAGCGCGAACAGGAAGGCGCGCTCGGCACAGTAGAGCAGTACTACTCACTCGGGGTGGTAGCAGAGCGCGACCGCCCTCTTCAGCAGCGGGTGGCGCGCGGGCGGCGGCGCGAGCGCGAACAGGAAGGCGCGCTCGGCACAGTAGAGCAGTACTACTCACTCGGGGTGGTAGCAGAGCGCGACCGCCCTCTTCAGCAGCGGGTGGCGCGCGGGCGGCGGCGCGAGCGCGAACAGGAAGGCGCGCTCGGCACAGTAGAGCAGTACTACTCACTCGGGGTGGTAGCAGAGCGCGACCGCCCTCTTCAGCAGCGGGTGGCGCGCGGGCGGCGGCGCGAGCGCGAACAGGAAGGCGCGCTCGGCACAGTAGAGCAGTACTACTCACTCGGGGTGGTAGCAGAGCGCGACCGCCCTCTTCAGCAGCGGGTGGCGCGCGGGCGGCGGCGCGAGCGCGAACAGGAAGGCGCGCTCGGCACAGTAGAGCAGTACTACTCACTCGGGGTGGTAGCAGAGCGCGACCGCCCTCTTCAGCAGCGGGTGGCGCGCGGGCGGCGGCGCGAGCGCGAACAGGAAGGCGCGCTCGGCACAGTAGAGCAGTACTACTCACTCGGGGTGGTAGCAGAGCGCGACCGCCCTCTTCAGCAGCGGGTGGCGCGCGGGCGGCGGCGCGAGCGCGAACAGGAAGGCGCGCTCGGCACAGTAGAGCAGTACTACTCACTCGGGGTGGTAGCAGAGCGCGACCGCCCTCTTCAGCAGCGGGTGGCGCGCGGGCGGCGGCGCGAGCGCGAACAGGAAGGCGCGCTCGGCACAGTAGAGCAGTACTACTCACTCGGGGTGGTAGCAGAGCGCGACCGCCCTCTTCAGCAGCGGGTGGCGCGCGGGGGGCGGCGCGAGCGCGAACAGGAAGGCGCGCTCGGCACAGTAGAGCAGTACTACTCACTCGGGGTGGTAGCAGAGCGCGACCGCCCTCTTCAGCAGCGGGTGGCGCGCGGGCGGCGGCGCGAGCGCGAACAGGAAGGCGCGCTCGGCACAGTAGAGCAGTACTACTCACTCGGGGTGGTAGCAGAGCGCGACCGCCCTCTTCAGCAGCGGGTGGCGCGCGGGGGGCGGCGCGAGCGCGAACAGGAAGGCGCGCTCGGCACAGTAGAGCAGTACTACTCACTCGGGGTGGTAGCAGAGCGCGACCGCCCTCTTCAGCAGCGGGTGGCGCGCGGGCGGCGGCGCGAGCGCGAACAGGAAGGCGCGCTCGGCACAGTAGAGCAGTACTACTCACTCGGGGTGGTAGCAGAGCGCGACCGCCCTCTTCAGCAGCGGGTGGCGCGCGGGGGGCGGCGCGAGCGCGAACAGGAAGGCGCGCTCGGCACAGTAGAGCAGTACTACTCACTCGGGGTGGTAGCAGAGCGCGACCGCCCTCTTCAGCAGCGGGTGGCGCGCGGGGGGCGGCGCGAGCGCGAACAGGAAGGCGCGCTCGGCACAGTAGAGCAGTACTACTCACTCGGGGTGGTAGCAGAGCGCGACCGCCCTCTTCAGCAGCGGGTGGCGCGCGGGCGGCGGCGCGAGCGCGAACAGGAAGGCGCGCTCGGCACAGTAGAGCAGTACTACTCACTCGGGGTGGTAGCAGAGCGCGACCGCCCTCTTCAGCAGCGGGTGGCGCGCGGGCGGCGGCGCGAGCGCGAACAGGAAGGCGCGCTCGGCACAGTAGAGCAGTACTACTCACTCGGGGTGGTAGCAGAGCGCGACCGCCCTCTTCAGCAGCGGGTGGCGCGCGGGCGGCGGCGCGAGCGCGAACAGGAAGGCGCGCTCGGCACAGTAGAGCAGTACTACTCACTCGGGGTGGTAGCAGAGCGCGACCGCCCTCTTCAGCAGCGGGTGGCGCGCGGGCGGCGGCGCGAGCGCGAACAGGAAGGCGCGCTCGGCGGGCAGGTACCCGCCGGCGCCGCCCCCGCTCCACGCCGTCTCGCTGAACCCGCCGATCACCTCGCCGCGGGTCAACTGAAAAAGGAAGAGTCCCTCCGTTACCATAACTTACTATTAATGCTGACAGACACTACAGACAACTCATGAAGTGAGCCCATCTTACCTGTACGAGTACTAACACGGGCGCCACGTTGTCGCACTGCTTGTGGAAGGCGGCGGCGCTGTACCCGTGCACGGACGCCCGGAACACTAGCCGCCATTGTTGCTTGGCATTACCGCACCTAAGAACACGAACTTCATCATTGTATAGAAAACTACCGCGAGTTTCAAACGAAACGGGTTTACTCACGTCGTAAATGTCAAATATCGCTTGACATGTTTCGAATCAGTTCGCGATTCATCATCAGGAGAGCCGGTTTTTGGGTTCTTGACTCCACGCGATTTTCTTCGCGATATTCGACTTTTACGACGTGAGCCCGTTTTGTGAATATTTTAATGATCATTTTATCTGTCTCGCCACGCGTGTGACAAGGCCTGTAACCTGTTACCAAAGTTGTACCGTTCCCGAAAGTTCATCAGATCAGCTCGGCGATAGGTACCAAATTATTGTATTGTCACGTGTACTACATATACATGCAAAGTTTCATGTCGATAAGACAATTACAAGTCGGTCAAAAACTTCCAAGATTTGATTACACTGTTACAAACAAAGTTAGTTACAAGTGAAGTTATAAAAAGCGTGTTGAAATGGGTTTTTACCAGTTGTTGATAACGGCCTGATATGCGCTCTTATCTTGCTGCAGGATCACGGAGCCGGCGAACATATTCACAGCCAGTCTGAAAGGCGACAAAATATACTTATTGAATTGACCCAGTGAGCAAAGCGTCTCTGTTTCAGCTTGGCCTAAAATTCTTTCGTATGTCCGAATTTCGGATGTTCAGATGTGATGACACATTGGCGGAGATGTGGGGAGGACAATTTAAAACATAATTAGCCATTTCCAAACTGACTTGCGAGCCAATAAGTATTACTTTTTGTACAAGTACCTATGTATATCGTTGTCTAGTACCCATAACACAAGCCTCTTCCTTAGCTTAATTTGGGACTAGATCGATTTGTGTGAGGTTTTGTCTGATATATTTATTATTTATTAAATTAAATATGCAGGAAAACAGATCGTGAGAAAAAGCTAAAATATCAAGTAGAAGGTAACAATAGGCGGTATCTTCGATGACTCAGTTCAAGTCGGCTCCACCTCCTCCGCGCACACCTGTCTGGTAGTGTGGTGACATACCGCGGCCTGGTGGAGTCGTGCGGGTGGTGGTGCGGCGCGGTGAGCGCGGCGCGCCGGTAGCGCTCCAGCGACAGCTCCATGGGCACCGCGCCCGTCGGCTCCACCTCCTGCGCGGACACTGTCTGGTAGTGTGGTGACATACCGCGGCCTGGTGGAGTCGTGCGGGTGGTGGTGCGGCGCGGTGAGCGCGGCGCGCCGGTAGCGCTCCAGCGACAGCTCCATGGGCACCGCGCCCGTCGGCTCCACCTCCTGCGCGGACACTGTCTGGTAGTGTGGTGACATACCGCGGCCTGGTGGAGTCGTGCGGGTGGTGGTGCGGCGCGGTGAGCGCGGCGCGCCGGTAGCGCTCCAGCGACAGCTCCATGGGCACCGCGCCCGTCGGCTCCACCTCCTCCGCGAACACACAGCTGTCTGCAAAGGTGACAAGGCACATTAATAAATCGTTTTAGTATCAGGACACACGTTTTTAGTTCTGCAGTACAGAGGACGCGCGTCTCGCAAATTCACGATGTGAAGATCGTTTAATAAACATAACGAAAGATCCTTAAACCTTATTATCGGGTACTGGATCGGTAAGTATCAACGAGGCACTTTAAGTTGGCAAAAAACAAAAGACTTTCACAGGCATTGATGTAGGGAGAGGACCGGAGGACCTGTCCCAGCTTTTTTTTTTTTTAAAAGCATTAAATTCATGTTTTCGAAGACAAATATAAACCACCTCACAAGGTGCCCAGCAGCACGGCGACACATCAAATTGTTGCCTCGGTTCAAAATATTTTGTAGCCACAATCAGTTCCATATCCTAGATCCAGGCTGGTCTTTGAAATCACACTCATGCCGTGTGATTTTCACGAGGGCTCAGTGGAATCACACCATGCGGCCTCACCTAAGAGCAGTCTAGATAGACACTGACCTATAAGCAGCAGCCGCACATGCGTCATGAGCGGCGACAGATGGTGGCAGACCCTGGCTCTCTCCTCTTCCGTCCAGTGCGCACACGGCTGCGTCACGCCGGCACGCTGCTTCGCCCAGGCGAGCGCGCAGCGCCATACTTCCTCCTCCTCTAAACACAGCTGGGAAGTAATAAAATATAGATGAAATTCATTGCCGAGTGTGACTTCTCTGTGCTCTTTATTCCCTAACCACCGACCTGACATTCTATATGCTACACATTTTATCCCAATGGCACTTAAGTAGGTACTTAGATACTTACTACCTACTGGAATGCTTTAAAAAAGCAAAATTAAAGCGATTGCTTAAAGACTAGGTATTAGGTACCATGTACCGTAATGTGCTACAATTTTATATAAAACGAGTGCCAGTTTGTACAACAGTAGGTACATATTTGCAAAAAAATACATGTCAGTCACGTCATCGTATGATACGACAGCTCAAAGGCCTTTTTCGAGACGCTGGTCGAAATGGCCCAGAATGAGATGATGATAACGGTTATATATGGGACTTCCGGGCTACGGGAATCAATCGCAACATGGCGCTCTTGTCCCACAGGAAAGTACTCACGAAGTCTGAGGAGATGAGCTTGATAAGTGCGTCCTTGGGTAGGTTCAGGAAGGCGTTGGTGCGCACGCAGTCGGCGGCGTGCTCCCCGATGAAGGACACGCAGCGCTCCAAGAATGACGTGGCGCTTTTGCCTCCTACAAATCAATAGAGTACGTAGGTACTCATTACAATTTATTATTATTATTTTCGCTTGGGCCTTTTGTGTGCCGCATCGACCAAAATTGATCTATTGTGGCAGCCCTGTCTTAAAGCTCACTGCTGAGGCCCGTTGAGTCCAGGAATTCCCAGATTCTTTGGGCCGTGAGTTGTTGTATCTCCTCTGGGGGCACAAAGTGTTGCCCTAAGTGGATACTTCTTTTGTGCAAAAGTGGTCCACAGGAGCAGAGGATATCTGGGGGCACGGTAGTGCCCCCGCCAAGACGAACAAAAAAGAGGCGGGGCACTACCTACCTTTTCTCGAACCGTTTCGTCTCATTTTCAAACCCTCATAGCTTCGTCCCAGTTAACACCAGAGCGCCCAAATTCACAGGTTAAGATGCAGTTAGGGAACATATGAAATGTACTAAATTTCACTGATGTAGGTTGTATACTTTAGGTTTTATTAGTACCTAAAATACGCCGATTTTGCCACTCACTTATACACTGACGTATCAAAACCTCTGGGGTACTTCCCGATGACCTAGAAAGCTGAAATTTGGTATGTAAGCTAGTATTAGCACACAAACAACAAAATAATTCTTAAACTTGGAACTTTTACCCCCCAACCCCTTCACCTAGGGGATGGAAGTTTGTATGAGACTTCTGCAAAATTTGATACTAGAGGTCTGAAAATTGATATAGGGACTCCTTGTTATAAAGTAAACACATAATATTCTGGGATTTTTAGAAAATCACCCTCCCACCCTTTAAATAAGGGGATGGAAGTTTGTATGGGGTTCCCATAATAGGGGATAAAAGTGTTTATTATATATGGGGCTAAACGTAAGTATTTCTTAAATACACAATTATTACTACTTCAGTATCTACACTTTGACTTCGTATTTTAAATCTGGGGGCACGGTAGTGCCCCCGCCAAGGCGATCAAAAAAGAGGCGGGGCTCTACCTACCTTTTCTCGAACCGTTTCGTCTCATTTTCAAACTCACAACAGCCCAAAAAAAAAACTAGGGCACCTTACAAAAAGAAATGAGATCCCACCAAAACATTTCATGTAAAATTGGCGGCCAAGACTCACATGCTCATAACGCTTTCGCTGTAAAAAGTTATCAGATCCCAGGAAAAGCCAAGCCCCTAAGCCCTGACTTTACTAACCCTACACCTTGGTTTCAAAAGTATGGCTTGGCCGTTTCATAGTACCGTAAATAAGTCCAACGGACCGTCTGGCGCATTACGGTTTATATTTACGGTAACCTATGAAACGGCCAAGCCATACTTTTGAAACCAAGGTGTAGGGTTAGTAAAGTCAGGGCTTAGGGGCTTGGCTTTTCCTGGGATCTGATAACTTTTTACAGCGAAAGCGTTATGAGCATGTGAGTCTTGGCCGCCAATTTTACATGAAATGTTTTGGTGGGATACTCATTACAATACGCCTCAAACAGATATCGGAATATTGAGTGATGGGATTTCCATATCGATAAACTCAACTTCGTGATGAAGTCTATTCGTGGTAGTTTTTCGTGACGCAGTTTTCGTGATAAACCAAGTATTACCTATAGTTTGGTGTCGTTAGTTTTTCTTTGATCTTTGAAAACAACTTTCATCCCAATTCCCAATGTTCCCAGAAGGTTGTCTATAGGGAAGAGATTACAACAACTAATCATCATTACTTTGAAGAAGCTGTCATGAATAAATGTATTTTTAAGACAGATTGACAATTGCTCATGAAGATAATCAAACAAGCCGTTTGATTTTATTTGTTTGTCACAGAGTCACTATGAGTACCTACCTTCCAGCTCCATCATAGGATCAACTGTTTTGTCATTTTGATTTAATACCTTTGCGGCAATTGACTTGTAGGTAACCATACTTGTACATAACACCTGTACCATACTGAATGTGTTAAATATGATGCAATGCAAATAAAGAAATTAATTATAGTTATGTTATATAATATAAGTACATGTAAGTACCTATTCACCTGTATTTTAGACACTTTCTGAACAATTAATTTTCTACACTGCACCCACTTGAAGCATCTGTTTGGCCCTACAGTTGACTAGTAGAATGCGATTAGGCATTAAGTTCGCCATTTGTACTGACTTTTGTTTTGTGCAATAAAGTTTAAATAAATAAATATATATATTATATATCAATGGGCAGGCCACATAGCACGCAGAGCAGATGGCCGATGGGGCCGAAAAGTGCTCGAGTGGAGACCTCGGACCAGCAAGCGCAGCGTAGGACGTCCACCTACAAGATGGACAGATGACCTTATAAAGGTCGCCGGAAGGCGCTGGATGCAAGTCGCTTCCAACCGGTATATATGGAAGTCCAAAGGGGAGGCCTATGTTCAGCAGTGGACGTCCTATGGCTGAGATGATTGTTGTCTTTCATTATTATAGTAAAAGAATGTTGTACCCCTCCTTTTAAAAAAAATTCAGTCAAGTCTGCCTTGACCAAACTCACTATAAGTTTGGATCTGGTACCTAAGGTGTTACTTAAAATTAGATGCAAACTTGGTGTGACTTGTATGATTTATATATTGCATTTACCACCAGAGCCTTTTTTCTAAAACTACCAGTTGCCAAATTTTGCTTTGCTCACATCAAAGAAAATAACACATTTTACAAAACAAATATTGATTATATATGAACTCACACATTGAGTTGAACAGAGTGAATATTTCATTTCATTTATTTATATCAACCATGGTATTACAGGTGTTACAATTATAGATATAAGGTACATCATGGACCTTGTCAGGGTATAGCTAGCATATGAACTCGAGGCACTGGATGAAAGTCGATTGACACTTTTACAATCCGGCATAACATTTAACATTACCCTGGAAATTGACAGAGCCCGCCAGGCAAGGTTGTTCATAGCTACAGTTCACATAGAGGTGCGGGCTGACATACAAGTAGAAATTACGAGTACCTACTATGCAGGTTTAGGTTGTATTAGTAATTAATATTAAATAATTATATACATTCAAGACATAGCTCACAGAATTGCACAGTTAAGTTAGCAATGGGTAGGCCATGTAGCCCGGAGAATGGATGGCCATCGGGGCAGCAAAGTCCTAGAGTGGTGACCACATGTAGGAAAGCGCAGCATGGGATGGACTGACTAAATGGACAAATGACTGAAGGGTAAGAGGGAGTCAATGGATGCGGTCTGCACAGGATTGCACTGTGTGGCGAGCTATAGGGAAGGCCTATGTTCAGCAGTGGACGTCTGTGGCTGATAGATACATTCAAGGCACTGAATATTAATTCTGCTGGTAGGTACCGATTTCAAGTGCTACATAGTAAACATTGATCAACTGAGAAACTACAATAATGACAAATCAAACATGGAAAGGATAATAACAAGCACTTTGTTAAAATATGATAAAATACTAAAACGTTGCTCGTAAGGTTGCGCTTTAATATTTTGACTGCATATTAAAAAAACCTCGGTTTTGCTTTATTTTATTTTGCTAAGAGGTTCCATATTACGGCATATTTGTATAGATTGCTTATGAACATAATATTGATACTACACATATACCTGGGGGGACAAAATAAAAGGCAGTGTTACATATCTTAAATTTAATGAAGTTCGACCATGTCGGTATACCACTTGCTCTTACAAGGTAAAGGTGTAGATATACTTAAAACTTAGACACAGTAACGCACTTTACACCCGAGGAATGCTTATCCTTTTCACTTGTATTCACTTGGTAGCTTTATAAAATAATATAACCTAGAACTACACAGACGCGTTGGGGTTGACGTTTTGGATAAGCGTAATGTTGTCTCCTTTCATCATTATTCTCCCGATTTGCTTTCTATTTTTGGTCTTCATGTGCACCTCCTCAGCTTCATCCAAAACAATGTTCATGTATTCATCAAAGCCCACAATGTGGCCCTCGATCCGTAGATTTACGTTTTCGTACAACCAAACTTGCACTCGGCTTCTATTCTGCAGAAATCTGAAGATAAGGTTAATGGGTTGAACCATCACCTTCTGGACTTTCGGGGGTCCTTTGTATGCCATGTTTTATTTGGTATTCGTTTCCAAATAGTTAATTTTAACACAATTTGGCGGTGAAACCGGCGAAGCGCTGTCAAGAGGCGAAACGAACGAAGCCAAAATATGGCATAGACAAACAAGAACAAGATGGCCGACAATAGCGTAGCGTAGGGATGTGCTTTGGTTTCTTTCTTTACCGGTTTTAAAACTGTTTAAGATACGCGTTTACATGCTACAAAATATTTTTAAAAATAAAATTTAATAAGATTAATGTTATTAAATAAATAATATTATGGGACAATCATACACAAATCGACCTAGTCCAAAGACCTAGTCCCAAACTAAGCAAAGCTTATATGGGTAGGTACTAGACGACGATAAGTAGGTAATTTAAAATAAATAAATCTAAGTAATTTTATATATATATAGATATAGAAATAAAACTTTATTTCGTATATATTTTAATGTGGGAATGATATAATATCGCACTGTTAACGTAATTTTATTAGAAAATTCTGAACTGAACCCTCTAGACACCAAATGAAAAGTGTTAATTGTTAAAAGCCTGACCAATATATGAGGATTGTCAAGAGGGCGCTATTTATAAGATTTATATTGCAACAATTTTGCAACCAATCGCAACCACACTATAATGACATTAGTTTAAAATGTTTAAATATCTGTCAGTTCACTCAGTTCCACGATGTTAACCTCGTAATTTCATTTAATAGAAAGCACTCTTTTCCTGACTGTATTTCGTGTTGTAAACACGTGTACACTTTATTTATAATATTACGCTCATGACTGTGAATGGTTTTCGGCATTTTCTTAGGATATTTTTAAATATTTGTCTTTTTTTCTTGGTCTGAGCATAGTGAGCATTTTGTAGTGAATTATGTAAAATTTTAAGGATACCGTATTTATGTGTAAATTATACACTTTCGCCAAATGTTAACTTCTTAATTGTCAATAGTGACCATAGAACGAATTAAAGTATCATCATATTCTCAAAAAATCGCATATTTTTCGTTTTGTAATCCGAAAGTTGGTATTATTAGTACTAAGTTCTAGTAACAATATTAAAAAAAGTTGAAATTTATCGAGTGTTGTGAAACTTGTAAACTGCGCATATTTTTACTTTTGTCCGTCCTTGTCTCTGTATTTTTTTATGATTTATGCCGTTCTATAATAAAATATTAGTTAAAACAGCAAAAAGTGTGCGATGGCCGGGAATCGAACCCGGATCAACTGCTTGGAAGGCAACTATGCTGACCATTACACCACCATCGCATCTGATTAGCTTGTTGAAATTACGTGTTAAAACTAACGTATTTATTACCTGGTCGATCTTGGATATCCATAGCAGCTGCAAGCAAAGTGCATGCACTTTCCACGCTCAGAGTCGAGGTGACGTGATCCTCACATGCTGCCCGGAGATCCTCGACGCCCAAATCCGCTGACAATGTCATCATTTCAAAAACTCCCGAATCTTGCAGTAGAAGCTGTTAAAATTAAAATAATAAAAAATTATCCTTCCTTTTATTTTTAACTGTAGTTTTTATTATTGTAAATATGTTTTACGTGTTTATTTTAAAATTAACTATTTGACATCAGCAAATTATAATCTATAAACATTATAATATCCCATTCAGGTTAAAAAACTTTATTATTATTTATAGTTATGGAATTACATTACGTTTAGGTACTTGCAAAATGTTATGTCATTCGAACGAAACAAGTAATAACTAACATTCCGAATTTCACTGCACACGAGTTGAAAATATAATACGTAGTGACGTAGACTTAAAACATACATATTTTAAAGATATTATGTACAGAGAAAAGTAAAAAAATAAAATATGTAACATTGGTAATACGCGCCATCTTTCGGACATTTTTTGAACTCACTGAACACGGTATAATTAAGCTAACATACGAAACGACGCATCACTTTAGTTCTATTACTCGGCAACAGATGGCAATTAAGACAAAGCACGCGTTAGTACCGTGTCTTGGCAATAGATGGCGTGCAAAACAAAGCTCATACACCGTAATATTTTTTTGCAAATAATATTTTTAACTAAGATTTATGTACCTTGCCAGTATAGACATATTGTATGAAGAGCCGGAAAGTCTCAGGCTGGACGTGTGGCATGCGCACGGGCACGGGGGTGCCGGCAGAGGGCGACACCGTGCAGCCGGGGATGCGGCATACCTCGCCTCGCTTCGTGTTTTGGAAGCTCTTGCATCTAAACAAGAAATTAATTATGTTATGATACATGGCCCTTCACATTCTAGATTTGGCATTAGGCTCTTTTATTTTTCGGAAAATGTACGGATACCGTTCCACTTAGGACTGCTGTACCCGCGGGATTAAAAGCCAACGTGGTAAGCTGGGTATTAAAAGATGAACTTGCAAAAACGCTGTCAACGTTTTGATGAAAAGAATTGCATAGTTTTGATACTTTCTAGAAATGTTTATTTTGGTACAAGTCTTGTGAATCTTGTTTGCACGTCTACATTGCTAACTTATATAGGGAATGTGCACAGCGAAGGTGCTGCCAACTGGTGCCGCCAATCCGAATCTTTTACTGGACATTCGCATTGCTGCAGTAAAGACGTACTTAGTGAATAATAATTTTCCATCGTATTTTGTCGGAAAAGTTCGTTTTAGCATGTTTTCTTTATCAACTTTGGTGAAAAAGTTGAAATGGGAATACTTAAACGAGCTTACCCGACAAAATACAATTATTTACTACATCCTATAGTTCTTGTAGGTACTCGTATTATGAACTGCAGATTTGCATGTCCTATTTATGAATGAATTCGTTCTCGCGCTCTTCACGTTCTCTTGTAAAACGGAGGTGCTGTTCATTACTCGAAATTGACATTTACAGTGCTGCCACCTAGTATATAGTTCGTGCCCGATCCATAAAATCAGTGTAGAGTCAGACCACAATAACTCTTCCGAGCAAATTAACTCTCAAATACATAAAAACTAAGTATGGCTATATTAATTATTAGTACCTGCATATTTTTATTTCAAATTTACCCATACAAACTTTTATGTTGTTTTAATCCCTATAGAGCCCTTAGAGTAAGAATGTCAATAAACGCTGAATTACAGTATCAGTTACTGATTTGAATTACAGTATTTACAGTATGTAAACTCGCCAAATACAACGCAATAACCCTCCGAAATATCTTTTACAAATCTTTTGTAAATATTTTTATAAGTAGGTACAACACTGATCAAATCATGACATACCAAGATGTTTTTATTTATTTATATTAAATTAGCTAGAATCTAATACTAGTTTAAAGATTAAGAATAAAACACAAGTATCAAGACTAATTAGTGCCCTATCTTCAGTGTTGTGATGTTACATACCGATTTACAGATAAAAATCTAAAATTGCTGGGGCAAATATACTTTAGCCAGACTATAGGTACTCGATGCATCATTATTCGGTGTTACGCTTCACCCACTGCCCCCTAAAAGCTTTCAAACCTCATCGGCAAGGCTGATTGCCATTTCGCGTCCCCGCAACTATAACGAATTTAGCCCGAGTGCACTCGCTTGCAAGTTGCTTGCTACTTGACAAGCTACTCGCTCGACTGCACTAATTTGTGACTTTACTGTCTTTCCATACACTAAAGCGATGCGCCAAGTTTATGGAAGAACCGGGTTTTGTAACGAACGTAGCGGGAACATATTTATACTCGTAGATAGGTACCATATATAGTGACTCTGTTAGATGTAGATTCGAACATTGTTTTGAAATGGTTGTTAAATGTATTTTTTTACATTTTCAATAGCGGCTGCAAGCCGTTCCTATATCTTCACCATTTTAAAAATTTCCAAAAAAGTGAATGGTAATCGTAAATAATAATCTGTTTAATTATAGGACCTGTACCTACCTCTAGCACAACTGTCACACGCGATTATTTCTTGCGCGAGATAATTACCTGTCTCTTTCTGTGCAGTAATGTGAGAGAGTGACGGGTAGCGCTATGTCGTACGACAAGAGTCGCGATTCGCGAAGCATAGTTGTGCTAGATGCCTAGATGGGCTTGCTCACAAAATTTCACGAGCATCGGTCGAGAAATGCGGTCGATAGAGAAATGGAATACAGTGACGTTCTGCTGCCAATAACGGTACATTGCTTGGCTTCACAACTGCATGGGCAATTTATGAATGAATTCATTCATAATGACCACGGAACTCTGTAGGGTCATTCTACTTTTTAGTGCAGGTTTTTGGCACTAGTAGAAACGTGTTTGAAAAAAATATTGTGTAAAGATAAATACAGTTAGGTATTTCACTGTAAGTATGCAGAATTATATCTAAACAATTGCAATACACCGCCAGCAGCGAACTTTGTGCATATATTTTTCTGAAAATAAAGGTTTTGTCAACCAAGGTACGAAAATCATACCACTTTGTTACCAATCAAATTATTTTTATTGCGCAGCTTTAGTCACACATTACAACAACAAAAAAATAAAAAACGTTTTTTAGGAACGTAAATCTTTCTTTTTCATAACTTTAATTAGAAATTATCACTTATTAAGTCTTATAAATCACATTTAAAAGACAACTGTGTTACTGTTGTGCACTTTTGTTTCAAAATATTTGACATAACATGTATACGCGTAAAAATATCTTAGCAAAGTATTGAACATTGATAAATATTTATATTAGCTTGCATCTGATATACCTGTAATATAATTTAGAAACCAATTGTACAACTGAAATTGAAAAACCTCAATATAGAAATAGGGACATAATGGTAACACAGTTGTTCAACAGTAACAAAGTTGTTTCAATAGAACATCCTTTTTACAAAAAAATGCTTAATTGGTCTCTTAATTACAACAAACATTGTAAATAATAATTTTATTATTATTACTATAACCTTTTTGCTATATAGCACTTACATGGGCTAGGTTACATAAAAAATAATAATAATTACAATTAGTGTTTGATCACTTCCAAGGGATTAGTAAATACAAAGTTATCGCATTTTCCTTCTAAAAATCTTGGAGTATATCTTGTAATAGTTTGTAGAGCACGAATGCGGTCCCTTTATTAGCTGTAAGCGACCTACCATTATCTTTTGCTTTGGCGATGTTCATGTTCCGTTAAGTCTTTGACAACGGGTTTTGTTTTGTGGTACCTTTCCAAAGGCTTTTGTTTTGCTTGGTCTTCTCTATGAGGGTCTAGTTTTCATTTTTCTCGATACCGACGTCGTTTTCCGGCTGAAGTTAGTGACATCATGTTCTGTAAAAGATAAAAACATCGCATTATTATAAAAAAATACCGTCAGTATTCATAGTAAACCAGTAAATTAATATGATGTTGATAAACTATAAAAAAAAATACTTCGATACGAATAAATGTGTGTGGTTGACTGGTAGAGAATGCCTCATGGCATTAAGTCCGCCATTTGTACTTTTACTTATGTATTTTGTGCAATAAAGTTTAAATAAATAAATAAATAAATCAAGTTAAAGGTAGGTATATGTACAAATGTGTTACCATGTTTACAACTGCGTTACCACAGAGTAACGAAATTGTCCGGTAACACAGTTGTAAAATAACATGATATTACCTGATATTTACGAAATTACCTTGTGTTTTGCAAATCTTACAATATAACACAATTCTGTGACATGAATGCCACGTCTCAATATTTAAAACGTAAGGTAAAAGGTCAAAAACTTACCCTTTTGCCGAGTAACAAAATGCACACCGAATTAACACACACGATTCGATTCACAACATGGGGGCGTCAGAGTAGCGTCGCACGGTTTGCAGCGATTGTCCCCCACCCCGCAGTTGTTATTCACAACCAAAGAAATCGAGCCAGCGACCAGCGGTACTGCGATATCTAACAGTTTAATGAAAAAATACCAGTAACATAGTGGTACCGTACCATACCGGGTATATATTGTTTAGTAGGGACAAAACTATTTATTTTTATTTTTAGTAAACTAAACAGCTAAAAAATATAAAATGAAGACAAAGAAATGCGCGCATATTTAATAAACATAATAAGTTTTTTTTAGATTGGGCTGCTTTGAAAGAAAAATACTTTTTTTGGTTAAGTTTGATTGCACATAGTGTCGGGGACATGTTGCATTACTATGAAAAACAACTATGTTACCATGAAGCTCCACTTTGTGACCCTACATATTTTAAAATTTCCAAAATAAAACTATATTCAATGATCATTAAAGTTAAAGAAATAATGCGGCAATTTCACATATTGCGAACATTTTTATTTTATTTTATTTCAAAATGACAGCATTCCTAATTCACCAGCAGAAGGAAATCAGTGGTCATTTGGCTGCTGCACGCTCACTGAAGATGAAGTGTATAAGGCTCTAACACAATTAGATAGCACAAAAGGAGCCGGAATGGATGGTATACCACCTATCGTATTAAAAGAATGCGCAAATTTTTTGGCAAAACCTTTAACACTCTTATTTAACGAGTCTTTAGAGGTAGGCGTTTTTCCTTCTCAGTGGCAAGTTGCTAGAATAACACCTATCCATAAAAAAGGTGAAGTAGCGGAAATCTCTAACTATCGGCCAGTATCAATTCTACCAGCTGCAGGTAAGGTTTTTGAATCAATTGCATGTCCAAAAGAAAATATACTGGCATGTTAGGGAGCAACTTCATCCAGCACAACACGGATTTCTGCCTCGCAAGTCAACAACGAGCAACCTAGTGGGCTATGTTAACGATATCGCTGAAATATTAGATAAGTCAGGTGAGGTGCATGCAATTTATACCGACTTCAGCAAGGCCTTCGACCTAATCGATCATGACATCCTCATCAAAAAAATTGAGCACATGGGCATACACGGTTCTTTACTTCGGTGGTGTGAGTCATATCTGCGGAATCGAACTCAATTGGTTGCTTTACGTGGTTTCAAGTCTGAAGCATTAGACGTCCCCTCAGGTGTCCCACAGGGATCGCATATCGGGCCACTATTTTTCTTGATTTATATAGACGATCTGGCCAAAATAATATCGAGTAACTTTAAGATGTACGCCAATGACTTAAAGTTGTACCAAATAATAAATTCGAACGCTGATAGAAGTCTCTTGCAAGAAGATATCGATAAAGTGTCAAATTGGTGCAACCAAAACAATATGGTCTTAAATAGCTCGAAATGTTACCACATAAAGTTCACTCGAAAAAGGCATCCAGAGCCTACCACATATAAACTCGAAGGAATCCCACTGGCTGAAGTCACTAGCATACGTGACCTTGGAGTCACAATTGATGGTGCTCTCAGCTTTCGAGAACATATAGACGCAGTTGTTAAAAAAGCATCACAACTCTCCGGATTTGTGACTAGACAGACTAAATCTTTCAAAGACCCGAAAGTCGTGATACCAGTATACAATTGCTTAGTTAGGAGTATCCTTGAATATTGTTCAGTAGTGTGGAGTCCTGGCTATCAGGTACATTCCGATCGCATCGAACGTATACAACGACGATTTCTATATCATCTAGCCTTTGTTCAGAGGAAATGTAAAATGTTGTCATCATATGAAGCTAGACTTGAAAACTATAAAATGGAATCACTGTCAAGGAGACGTAAAATCTGTGACGTCATGTTCCTTTACAAAATATTACACGGTCTAGTCGACAGCCCAGAGTTTCTCGAGAACATTAAGATGGTTGTCCCTCGCGCAGGCAGTCGTCTGTGCAACAGAAAAGCTTTCTCCCTACCGCAATGTCGAACCAATATAGGCAAACATTCGCCTCTGTATAGGATGATTTCATCGTATAGTAGTATTAAGCACATAGATATATTTTCATGTTCTACAGCCTCATTTAAAAGTAAGCTTAAACTTAGTTTATTATAGTTTTTCTTTTAAGGACTTTTGTACCTATAGTTTTTAAATTCAAACTTAATTTAATAGTGTATTTAGTATTGTTTAAAGCACTCTTGAACTGTTTTCTTTATTTAAGCATGCTGTGTCTACTATTTTAGGGTGTACAAAAATGTAACCGATACATCATAAATTATGTTATGATAATTTTGTATTATCCAATTTGTGGACCATAAATAAAAAAAAAAAAATGTCAGTTTCTGATTTTCCTTACCGGGGGACACAAAAACCTGCACTAAAAAGTAGAATGACCCTGTAGCTCATAGTGCGTGTCATAAGAAGCAGGAGCAAGCCTTAGAGGGCTAGGGCCCCTAGGCACTAGACATTTGGGCCCCGAGGGTTGCCAGATCGAAGAAACATTATCGGGAGAAACAACATATTTTTCGGGATTTTGTGACTTTGGTCGGGAGGACAAAAATTGAATTAAAATATTAAAAACAACGTTGTTCACTGCCAATATAAATGTCTAGATAAATTAATACTAACAAAAAAAGCATAAAATAATAAATACCAAAATAAATAATGATCTTACACTAATCGACCTAGTCCCAAACTAAGCAAAATGAAATGGAATGATTTTCTCATTATTATAATTTATCTTTAATCTACAAAAATGTAATAAAAAGGTAATTTATTTATGTTACATATGGAAAAATTAACAGTGGTATATCCTTTTAAAATTATAGTATTATAAAATGAAATTGTTTTTCGGGTGATTTTGTACTTTGTCGGGAGTCGGGAGGACGTACAAAAAATCGGGAGAATCCCGCCAAATCCAGAACATCTGGCAACCCTACCCCCGTCCCTATAACTCCTATAAGAACATTATTATGGACATTATGGTGCAAGTCTTGCGTCTGGGACTGGGCCTCCAGACCCGAGCCTTGTGGGCCTAGGGGTAAATACAGCACTGATTAGAAGTAGTCACATCATTGATCAACATCCCTCAACGTCGATAATTAAAATCATTAAAGGCCACGCGTACCTATTCTAATGAGCCCGGTACGTTCTGCCGTCGCTGGCGCCGCCCCGCGCATGTTCGCTCTGATTGCATCCAAAATTCCCAACGACACTAAGAAGGAATTAAGTCCCAGTACATAACAGGCGCATAAGCCTGTTTGGAGTGAGGCTCGTAAATTCAATCTCACATCAAACAGGCTTCTAATCCGTTTTATTACCTGCTCCCATTAAACGTGGGAACATTTAGCTAATCAAAGCTGCTCCCGAAATATATTGCCGCAAAATCAAACTATTTCAAAATGCGAATAAAATTCGGCCGTGCTAGGCTTTATCTACTTGCTAGAAGTCACCCCGCAACTTCGCGTATAGATAAATACCTTAAAATCTAACATACATAATTAAACATTAAAAACACTAAATAACTAAGGTCACTATTTTTCTTGCGATGGGTTTACGTTACGCAAGTCCGTGGTATTGGGTAGCCGACCGCGTGAACGCCGGAACAAAACAACTTCACACAATAAACGCTTCAAATATATTTACCCCAAATGTGTTCTTTTTTACATATTATACCTTTAAGTTGCTATAAGCTACAATTTTAGTTTGCCAAAATTGAAAAACGAAACTTCTTTCGCCTAAAAGCGTAAAGAACTTTCGTTTTCCAGTTTAAGCAAACTAAGATTCTTCTCGCACTTAAACCTGAAAACATGACCATCATGTACACCAGATCAGATCAGATATATATTTAATAGGTATCTTTGAAATAATATTCAATATTTCAATGCATCTCCTCAAAATCAGGCAAACATTCCACGGTTTTAAAAGCATTTTCGTATTTTTTTGTGTTTTGTTTCAAAAAATATTTACACGGGCCCCAAGACAGGCTTCACTCGACAAATTCTCCGCCACCACGATTGATGATACCCCCAAAAATTCACACCACAACGCAGTATAAATCACTAACAGTGATTAAACGAATGTGGCCTCCTACTTCGCAATAAATTAATTACTCTACAATCCCCCTTAATCTCATTGGGGGGCATTCGACAACTTTGTTTCAATAAACATTTGTTTTTAAGTAGATTTCGGGTGACAACCGACCAATCAAATCGCTAAGCTATCCACGAAAGAAGAAGGACATATGTCTGTGGTGTTATATGGTTGTTGTGGCGTTTTTCTTTTGATTGTGGGGATAATGTAGCGTCTTTTGAAGTAAGTCGATGGGCATTTGGCGAGCTACGGGGCTTTGATCGTTTTAATTGGTTTGGCCTACTTGTGGTGTGTTTATTTAGGTATTGATTCAATTTATCTGGTGACTTCAAGTTTGTCTATTTTATCTAATTTCAATCGCCTTCAAAAAGGAGGACGTGTACTTCAGAATTCAGAACTCGCTCATTTATGAACGGTTTTTTTTTTGAGAGGATTTTCAGATTCATCGTCTACTTAAGAGTCAAACCTTGTCGGTGTAGCTGATGAATGATGTAGTTTCCTCCATCTAATTCTGTCCAGCTACTTCCTTGACTTCCCTATACGACATGACGTCAACCTTCTCTTTTATATGTTCTTGGCCTTCCTCGCTTCCCTCAACCTTTCCTTCTATGGGGAGAGGGGGTTATTCCGTAATATCATTAAAACTAGATTTATAAAGAAAGAGTTTTCTTTAAAATGTCATCCATTCCCCATTGACCGTATGTTTTATGTACATGAATAAGCATCTGTTTAGGTACAATATGACATAATATTGTGGAAGACATTACATCAATTTTAGGATTATTTACTCGGCAAGACAAGTATTATAAAGGTGGATAAGACATTACTATGGATAAGGTGCGTCGGGGTAAGACTGAACGGGTTTTACACGAGATGGGCAGTGTTTTTTTTTTAGGTTATATTGTGCCAAAAGTATGAGGATTAGGTACAGAAATCTATGTTTTTAGTACAGATATTAGGACATATTAATCTTGATATTTATACTAAAACGACGAAGTATAGAAATCGTGTCTCTTATATACAAATTAGTATCAATTACCTGCTAAATATCAATTAGATACAAAAACACGCCTTTATACGCCGTTAACCTTTTGACCGTTACGCGTCCCAGTTGCTAAGCAGCGCTCAAAAAAGGTTAGAGGCATACTCACACATTTTTGATCAAAAATTTTGCTCATAAATTCAAATTCCATTTTAATTTTGCAAACATTTTCCTACCCAACATTAGATACGCCTTTTAACCGCTATAAAAACCGCCCGTTATAAATGTATCCAAATAATTAATTACCATAACTACGAAACAACGAGCCCGATCGGTTATTAATCATGGCGCCGCCAGATGGCGCTAATGGACCAGTCTAAGAGGTTTTGTACAGTCTCTTGGTAACTTTACAAACCTTACGGAGATACGAGTTTGCGTGACCAGCGGCGCGGCGAGCGGTAGAGCGAGACGAGAGATCCGAGCACGTCGGCCAATAATCACTTTATCACAAAAAAATAACCGACTTCAATGAGCGAAATGGAACATACAATAACACTTGTATGATTTCTCATGGATGTATTTGTCAGAACTGGACCAAGCACTAGCTTTCAAATAAAAAAAGAATCATCAAAATCGGTTCACCCAGTCAAAATGGGGGTGTTTTATTTTTTTGTTCCAAAACTACTGTGTATCGTTGAATAGTTCTTTTAAAAATAATAGGAGTCTCCAAACATTATTTTTTGATAAAGTTAGCAGTTTTGTAAATATTCGCTACGGAAATCCAAAAAATTGCGTCCCCCCTCCCTCTAACATTTCAACTTCGGGTCAAAAAATTATAGAAAAATTCATGAAAATGAGGCCTTATAAGTACTTTCAATGTGTTGCAATTATGTTACGAAGTCCCACCCTAATCCGAACACTGGTAATCACAGCTGCTTATTAAGCATACGCATACCTGATAATTACTATTTCTCAACTCCGAAATTCTAAGAAGGATTTTCCTAACATCCAGATTTTTTTTCCATATTTCTCCTGTCACCATCCCGTCTCAAGAATGTACCCACTGAACAAGCATTAATATCCTTCCAGACACATGTCTTCGACAAGCGATAATTGGTCGGCTTTCCGGTTCCGAAACGGCGTATATTTATAATCTGTCAAAATACATACGACCTTCTGATGCGGCGGCATTGGCTAATTCACTAACTGCCTGCAGGATTGTTATTCGACATTGTCATATGTGAACTTAAACGATTTTGTAACGTCGTACGTCATTTGTCTATATATCGTAGAATGTTGCTCCAATAATGAGACAATATAAATTTTCAAGTATTCTGCTATCCAAAGGTTGTCTGGCAGAGACCGGTCTTTAGCGATAAGACCTGTTGTTTACCTCTAATTACTTCTTGCATTGTATGTCTCTTTATGCTTCTTTCTCCTGTATTTTTTTTGAGGTATGCAATAAACAGTACTTGTATTGTATTGTATTGTATTGTATAGATTAAGACTGTATTAGGGTCCGATGTAGGTAATTGGGTTCGTCGGTTCTGCCGGGATTCTAACCCAAGACCGCCGGCGCAGTAGGCAGCTACACTACCACTGCACTCACCGCGTCGTCAAACGCCGTCGTTTCTTGTGGTCTGATTACTGTGATGTTTGCGTCGTGTCGTCCTCTTCTAGCATTGTTGGTCTTTAGCGAGATCGTTGTAATATCGCAAGAGCAATGCCGAATAAAGCCTCAACTGGACGCTCCGGGTTTTCCTGACATCCGGGATCGCTGTAATTGAATTAAGGTTTCTTGTCGAGCTGATAACTGAGATTTTTGTGTCGTGTCGTCGTGACGAGATTGAAGTTTCTGCGCATCGCTACATATAGGTAGTATAAAGCAAAGTACCTGCTGTCTGTCTGTCTCTATGTACCTACTAGACGACGATATACATACTTATATAGGTACTTATATACTTAAATACATAGAACATCCATGACAAGGCACAAATATTCGAGTTATGACACAAATATTTGCCCTTGCCGGGCTTCGAACCCAGGACCGCCGGCTCAGTAGGCAGCTGCTCTACCACTGCGACGACCACGTAGTCATACAATGCATATTTCCTATTGTGTTCGGACCTATCTCATTCACCGTAATGCACAATGCCCAGGTTCCCAAATCCCAGCACGGTTTATGTGGCAAAGTCGCGTCAGTTACACGGCGAAGCAATACCTACCCTTGTAGTAAACCAAAAGGTCTTAACTCAGCACAAAATTGTAAGACGTAATATCATTTTCGTAAACTAGAAAGGGCACGGACAGGACATGTCCAACTACAAAACGGTTTATCATAGTATGACATGATCGTCTGTTGCGTCCTTTCGAAACTGAAGATGTCACTGAGCGATAGTTTGTACTTTGTAATAGGTGGTCTCGTTTCACGATGGTTTAACTTGACGGCATGGTTTATGAAGTACTACGTTTTTCTCGAGGCTTTACTGTCCTGATTCCTGTTTAAGACTAGCCATCAGTCCCTATCTGTCAGTCTCAGGCTCAAAATCCTTCGTTACCATAGGTTTAGGGCCAAAGCATGTACTTCTGTAAACTTTAAAGTGATCAATCAAGAAAAATATATTCGCGAAACACACACAGCCTCATAGCGAAAAAATATATCCTCTAAAGCTCTTAACATTAAGTATGTATCTACTGGTATACATACATGCAATCAATCAAAACCATCAAACTCCCAACTTCTCCCGATATCGCCAACAAATCGTCTTGCCTCGCAAAACAGCCTCAAACGCCTCGCCTTCGTAAACAAACTTGTCATGATTGATCACGCGGTTGCGGGCGCGGCGCGGCGCGACGCAGCCGTGACGCTCGCGACACGCGCGTGACAGCGCGCGCGCAGCGTGACGCGTCATTTGCATCGCGGGATTAATCGAGTGGGTTTGAGAGTAATTAATCAAATGGGTGTTTTGTTTTAGGGTCATTAGAATGTAGCGTATCTTTATAGATGTTGGTTATTATTACAGCTTTATTCACGTTATGAGAGGATTTTACATCCTGCTATATACTCTGTAACTTTTTCTGCAGTCGATTGTACTCATTAATACGGGTAAACAAAGCGCAAATATACTTAGTTCGTACTTCGTACTACAAACATTTCGAAATGTTGTCCTCTATTTCTCTCGCTCGAACATTTCTATGGAAAATTCTCATTCTTGTGAATTCTTCTGTATTCGGGAAAACCCCGGACACTTTTTTGTAAATGAAAAATAATGCGATTGTTCTTTAATAATATTATTTTCGGAGAAGTCCGGAGAAAAAATGCAATTTACGCCAAATGTTCGGGTTTTTTTAAAGTCTGTCTGGGTTCGGCGAATTTAGAGATGGCAGCCCTATATATAAGATATAAGATACACTATTTATTTTATTTTATGTATTGCGTGCTCATTTTTGGAGATGAGAGCTCAAATTCGATTAACTGAGTTTAGAAACGAATCCCAAACAATAAAATTACGTCGTATAAAACCTACCAATGGAATGGACGTTCTTGTTCATCGCAATCAGCACACAACTCAGTCCACAAATTACAATCCCACAAATAGAAATTTAGAACCAAGAAGTCTTCATTCAAAGGGCAGATAGGACCTGCAATTTCATGAACATTTAGCCTTATCTTGTTAGTTAATTCGCACTAGTGTTGCCAGCTAAAGACGGTAATCCTCACGCGACTGGCAACATTCTAATTTAGCTACATTCATCATTATCTAAAAGAAAAAAGTCACATGTAATCCATGTTCCAATTGGATTTATGACGTTTTGGTTGTAAGAACTTCGACACGCGATGTCTGTACAAATTACAGTGCTCTGCCTGCACTTCCTAACGATCTTGCAGTATTTCTACGTTTCAAATTTGGAATCAGCACTGCATTGAGCGTCGTTAGCGCTGATTGGTGGGTCGGTGTCGCAAAAACGCTCCGATTGGCCGGTTGAAAACGGCGTGATTTGGTATTTGGGTTAGTTGAATTAGAGGTTTGAATGTGGAATGTAAAAGAAACGTGAATTTCAGAATGTTGCCAGCGAATTGGTTTCATTCGTGGAATTCTTCTACGTCCTGGATTATAATTTTAAATTTTTACCTACCTACTTCGCAATTCAACTTTGCTGCAATGAGTACCTACTTATGTGGCCTAATCTAATAATAGAAGAAATCAGAAAGAATATTCTTCTTTAATCGAAACACAATTGTTTGGGAAATTGATTAAATTAGTTTTAGTTTACTATATAGTTTGACGTTTGTAATCACAGATAGTTGCGGTGTTGTGCAATGTGCGAGCACCTTATCTTGTATAATAAATATTACACTACCGGGTGGGAACCTGTAATTGGTTTTCCGTTTACTATTTATACGACCAATGTATTATTTGTAGCTGTTGGTTCTCCTAATAAATAATACATAAATAAATAATTTTATTATGTAAACTGGAATTATTCTAAGATTTAACTTATACTTTACTTTGTAACCATAAATAACTCAAAAGTATGTTACTACATTTTTGCGAAAGAAAAAGCTAACAACACACCACGTAACTAAAAATAATAATAAATTTTGTCTGGAAGAGATCGGTCTATTGTTTACCATTGTTTAATTTAAGATTTCTCATGCAATATTTTTGTTGTTGGTGTTCAATAAGGTATTGTTGTATTGTATTGTAACTAATTCCGCAGTTCCAACGGGTCGTATTGTGCATCATACAAACGCTGTTTTCAGTCTGACGATATATGTATTATATCGTCAGACTGAAAACAGCGTTTGTATGCACAATACGACCACAACACCATAGGGATGCTACTATAAGTTACAAAATTAATAACACAGCCTTGACAAACTGACAGTACATCCTCACTTGACAGCGACTATTACGAGGCAACCCTATTCGTTACATTACAGGCCAATTTATTTGCGACATATCACAGTTGCTGCGTCGACAAAAAGTATATTATCCTGACAAATTCGGAGGGCACGGACCTTCATTAGCGCTCCTGACAAGTGTCAGCAACTGGTGCCGATTCTGTCATGAATGTCACGATGACGGATTACGCACTGTAATAAGGAGAGACATATCAGTGGTCTTCCGGTCCGTGACTTAAGATGGCCGCATGCGTTTAGGTTTTGTTGTTCGTTATTTATTCATTTTTGTCGTTCAATGTGTAGTATTGATAGCGTATTGTGCAGTGATCAAACGAATGTGTGAATAGCTAATGAAGAATTCAACTTGAAGCGTACATAGCCCTTCCTGGGTCAAGGCCCGATAGTCCGCGTGGTTTTTTGTAAATCGCTATCACTTTACAAAAAGCACGATTTTATCAACTCACCGTACAACGTGGTATCAATCCTCTATCTATCTAGTCGCCGAGTGCGATTGGCAACGAGACATTGGCAGTAATGGTCGCTTAACTGTGACCGGTTGCCATTTTAAAAAATAAATAGAAATAGACATATCAGTGTAGATACATCAGTGGTGTCGTGGCTAATTCGGCGGAACTTATTAATATCTAGCCTTTATGATTGCATTATATTTGAATTATATATTGTTATTCTCGCTCTATTTAGTGACATTAACAAGTTGACATTTTATACCTCGACGTTTGGAACGTGATGTTACGTTCATGGTCTGGAAGGGAATGTCGAAGAGACTGTTCTCAGTCCTTTAGAGACCATAAACAATCATAATCACGTTAAAAATGTTGTAGTAATTAAATGTTTTGTTGTAACAATGTCACCGTTTCGAATTTAACGCCTTTCTAAATAAAGCAGTATCGATAAAAAAGAAAATGTCATTGCGGTAAAGGGCGAATAACGCATATCAAGAATAACACTTATGTATCTAAAATAGAGATTCCCTAAAGAGATCCCACAGCCAAACCAGCCACTGGTTTTTAGGGGCACTGGGTTTAACCATAAGTTCATATTCAAATGTGACAAATTTAAGACACTTTTTTTATTCTTCACATTGAAAATGCTATCGATTCTGAGTAGGATGAACCCAAAAACGTCAAGTTTTGGAAGAAGCATTTTTTTTAAAACGCCCAATTATATTTCATTGAAAATAACACATTTCAACTAAAAATAAATTTTACGCAGTAGAAGTCACGGAAACGTAATCTAAGATGGCAATATTATGAAGCTATAACCTCACACCGAATAGCTGCAATTGTATAAAACTGCACTTACCTTTCCATTTCCACGCCTAAGGTGCGTTCACACGTGCCCTCGTGCGCTTTTTTTTAGACGACCTCGCACAAATCGATCTAGTCCCAAATTAAATTCAAGAAGGCTTGTTGTGTTATGGGTACTAGACGACGATATGAATGAATGAAAATCATATATTTGCAAGAATTCAAGTGTGTACAATTAGGTGACATTTTATCGAATCATGAAACATATCCTGATTCTTGTGACCATCCTGTTTAAATAATGATTGCTCTAACTTATTGATTAATCGCCACTAAATTAAGTATGTTTAATATAATTGGAAACTAACGAATATACAAAAATACAGTCGAGTTCATTTACATCTACACATGCACTTACGAGAACAAAAATATCTGACCACGACCCTATTGTCAGGAGCATAAAATCGTGTTCAGATATTTTTGTTCTCGTAAGTGTGTAGATGTAAATGAACTCGACTGTACAAATGAGGTTTTTCTTAGTCCATTGGTGATGTACACTGAAAAAAAAATGTTAAGTAACCCAAATATTAGCTGCTATATAAATCGGAAGCATAATTTGGCTACATATACGTAGTTAGTCCAGTTGAGCTATTTATATTTTTCAGTGTATTTCTCCAGTGTATTCCAGCCTTACAGAAGTGTCGCGCACACTGCCCGATCCAATGAAAGAGTGAAGCAATTTCGGTTCCCTGCAGTTTGCGGTGTTTACCACCATATTGCGGGCGCGATGGGAATCTTGATAAAATCCCCGCAAATATCATACGTGCTTGTAAGCAGCTAGGACTTAGGAATAGCGTGGGTTGGAACTGTTACTGCAATTGCATAGTCGAAAGACGCAAATGCTTAAGTTACAAAGAATGTTACTTAAATAATTAGACTCCTATTTTGTGAATAGGATGTTAAGTTTCAGAAGAAGTTTTTTTTAGGGTTCCGTACCTCAAAAGGAAAAAACGGAACCCTTATAGGATCACTTTGTTGTCCGTCTGTCCGTCCGTCCGTCCGTCTGTCAAGACCCTTTTTCTCAGGAACGCGTGGAGGTATGAAGCTGAAATTTATATCAATTACTCAAGTCTACTGTCCCTTGAAGCTGTGAAAAAATCAAACTTCTAAGCCAACGCAATCAAAAGATACAGCCGTTTATGCCGCAAATTTTCGACACTTGCAAGGGAATCAAAACCTACAGGGTGCTTCCCGTGAACTCAGAATCTTGAAATTTGGTACGAAGCAACGTCTTATAGCATAGATAAAGGAAAAATTACGAAAACCATAAATTTTTTTTTAATACCTAACTTTGCACCTAATTTATATGGGGCGCTATACATACCAGGTGCAAACTTAACTTAACCACTTAGGGATGGAAAGTGTTTGTACGGAACCCTCGGTGCGCGAGTCCGACTCGCACTTATAATAATAATAATAATAAAGCCTTTTTTATTTCCCATAACCATTTTTACAAGTTGATAAAATTATGATAACTTATTAAAATATCAAATAAAACTTACAAAAAAATAATGATAATGTTACTTAATTAAAATATATATATAGCTATGTTATAGGAACCCCTATTGCAGGGTATAGGCCTCCTCCAAATTCTTCCACTTCTTTCTGTCCTGAGCTATTTCAACCCAGTTACTTCCCGCAAGCTTTATAATTTCATCTGCCCATCGTTTTCGAGGCCGTCCTACGCTTCTTTTCCCTTGTGGACCGCCCCATTTTGTAGTTGCAAGGGTCCAGCGTTGGTCGGTATATCTTGCCACATGCCCGGCCCATTGCCATTTTAGTTTTAGGGCTTGTCGGAGCCCATCCGTTAGTTTAGTTTTGCTGCGTATTTCTTGACTTTTAACTTTTTTGATTTTCCTTAGATTTAAAAGACTCCTTTCCATGGCCCTCTGACATGTCATTATTTAGTTTTTAATTTTGTTGGTAAAGGTCCATGTTTGGGAGCCGTACGTCAGGCAGGGCAGTATACAAGTATCCATTACAGTCTTTTTAATATGTAAGTCGTAGTTTCCCTTTAATATTTCCTTGTGCGCCCAGTACTTATTCCAGCTAGATGTAATTCGTCTGTTAGCTTCATCTTCGTGGTTCGTTTTAGAGAATGACACTTGTTTTCCTAAATAAATGTATTTATTCACATATTCTAGTTCGACTCCGTCTAGCAATATTACTTCTTGTTTGAAGTTGGTCATTATTTTTGTTTTGCTGAGGTTCATGCGGAGACCGACCTTTCTACTTTCTATGTTGAGTTGGTGTATCATTTTTTGCAGCATTTGGTGGCTTTCAGCGAAAATTGCTATGTCGTCGGCAAACCTTAGATGAGTGAGACGTCTACTGTTGACTAGGATGCCTTCGTCTGCCCAGTTTAGTTCGGTAAATATGCATTGCAGGACCGCTATAAAGAGTTTCGGAGATAGCGGGTCTCCTTGCCTGACGCCTCTACCTATTTTGATCTCGTCACCTCTGGCTTCTAGCTTCACTCTGCTTACGCAATTCGAGTAAATGGTTTTCAGCGTATTTATGATTCCTGGGTTAATGTTGCACATTTGTAGAGCTTTCCAGATAGTGTTGTGGTAAATGCTATCGAAAGCTTTTGTATAATCAATAAAGCCTATATAAAGGTGTTTATTAAGCTCTAAATACTTTTCTATGACTTGCTCCATTGTGTGTATGTGATCCATCGTGGAATAACCGGAGCGAAAGCCTGCTTGCTCTACTGGTTGCAAATTGTCTATAAGTGGGCTGATCTTGTCGTTTATAATCGAGGTAAAAAGCTTGTATATACTTGAGAGCAGACTTATGGGGCGGTAGTTGGCAACATCCAACGGATCACCTTTTTTGTATAGTAACACAATATCCGACTTGTGCCATTGTTCTGGAATTTTTCCAGTCTGTAGAGCCATATTAAATATGCACGTCAGTGGTTGTGTAAGCTGTGCGGCTCCTATTTTCAGTGCCTCGTTTCTTAATCCATCGGGACCGGGACTCTTCTCTCGTTTCAGTTTCTTTATATGTTTCCGGACTTCATCTTCCTCAATATAAATATTTTTACTAGACGAGGTTATTTCGGAAATATTGGCTTCTAATGTCGATGGCGCATACAATGGAGCCGCATAAAGCTCTTTATAAAAGTTCGTAGCACATGATATGATGTCCTTTCTTGACTTGGTTTCAGTAGACCCGTTATTTAAGCTTTGAATCCAATTTGTATGGGTGAGTAGTTGTTTATGTGCTTTTTTGGTGCTTCTGTAGTGTGTCAAGTTGGTTTCTATAACTCTTTTCCTATGTTGACTATAATCATATCTTATTGACTTACTAGTTTCTTTAAATATATTTGACAATTCTTTTTTCAATTCTCTAGTTTTGTTTTTGGTTTTTAAAAGCTCTGTTCGTTTTTTAATCAAATCTTTCGTGGTTTGACTGAAAAAGTTACTAATGTGTTCCTTGTTCTTTGATGTCTGTTCAGGTTTTAAACTATTTTTTATGCAACTTTCAAGCTTGTTATATGCTGCTTGTATGTCTTCTTTGTTATAGTGTGTGGTGTTGGTAATATGAATTTCTAGATTAGACAGGAAAGATTTTATTTCTCCATCTGTTTTTAAAGATGTTTCGGAATTATTAAAGTGTCTTCTACACTTTTTAAAGTTCTTTAGATATATTGTTGCTCTCACTATACGATGGTCGGATGGAAATTCTACATTGTTTAGTACCCGACTCGCACTTGGCCGGTTTTTTTTAATATTTGAGAAGATTGTAATAAGGTCTTCGCACATTATAACAACTCAACCTAGTAAATATGACATAGGGCTTAAATTTCAATATTTGGCATAGAATCGAGTCGCCGTTGAGTTGTTACAATGTGCAAAGACCTATACACTATCTGTATGTTAGTCACTTATGGAAGGTCAACTCAAATCAGCACATCTAGCACAACTACAGTGGCACGCGAATCTTATGCATCTAAGATGCTTTGTTATATCACCAAATTAGCAATATCTCGGTGATACATCTATTATATTGGTTATATTGTCTTATCTGATCCTTTTCCCATATTATCAGTTTACGCAAAATTTGCACGTAACTATGGCTTCGAATATTAAATGAGGGCAAAACTTACCGGGTTATAAATGTTCTCGACTCTTTCTTCCTCCAAAATTAAACAATCTTCACGAAATTTTAGAAACTGAATAGAAAGAAAATGTTTTGTGTCGAGCCGTTTCGATGTTTGCGAAAAATATTATAATTTGTTGGTGTACTAGGCTTTATTTATTTATTCGGCAAGGTTACAAAATGTAAATTTGTCATTAACATAATAGGATGTAGTTATAGTTAGACTGTACTAAATTTACATTTCTATAACTACCATGCACAACTTTCATTTAATGGGTACATACTAAATTTAAATGTTAAACTTATCTAAGAGGAATACATAATACTAAGAGTAAAATTTTATAATAAAGAAATAACAAAAAAACATGTGTATTTTTACACTTATCTAACTTAAATTGTAAGTGTCATTTAGTTGTGTAAAGATTAGTTAAGTAAGTTTTGGGGGAGGAAACAGACGAAAACAAAACCTCCATTTGTAATGGAAAATTAGCAGTAGTATTTCCTCTAACATTGTAAGCAAAGGATGAGATGACAAACAATAATGCTAGGTTAAATTAATGTGGTCCGCAACTAGTGGGTGCATCACAGACTACCGCCGTGCTGCGGGTGGCGCGACCGTTCAATTCCTGTTTTTGTGACAAAGGCACAATTGCCGTGTGAAGTTTAATAATTAAAGTTGAATTTGTGTGTTTTGTCGCCTCGCCCGACGCTGTATTGTTTCGTTTAGTATTTATTATTCGCGCTGTTGGATGAAGAAAGCTGTGGCCGTGTTTTGCGGGGATAAGGGATATTCCTGGCAATAATAATACAATAATGTGGCAAAAATTTACACATTTGTTGCAAAAATTGGCTATGTCAAGCACCTGAGAGCTCATTAGCCGTCAGCTAGTGTCCAATCGCCATGGCCGAAATCGCTCAGGATACGATGATGATGATGATGATGGCGATGATGACGAAGATGATGGTGATGATGAAAATGATGATGATGACGATGGGTACAATAATCCTCACTCAATACGTTGCTGTGGAAGTTACAAAAATACGTCAAGTAACCTTTTATATATTCTATTAATAATAATGAATTACCAATTGTCGCCAAAAACGTGAAGATTGGAATTCGTTATATCTGATCGTATCCTTTAGAGAGTTAATATTATCCGGACATTGAGAAATTGTCTTTTAGGATGATAATAATTGCCTAGTAGTTTTACAAGCTACGCAAAACTACAATATTGTTTCCATGTACAGTATAACTAATGGCAAACGTTTTAATAGATTTTAAATACTTCTTCTCTTCTTAGTCGGCATCTTCTTTCTGAAGATCGTGTTTAACTTGCAATATTAATGTTCGTCTCTTGATGCACCATGCTTTTCCACTAGTTTCTGTCGTCGGCGGTCTTGATAGCATTAGGCATTGGCAGGCCAGTGAGCGTCTTTATAAGACCTGACCAACGGGTAGCTGATCAACCACGCGGTCTTCTCCCTTCTACCTGATCAACTACCATCAGCTTTTCCAGATTATCCGGGTTTCTACGAGCGACGTGTAGCAGTTAGTTTAGTATCTGCTGGAAGCAGATAGTGGACAGCTTTTTGGATATTTTGAGCTCCTTGAGAATGGACACGTTGGTTCAGCTTACGGTCCACGGAATTCGCAACATAACGCCTCCAACACCATATTTCAAAAGCGTACAACACCACATTTTAAATACAGTCAGCACCAAACTAGCTGACAATTTTAGTATGTCATTTGACAAAAGCCAGTAGTAGTAAAATTGCTGCTTTGATGCGTTTCTACACTGCTCATAAATATAAGTAAGTAAATATAATATGTTTAGTGTCAGCTACAGACCGGCGTTTAGACTAAAATAAAACAGGGTGCGTCCAAGGGGCCCAGTCGTCGCGTACTATGCCACGTCGCAAACTTAGCCTAAAAGCAGTCGTTAACATTTAATTCTACAATTATCCAAACCCCGAATCCTGGACACCCCAAACGAGCGGTTCGCGTGCCCGAGTTGTAATTGCGATCCGTCAGTTGTTTGTTTGTTCTCGATAGGTGGCGCTCCAACCAACACGCATTCGGATGCATTGTTTTTTGCCAAACTTTTCTCGTTTACTCGCCGAGGCGCTATGATTTGCTTTCTTTGTGGGAAACGACTGAGGAAATAAATGTGACGAGGCAAGTGCTTTGTCGTTTTATCAAAGACGTTAAACGTTTGAACTTTATATGTTCTTACCTACATGAAAGTAAGTTTTATAGTAGAAAATCCAGAATATTTGGTGCTTTGAAGCCGCTGACAGTCCCACTTTGAAGTTGACTCTCATCAGTGTAGTCTCACCAAGAACGAACCCTCAAAGAGTGAAAAAGCGAAACCCTGCGAAAAACTAGTCTAATAATTAGGCAAGACGTCATACATGCTGCGCATCGTACATAGGATATTCTATCGAATAAGTAATAATCTTGTCATATATCTGTAGTTTGTATACAATTTATTTCCACAACCCCATTATATTACACTAAAAAAACAAAGTTTTTTTAACAGTAGCCCAAATATTAGCTGCTTGTTTCATAAATCGGAGGACTGACAAACTGAGGGCTCTACTAGTAAGCAAAATAAGTTTTGTAAAATAAGCATAATTTTGGTTACTACTAAGCACAATTTAGCTATTTTTCAAATAGTTAAACTAGTTGCATTTTTTTTTTCAGTGTTTTTGCAACGAATATAAACGCCACTAAATATCCTATACATTTTAGTTCAATAGAAACGGTGAACCCATTATTTAGTGGTCGAACGTAATTAATTATAATTAACGTCCACCGTGACGCAGCAACGCTCTAATTTCCCTCAGCCGCTTGATTCGCAGAATGTTCGGACCGCGCTCAATCAACCCATTTGTCTTAGGAGAAGGCCTGGATGTAGGGTTGCCAGATGCATCAGGCTTATCAATTCCTGGACATGTGGGTGATTCTCCGAGCGTTCTAACAGTGCGGTTCTAGCGTCATTCCTTTTTCACGATTATTACTCGAACGGTCTTCCGTTTTAATTATGATCTAACTAGGATCGCATTCGGGAGTGGCTTCGGGATGCATAAAAAATTTTCTTCCATCAATCATCAATCATATTTTTAAAATATAAAAATATTTACAGAAACTAAAAGTGACGAAAAAAAACGCTTTACAAACGCTGAATATTGTTTACCTCTATTGTAATGTAATGATAAGTGTTATCTGTATTTGTATTTCTTTCTTCTTGAGGTGTGCCATAAAGAGTATTCTATTTTATTCTATTCTAATATTTACCCAAGTACCGAGCGAGCGAAGGGTCTCCGTTTCAGCTTGGCCCAAAAAAATCGTATGTTCCGATGTCCGGATGTTTTCGCCTCGCCGCATTTATCAACCGATTCTCATGAAATTTTGTGAGTACACTTTGGTTCGATAATTTTGCCACCTTTCGTCGCGAGACTCGCGAGTACGCCAACTTAGCAGTAGTTTTCGTAATTATGAAAAAAAAACTGGTATTCGGGGATTCCGTTCCGGGACAATAGCGTAAGCGTTAATGGACACGGGACGAGACGCCAAATAGCGGGACTTTCCCGGATTCCCGGCCATCTGGCAACCCTACCTGGATGACTGGCAGACCATGACCGATCATTATTAACTGGAATCGGGTCACGGCAGCTAAAGGCGCGGGCTGACAGGTCGGGTCAGATATGAGGCACAAAGAAGGAATAGAAAAGGATACGAAATGAGGTAAGTGGTACCCTTTATTGTAGGTACAAACAACTGAAAGCCTTCCATGATAATTGAAATTCATGGTGAAATTTAATAAAATTCAAGACTAATATTACTTGATTCGCAAAATGTTTGGATCGCGCAGAATCAGCCCATTTGTCTTTGGACTAAGGCCTGGATGACTGGCAGACTATGACCGACCATTAACTGGAATCGGGCATGTTGGCTAATGGCGCGGATGACAGGTTGGGTCAGATATGAGGCACAACGGAATAGAAAATAATACGAAAGGAGGCAAATAGCATCCCTTATTGTAGGTACAGATAACTGAATTAATTTCAATTCATAGTGAAATACACTCAAATTCAAGACACATATAACGTGATTCGCAAAATGTTTGGATCGCGCTGAATCAGTCCATTTATCTTTGGGTTTGTTTGGACTAAGGCATGGATGACTGGCATAGACTAAGACCGACCATTACCTGGACCTCTAGCATAAGTGTCACACGCGACTATTTCTCGCGCGCGATAATTACTCGTCTCTTTCTGTGCAGTAATGTGAGAGAGTGACGGGTAGCATAGGTACTTGTCGGGGTCATGTTGGATAATGGCGCAGGTTGACAGGTTGGGGCAGATACCTATATGAGCCAGAACGGAAAAGAAAATGATACGGATACGGTAAGTGGTACCATTTATTGTATGTACAGACAACTGAAATACTTCCATGATAATTTAAATTCATTCACACTAAAATTCAAGACAAATTAGTTGATTTACAAAATGTTTGGACTGCGGAATCAGTTCATTTGTCTTTGGACTAATGCCTCTAATGACTAGCAGATCATATCATAACCGTACATTATTACCTGGAATCGGGTCACGATGACTAATGGTTGGATCAAATATCAGGCTGTCAGGAACAGAAAAGAACATCTTTGAAAGAGATTAGGAGAGCATAGTGTTGGGGACGGAATATTATAGAAATATGTTCCATGATTATTTTAATTTAAATACATGATGATGATGAAATACGTAAGGTTAACGCGCTACTCCGTTTTTTCCTTGCGATCCCTTTGAGAACTGTGGAGCAGAACAAGTTTCAACCTAGCTTCGTTTAAAATCAATTTAGAGGGAACTTTCTCCACCTAGAGCCCAGAACTTTCGAACAGTTTTAAAACTTAGATAAACTAGAACACCAGGAGGAAAAACAACAGCCTTAAACAAGATGTTGTTTTCAGCTAACCCATCTAATTATAACAATTGTCGGTCCAGCCCAGGGCTGGTGGCGCTACAAACAGCTTTCATATGGCAATAATGTGCATACGTCCATATATTTGCATTATTAAACGTCCGTACCGTAGCGATTTGTCATTAACAAAATTCAAAACAATCAACACAAGATTGTCTAGAATAGACATCAAGCCAGCAAAATCATTTTCTTGTAGTCTGACATTAGGAATTTCATTGACTATAACCTACACGGTACGTAGGTACCATATCTTCAGTTTATTTAGCAGCAAACTGAGTTACTGTTACGCGAAGCTAGTCTGGAGCAGAATTCGGAAGCGTCATCAATCACTCGCCGCGTTGTAATTAAGTTTCGAATCATCCGGTCGCGTGTTTGCGAACTTCGGTACAAACTGTATACTGTAGCGAAACATCCCATAAAAGAACGTGCACAAACTCATGGTATAAGAAAACAAGCTATGACAGGAAAAAGATAAATAACTCAACTAGTTTAACTATGTACAATTGTACATGAGAAATAACCAAATGGTGCTTAGTAGCAACCAAAACAATGCAAATACAAAACTTATTTTGGTTACTAGGTCCTTAGTTTGTCAGTTCTCCGATTTATGAAACTTGCAGCTATCATTTGGGCTAACTGTTAACAAATGTTATTTTCAGTGCGTGATATTTTTACAGAAAGTTGTGTTATATTTTATGTTCATTAAGGTACTAGAGATTTTTGTCTTAAGTAACAATATTGTGGAAGAAACGAGCTCTCGACTTCAAATAAACATAATCGGTAAAAATAACATAGTTATCAACCCAATAATTACACTACTTGCTCTTTTATGGTACAAACTCTGTATGATCTCAACCTATCTCAAATCCAGATGGAATCACAATACGCGTCCACGGATTACTCTAATCCATAACCGGGTTATGCACTCGCAAAACCCTTCGTCTCCTTCACACTTAAGAACATTTTAAGTGTAAGAAAAAGACAGCTGATGGTGTGACAGGGTAATGAGACGCGAATTAGATGTGCGTGATGAAGTGAAGGGATTCAAGGGATTATTGTGTACAGCCAGCCGAGAAATTAGTTTACCACTTTTGGACCTTAACACATATGAAATAGGGTCGATAAGTAGACTAATTTTGGTGGCTGTCTATATACGGAATGTTTCGTTATTGGATTGTCTTTAAGATAATCAACGTTTAATTGCGGCTTTCAATTAAATGCACCCTTTATAGTTGAATACACTATTATTTGAGTCATGATCTCTTGATTATTCAGATCTACATATAGGTTTACCTCATATTTATATACTAACAATAGATAGGTAAGTTAGTAGTAGTAACACTTAGGATTCTGGTAGGTATCTGAATAAAGAATTTAATTATTACTAAAAAGTGGCTTCTAAAAAATATTATTTATGGTTATGACGATATTTTTAATTTACCGCTTATTATACTGAATGCGTCACAAATTTTAAGAATTAAAATAACATGAAATTGGGTATAAACAACTTATACTAACAACAAAGGCACTAGACAAGATGGACGGATGACTTCATGAGGGTTGCAGAAAGTTCCTTCCTTATATTAAATACCTACTAAATTTTTGGGGACATAGACATAGACGGAATCCACAAAGATAGAATGCCCGATATCCCAGAAAAACTTCTTCCAGCAAATGGATCATTGATTGCGTCAAAAATGGTAATTAATGATGCACCAAGAAACTGCTACTGGAAGTATCAGGCAAATAGATGGCGTTAGTAAACACGAGCCTTAATTGCGCGCTTATCGAGTTGCGACTCGCGAGATTGATCGAGCCGCGAGCACAGCAAAATGACAAATCAATAAGAACACCTATATCGTTAACCTTTTGACCGCGCCGCTAGTCGACAGAGAACTGTGTCAGACGCCAAGCACGCAGCAGTTAATATGACATTGTATAGCGGCAAATGACGTCGTGGCGCCTGGGGCATAGCTGTCCGTGACGTGATTTACCGTTTCTAGCGCCCGAAAGGTTAAACACAATTACCCTTTGGTCTATGACTATTACAGGCGCCTAAGTAGCACACGTACTGTATAAGAGCTTATACAGCGCTTACACAACTAAAATAAATCGTATAAGGGCTGTGTAAGCTCTTATGCAGCCTGTGTACGATTTGTGGTCGTCTTAGATGGTTGAAAAGACAATACGCGACGGGTGGGCGAATGTGTGGCATATGACACATTCACTGTTACTGACAACACACATAAACATTTGACGATGCGGTTGGTTATGTTTGTAGCGACCTGCCTACTGAGCCGGCGGTCCCGGGTTCGAATCCCGGCCAGGGCAAATATTTGTGTGATGAATTCGAATATTTGGGCTTGGGTCATGGTTGTTATGTATTTAAGTATATATTTAAGTCGTTTAGTACCCATAACACAAGCCTTCTTGAGCTTATTTTGGGACTAGATCGATTTGTGTGAGGTTGTCTGATATTTATTTATTTATAAATAACTTTGGCATGGCATGAAAATGCTCACTGTTATCCTAGTTCAATAAAATTACACACACAAATTACTTAGGCATGAAACTGCTTACTGTTATTAGAGTACTGCGCATCCAAACTGGAATCTCGGAGTTTTAATATTAATCACTTAGAGTTCCTACAGCTGTGCCCGGTAATGTTCCTGCAGGTACACGCGTGGCGTCCGGGGAAGCATAATTTGCTGGAATTTACTAAGTGTCATGAAATTGATGAAATGTAATTTTGTTTTAACCAATACAGATGGTATACTTTGCGCCAGTTAGTAGGTACGACCATTGTGGCTCACTCCTAAAAGCCTAAAAATGGCCGGTATATTGCCATGTTTACTTTAGCTATTAAGCAGGCGCAAAGTATAGTACATTAAGTATGGTCCCAGCGGAAGATCAGCGCTAGCTCTTGGAGGTCTGGAGCTAGCATCATGCTGAGGTGGGACCTTTTCGTGGCACAGCCATAATATTATAGTTGCCTATTGTTTTATATTTTTTTATCATTTCCGTCACACTCTTTATGTAATTATCTATTGCCACGTTACGTATAAATGTATTTCTTTCTTTCAAGTGTCTGGAGAACCTATAAAAGCACTCCTTAAACCTGCTCAGTAAATGTTTTCCAAGAAAATTAGTTTGACACTGACATACATAGTTATATGTACGAGTATGCGCGAGATGCAACCACTACAATGCTGCTACGATGCTGTGTCTTCAATGTATCTAGCAGATACAATTTATCCATTATGTACCTACCATAATGAATACGTACAAAAAAAAACTATAGGTACACTTATAAATTCCTCTATGGTCTTGCATAAACTTCATACCCCATTGAAAGACTTTCATATATAAAACCAATACAAGTCAAAGTCCACGCCTCCTTTGATGAACTCGAAACCGCCATACGTTTCCCAACTTCACAAAACGTAACAAAGCGTGTTTACATCTCGAAACTTCCATTTAATGGGGAAACTAATAAAAAGTATGACGTCTGAGTATTAGGTTTGGTCGTAAATCAATTTGAATAGAACTTGCTAAATGTGGACTTTGAACTAGTGTATCTATAAAAGGTCCCGTAAGCATTTCTTTTTTCATTACACCAAAAATTTAATAACGAAGTTGTTTTGTTTTACACTCACTAAAAACTTCAGATACATCATCATTGGATTGGCCACAGAATCTGTTGTAAATAGATTTTTGTCCGCATCGACGTTGATGGCTATATAGTCTTAGCAGCACGGCATGGTAATGTCACATGTAGCATTGTATGTAGAAGTTGCATAAGCGCTGGCTGTGGCCTTTATTCAGCTTAAATTAGTTGTATAACTGTATAAGCTTAATGCAGCTTATGTGCTGCTTGAGGTAACAACGATTACTGGATAAGTTCTTAACTCTCAAGTGCTAAACTGTTACCTTAACAGTATGGAGTGTAGAAGGGAGGAGTCTTCTTTTATTGAAAAGTGTCCGCTGAAAACTGTTAAATTGGTGGCGCTACCGTGGCTGAAACTAGTTTCGTTACTTAGCAACGATTTTTAATAAAACTGCAATATGTACTTAAAGGAACTATGTAGGAATTACTCTGGTCACCTAAAATATTAAAATGGTCAATTCGACACAGTTCACTCTGACTAAAACTTGGGATTTTTTCATACTTTTTTGCGACTCAAGCGCTATATTGCGGACGGCATTGGAACTATTATTTACTTCTTACGGCTGGACACTTTCAAATACTCGTCTATGAAAGATTTCGGTCCTCCCCTTCTATACATATACTCCATATTTAAAAGGTTTCATCAACTTTTAAGATAAAATAGGAGGGACGTTGTAGACGTATTCGAAGTGGTTCCATCCGTAGGGAATCCTAAAAAAGTAGCTATAATGTCTGTGGCGTCTGTGCAAAAGTCTGATCGTATATCAATTCGAACTCGTAAGCGTGGACAGAGTTATTTTTCCAATTTACTTTTAACAAATAGATTCAGCGGAAGTTTTCGCATAACTTTAGGCCGCCTGCATCTGAAAGACATTACGCCTAAGGCTTTTCGATGGGTTTTACGACGTTCTCAATTTGGTCGGGTGTAGTTCGTCCGTCGGTAGTCGGTACCGACCACATGTCTCCCATTTGCATGTAAATTGAAGGTTTTTTGCCAAGTTGACCGATTGCTAGAGATATCGATTGCAAAAAGCGTTAAAATCGAATAGACGTATGAACCACTCAGTAGTCTCAGTACTTACTACTTTTTACTTTTACTACTACTTAATACTTTTTTATACGGCAGTGTCGGAATCTGTGTGGAAGATTGTCGTTTTGCGAGATCACTTTCAACAATCCGAGCTCGTATTATAATCGTAACTATATTTTTATTTGTCATGGAAAAATCCCGGAGTCTAGTTTTATGTTATTGGGCCTCAAACGAATTCAAATTGTTTTTTTTATTTTTTGAGCTAGTGTCTAGTCCCATTGTTTAAAAACAATAATGCTTTATGTAGCGTAGTGTGTCGTTATTAGGTCATGTATACATTAATATTGCGTAGGTATCAATTTGTTCATTAATGATATAATTATACATTAGGTAGGTACTAGGTATCTAGAAGCGCGTTGATTTTATCTAGAATCAAAACAAACCAATTCTTATTAAAACAAAAGCAATAAAGATTAATTAGGTACTCATTTATCAGTGCTACTTTATCACTCAGTTATCTGAATATTCATGTCTTATTTCTGAACGCTCTTACTTTAGCGCCATCTGTCAGCGCAGCAGTAATCTAAGTTTCGTACTCGGTAATACAGATGGCGCTAGCAGCTATGAAACGCAGAAATCACGGTAAGACTGTTGATTTGTGACTTTGTGAGACGAATACAAAAACAGTAATGAATATTAAACCCGAGTTTACTCTCTTTAGCACATTAGGTAACTTCAGCTTCATCGAGCAAATTACGCTGTCTTCACGTCGCGGGTCGCATTTACATTTGAAACAGAAAATTATGTGCAGGTATGAAACACCGCGTTCCGCTTTGTGCATAATCAAAATTCAGGACAGATTCTGCATTATGGAATGAAGGCAAATGACGCAAATGTCTATTAAGTAAGAACGATTAACAACAAGTTGTTACTTACCGACAACGCAGTGTAAGTTTTACATGAAATATTTTAATCATAATCAATCTACATTCTACACATGAGTTGTAGGCTGTACCATGCATGTAGGAGATATTCAACACTGGCAGCACACATAGACAAACGCAGTTATTGAAATAGATTATCGATATCAAAATAACATAATCTATTTCAACACATTTCTCATCTCCCGTATGGTCTAGTGGCTAGGATACCTGGCTTTCACCCAGGAGGCTCGGGTTCGATTCCCGGTACGGGAATATCTTTTTGCATTTTTACCTTGCTACTAGGATGATTCTGTGGGCGTAGACCTTTTCCTCTGACGTTCCCAGGATGAAAACGATGTCTGCAGAATCCTGGTCTTCGGAGAGACGTTGGAGGTCTCTTAAAAGGCCGGGTAAACCCGCCCTTTCCACCGACGCGGCGCAGCAAGTGCCTGGGACTCGATTCGCCATTTACACTTCCAAGTTAGGAAACACTTAAGACACTAAGGTGCGACGAATAGTTTTTCAACAAACAATAAACAAAAACTAAGGAACATTAAGTAATCTATTGTGGAATGTGGTATTCACTCAACTTTTAGAACCAAAACAAACGTGATGAAAACTTAATCACACATAAACACTCGTTTAAATTCAAGGTCCGCGTTATTTAAACACAAAACATCACCAAGACTCTTGTTTAATTCATTATTTTAACAATTAAACAAACAGAACCGATTTATTTACCAAATACGCTTTCATATAAACTTAACTTGTCAACATAACCTCAAACGTGCGCTCGAACGAGTCATAATAAACACAGTTGAACACAAATAGCTTTCCAGCAACAAGAATTTCGATGCAAAATTATAAGGAAAGATAAACACGGTGTCACTTTTGTGGAATCTTTCTCGAATATAAAGTGAAGTGAAGGGGCCATGAAAGCTTCAAACAGGTTTCTCAGGTAAGCGAAGCGATTTAATGATATCGCTATCTCAGTCATACGTTATTCATTGACGTTGGGCTTGTGAAAGAGTATTTCAACAAATCGAACATCTGCCTCCGTGGCGCAATTGGTTAGCGCGTTCGGCTGTTAACCGAAAGGTTGGTGGTTCAAGCCCACCCGGGGGCGACTTCTTTTTGCATTTTGTTCCACTTTTCGACATATTCATTTTGAGCATGGTAAAAAAGAAGCACTTCACTTCAGAATTTGCCTACTTTTGCAAATACATACCACGTTAGCTTTACCCCCGAATTTACGAGCCTAATCTGTTTGTCAATGTTAATTCTGGCCCATATATTGTGTCTGCTGCCGTTAAAATTAAACAGAGGGCCATTAGTCTGTCGTCCAGGTAGTTACCGGCCATGCGTATGGTTGCTTGTACAAATAAACCTTGAGAACATAAACGTGACGCGCCGAGCGATATAGGATGATATAGGGCAGCTAGGAGATGTTCCAGTGGCTTGGGATTTACGTAGCTCAAGAGCGCAAATATTCAAAATTAGGATTATTATTTCTTATTGTGTTGCTCACGTTTTGCTCCTTGTGGGCCTTGTGGCAGACAGACGAACAGACAGAGAACGAAGGATAATAGGTGGAACGGAACATACGTTGAAATACGTTCCAACCTACATCTAACTATCTTATACAATTCTATATTAGTATTGAAAATATTTTTTCTGTGGGGAGGGGTCATCATTTCAGGAAAAATAGCGTGATGCAGGATCGTCATTTGTTTTATGTATGGGCGCGCGGCGCGCGGCGCCGTGCCAACCTGGTGCCATCTGTTTTCATAATTTTCATTCCCCTCGCATAACGCCGAAACGGCTGGACAAACATGAACCAATTTTAGTAAAGATAGTTATAGGATACTTTTATCCGTCTATAGCAAAGAAAAAAATTGGACAAGTGCGAGTCCGACTCGCGCATGAAGGGTTCCGTACCAGAATCTATAACAAGTTTGTTGTATGGGAGCCCCCCTTAAATATTTATTTTATTTTTAGTATTAATTGTTGTTACAGCGGCAATAGAAATACATCATCTGTGAAAATTTTTACTGTCTAGCTATCACCGTTCTTGAGATAGGTACAGCCTGGTGACAGACGGACGAACAGACGGACGGACGGACAGCGAAGTCTCAGTAATAGGGTCCCGTTTTTACCCTTTGGCTACGGAACCCTAAAAATACGCGGATGAAGTTGCCGGCACCTTCTAAGTAGTACCTACTTTAAACAATACCTCAACAAACAACATTATATTCGAACCAACCCGCATGTTGCCTTCGCATTGCACACTACGACAATGCTAACATTGCAACAGGAACAATGCAGGCGCATCGCTGACGGCCGGCGACTTCCCCGCCGCACAGGAAACCAACTGTGGCAACTGTGCGGAGTGGCAGTTAGGAAATTGCGGGACACGTCGCATTTCGGCTTCGAAATACTGACGTTTAAAGAGAAATGCGATCTGAAATAACTTTTGGGGCGTGACAAGTCAATAAGCTGTATACGTTTATTGGGTAAATCAAGCGACTCTCCCTCGCATTACACACGGACAATTTCTCAACAAGTACCAATATCTTATAAAATTATAAATCGTAAGTATAACGAGTTATCAATTTAGTATGTGAAGCCTTTTGGAATAGAAGCCGAATTTTTGAATAGGTTTGTGACTAGAAAATTAAAAAAAACACGGCTAAGTGTAATGGCTTCTAGAATAATGTTAAAAGTGTTAAATTTGGTACACTGAGTCGACTTCCGCGATTGTTTGCACTCCATGCCAGTAGAAATACATATTTTTTTCATTTTAATTAAAGAACTAAATAGATCTAATTACATAGTTACCTACGTTATTGGACTTCTTTGCAACGGCAACGCAAAAATACGAGTATTCTTCATTGAATATGACAGGATTGTTAACAATTAATAAACCACAGACTTAACGCAAAACCATTCCAAGACAAGTGCACTCACCTTTGTGCTCTTTGAGACCTCAGATCATCAGACAACATCAACAATGTACCTCACGTGCTCAACAAAAACTACCCTAAAACCCTCAAACGCATCAAAGCTAATTTATGAAACTAGCAGTGATACTAGAGCGCATCTTAACCCTTCGCGAGACAATGGCGGGGCTCGGGGGGCTCGGGGGGTCGCGGGGGGCAGGGGGGTCGAGTGGAGCGCTGTAATCAGGGCTAATAGAAGCGCGTGTGCTTTGATCTGCGCGTCAAAGGGAAGCAGTTGACGGGCGGTTAGAGTTGGCAAAAATATAACACTTCAGTTTGGATAAGTTTAATTAAACTGATTGCGGTTCGCGGGTTGACGCGGACTGGTGATGTTTATGATTCTAAAACATGACGAAGCTGTCTGCTCGACTGAACGACCTCCCTCCCGACGAACAAAGATGGCTAAAGATGGAGTGCGACATGGCAAGCTTGCCGCTCATTCTCAAATAGAGATCACCATGGCTAGCATATCTGGCCGTAAGTTCTCTGTTCGCGTGACTCAGCGTCACCTGTCTTGCTCCCCAGTTATAGAAAGGAAAGTGACAGGTATATACTGCAGCATACATATGTCGCGCGACAAAGAGTCGCGTGTCACAGTTACGCTAGAGGTATACCTACTGTTGCCGTCAACATTTCTGTATGTCCAGTAGCCTTTCATCTGTCATTAATGATTATTGTCGTACACTACGGTCTATTGGGGTTATTGGGATGATCCGATGACCCCATCAATGGGCTGGGTCCAGGTCTAGGTCATTCAACGTTGTTTTGGCTGTGCGACTTCCATTCTCTGATCTGATAACTGGATTGGTCTTTGGTAACATAAAAATACTGATGATCCTTATACTAGCGATCGTGTGATATAGGTCATAGATATATATTTACGGAATATACTTTGAGTCTTCATAATATGTTCAGCCAACAGCACAATTTGTGCACAAAAAATACTTTCGGGAAAAATGAAAATTTGGCGAGACGTTACAAATGGGGAGTGACTGGGAAGTAAAACATTGCAGCTATCACGTTAGTGTATAACGAATCTTCTTATAAAAAATCATATCATAACTTTTAACCATAAAAATGTCCGCATCTAACCCTCCCTAAGCGCACAACGTGCAATTGAAGAGCCGCTGCAATATTGTTGTCTTGTGCGCGTTAATTGATTCTTTTGTGGCACGATCGGGCAGCGTGGGGGTTAATTGGTTCGAAAGAACCATTGTGATTGTCATTTATTATAATTCGTTTGGCCATTGTTGGGGGCGCGTTGATTTGACAGCGAGTGTGCTTGGGGATGTTTTCATATATTTTTGGGAGAAAAAATTCCGTTGTTGTTCGAAATGCTCACTATGATATTTTTCGTGCAGAGGTGAGCCTGGGCCAGCGATGTGGGGAAATTTTACTGCTCACGTTAATGTTGTTTAAACATTTTCACCGAAAACGAATAAAAAATACTTAATAAGTATTGATTGTTTTACGTAAGTCAATTACAATTTTTTAAGGTACAATTTTCAAAGTGAAATTCATCATTATTTCTAAAAAAAAAACACTGTTTCTATCTTTGTATTTGTAATATATTTATCTTATTAGCATTCCAAAATAATATGTCATAGGCCTTGGCCTTAATAACATCTACCTAGGTACTTGTTGTCAGTTACACTTGCTTGCTTGCTGCAAACTAAGTCTATGAAAATTAGTTCATTAACATAATGTTTCCTACGCTGAGACGACGATAGAAGAGGTCACTTGTCCAAATAAGTAATCTGTTATGACGTGGTTATGACGCTGTAGTTGTCATACATTTATCGTAATTGATATTATTTTTAATTTCCTATCATGGTTGACGTATTCGTTATCAGTCGGACTCGGACACAGTCACGGTCAAGATTAATCATTTGTTCTCATTATTTACCTAAGGGACTTGGTTGCAAATTTCGTTCTCTGGAACAATTGCGTTGGTGGTGTAATGGTCAGCATAGTTGCCTTCCAAGCAGTTGATCCGGGTTCGATTCCCGGCCAACGCACACTTTTTGCTTTTTAAATTCTTGAATATATTTTATTTTTAACCATTTTTTTTATATAGGTAAATATCAAATTATAAATTCAACAATTCTCATTTGAATAGTTAAGCAAATAAAAAAAATCATAGATAATTATGGTGTCGTGTCATGTATTTTCGGTATTTCTGCAATTATATATATCTATCTATACTATTATAAAATCCTAAATCTATACTATTATAAAATCCTAAATCCTAATCCTAAATATCCTAAATCTTAATCCTAATCCTAATCCTAGTTATGTATTAATCCTAATCCTAATCCTAATCCTAATCCTAATCCTAATCCTAATCCTAATCCTAATCCTAATCCTAAATATGTATTAAAATCCTAAATATGTTTTGAAAATAAATTTTCTATGGAGGGAGGTCATGATTTCAGGAAAAATCTCGATAGCGTGATGCAGCCTGATAGTTGTTTTGTATGGACACGCGTCGCCGTGCCAACCTGGCGCCATCTGTTTTAAAAAAAACCATTGTCCTCGCATCACGCCGAAACGGCTGGATAAAAAGCTACTAATTTTGGTACAGGAATAGCTGAACATCCAAAGATGGTTATAGGATACTTTTTATTATGATTAATATTTATCTTTGAAAACATAAATTCCATGAAATATTTTCCTTACAATGTGTAAACCTTATAATGACAGCGTTTGTGATTTTGAATTTAGAACGACGCGACCCCCGCGTGGCTCTTACGTGTACAAAAACTAAAAAGTATGAATTCGACATAATACCTCCGCGCGGCCCACCGGTATTAACAATAAGGTTAAGGTTGTTTGAGGCGTTGAGTTACGGAAACCGTCTTAGTTAGATAGAAAAGATGGCGCCAATTATCGACCAACACAGACGAAAATATGAGTGCAATGTTCGTTATAAATTGGCTCATGCTCAAAAAAAAACATACATTTCTTTAAATGTTTACAAATGAAGCGAAAATTGAAAAAAAAATAAGCATTTCTTTAAAAACACAATTTGCGACCATAGGAACTAATTAATGCTCTTTTATTGAATATGCAATTATATTCTTCTGTAGTTTGTAAGTATTGACCATAAAAAAACCCGGAGACGCAATAATAAATGTTAATGAATAAAAAAGATTTTTTAATGCCATTTTATCGAGTGTAATTGAAATAGAAGTATTTCGAATGAATTTAAGTTAATTAAATACATTTTTAAATATGTTTTACCAACCAACATTTAGAACATTAGGCGCAAATGTTTGTATTGTTTGTGTTTGGCCTAACTTACTTCAGGAAAAATATTGATAGCGTGATGCAGCTTGATTGTTGTTTTGTATGGACACGCGTCGCCGTGCCAACCTGGCGCCATCTGTTTTCATAAAATCCTTTGTCCTCCAATCACGCCGAAATGGCTGGACGGATTTTAACCATTTTTGGTACAGGGATAGCTGGACATCCGAAGATGGTTATAGGATACTTTTTTCCGTCTACGGTAAAGAAAAAATACGCGAATGAAGTCGTGTGCATCTCATAGCGTCATCCATTAGCGTCGTGAATTTGAATTTAGCACCACGCGTAGCGTACCCCGCGGGGGGCGGGCCTGCGCTACCCACCGGGGGACAATAGCTCTGAGGTTGGACGAGTCGCCGAGTTACGGACACTGGGGCAGTAGATGGCGTTAGTGGTACACGAAATGATAATTTTATGAAACAAAACTGAACACAATTTTGTTATTATTAATTTCTCGATGCAACAATGGGAACTACCACTCTATTATTGCATATAAAAATCATGTATTTACTCAGTAGTTTATAAATATTGACCCTCTTTTCATAAACGTACTGAGACGCGGAGAAAATTTGAAATGAATAAATAAGTTGTTTTTTACTTTCTTGAGAGACAATAATCAAAATAAAATTATTTAAAATCAATTTTATCCTTTGACGTATAAATATTTACGGAAAGTTAATGAAATATGATACGCGCATAAGTGCTACCAGTAGCGCCATCTGTGAGCTTTAAACAGTAGTTTTCCCTGAGGTGCCGTCCGCAGCAGAGTTTTCGCAATGGCGAAGTGAGTGGATTGGTCTGTAATTTGTGTATTGTTTTACTAGCTTTTACCCACTGCGCTCGCGTTAAAACATACGTTCACTATATTACTACGTCTACTACGACCTCTTACACAAATTTGAAGTTAATGAGTGATACATTTAAATGTTATTACTATGTACAATTAATTTCTTTAATTGTAATACAGCTGATGCAAAGTTTAAGTTGACAGCTCGAGGGCCGTTCAGCGTCAGTATGTGTTTAGACAAAATATAAACAATCTCAAACAACGTTTGATTAAACTTTTAAGTATTTTTAAAGAGATGGTGACTAACAGAGACGGGAGGCAATAAGAAAAAAAACAATATCGTACAACGGAAAAAAGAAAGCAAGGCTGATGAAACTTAAGCAATACGAAGAGATGGTATCGAAAAAAACGGGGGGCTCGGGGGGTGGAGCCCCTGCTCTAACAAAATACTACATGCTAAAACTGAAAAATTCAAGTAGTTTTGATGAAAGGCTAAGTTACCTGTAGATAAATGGTGATCAAGAAAAACAAAACCCTAAAAGGCTAAAAAGAAAGCAAGTCTCATCAAACTTTTAAGTATCCTGAAAAGATAGTGAACTAAAATGGCATAGTGCTCGCATTAAGAAAACACAAAAACTTAAAACGGAATCGAGAACGCAAGTCTAATCAAACTTTAAAAGATTCTAAAGAGATGGCGACCCAACCAGACGGGAAGCACGAAGAAAAAACGATATTGCACAACGGAAAGAATAAAGCACGCCTGATGAAACTTTTAAATAACACGAAAAGATGTTATTGAAAAAAAATTTATAACATGCTAAAACAGAAAAATAAAGTAAATCTGATGATAGGCTAAGAAGTTACGTGTAGATATGGTGATCAAGAAAACACAAAACCTTCACTAACGAGTAAGCAAGTCTGCACAACCTTTTGAGTAACCCGAAAAGATAGTGAACGATAGTGGCATAGTACTCGCATTAATGAAACGGAAACAAGAAAGCAGGTTTGACCAAACTTTTAGGTATTCTAAAGAGATGGTGACTAACAGAGACGGAAGGCACTAAGTTAATTATACCGCAACACGGAAAGAAAAAAGCAAGACTGTAAGCAGCACGAAGAGATGGTATTTAAAAATACAGGAGGCTCGGGGGGCAGAGCACTCAGAAAATGTCATTTGCTAAAACTGAAAAATTCAATTAAATCTGAAAAGGCTAAGTGACCTGTAGATATGGTGATGAAGAAAACGTAAAACCTTAAAACGCTAACAAGAAAACAAGTCTGATCAAACATAAAAGCAACCTGAAAATATATTGAACTAAAATGGCTTAGTGCTCGCATTATAATACACAAATCCTTAAAACGGAATCAACATAGCAAGGCTGATCAAACTTTAAAGAATTCGAAGAAGATGTGGTGACCAAACCAGACGGGAGGCACGAAGAAAAAACAATATTGCACAACGAAAAGAAAAAAGCAAAGCACGACTGATGAAACTTTTAAGTAACACGAAGAGATGGTATTGAAAAAGACGGGGGGCTCGGGGGGCAGAGCCTCCCGCACTTAAAAAATGCAATATACCAAGACTGAAAATTATAAGTAAATCTGATGAAAGGCTAAATGACCTGTAGATATGGTGATCAAGAAAGAAAAGAAAGAAAAGACAAAACCTTAAAATGCTAACTAGAAAACAAGTCTGATCAAACTTTTAAGTAACCTGAAAAGATAGTGAACTAAAATTGCATAGTGCTCGCATTAAGAAAACACAAATCCTTAAAACGGATTCAAGAAAGCAAGTCTGATCAAACTTTAAAGGATTCTAAATGGGGATGGTGACCAAACCAGACGGGAGGCGCGAAGAAAAAACAATATAACAAACGGAAAGAAAAAAGCAAGACTGGTGTAACTTTCAAGTTATCTGACGAGATAGATAACAAAAATGCAGTAGTGCTCACATTGAGAATACATAAACCTAAAAACGGTAACAGAAAAGCAATTCTGAACAAACGATTAAGTATTCTAAGGAGATGATGACCAAAAAAAGCAGGGCAGTAAGCAAGACAATATACCACAACGGAAAGAAGAGAACATGACTTTATTTAAGTAACCAATTGAGACAGTGCACAAAAATGTCGGAGGCCTCGCATTGAGAAAACAAAACAAGAAAGTAGAAATTGAATCTAAAATGAACAAGGAATCATGTCCGTGAAAGCATTCAAATATTCCAAAGATACAGTAAACAAAAAATATGGGGGGCTTGAGTTATGCCAAGCCAATGCCAAATGCCAAGTTATGCCAAGTGAACGTATTTTTTTTAACGCGTGCGAAGCCGCGGGCAAAAGCTAGTTATGTATATATCTTCTTATGTATATATCTATATAAATACTCCTTTAAAGACGAGCGCTTGATGTTAAAAAAGTGCAAACACTTGAAAAGTAATTTTGAGGCGTTTGGTGTTTACTTTCGTTGGATTTCATTTCCGAAGGAGAAGTGTCTGCATTATGCCCTAGCCCCATCCCCGCGCCCAATTTCTTACATCGGGGAATTTTTCGTTTCACATATTTTGTCTAACCGACTTCGAGAAACGTGGTTATTATGTTACATTCGACTGTGTTCACTCAGTTACAAATTTACTGCATATTTTATTCGTATTTACCTATGTGCGGATTTGTGAAAACCAAATGGATTACAGAAATAATAATATTGTCAAAAAGCTCCATTTTCAGTTCGAAACATGTCGGGCCGGTCCTGACAATATTACGTGAGTTTAAACCGTTTTTATGATCAATAATTGAATACATAATGGCTCTGAAACACAGCAAGTTCTATAATGCTGGCGAAGGATGCAGAGGAACAAATGAAGAAGTACTAAAAAAAAGTGGAAGAAAAAAGGAATTTGCTGAAAATTATAGAGAATAGGAGAGGGAAAAGGGTACTTCTTACGTCATGACATTAAGCTGAGTGACGACCTTTTTAGCATTACCTAATTTAATCTACATATACCTAAGTATTACGCGTTAATCATGTTTATATGTCTATATTATGCTAAATAGACTTATTTCTCTCTTCTAAAATGTGAGGTCAACATATACAATATGATGCTTTTATAAATAACATAAGAGAAGGAAAGGTTGAAGGGAAACATGGAAGAGAAAAGCCAAGAATAAAGTTACGTTACACAAATAAAAGAGAAGGTAGACGTCAAGTCGTATAGGGAAGTAAATGAAGTGGCTATGGACAGAGTTAGATGGAGAAAACTACATAGGTACTTCGACAGCTTCACTGACAAGAGTTTGACTCTTAATTTGGTAAATTACATAACAACAGATTACAGGTCAAAGTGTAGGTACTGGCCTGTTGAGCGACTAGTTAATTTCACATGAAAACAACGCCAAAGGTGAGATCCATGATTTCGGAGATGGGTAAGGCCGCGGAAAGTTACCAATTTGGACGTTTCAAATTTACCCAGCTGATTAAAAAAAATTGGTAACCCCTACTGTTTCAAAAATATTTTTATCATATGTAGATATAGGAATTCTCGTGGTCGCGAGTAAGATAATTAATATAAACCCCTTTATAAAAATACTAAAAATATATTTCCGTCCAAAACGCAACGAAAGTTGGTTAAATTTTTCGACCACGAGTACTAAAAGCTCTGTTATTTTTATGATATTTCAACTTTCATGTGCATATTTTTGTTTTAAACTAAAATTTATAATATAAGGATAGTTCTACCGATTACGGAATAATGATAATATAATCATTTTAATTTTTTATCTAACATTATTTTAATGGATCAGCATTCCACACTTATGTTACAATACTTTCGTGACGCTTTATGTAGCTTGCTTTTAAATAAATTTTGGTAGAAATTAGTTTTCATGCACTAGCAACTCATATTATAGTAGGGCAACACCGATGAGCAAGTCCAAACCCGTCAGTTTTTCAACAAACGCAATTCAAAGTAGACGCAGTCATAGTTTCGTGAAAGTACCCCCAAAGTGTCATGTGTGATTTTAAAGATAAGGAGTGATTGTTTTTAATCAGTATTTTTTTATACAATAGCGTAACGGTTTTCACGCAAGTGACACGTATTATTGTATTAAAAATGCCCTTATTTCACCATGAAAATTCACTTTTTTTCAAAAATACGTTACACTTTCGTTACGAATATGTTACATTTTTGCAAAATGTTACGTATTTTCTACGTAACATAACGAATAAATGTTGTAAAGGGAAGTGCACACAGAATATACTAACTAAAATGAGTTTTATTAGATTTTTACTGACACGAAAATATACAAAGTCGAACAAAACTCGTGTACAATAATAAAATAAATAAAAACAACATCTTAATAAAAAAAACTTTTTTAAGAAGAAAATAATTTACTATCGACCTCAAGTCACAGTACAATCATTGATTCTAAAGCTGTTTTATTGTTATACGGTAACAAATAGTAATTACTGCCACCTGGTACAAAATGAGAGGCTTTAAAACACTAGAGCGGTTTGGGTTTCATTAGTTTCATCACACGCGTGTTTGATTATATTGATTTTAATGTGCCATGAAAATTTTGTTTACAAGCAATATCATTTTATAACTTGTTTTTTTTCCTTATTACGTTATTTAATGGGAATATTTTCCAGTATGATCTAAGCTTTATAACGACTTATGTTACGTTTTATGATAACATAACGTATATCTTTTTATGTTACTTCTATGTCACATTGGTAAATTCCCGCGGCCTTACCCAGATACGATACGGTTTTAGGGGTCATATTAAAGTGCTGACGAGGATTTCTGGGCGGCTCGCTGCTCAGACATGCATTACGTTAATAGATACAATAGGCATAATATTAATTAGCTATGATGTTCAATTCAACGTAAAAAAAATCTTACAATACATAAAATTCTCAAAATTGTACAAACAGACAAATCCAGTATTAGCGCGTCTTAACTTAAGACTGTCAAAATTGTCTTAGGACTCTTAAGACAATTTTGACATTACCTTTGTGGTCACCCTATTTCGCGTCCCCCACACACGATTGCAATTAGGCCCAAATTGCGCGGAATCCTGCCTGTTTGCCCCCGGCGCCGGAAATTGTTTACTGTCAATATTAGAGCTGACTGTACCCTAACACCAACCTAGCTCTTCGAACAACTCGTTCGACGCGAACTCTTGTGCCCATGTTTTAGGGTGGATATTTCTGTAATTTTCTTTTTTTAAAGTGGTGACGTGAATTGGCATGAGTTTTCTCGTTCTTATAATTGTGTATGATAGTGTAGGCAGTTTCTTGGGGGACTATTACAAATATTTGTGTAATGTGTGTGCTACCGATCGGATAATAAGACAGTGTCCGGTATGAAGCGAAAGATAACATTTAGCTGTCTCATATGTGGCAGTAGATAAACAAACAGTTCAAAGTGGTTGGGAAGGGGTGTGAATTTAATTGGAAAAGGTGATCATTAGAACCTGCGTAAAAAGAGATATAGGTACCTAGGTATTATATACTTGGCACGGGGAAGACTTAGGTGTTTATGGCTTAAAAATTGGGTAATTATCAATTAAGCAATTTCCCTAATAGATAATGATATTTAGATTGCACGGTCGAAAGTCACGGGTAGGGAATACAAACCGGTACATTTTTGTATGAAAGTTACCGAGATTCCGGTAAATTACCGGTTATTCCCAAAGAAATAATTAGCCTGTACCCTTCGAACTGGCATTGTTTCGGTTGAGGGATAAATCACCATCATATTAAAGTACCTACACAATTTGTCTTCTCCAAATGGAGGAATATCATACAAACTATTAAGAAATACTTTTATAGCTTGATAATTGGGTAAGTACCAATACTACCAATTAAGCAGAGTTCCCTAATAGAGGTGACACATTTTGATAGCACGGTCGAAGGTCGGGGGTAGAACCGTTGCCCTCCGAATCGGCTTTGTTTCAGCTGAAGGGTAAATTTCCAACATTTTATACAATTCTCCAATTGAATATTGAGAAATACATAATTATAATATGATACATTTTTGACGACGCGGTTGGCGCAGTTTGTAGTGAACCTGCCTTCTGAGCCAACGGTCCTGGGTTCGAATCCCGGCTAGGACAAATATTTGTGTGATGAACACGAATATTTTGTTTCTGGGTCATGGATGTTATATTTATACAATACGTAATGTAAGTATTTATATGTCGGAAACGGTCATGAGTATGGAAGCTTAACGAAACCAGCGCGCCATTGGAAGGCGACAGTAGTGCCCCCTGAACCTGTTTTGGCGCGCTAGACAGAGTCTTGGCGGTTCACTCAGCGAACGCCCACGACACTTCACTCTGGGTCACCGTCGAGTGCACTACTGCCTTGGAACTGTCCCGTTTCGTTGTGCTATACCAAGTTAGAATCAGTAAAACGTTATAACTCAAAATACAGTGTTAATTTAATAAAGACTATTCAGTTCGAGACTTCGATAACCTAGCTTACAGACCTCTGTGCCAGGAACTGTTATTTTGTGCTTCATTGTATGAGGAATAAATCAAGTTAATTGTATCTGAAGTGTTTCATCTCGCTCGAACTACCTCCTCGTCCACAACTATATCGAATAGCTCATCCAATGTGCCACAAACTGCACCGGCCATTCCGACCCTATCCCAACATATATATTATGTATATCGTCGTCAAGTACCCATAGTACACAAGCATTGCTTAGTTTGGTACTGGGTCGATTTGTGTAAGATTGCTTCACTAGTATTAAAACAAAGCCTCTTCCGCTGTCTGTCTGTCTGTCCCTATTTATGCTCAGAACTTTAAAACTACGCAACAGATATTGATGCATTTTTTTTAAATAGATAAAGTGATTCAAGAGGATGGTTTATACTCGTAGGTATTACATGCATAATTTATCAGCAATACACCTGTGAGAAGCCAGGGTGGGTCGCTAGTAATATAATAACCAGCTAAGTGCGAGTCGGACTCGCGCACGAAGGGTTCCGTACCAATATTGAACAAAAAAAAAACACTTTTTTATTTTTATTATTTGTTGTTAGAGCGGTAACAAAAATATATACATTCTGTGAAAATATCAATTGTCTACCTAGATAACGGTTCATGAGAAAATGCCCGTTGAACGAAATATCATGCAAAAAGCCATATTTTTGTGTAGGAGCCCCCCCTTAATTATTATTGTTTTATCATGAATAGTATTTGTTTCTATAGTTGCAACAGAAATACATCATCTGTGAAAATTTCAACTGTTCAGCTATCACCGTTCTTGAGATACAGCCTGGTGACAGACGGACGGACGGACGGCCAGCGAAGTCTCAGTAATAGGGTCCCGTTTTTACCCTTTGGGCACAGATTATATACAAGTTACTACGTAACTTTGCTACGTGCTTTGGGTACGGAACCCTAAACAAATCTTAAGTGTAATGTAAAACGACCCACAATTAAAGCTATGAGTGATTAACAAGATCATCCTTATGGACTACCTTTTCCATTCCATTACAAGTAATGTTTGAGTAAGAAAAAACATGTCATTAAGGTAGGTAGTCAAGGCTTGTGTTATGATTATGAAGGCTTGTTGAGTTCTTTGTCGGTTAAAAATTATGTAAGAGATCGTAAAGATACAAATTATTTCTCTTTAGATACCTGTAGCGAATACTTACACAAGTCCCTTTCACTAAAGAATTGGACATCATCGAAACCGAATTCAACAGTACCACAGTTCACAAAGTCACTGGTAACTCACCGTGTTCGAGTCAACGTGGTTGAGCAGAGCAAACACGACGGCCGCGGCCAGTGCTGTTTACGTCTAGGAATGCATCTGCGCGTATTCTGAACACGTCTTAAGGATTCTTGAGTTTTTGCGTCGTTAAAACTACAAAACGTGCATTTAAGGAAAATAGTAGGTACGGTAGTAGTAGTAGCAGACAATGGGAAAGAAGGGCTTGCCGGGTGTGTAGTATATAGACGACCAACCGTATAACAGCGCCCTCTCTCGCTTGCTCGTTCACTGATGTAAAGTAGTGCGGTAAGATGAGAATTTGTATTAACGTATTCACACAGAGGCCACTAAGGTGTAAAGCCTTTTAAATAAAATGCAAAAATCGACACACAAAGCATAAGGAAATATTGGAAAGGTTATTTGGCGTTAGGGTGGCGGAAAGGTTAACATTAACACGTTGGACCAGGTTCGAGTCCCGGTCTGTTCCGCCAAGTTGTGCATTTCTTTCTTTGTGCTTTGATCTTTGTATCAATGGTACAAGTCGAGTTCATTTACATCTACTTACGAGAACAAAAATATCTGAACACGACCCTATTGTCAGGAGCATAAAATCGTGTTCAGATATTTTTGTTCTCGTAAGTGTGTAGATGTAAATGAACTCGACTGTACAAATATGCTTCTCGACTCTTGTCACCACTCACTCTCACATTATTGCATAGAAAGAGTTAGCGAAAGAGTTACGTGTCACAGTTATGCTAGAGGTGCTGGCCACTGACTCGCAGTTCCAGAATATTCCGCCAGGCGGCGCCGCGGGCGCGACCCACATCCTTTCAGCCCATTTGCCGTATCTCTGTTTGACATCGCAATCCCAGTGAGATAGCTTCTAACTGCATTCAAATATGAAAGGTTGCAGGATAAAGACGTCTTTCAAGACGAGGCTGTTACTTCTAATGTTAGATAGGGAGGAGAAATGTTGGCAGTTGTTTTGACGACAGACATTTTTTTTAATGCTAGCCTACGACTGTAGCAAACAAGCCTGCGGCCCGACTGATTTTAGGCAACTGCCTAAAATCAGCGGCGGTAACTACCGCCGTCTATGGACGCTTGCGACGCCATCGCCAGGAGCATCACACGCGCGTTGCCGACCCTTTAAGAACCCCTTTACTCCTGTCTTGAAGAACCGCATAGGTACCTACTGTAGCCCCCGGGGAAACTTTCATGAATTTCAATCATGTTAAATCTGCCTGAAGTGTTTGTCTGCTAACACCATCATAATCATCAATAACTAGATTAGATTACATTATTGAATAAACGGTTTTAATACACAAATGTTTCATCAAATTTTCATTTCACAGAAATTAAATTTCATCGAAAGAAGTTTTTTTCTGAAACCATAAAACATTTTGGATTGTTATCTTATAACACAAACCTAATCTAATTTTTTTATGACTTTCGAGGAAAAAATTGTCTATGAAATGAAAATTCTATGAAATGAAGCACTCGGTGAAGGCTCGGAGCCATACAAAATGCTGTTTTTCAAACAATATGTATAATTATAATTAGTGATACATAGAATAACCCTAAAGGTAAATATGAATATCAGCGCCAAATAAAACAAACCTGACTTAAACCATAACCCTCCTCCGCCGTGCCGGTTAACCCGTCAAAGGCGTCACTCCGTCAAAGTGAGTCGAGGGCTAATTCCCGATCATAAAATAACCTTAAAGATAAATATGAATACATATCACCGGTAAATAAAAAAATCCAGAATTACTAAACCATAACCCTCCTCCGCCGCGCCGGTTAACTCGTCAATGGCGTCACTCCGTCAAAGCGAGTCGAGGGCTAATTCCGCTCAAAGCGGGTAATTACCATCTTGCTGCCGTATTGTTACATGATTTTTTAAAGACTTCAAAGGAAGCCCTCAATTCGTAGCGTACAGGTACAGACATGTTAGTGAATGTGATAGCTAACTTCCTGGCTTTGGCGAATGTTTTTTTCTCACTTAAGGCGATCTAGTGTCCCCAGTAAGCTCTTAGAGACTTGTATTATGATTAATAAGCACTAGACAATATACATATAAAAACCGGCCAAGTGCGAGTCGGACTCGCGCACCGAGGGTTCCGTACAAACACTTTCCATCCCTAAGTGGTTAAGTTAAGTTTGCACCTGGTATGTATAGCGCCCCATATAAATTAGGTGCAAAGTTAGGTATTAAAAAAAAAAATTATGGTTTTCGTAATTATTCCTTTATCTATGCTATAAGACGTTGCTTCGTACCAAATTTCAAGATTCTGAGTTCACGGGAAGCACCCTGTAGGTTTTGATTCCCTTGTAGTCCATTGAATGAGTCCCTCCAAGGGGGGTCTAGAGTGCGTGAGTTAGTAACGTAAGATGTTTCTTCGGAAACATGTCAAGAGTCCCTAGGTAATAAACATACTAAAACCCCGGGACACTAGGAGGAGCCCCGGAGTGGGGGGAGGGGGGGAAAGGGTCCATTTTTTCATTTTTCGCTTAAATCTCAAAAACGGTACATGTTAGAGAAAAACTTTCAAAAAAAAGTTGAAAGGCCATAAAATTATCTACAAGTTGTACCTCAATATTTTTTTTCTATTCGCAGCCGTTTTCAAGCTACATCCCATGAAATGTGAAAAATTCGAAAACTACCCTTATATAATATTTTGACAATCGATTCCTCCTAAAGGCTTCCATGGAGGAATGTGTTTTTTTTACCAATTATAGACCTAATTAAGAGCAAACTATCAGTACCGGTCAAAAGTTGCACTTTTGAGCTTTTTGGAAGAAAAAAAATAAAAAGGTCAAGTTGCGTAACTACCCTAATATAATATTTTGACAATCAATTCCTCCTAAAGGCTTCCATGGAGGAATGTGTTTTTTTTACCAATTATAGACCTAATTAAGAGCAATCTATCAGTACCGGTCACAAGTTGCACTTTTGAGCTTTTTGGAAGAAAAAAAATAAAAAGTTCAAGTATCGTAACTACCCTAATAAAATTCAATTCCCCGTAAACGCCTCCGTGGTGGAATCTGGTATTTTTATCAATGATAGACCTAATTATGAGCAATCTATCTGTACCGGTCACAAGTTGCACTTTTGAGTTTTTTTGGAAGAAGAAATAAAAAGATCAAGTTCAGTAACTCAAACTACCCTAATATAATATTTTGACAATCGATTCCTCCTAAAGGCTTCCATGGAGGAATGTGTTTACTTTACCAATTATAGACCTAATTAAGAGCAATCTATCAGTACCGGTCACAAGTTGCACATTTGAGTTTTTTGGAAGAAAGAAATATGTTTTGATCGATTGATGTGATAAACATGGGTATGTAAGTATGGGGAAATTGTTTGAGCCAAAATCATTTTTTACTGCGTGTAACTCAGAAACGGTAGGATATAGGAAAAAATTATTTAAGTACAACTTGTAGATAATTTTATGGCCTTTCAACTTTTCCTTGAAAGTTTTTCTCTAACATGTACCGTTTTTGAGATTTAAGCGAAAAATGAAAAAATGGACCTTTTCCCCCCCTCCCCCCACTCCGGGGCTCCTCCTAGTGTCCCGGGGTTTTAGTATGTTTATAACCTAGGGACTCTTGACATGTTTCCGAAGAAACATCTTACGTTACTAACTCACGCACTCTAGAACTTTTTATTCAATGGACTATTGCAAGTGTCGAAAATTTGCAAATTAGGTGCAAAGTTAGGTATTAAAAAAAAAATTATGGTTTTCGTAATTATTCCTTTATCTATGCTATAAGACGTTGCTTCGTACCAAATTTCAAGATTCTGAGTTCACGGGAAGCACCCTGTAGGTTTTGATTCCCTTGCAAGTGTCGAAAATTTGCGGCATAAACGGCTGTATCTGTTGATTGCGTTGGCTTAGAAGTTTGATTTTTTCACAGCTTCAAGGGACAGTAGACCTGAGTAATTGATATAAATTTCAGCTTCATACGTCCACGCGTTCCTGAGAAAAAGGGTCTTGACAGACGGACAGACGGACAACAAAGTGATCCTATAAGGGTTCCGTTTTTTCCTTTTGAGGTACGGAACCCTAAAAATTAATAGATAGAAAACTTCCTAGACCTTGGAACAACTATTCGAGTCCCTCACATAAGATATTTGCCCTTGCTGAGACTCGAACCCAGGACCTATTTAGGACTTATATTTTTGTTTATTTTGGCGAAACATAGTGGCTCCACTTCGCCTGGTGGTAAGTAAAAAGGGGAGCCCAAGTCGCAATGGCAAATGACAAGAAACCGACGGCGACTTGTCAGTTGACACTGCCATGCTGGCCTGATAGATACTTCTTCACGCGTCGTTTGTAGGGTTCCATGTTGTAAGAAGGAGGAAACACACGTGCCGGAAAAGAGTACAGAGTAGGCTATTAAAGATAAACAACAAAGTATCGTTAAAACCGTTGAAAAGATTTTGTCTTAGATGAAAATATGGCGAATCTATGAGCCTACTTTTTTCAAGTAGAGAACAATATTGAATATAATTGAGAGAACACTCGTTACGAGAACAATCGAATCGCAATCCAATTACGAAAAACTAGAAATGGCATCACAGCCTTTGCATGGCATGGCTTGGCTCTCATGTTCGCATGAAATAAATTCTTACTCTCTGATTTGCTTAGATTTTTGGAGTCTTTGATGTTTGGGGACACTTTACACCTCCAAAATTACAATGGAGACCTCTTGCATCTCCGAACTTAATTTGTTGAACACGGAGACAATAATATATCCATTAAACTTAGTAATAAGCTTATCTTTATTTTATTTTGATATTGGCATCTAGATACCCTTTACATCTCTGAAAGTATAGGTTAAGTTTACAATAATTAAAATATGCCCAGTGATTTACCTGTTGCATTAATATTACTACTTATACTACTATGATGTTATTATTATTGTAAATTGTAAATGCTTTTTTTATGTAACGTAGAATCTGACATATAAAGGAGCTCTTGTAGCCTACTTGAATAAAGTTTTGAATTTGCAAGCCACTTGTTGACTGTCTGCTAACTTATTCCAATTTGTCAAATAAGTGCAAGCTAAGTTGCCCGTGCACGAGCTACTTGAGTCCTTCTGAATACTCCGCTGGTTGGAGAGGCCTCACTTTTGAGACGTGAAATGATAGGAAAGTATATTGAAATTGAAAATGTTGCTTTGGTAACTCGACTGTCAACTGGGTAGTTTTGCAACGGTGCTTCAGAACGGCCATGCTTTTATATATTGTTGTTTATTTTCTAGACACATTAGTATACTCAACTTTAGACTAGTTGGACTTACACTCAGCTAAATTGGAAATATACATTGTTATTGGTACTTTGGAAATGTCAAGTTTTCTTCAAGAAAGACCATCCCAAAATAATTACAAGTTACTTTATTGAAACAAACAGAAAAAAAAGAAAATCTACAAACCATCGACATCCAAGCCATTAGGGTCCGTCAAAAAGATTTCTCAACTTCTATTAGATTGTGGCTCTGTGAAATGTCACATAAGTCTCTGCAATCGGTCATAGATACCAACTTCAGTTTAGGTCATAAAATAATTTTAAACGTGCATACAAGTCAGATGGTAGTGTCGGGAATTTTAAATTGAAACAGGATCGTTGTTCTTTTACATTGAAATGAAGAGTTTTAGTTGAAATTTTTATTCTAAATTCTAACAGTGGCGCTGCGATGCCATTCAGGCCAACAAATGGAACTGGTTGAAAAATTCGATGCTATAGCTAGTGGTATTGATAATGATAGAACAATTGGCATTTCACCTCTCTGGCCCGGAAAGCCGTAGAGAGTCTCTACGGCTTTGAATCCACGTCCCTACTAGAGTTTTTACTTCTAACAAAGAAGTTACTCCAAAAACCATCCTTCAGTGTGACAGCGGACAAATTTTCATCTCGGAGCATCGTCCACCATCCCCTATTACTAGATAATTAGAAAACACATTACCCTCCCTTATTTTTCCCCAGACGAATGTTTTCTTCATCTCAATACAATTTGACCCTCGAAATTAAAGGACACTTGGTGGTTGCAATTAATTAACATTTTAGCTTTGTGTCCTTACGTAGGGTCCGCGAAGTGTTCTAGCTAGTATCACAAGGTCTTATGTACATATAGCATTATAGGGGTGATATGACGTTGTTTTATGAGTAATTCGATATGACATCTGTAAATTTTAAGGACAAGGGTTATGTGCATGTAATTTAGAAGGTTGGCTAACTCGTGTATTGTGCTTACTGCTTATTAAGCGTGAGATAAATAGTAACATTTTAGTTTAGTACTTAGTCTAATATTTGGCGAAAACAACGTAAGGAGATCCTACTATTACTTCGCTAAACATTGGTATGTTTATTGTTTAGCTCTTATGACGAAATAGCGGATCGAGATTTAAAACTGCGCTAACGACACGCATTATCCATTTGGAGAACACTAATAATAAGTTGTTCCTGGGTCTTCGATATTTTCTAAGTATATACGTATTTTATATGGGGTACGCTACATAATTAACGTGTCTGAAATTCTGAATACGGCACATAACACCTAGTCCTTTAATTAAGTTTTTCTCCTAAAATTATTCATGACTGAATCCCAGATATATCATTTATTTTATGTCCTTAAAATGAGTTTTTATCCAAAAGTTAAATATGACTTCAGTCAGCTAATAGGATCTAACACGCATCAAACACATTCGCACACTCATTCAAGATTTAAGAAAACTCATAGAGCTAAATTCCTTAACTATGAAGTTTTATTTTCTCCACTTATCAGCTGCCAAGAAAGCCTGCTTGGCTCGCTACCAGAAAGATAATTCAACACGTAATGTCCTTAAAGCATTGTTTCGTTTCTGAAGCGGAACGTATTTTCAGAAACGCAGTTACTGGATTTCTTTGTTGAAGAATCTACACTGAAAAACGAAATAGTTATTTGTTAACAGAAGCCCAAATGTTGGCTGCTAGTTACATCAATCCGAGGACTGACAAACTGAGGGCTACTAGTTGTAACCAAAATAAAGTATTCAGAATAGGCATAACAGTACTAAGAACAATTTGGCTATTTCTCAAGTAGTTAAACTAGTTGAGCTATTTATTTTTTCGGTGTAGAGAGTATAAATAACATAGCAAAGACACTAATAAGATCTCTTAGTAATATGCGGTTTGAATGGATTTTTTCTTGTGCTTCTCACGCTTTTTAGACTGGTAGAAAAATCCAAATATCGACTTCCTTTACTGTCCTAACGGCATTTTGTGAGCCATTTTGGCAACATGACTTTTCCGATGTAAAAAAGCCTGCTGAATTCGATTCTGGATGTTGCCAAGCCGAATTTGCCCCCTTCCCCCATTTCCCCCCTTTTTACCTCAAAATATGTCCCTAATCACGGTTTTTACGGTTTTATACAAAAAGTATTACAGCTAGAAAAAAAGTGTCAAAGACTAGAATGATCTCTATAAAATTTCCTATAACATGATATATAAACTTTTTTATTAGGCCTTATGGTTTGTGAGCAATATCTTCCCGAACTTCATAGACTGGTAGAAAATTCTAAATATCGGCTTCCTTTACCGTCCTAACGGCATTTTGGGATCCATTTTGGCAACATGACTTTTCCGATGTAAAAAAGCCTGCTGAATTCGGTTCTGAATGTTGCCAAGCCGAATTTTGCCCCCCTCCCCCCATTTCTCCCCTTTTTGACCTCAAAATATGTCCCTAATCACGATTTTTACGGGTTTATACAAAAAGTATTACAGCTAGAACAAAAGTGTCAAAGAAAAGAATGATCTCTATAAAATTTACTATAACATGGTTTATATTTTTTTTTAGTAGGCCTTATGGTGTTTGAGCAATATCTTCCCGAACTTCATTATTTAAAAAAAAATGATAAACATGTTCGAGGCAGTGAAATACACTTATTTTGGGATTATTGGTATCGCACAGGATCCAGCCGCTCTGCAGCGCTTGACGCTGACATCCAGTTGGCGTGCTACTTATTATCTGTTCAAGACTCACGAGGCTTTCAGTCATAAGCAGTCGTCAGATTTACACGCAGAATAAAATTGTATCCAAGTCGGGCTAAAAGGGACGTAGAAAATAAAAATGCTTTGCTTCTGACCATGAAGTCATTCAAACTGCTCAGTTCTACGCCAGATTCTCCAGAAATGTGCCTTAGAAATGCAGTTACCCAGGATCTTGCAACAGAAAAAAGATAAGCAGCTTGGCTGACTCTAAGTAACGAAGTTTGTTTCCGAAAGGCTCACCAACAGCAGGTCAGCAACTGCGCTAAGGTCATAATTAACAAAGGCCCGACCTTCAAATCATCAGAAGAATCATTCATCAGAAACGGCGTGGCGTATAACTGAGCATTTAGAATGACTTCATGGTTAGAAGTAAAGCATTTTTATTTTCTACGTCGCTTTTAGCCCGACTTGGATACAGTTCTGCGTGTAAATCTGACGACTGCTTATGACTGAAAGCCTCGTGAGTCTTGACAGATAATAAGTAGCACACCAACTGGATGTCAGCGTCAAGCGCTGCAGAGCGGCTGGATCCTGTGCGATACCAATAATCCCAAAATAAGTGTATTTCACTGCCTCGACCATGTTTATCAATTTTTTTTTTGAAAATAATGAAGTTCGGGAAGATATTGCTCACAAACCATAAGGTCTACTAAAAAAGTTTATACACCATGCTATAGTCAATTTTATAGAGATCATTCTTTTCTTTGACACTTTTGTTCTAGCTGTAATACTTTTTGTATAAACCCGTAAAAATCGTGATTAGGGACATATTTTGAGGCCAAAAAGGGGGGAAATGGGGGGAGGGGGGCAAAATTCGGCTTGGCAACCTTCAGAAACGAATTCAGCAGGCTTTTTTACATCGGAAAAGTCATTTTGCCAAAATGGATCCCACAATGCCGTTAGGACGGTAAAGGAAGCCGATATTTAGAATTTTCTACCAGTCTATATGAAGTTCGGGAAGATATTACTTACAAACCATAAGGCCTACTAAAAAAGTTTATACACCATGTTATAGGAAATTTTATAGAGATCATTCTTGTCTTTGACACTTTTTTTCTAGCTGTAATACTTTTTGTATAAAACCGTAAAAACCGTGATTAGGGACATACTCGTATTTTGAGATAAAAAGGGGGGAAATAGGGGGAGGGGGGCAAAATTCGACTTGGCAACATCCAGAATCAAATTCAGCAGGCTATTTTACTTCGAAAAAGTCATGTTGCCAAAATGGCTCACAAAATGCCGTTAGACTTGATTTTTTTTATTTGAACTACCAGTCTATTTTATCTTCATTTATTCATTTATTTCATTTATTCATTTAATTACAATGTAAGTTTACAGCATACATGACACCAAAGCACTTACACGATAAATTATTACATAAAAAGAAAACAATACAGTATGTCAAAGAGAAAGGATCATTCAAAATAATAATAATACAATATTTTAAAATTTATACATAACAATTAATTCACATTATCTAGGAACTGCTTAGCAATACAGCACAATTGAGCAAAGCGATCAGCAAATATATCAGCATCGCCGTGCTGAGTGAGCGTCAGGTATAGCAACGAAATTGCGCGAGCGGTAGGAGCGTGTCGAGCGTGGCACGTGCGAGCGGACACACGCTGCAGCAGGCCTGGCCGGCGGCGTGGCGCCACCGCCACGCAATCTAAATCTTGGGGGACCCTCGTCGGAACCACCAAACCTATCTTTTCCAGCACAGTCGGGCTGTCCACTCTGTGATGGACAATAGACCGTCGCTTGCGCTCTTTTAGAACGAGGAACTTTTCAAATGTTTTTGTTTAATCATAAATAGGGATATTTTTAAAAATCTATGAATGTAGTTTTTTTTTTATCCTTTATTTGAATAAGTATGTCGGAAAAAAGCCTGGGATAAGTAAAATGAAGTGATGTCGATTAGGTGTAATGGATTTATTGCCGAGTCGATGAATTTGTACTCGTATATCCATACTAATATTATAAGTGCAAAAGTGTGTCTGTCTGTCTGTTACCTCTTCACGCTTAAACCGCTGAATCGATTGTGATGAAATTTGGCATAGAGATAGTTTAAGATCCGAGGAAGGACATAGGATAGTTTTCATCCTGGAAATTATACCTAAAAACATTGAAAAGTGAGTGAACATTTCTGTTGGGGTGCGGTGACCCTGTAGGAAATTTAATTATTAGACCGAAAGCACAATTGCTCTTACATTTGCTTAGGCGCTTTTAATAATCCCTTTTATCAAGTTCCACGCGTACGTAGTCGCGGGCAAAAGCTAGTTATTTAATAAAATAATGTAAAGGACAAAAAAGGCGCTCGCTTAACCTGAAACACAGGCACAGACCACCCCCACTAGACGGAGCATGTAAGGCACATGTCAGGCGACCCGCGCGCACCAACGATATGGTACGGCAAAACATTAAAGTATCAACATGGCGGCCACCGTTTAGTTGCGTCCATGTCACTTAACACTACAATTTACCATGTTATTTATTTAATTTCTTTTTTCGTTGACGTACGCATGGATCATAAACATGGACGCAACTAAACGGTGGCCGCCGTGTTCATACTTTAATGTTCTGCCGTACCATATCGTTAGTGAGCACGGGTCGCCTTACATGCTCCGTCTAGTGGGGGTTGTCTGTGAACACAGGCCACGGTCTCGCATTCTTTCTATAAGCAATAGTTATAAGAGGGCAGTCGATGCGGCGCAATCAGAGTCGGCACGGTAGATCAAAGGCGGTGCTAATGGCTTTTAAAAGAGGGTGCGAGACGAGGCCGAGGGGGCAACCCTACATGCTTGTACTCAAGCTCGTACATTGCTGCTCCCGTACTTCAAAAGTTAAAGAGAGTTGGAGTGAAACACGCAATGGATGGGAATCCTCTAGTGCGCGCTGAAGTAGGGGTGGCGCACTCTTTTTTGTCTCAACGCTTGTTTTCTAATGAAAGCCACTTGAGCTTGAGGTTTGGTTTGGTAGTTCAATTTTCGGTGGAATATTCTGGTACAAACGGCGTATGATATTGAGTAATTAAGGTTAGTTATGTCATTTTGAAGTTATGGTGGTTTTTGATGCTTATTTTTGAGTTTGCAAGCAATCGGCCGGTAAATATGAGTGGATATAGTCATTACTTACGGCTACCTAGAGATAGGCATAATGATAGATAAGATCAATTTACTTTTTTTGACGATTATCAGGTTTAAAAAGTATTTGGGCCATTTTTTTTGTTCAGTTTGAATAGTTTGTAGATCTAATTAGGAGAAAAAGTGTCACATAATGTTTATATGTTTTTTGTTTTTCCATTCCGTTACCGCTATAGTAGGTTGTATGGAAATGGTAACGGAATAGAACGTAAAAATATTGGGACACTTTTTTCTCCAAATTAGATCGAAAGAGGTCGTCATTCTGAGTAGAAAATAACTAAAAAAGTAGGTAGGGTGCACAACAAAAAAAAAACGGCCCTAAGTGCATCTAAGCACTCTTTAAAACCCATAGATTATCTTAATCTCCTTACATCAAAATTAATACATATAGGAAATCGGTTAAACGCAACATATAATATAACGCCTTGTGCTATGTAATTCATATAAGTAAGTGGTTAAGTTGTCATTTGAGGGTAAATAGAGCACATCGCCCTACTAACATGGTGATATTTCCCACAGATATAACTCTGTTGGTTATCGGATTCAAAATTAGTATTCGTTCTTCGAAGCCGTACGTCTAGCTTGACTGTGACCTGAAAATCCTTGTTGCTCGACAACTACTACCTGTTACGTTCCTTTCAATACCGTGTGAGCAAGACAGGTGACGCTGAGTCGCGCGACAAGCGAAGTCGCGGCAAGATATGCTATGCCTGCTGGGCAGACTTTGTTTATGTCATTGGGGGCAAACGAGCAAACGTATCGTCTGATGGAAAGCGATTACCTTCGCCCATAGACACCTGCAACACCAGAGTAGTCACTAGTGCGTTGCAGGTGGGCATACGTTCTTTTCTTGAAGGTTTGAAGATCGTATCGGTCCGGAAATATCGCAAGCGACACTTCATTCCATAATGCAGTCGTGCGAGGCAGAAAATTTCTAGAAAAAAGGGGGCCAAAAAACTTCGACTCTCAGAATTCATATATGTAGAACTGTGTCACTGGCACGTATTCGGATTCTTCTGGGTGATCGCTCTCATGACTCGGCTTTTATAACATGTTGAAACATGTCAAGCTTTTGATATGCGAACATCAAACGGGTAGGGAAAGATTTAATAATAAGACTGTCTTTCTTTGTAACAAGACGTTTTTGTTGACTGTACTTTATTGCGTAGTTATTTGATCTACATTGCTTTTAAATGTTTTTTCTATCTTGTTTTGTACAGAACAAGGGCGGACAAGCAAGGTTTACCAAATATCTTTTATAACAATGAGGGCTAGGTACTTACGTATGCACCTATAATAATGTTTTCACAAAAAATAACCGACTTCGTTGAGAAAAAATCGTATTCCCGAGATAAACCGAAGCGGCGCCGATATCGGGAGCATAGGCGTAATATATGGTGTAGTGTATAGACATTTTTATATAATAATGTGTCCCCGCCACCTGCCCGCTGCCGCTAGTACTATGACTGACGTACATAACTAAGTACCTACCTTTTTACTAGAAGGTAACCTGCAACTACGGCCACGTATTTTTTTTTCTGTACAATAATCGGGTAAATAGTATCCTATAACCACCTCTGGATGTCCAGATATCCCTGTACCATAATTGGTCAAGCCGTTTCGGTGTGATGAGATGACATAGAAATTTTGACACCAGACTGGCATGGTAAAAAAAATAAAAATATAAAGGTTCAAGCAGGGTTCTAATTCTAACCTGCCTCTCCAACGGCTTTCCGGGCTTACAAATCAGACGTTACTGCTTTAAGGGGAAGGGTAATGCGAAACTGGCGCCGAGATAACTAGTGTATAATAATGCAGATATCTTGTACATTTCTTAATCCAATCTTATTTTATAAAGAGAAGTGCCATTGCGATGCCGAGTCGTTGACGTGAGAGAAAGTTAGACGGACGAGACGCTTCAAGAAACTCATCTGTTGATCTCGAGACTCGTTGCCGCGCACAGAAATTTCTGTGTTGCCGCGGATCCATATTCTTGAGAACTATTTGCAGTCTTCGTTGAGACTTTAAAGTTTGCGCGATATTTTGGTATAATTTTGTAGAGGGACTTCTAGATATTTAGCTATTAAGTACACCAATAAATTCATTTCTTGAGCTTAAAACTACACCATTCATTTTTTTTTAATACTTAATATTTAGATACCCATGGATCTACAACATTCAACAATTCGAGAATAACGTACCTAGTTATAAATATTATTTTTGTGTCAATTATGTAAACAATAAATATCGGAAAACCTCACACAAATCAATCTAGTCCCACAGTAAACTCTAGTTGGCTTGTGTTTTTGGTACTAGTACCGATATTCATACTTACATATATAAATACATAGTTAGAAAGCATCCATGACCCAGGAACGAAATATATTTGACTTCATCACACAAATATTTGCTCTTACTGGCCTCAGTAGGCAGCTGCACGAGTCATAAATTTTAATTAAATTTGAAAAATATTTGCACCTCCAAAAAAACCTATTCACGGTAAAAAGTTAGCAGAACAGCACCGCGTCATAAAATGTTAATCTGATTTGAAAAATATTTGCACCTCCAGAAAAACCTATTCACGGTGAAAAGTTAACAGAACTGCATGCACCAAGAAACTCATCTGTTGAGCAGAAGTTGGAGCGGCATCCATATTCCGGGAACTATCTGCGTCTTCAGTGGGAATCGAAAAGTTTGCACCGTCAAGATCTCTTTGGAGAGGGCGCGGCAAAGGGAATCTGGAATGACGAAGTGGTGGTCCAAGGGAGTAGAGGCCAGCAAACGTTTAATCGTTTTGCGCTATATGATGAATTGAAAAACATTTATTTCGTTCTGAGGCCCATAGAACTGACATACGTAATGGAAACTTGGACCCTCAGAAAGGCAGACAGATCTCGTATTGAGACATTTGAGATGTGGCGCAGAATTAATTGTTGTTACAGCGGCAATAGAAATACATCATCTGTGAAAATTTTTACTGTCTAGCTATCACCGTTCTTGAGATAGGTACAGCCTGGTGACAGACGGACGAACAGACGGACGGACGGACAGCGAAGTCTCAGTAATAGGGTCCCGTTTTTACCCTTTGGCTACGGAACCCTAAAAATACGCGGATGAAGTTGCCGGCACCTTCTAAGTAGTACCTACTTTAAACAATACCTCAACAAACAACATTATATTCGAACCAACCCGCATGTTGCCTTCGCATTGCACACTACGACAATGCTAACATTGCAACAGGAACAATGCAGGCGCATCGCTGACGGCCGGCGACTTCCCCGCCGCACAGGAAACCAACTGTGGCAACTGTGCGGAGTGGCAGTTAGGAAATTGCGGGACACGTCGCATTTCGGCTTCGAAATACTGACGTTTAAAGAGAAATGCGATCTGAAATAACTTTTGGGGCGTGACAAGTCAATAAGCTGTATACGTTTATTGGGTAAATCAAGCGACTCTCCCTCGCATTACACACGGACAATTTCTCAACAAGTACCAATATCTTATAAAATTATAAATCGTAAGTATAACGAGTTATCAATTTAGTATGTGAAGCCTTTTGGAATAGAAGCCGAATTTTTGAATAGGTTTGTGACTAGAAAATTAAAAAAAACACGGCTAAGTGTAATGGCTTCTAGAATAATGTTAAAAGTGTTAAATTTGGTACACTGAGTCGACTTCCGCGATTGTTTGCACTCCATGCCAGTAGAAATACATATTTTTTTCATTTTAATTAAAGAACTAAATAGATCTAATTACATAGTTACCTACGTTATTGGACTTCTTTGCAACGGCAACGCAAAAATACGAGTATTCTTCATTGAATATGACAGGATTGTTAACAATTAATAAACCACAGACTTAACGCAAAACCATTCCAAGACAAGTGCACTCACCTTTGTGCTCTTTGAGACCTCAGATCATCAGACAACATCAACAATGTACCTCACGTGCTCAACAAAAACTACCCTAAAACCCTCAAACGCATCAAAGCTAATTTATGAAACTAGCAGTGATACTAGAGCGCATCTTAACCCTTCGCGAGACAATGGCGGGGCTCGGGGGGCTCGGGGGGTCGCGGGGGGCAGGGGGGTCGAGTGGAGCGCTGTAATCAGGGCTAATAGAAGCGCGTGTGCTTTGATCTGCGCGTCAAAGGGAAGCAGTTGACGGGCGGTTAGAGTTGGCAAAAATATAACACTTCAGTTTGGATAAGTTTAATTAAACTGATTGCGGTTCGCGGGTTGACGCGGACTGGTGATGTTTATGATTCTAAAACATGACGAAGCTGTCTGCTCGACTGAACGACCTCCCTCCCGACGAACAAAGATGGCTAAAGATGGAGTGCGACATGGCAAGCTTGCCGCTCATTCTCAAATAGAGATCACCATGGCTAGCATATCTGGCCGTAAGTTCTCTGTTCGCGTGACTCAGCGTCACCTGTCTTGCTCCCCAGTTATAGAAAGGAAAGTGACAGGTATATACTGCAGCATACATATGTCGCGCGACAAAGAGTCGCGTGTCACAGTTACGCTAGAGGTATACCTACTGTTGCCGTCAACATTTCTGTATGTCCAGTAGCCTTTCATCTGTCATTAATGATTATTGTCGTACACTACGGTCTATTGGGGTTATTGGGATGATCCGATGACCCCATCAATGGGCTGGGTCCAGGTCTAGGTCATTCAACGTTGTTTTGGCTGTGCGACTTCCATTCTCTGATCTGATAACTGGATTGGTCTTTGGTAACATAAAAATACTGATGATCCTTATACTAGCGATCGTGTGATATAGGTCATAGATATATATTTACGGAATATACTTTGAGTCTTCATAATATGTTCAGCCAACAGCACAATTTGTGCACAAAAAATACTTTCGGGAAAAATGAAAATTTGGCGAGACGTTACAAATGGGGAGTGACTGGGAAGTAAAACATTGCAGCTATCACGTTAGTGTATAACGAATCTTCTTATAAAAAATCATATCATAACTTTTAACCATAAAAATGTCCGCATCTAACCCTCCCTAAGCGCACAACGTGCAATTGAAGAGCCGCTGCAATATTGTTGTCTTGTGCGCGTTAATTGATTCTTTTGTGGCACGATCGGGCAGCGTGGGGGTTAATTGGTTCGAAAGAACCATTGTGATTGTCATTTATTATAATTCGTTTGGCCATTGTTGGGGGCGCGTTGATTTGACAGCGAGTGTGCTTGGGGATGTTTTCATATATTTTTGGGAGAAAAAATTCCGTTGTTGTTCGAAATGCTCACTATGATATTTTTCGTGCAGAGGTGAGCCTGGGCCAGCGATGTGGGGAAATTTTACTGCTCACGTTAATGTTGTTTAAACATTTTCACCGAAAACGAATAAAAAATACTTAATAAGTATTGATTGTTTTACGTAAGTCAATTACAATTTTTTAAGGTACAATTTTCAAAGTGAAATTCATCATTATTTCTAAAAAAAAAACACTGTTTCTATCTTTGTATTTGTAATATATTTATCTTATTAGCATTCCAAAATAATATGTCATAGGCCTTGGCCTTAATAACATCTACCTAGGTACTTGTTGTCAGTTACACTTGCTTGCTTGCTGCAAACTAAGTCTATGAAAATTAGTTCATTAACATAATGTTTCCTACGCTGAGACGACGATAGAAGAGGTCACTTGTCCAAATAAGTAATCTGTTATGACGTGGTTATGACGCTGTAGTTGTCATACATTTATCGTAATTGATATTATTTTTAATTTCCTATCATGGTTGACGTATTCGTTATCAGTCGGACTCGGACACAGTCACGGTCAAGATTAATCATTTGTTCTCATTATTTACCTAAGGGACTTGGTTGCAAATTTCGTTCTCTGGAACAATTGCGTTGGTGGTGTAATGGTCAGCATAGTTGCCTTCCAAGCAGTTGATCCGGGTTCGATTCCCGGCCAACGCACACTTTTTGCTTTTTAAATTCTTGAATATATTTTATTTTTAACCATTTTTTTTATATAGGTAAATATCAAATTATAAATTCAACAATTCTCATTTGAATAGTTAAGCAAATAAAAAAAATCATAGATAATTATGGTGTCGTGTCATGTATTTTCGGTATTTCTGCAATTATATATATCTATCTATACTATTATAAAATCCTAAATCTATACTATTATAAAATCCTAAATCCTAATCCTAAATATCCTAAATCTTAATCCTAATCCTAATCCTAATCCTAGTTATGTATTAATCCTAATCCTAATCCTAATCCTAATCCTAATCCTAATCCTAATCCTAATCCTAATCCTAATCCTAAATATGTATTAAAATCCTAAATATGTTTTGAAAATAAATTTTCTATGGAGGGAGGTCATGATTTCAGGAAAAATCTCGATAGCGTGATGCAGCCTGATAGTTGTTTTGTATGGACACGCGTCGCCGTGCCAACCTGGCGCCATCTGTTTTAAAAAAAACCATTGTCCTCGCATCACGCCGAAACGGCTGGATAAAAAGCTACTAATTTTGGTACAGGAATAGCTGAACATCCAAAGATGGTTATAGGATACTTTTTATTATGATTAATATTTATCTTTGAAAACATAAATTCCATGAAATATTTTCCTTACAATGTGTAAACCTTATAATGACAGCGTTTGTGATTTTGAATTTAGAACGACGCGACCCCCGCGTGGCTCTTACGTGTACAAAAACTAAAAAGTATGAATTCGACATAATACCTCCGCGCGGCCCACCGGTATTAACAATAAGGTTAAGGTTGTTTGAGGCGTTGAGTTACGGAAACCGTCTTAGTTAGATAGAAAAGATGGCGCCAATTATCGACCAACACAGACGAAAATATGAGTGCAATGTTCGTTATAAATTGGCTCATGCTCAAAAAAAAACATACATTTCTTTAAATGTTTACAAATGAAGCGAAAATTGAAAAAAAAATAAGCATTTCTTTAAAAACACAATTTGCGACCATAGGAACTAATTAATGCTCTTTTATTGAATATGCAATTATATTCTTCTGTAGTTTGTAAGTATTGACCATAAAAAAACCCGGAGACGCAATAATAAATGTTAATGAATAAAAAAGATTTTTTAATGCCATTTTATCGAGTGTAATTGAAATAGAAGTATTTCGAATGAATTTAAGTTAATTAAATACATTTTTAAATATGTTTTACCAACCAACATTTAGAACATTAGGCGCAAATTTTTGTATTGTTTGTGTTTGGCCTAACTTACTTCAGGAAAAATATTGATAGCGTGATGCAGCTTGATTGTTGTTTTGTATGGACACGCGTCGCCGTGCCAACCTGGCGCCATCTGTTTTCATAAAATCCTTTGTCCTCCAATCACGCCGAAATGGCTGGACGGATTTTAACCATTTTTGGTACAGGGATAGCTGGACATCCGAAGATGGTTATAGGATACTTTTTTCCGTCTACGGTAAAGAAAAAATACGCGAATGAAGTCGTGTGCATCTCATAGCGTCATCCATTAGCGTCGTGAATTTGAATTTAGCACCACGCGTAGCGTACCCCGCGGGGGGCGGGCCTGCGCTACCCACCGGGGGACAATAGCTCTGAGGTTGGACGAGTCGCCGAGTTACGGACACTGGGGCAGTAGATGGCGTTAGTGGTACACGAAATGATAATTTTATGAAACAAAACTGAACACAATTTTGTTATTATTAATTTCTCGATGCAACAATGGGAACTACCACTCTATTATTGCATATAAAAATCATGTATTTACTCAGTAGTTTATAAATATTGACCCTCTTTTCATAAACGTACTGAGACGCGGAGAAAATTTGAAATGAATAAATAAGTTGTTTTTTACTTTCTTGAGAGACAATAATCAAAATAAAATTATTTAAAATCAATTTTATCCTTTGACGTATAAATATTTACGGAAAGTTAATGAAATATGATACGCGCATAAGTGCTACCAGTAGCGCCATCTGTGAGCTTTAAACAGTAGTTTTCCCTGAGGTGCCGTCCGCAGCAGAGTTTTCGCAATGGCGAAGTGAGTGGATTGGTCTGTAATTTGTGTATTGTTTTACTAGCTTTTACCCACTGCGCTCGCGTTAAAACATACGTTCACTATATTACTACGTCTACTACGACCTCTTACACAAATTTGAAGTTAATGAGTGATACATTTAAATGTTATTACTATGTACAATTAATTTCTTTAATTGTAATACAGCTGATGCAAAGTTTAAGTTGACAGCTCGAGGGCCGTTCAGCGTCAGTATGTGTTTAGACAAAATATAAACAATCTCAAACAACGTTTGATTAAACTTTTAAGTATTTTTAAAGAGATGGTGACTAACAGAGACGGGAGGCAATAAGAAAAAAAACAATATCGTACAACGGAAAAAAGAAAGCAAGGCTGATGAAACTTAAGCAATACGAAGAGATGGTATCGAAAAAAACGGGGGGCTCGGGGGGTGGAGCCCCTGCTCTAACAAAATACTACATGCTAAAACTGAAAAATTCAAGTAGTTTTGATGAAAGGCTAAGTTACCTGTAGATAAATGGTGATCAAGAAAAACAAAACCCTAAAAGGCTAAAAAGAAAGCAAGTCTCATCAAACTTTTAAGTATCCTGAAAAGATAGTGAACTAAAATGGCATAGTGCTCGCATTAAGAAAACACAAAAACTTAAAACGGAATCGAGAACGCAAGTCTAATCAAACTTTAAAAGATTCTAAAGAGATGGCGACCCAACCAGACGGGAAGCACGAAGAAAAAACGATATTGCACAACGGAAAGAATAAAGCACGCCTGATGAAACTTTTAAATAACACGAAAAGATGTTATTGAAAAAAAATGTATAACATGCTAAAACAGAAAAATAAAGTAAATCTGATGATAGGCTAAGAAGTTACGTGTAGATATGGTGATCAAGAAAACACAAAACCTTCACTAACGAGTAAGCAAGTCTGCACAACCTTTTGAGTAACCCGAAAAGATAGTGAACGATAGTGGCATAGTACTCGCATTAATGAAACGGAAACAAGAAAGCAGGTTTGACCAAACTTTTAGGTATTCTAAAGAGATGGTGACTAACAGAGACGGAAGGCACTAAGTTAATTATACCGCAACACGGAAAGAAAAAAGCAAGACTGTAAGCAGCACGAAGAGATGGTATTTAAAAATACAGGAGGCTCGGGGGGCAGAGCACTCAGAAAATGTCATTTGCTAAAACTGAAAAATTCAATTAAATCTGAAAAGGCTAAGTGACCTGTAGATATGGTGATGAAGAAAACGTAAAACCTTAAAACGCTAACAAGAAAACAAGTCTGATCAAACATAAAAGCAACCTGAAAATATATTGAACTAAAATGGCTTAGTGCTCGCATTATAATACACAAATCCTTAAAACGGAATCAACATAGCAAGGCTGATCAAACTTTAAAGAATTCGAAGAAGATGTGGTGACCAAACCAGACGGGAGGCACGAAGAAAAAACAATATTGCACAACGAAAAGAAAAAAGCAAAGCACGACTGATGAAACTTTTAAGTAACACGAAGAGATGGTATTGAAAAAGACGGGGGGCTCGGGGGGCAGAGCCTCCCGCACTTAAAAAATGCAATATACCAAGACTGAAAATTATAAGTAAATCTGATGAAAGGCTAAATGACCTGTAGATATGGTGATCAAGAAAGAAAAGAAAGAAAAGACAAAACCTTAAAATGCTAACTAGAAAACAAGTCTGATCAAACTTTTAAGTAACCTGAAAAGATAGTGAACTAAAATTGCATAGTGCTCGCATTAAGAAAACACAAATCCTTAAAACGGATTCAAGAAAGCAAGTCTGATCAAACTTTAAAGGATTCTAAATGGGGATGGTGACCAAACCAGACGGGAGGCGCGAAGAAAAAACAATATAACAAACGGAAAGAAAAAAGCAAGACTGGTGTAACTTTCAAGTTATCTGACGAGATAGATAACAAAAATGCAGTAGTGCTCACATTGAGAATACATAAACCTAAAAACGGTAACAGAAAAGCAATTCTGAACAAACGATTAAGTATTCTAAGGAGATGATGACCAAAAAAAGCAGGGCAGTAAGCAAGACAATATACCACAACGGAAAGAAGAGAACATGACTTTATTTAAGTAACCAATTGAGACAGTGCACAAAAATGTCGGAGGCCTCGCATTGAGAAAACAAAACAAGAAAGTAGAAATTGAATCTAAAATGAACAAGGAATCATGTCCGTGAAAGCATTCAAATATTCCAAAGATACAGTAAACAAAAAATATGGGGGGCTTGAGTTATGCCAAGCCAATGCCAAATGCCAAGTTATGCCAAGTGAACGTATTTTTTTTAACGCGTGCGAAGCCGCGGGCAAAAGCTAGTTATGTATATATCTTCTTATGTATATATCTATATAAATACTCCTTTAAAGACGAGCGCTTGATGTTAAAAAAGTGCAAACACTTGAAAAGTAATTTTGAGGCGTTTGGTGTTTACTTTCGTTGGATTTCATTTCCGAAGGAGAAGTGTCTGCATTATGCCCTAGCCCCATCCCCGCGCCCAATTTCTTACATCGGGGAATTTTTCGTTTCACATATTTTGTCTAACCGACTTCGAGAAACGTGGTTATTATGTTACATTCGACTGTGTTCACTCAGTTACAAATTTACTGCATATTTTATTCGTATTTACCTATGTGCGGATTTGTGAAAACCAAATGGATTACAGAAATAATAATATTGTCAAAAAGCTCCATTTTCAGTTCGAAACATGTCGGGCCGGTCCTGACAATATTACGTGAGTTTAAACCGTTTTTATGATCAATAATTGAATACATAATGGCTCTGAAACACAGCAAGTTCTATAATGCTGGCGAAGGATGCAGAGGAACAAATGAAGAAGTACTAAAAAAAAGTGGAAGAAAAAAGGAATTTGCTGAAAATTATAGAGAATAGGAGAGGGAAAAGGGTACTTCTTACGTCATGACATTAAGCTGAGTGACGACCTTTTTAGCATTACCTAATTTAATCTACATATACCTAAGTATTACGCGTTAATCATGTTTATATGTCTATATTATGCTAAATAGACTTATTTCTCTCTTCTAAAATGTGAGGTCAACATATACAATATGATGCTTTTATAAATAACATAAGAGAAGGAAAGGTTGAAGGGAAACATGGAAGAGAAAAGCCAAGAATAAAGTTACGTTACACAAATAAAAGAGAAGGTAGACGTCAAGTCGTATAGGGAAGTAAATGAAGTGGCTATGGACAGAGTTAGATGGAGAAAACTACATAGGTACTTCGACAGCTTCACTGACAAGAGTTTGACTCTTAATTTGGTAAATTACATAACAACAGATTACAGGTCAAAGTGTAGGTACTGGCCTGTTGAGCGACTAGTTAATTTCACATGAAAACAACGCCAAAGGTGAGATCCATGATTTCGGAGATGGGTAAGGCCGCGGAAAGTTACCAATTTGGACGTTTCAAATTTACCCAGCTGATTAAAAAAAATTGGTAACCCCTACTGTTTCAAAAATATTTTTATCATATGTAGATATAGGAATTCTCGTGGTCGCGAGTAAGATAATTAATATAAACCCCTTTATAAAAATACTAAAAATATATTTCCGTCCAAAACGCAACGAAAGTTGGTTAAATTTTTCGACCACGAGTACTAAAAGCTCTGTTATTTTTATGATATTTCAACTTTCATGTGCATATTTTTGTTTTAAACTAAAATTTATAATATAAGGATAGTTCTACCGATTACGGAATAATGATAATATAATCATTTTAATTTTTTATCTAACATTATTTTAATGGATCAGCATTCCACACTTATGTTACAATACTTTCGTGACGCTTTATGTAGCTTGCTTTTAAATAAATTTTGGTAGAAATTAGTTTTCATGCACTAGCAACTCATATTATAGTAGGGCAACACCGATGAGCAAGTCCAAACCCGTCAGTTTTTCAACAAACGCAATTCAAAGTAGACGCAGTCATAGTTTCGTGAAAGTACCCCCAAAGTGTCATGTGTGATTTTAAAGATAAGGAGTGATTGTTTTTAATCAGTATTTTTTTATACAATAGCGTAACGGTTTTCACGCAAGTGACACGTATTATTGTATTAAAAATGCCCTTATTTCACCATGAAAATTCACTTTTTTTCAAAAATACGTTACACTTTCGTTACGAATATGTTACATTTTTGCAAAATGTTACGTATTTTCTACGTAACATAACGAATAAATGTTGTAAAGGGAAGTGCACACAGAATATACTAACTAAAATGAGTTTTATTAGATTTTTACTGACACGAAAATATACAAAGTCGAACAAAACTCGTGTACAATAATAAAATAAATAAAAACAACATCTTAATAAAAAAAACTTTTTTAAGAAGAAAATAATTTACTATCGACCTCAAGTCACAGTACAATCATTGATTCTAAAGCTGTTTTATTGTTATACGGTAACAAATAGTAATTACTGCCACCTGGTACAAAATGAGAGGCTTTAAAACACTAGAGCGGTTTGGGTTTCATTAGTTTCATCACACGCGTGTTTGATTATATTGATTTTAATGTGCCATGAAAATTTTGTTTACAAGCAATATCATTTTATAACTTGTTTTTTTTCCTTATTACGTTATTTAATGGGAATATTTTCCAGTATGATCTAAGCTTTATAACGACTTATGTTACGTTTTATGATAACATAACGTATATCTTTTTATGTTACTTCTATGTCACATTGGTAAATTCCCGCGGCCTTACCCAGATACGATACGGTTTTAGGGGTCATATTAAAGTGCTGACGAGGATTTCTGGGCGGCTCGCTGCTCAGACATGCATTACGTTAATAGATACAATAGGCATAATATTAATTAGCTATGATGTTCAATTCAACGTAAAAAAAATCTTACAATACATAAAATTCTCAAAATTGTACAAACAGACAAATCCAGTATTAGCGCGTCTTAACTTAAGACTGTCAAAATTGTCTTAGGACTCTTAAGACAATTTTGACATTACCTTTGTGGTCACCCTATTTCGCGTCCCCCACACACGATTGCAATTAGGCCCAAATTGCGCGGAATCCTGCCTGTTTGCCCCCGGCGCCGGAAATTGTTTACTGTCAATATTAGAGCTGACTGTACCCTAACACCAACCTAGCTCTTCGAACAACTCGTTCGACGCGAACTCTTGTGCCCATGTTTTAGGGTGGATATTTCTGTAATTTTCTTTTTTTAAAGTGGTGACGTGAATTGGCATGAGTTTTCTCGTTCTTATAATTGTGTATGATAGTGTAGGCAGTTTCTTGGGGGACTATTACAAATATTTGTGTAATGTGTGTGCTACCGATCGGATAATAAGACAGTGTCCGGTATGAAGCGAAAGATAACATTTAGCTGTCTCATATGTGGCAGTAGATAAACAAACAGTTCAAAGTGGTTGGGAAGGGGTGTGAATTTAATTGGAAAAGGTGATCATTAGAACCTGCGTAAAAAGAGATATAGGTACCTAGGTATTATATACTTGGCACGGGGAAGACTTAGGTGTTTATGGCTTAAAAATTGGGTAATTATCAATTAAGCAATTTCCCTAATAGATAATGATATTTAGATTGCACGGTCGAAAGTCACGGGTAGGGAATACAAACCGGTACATTTTTGTATGAAAGTTACCGAGATTCCGGTAAATTACCGGTTATTCCCAAAGAAATAATTAGCCTGTACCCTTCGAACTGGCATTGTTTCGGTTGAGGGATAAATCACCATCATATTAAAGTACCTACACAATTTGTCTTCTCCAAATGGAGGAATATCATACAAACTATTAAGAAATACTTTTATAGCTTGATAATTGGGTAAGTACCAATACTACCAATTAAGCAGAGTTCCCTAATAGAGGTGACACATTTTGATAGCACGGTCGAAGGTCGGGGGTAGAACCGTTGCCCTCCGAATCGGCTTTGTTTCAGCTGAAGGGTAAATTTCCAACATTTTATACAATTCTCCAATTGAATATTGAGAAATACATAATTATAATATGATACATTTTTGACGACGCGGTTGGCGCAGTTTGTAGTGAACCTGCCTTCTGAGCCAACGGTCCTGGGTTCGAATCCCGGCTAGGACAAATATTTGTGTGATGAACACGAATATTTTGTTTCTGGGTCATGGATGTTATATTTATACAATACGTAATGTAAGTATTTATATGTCGGAAACGGTCATGAGTATGGAAGCTTAACGAAACCAGCGCGCCATTGGAAGGCGACAGTAGTGCCCCCTGAACCTGTTTTGGCGCGCTAGACAGAGTCTTGGCGGTTCACTCAGCGAACGCCCACGACACTTCACTCTGGGTCACCGTCGAGTGCACTACTGCCTTGGAACTGTCCCGTTTCGTTGTGCTATACCAAGTTAGAATCAGTAAAACGTTATAACTCAAAATACAGTGTTAATTTAATAAAGACTATTCAGTTCGAGACTTCGATAACCTAGCTTACAGACCTCTGTGCCAGGAACTGTTATTTTGTGCTTCATTGTATGAGGAATAAATCAAGTTAATTGTATCTGAAGTGTTTCATCTCGCTCGAACTACCTCCTCGTCCACAACTATATCGAATAGCTCATCCAATGTGCCACAAACTGCACCGGCCATTCCGACCCTATCCCAACATATATATTATGTATATCGTCGTCAAGTACCCATAGTACACAAGCATTGCTTAGTTTGGTACTGGGTCGATGTCTGTCTGTCTGTCCCTATTTATGCTCAGAACTTTAAAACTACGCAACAGATATTGATGCATTTTTTTTAAATAGATAAAGTGATTCAAGAGGATGGTTTTTACTCGTAGGTATTACATGCATAATTTATCAGCAATACACCTGTGAGAAGCCAGGGTGGGTCGCTAGTAATATAATAACCAGCTAAGTGCGAGTCGGACTCGCGCACGAAGGGTTCCGTACCAATATTGAACAAAAAAAAAAACACTTTTTTATTTTTATTATTTGTTGTTAGAGCGGTAACAAAAATATATACATTCTGTGAAAATATCAATTGTCTACCTAGATAACGGTTCATGAGAAAATGCCCGTTGAACGAAATATCATGCAAAAAGCCATATTATTGTGTAGGAGCCCCCCCTTAATTATTATTGTTTTATCATGAATAGTATTTGTTTCTATAGTTGCAACAGAAATACATCATCTGTGAAAATTTCAACTGTTCAGCTATCACCGTTCTTGAGATACAGCCTGGTGACAGACGGACGGACGGACGGCCAGCGAAGTCTCAGTAATAGGGTCCCGTTTTTACCCTTTGGGCACAGATTATATACAAGTTACTACGTAACTTTGCTACGTGCTTTGGGTACGGAACCCTAAAAAAATCTTAAGTGTAATGTAAAACGACCCACAATTAAAGCTATGAGTGATTAACAAGATCATCCTTATGGACTACCTTTTCCATTCCATTACAAGTAATGTTTGAGTAAGAAAAAACATGTCATTAAGGTAGGTAGTCAAGGCTTGTGTTATGATTATGAAGGCTTGTTGAGTTCTTTGTCGGTTAAAAATTATGTAAGAGATCGTAAAGATACAAATTATTTCTCTTTAGATACCTGTAGCGAATACTTACACAAGTCCCTTTCACTAAAGAATTGGACATCATCGAAACCGAATTCAACAGTACCACAGTTCACAAAGTCACTGGTAACTCACCGTGTTCGAGTCAACGTGGTTGAGCAGAGCAAACACGACGGCCGCGGCCAGTGCTGTTTACGTCTAGGAATGCATCTGCGCGTATTCTGAACACGTCTTAAGGATTCTTGAGTTTTTGCGTCGTTAAAACTACAAAACGTGCATTTAAGGAAAATAGTAGGTACGGTAGTAGTAGTAGCAGACAATGGGAAAGAAGGGCTTGCCGGGTGTGTAGTATATAGACGACCAACCGTATAACAGCGCCCTCTCTCGCTTGCTCGTTCACTGATGTAAAGTAGTGCGGTAAGATGAGAATTTGTATTAACCTATTCACACAGAGGCCACTAAGGTGTAAAGCCTTTTAAATAAAATGCAAAAATCGACACACAAAGCATAAGGAAATATTGGAAAGGTTATTTGGCGTTAGGGTGGCGGAAAGGTTAACATTAACACGTTGGACCAGGTTCGAGTCCCGGTCTGTTCCGCCAAGTTGTGCATTTCTTTCTTTGTGCTTTGATCTTTGTATCAATGGTACAAGTCGAGTTCATTTACATCTACTTACGAGAACAAAAATATCTGAACACGACCCTATTGTCAGGAGCATAAAATCGTGTTCAGATATTTTTGTTCTCGTAAGTGTGTAGATGTAAATGAACTCGACTGTACAAATATGCTTCTCGACTCTTGTCACCACTCACTCTCACATTATTGCATAGAAAGAGTTAGCGAAAGAGTTACGTGTCACAGTTATGCTAGAGGTGCTGGCCACTGACTCGCAGTTCCAGAATATTCCGCCAGGCGGCGCCGCGGGCGCGACCCACATCCTTTCAGCCCATTTGCCGTATCTCTGTTTGACATCGCAATCCCAGTGAGATAGCTTCTAACTGCATTCAAATATGAAAGGTTGCAGGATAAAGACGTCTTTCAAGACGAGGCTGTTACTTCTAATGTTAGATAGGGAGGAGAAATGTTGGCAGTTGTTTTGACGACAGACATTTTTTTTAATGCTAGCCTACGACTGTAGCAAACAAGCCTGCGGCCCGACTGATTTTAGGCAACTGCCTAAAATCAGCGGCGGTAACTACCGCCGTCTATGGACGCTTGCGACGCCATCGCCAGGAGCATCACACGCGCGTTGCCGACCCTTTAAGAACCCCTTTACTCCTGTCTTGAAGAACCGCATAGGTACCTACTGTAGCCCCCGGGGAAACTTTCATGAATTTCAATCATGTTAAATCTGCCTGAAGTGTTTGTCTGCTAACACCATCATAATCATCAATAACTAGATTAGATTACATTATTGAATAAACGGTTTTAATACACAAATGTTTCATCAAATTTTCATTTCACAGAAATTAAATTTCATCGAAAGAAGTTTTTTTCTGAAACCATAAAACATTTTGGATTGTTATCTTATAACACAAACCTAATCTAATTTTTTTATGACTTTCGAGGAAAAAATTGTCTATGAAATGAAAATTCTATGAAATGAAGCACTCGGTGAAGGCTCGGAGCCATACAAAATGCTGTTTTTCAAACAATATGTATAATTATAATTAGTGATACATAGAATAACCCTAAAGGTAAATATGAATATCAGCGCCAAATAAAACAAACCTGACTTAAACCATAACCCTCCTCCGCCGTGCCGGTTAACCCGTCAAAGGCGTCACTCCGTCAAAGTGAGTCGAGGGCTAATTCCCGATCATAAAATAACCTTAAAGATAAATATGAATACATATCACCGGTAAATAAAAAAATCCAGAATTACTAAACCATAACCCTCCTCCGCCGCGCCGGTTAACTCGTCAATGGCGTCACTCCGTCAAAGCGAGTCGAGGGCTAATTCCGCTCAAAGCGGGTAATTACCATCTTGCTGCCGTATTGTTACATGATTTTTTAAAGACTTCAAAGGAAGCCCTCAATTCGTAGCGTACAGGTACAGACATGTTAGTGAATGTGATAGCTAACTTCCTGGCTTTGGCGAATGTTTTTTTCTCACTTAAGGCGATCTAGTGTCCCCAGTAAGCTCTTAGAGACTTGTATTATGATTAATAAGCACTAGACAATATACATATAAAAACCGGCCAAGTGCGAGTCGGACTCGCGCACCGAGGGTTCCGTACAAACACTTTCCATCCCTAAGTGGTTAAGTTAAGTTTGCACCTGGTATGTATAGCGCCCCATATAAATTAGGTGCAAAGTTAGGTATTAAAAAAAAAATTTATGGTTTTCGTAATTATTCCTTTATCTATGCTATAAGACGTTGCTTCGTACCAAATTTCAAGATTCTGAGTTCACGGGAAGCACCCTGTAGGTTTTGATTCCCTTGCAAGTGTCGAAAATTTGCAAATTAGGTGCAAAGTTAGGTATTAAAAAAAAAATTATGGTTTTCGTAATTATTCCTTTATCTATGCTATAAGACGTTGCTTCGTACCAAATTTCAAGATTCTGAGTTCACGGGAAGCACCCTGTAGGTTTTGATTCCCTTGCAAGTGTCGAAAATTTGCGGCATAAACGGCTGTATCTGTTGATTGCGTTGGCTTAGAAGTTTGATTTTTTCACAGCTTCAAGGGACAGTAGACCTGAGTAATTGATATAAATTTCAGCTTCATACGTCCACGCGTTCCTGAGAAAAAGGGTCTTGACAGACGGACAGACGGACAACAAAGTGATCCTATAAGGGTTCCGTTTTTTCCTTTTGAGGTACGGAACCCTAAAAATTAATAGATAGAAAACTTCCTAGACCTTGGAACAACTATTCGAGTCCCTCACATAAGATATTTGCCCTTGCTGAGACTCGAACCCAGGACCTATTTAGGACTTATATTTTTGTTTATTTTGGCGAAACATAGTGGCTCCACTTCGCCTGGTGGTAAGTAAAAAGGGGAGCCCAAGTCGCAATGGCAAATGACAAGAAACCGACGGCGACTTGTCAGTTGACACTGCCATGCTGGCCTGATAGATACTTCTTCACGCGTCGTTTGTAGGGTTCCATGTTGTAAGAAGGAGGAAACACACGTGCCGGAAAAGAGTACAGAGTAGGCTATTAAAGATAAACAACAAAGTATCGTTAAAACCGTTGAAAAGATTTTGTCTTAGATGAAAATATGGCGAATCTATGAGCCTACTTTTTTCAAGTAGAGAACAATATTGAATATAATTGAGAGAACACTCGTTACGAGAACAATCGAATCGCAATCCAATTACGAAAAACTAGAAATGGCATCACAGCCTTTGCATGGCATGGCTTGGCTCTCATGTTCGCATGAAATAAATTCTTACTCTCTGATTTGCTTAGATTTTTGGAGTCTTTGATGTTTGGGGACACTTTACACCTCCAAAATTACAATGGAGACCTCTTGCATCTCCGAACTTAATTTGTTGAACACGGAGACAATAATATATCCATTAAACTTAGTAATAAGCTTATCTTTATTTTATTTTGATATTGGCATCTAGATACCCTTTACATCTCTGAAAGTATAGGTTAAGTTTACAATAATTAAAATATGCCCAGTGATTTACCTGTTGCATTAATATTACTACTTATACTACTATGATGTTATTATTATTGTAAATTGTAAATGCTTTTTTTATGTAACGTAGAATCTGACATATAAAGGAGCTCTTGTAGCCTACTTGAATAAAGTTTTGAATTTGCAAGCCACTTGTTGACTGTCTGCTAACTTATTCCAATTTGTCAAATAAGTGCAAGCTAAGTTGCCCGTGCACGAGCTACTTGAGTCCTTCTGAATACTCCGCTGGTTGGAGAGGCCTCACTTTTGAGACGTGAAATGATAGGAAAGTATATTGAAATTGAAAATGTTGCTTTGGTAACTCGACTGTCAACTGGGTAGTTTTGCAACGGTGCTTCAGAACGGCCATGCTTTTATATATTGTTGTTTATTTTCTAGACACATTAGTATACTCAACTTTAGACTAGTTGGACTTACACTCAGCTAAATTGGAAATATACATTGTTATTGGTACTTTGGAAATGTCAAGTTTTCTTCAAGAAAGACCATCCCAAAATAATTACAAGTTACTTTATTGAAACAAACAGAAAAAAAAGAAAATCTACAAACCATCGACATCCAAGCCATTAGGGTCCGTCAAAAAGATTTCTCAACTTCTATTAGATTGTGGCTCTGTGAAATGTCACATAAGTCTCTGCAATCGGTCATAGATACCAACTTCAGTTTAGGTCATAAAATAATTTTAAACGTGCATACAAGTCAGATGGTAGTGTCGGGAATTTTAAATTGAAACAGGATCGTTGTTCTTTTACATTGAAATGAAGAGTTTTAGTTGAAATTTTTATTCTAAATTCTAACAGTGGCGCTGCGATGCCATTCAGGCCAACAAATGGAACTGGTTGAAAAATTCGATGCTATAGCTAGTGGTATTGATAATGATAGAACAATTGGCATTTCACCTCTCTGGCCCGGAAAGCCGTAGAGAGTCTCTACGGCTTTGAATCCACGTCCCTACTAGAGTTTTTACTTCTAACAAAGAAGTTACTCCAAAAACCATCCTTCAGTGTGACAGCGGACAAATTTTCATCTCGGAGCATCGTCCACCATCCCCTATTACTAGATAATTAGAAAACACATTACCCTCCCTTATTTTTCCCCAGACGAATGTTTTCTTCATCTCAATACAATTTGACCCTCGAAATTAAAGGACACTTGGTGGTTGCAATTAATTAACATTTTAGCTTTGTGTCCTTACGTAGGGTCCGCGAAGTGTTCTAGCTAGTATCACAAGGTCTTATGTACATATAGCATTATAGGGGTGATATGACGTTGTTTTATGAGTAATTCGATATGACATCTGTAAATTTTAAGGACAAGGGTTATGTGCATGTAATTTAGAAGGTTGGCTAACTCGTGTATTGTGCTTACTGCTTATTAAGCGTGAGATAAATAGTAACATTTTAGTTTAGTACTTAGTCTAATATTTGGCGAAAACAACGTAAGGAGATCCTACTATTACTTCGCTAAACATTGGTATGTTTATTGTTTAGCTCTTATGACGAAATAGCGGATCGAGATTTAAAACTGCGCTAACGACACGCATTATCCATTTGGAGAACACTAATAATAAGTTGTTCCTGGGTCTTCGATATTTTCTAAGTATATACGTATTTTATATGGGGTACGCTACATAATTAACGTGTCTGAAATTCTGAATACGGCACATAACACCTAGTCCTTTAATTAAGTTTTTCTCCTAAAATTATTCATGACTGAATCCCAGATATATCATTTATTTTATGTCCTTAAAATGAGTTTTTATCCAAAAGTTAAATATGACTTCAGTCAGCTAATAGGATCTAACACGCATCAAACACATTCGCACACTCATTCAAGATTTAAGAAAACTCATAGAGCTAAATTCCTTAACTATGAAGTTTTATTTTCTCCACTTATCAGCTGCCAAGAAAGCCTGCTTGGCTCGCTACCAGAAAGATAATTCAACACGTAATGTCCTTAAAGCATTGTTTCGTTTCTGAAGCGGAACGTATTTTCAGAAACGCAGTTACTGGATTTCTTTGTTGAAGAATCTACACTGAAAAACGAAATAGTTATTTGTTAACAGAAGCCCAAATGTTGGCTGCTAGTTACATCAATCCGAGGACTGACAAACTGAGGGCTACTAGTTGTAACCAAAATAAAGTATTCAGAATAGGCATAACAGTACTAAGAACAATTTGGCTATTTCTCAAGTAGTTAAACTAGTTGAGCTATTTATTTTTTCGGTGTAGAGAGTATAAATAACATAGCAAAGACACTAATAAGATCTCTTAGTAATATGCGGTTTGAATGGATTTTTTCTTGTGCTTCTCACGCTTTTTAGACTGGTAGAAAAATCCAAATATCGACTTCCTTTACTGTCCTAACGGCATTTTGTGAGCCATTTTGGCAACATGACTTTTCCGATGTAAAAAAGCCTGCTGAATTCGATTCTGGATGTTGCCAAGCCGAATTTGCCCCCTTCCCCCATTTCCCCCCTTTTTACCTCAAAATATGTCCCTAATCACGGTTTTTACGGTTTTATACAAAAAGTATTACAGCTAGAAAAAAAGTGTCAAAGACTAGAATGATCTCTATAAAATTTCCTATAACATGATATATAAACTTTTTTATTAGGCCTTATGGTTTGTGAGCAATATCTTCCCGAACTTCATAGACTGGTAGAAAATTCTAAATATCGGCTTCCTTTACCGTCCTAACGGCATTTTGGGATCCATTTTGGCAACATGACTTTTCCGATGTAAAAAAGCCTGCTGAATTCGGTTCTGAATGTTGCCAAGCCGAATTTTGCCCCCCTCCCCCCATTTCTCCCCTTTTTGACCTCAAAATATGTCCCTAATCACGATTTTTACGGGTTTATACAAAAAGTATTACAGCTAGAACAAAAGTGTCAAAGAAAAGAATGATCTCTATAAAATTTACTATAACATGGTTTATATTTTTTTTTAGTAGGCCTTATGGTGTTTGAGCAATATCTTCCCGAACTTCATTATTTAAAAAAAAATGATAAACATGTTCGAGGCAGTGAAATACACTTATTTTGGGATTATTGGTATCGCACAGGATCCAGCCGCTCTGCAGCGCTTGACGCTGACATCCAGTTGGCGTGCTACTTATTATCTGTCAAGACTCACGAGGCTTTCAGTCATAAGCAGTCGTCAGATTTACACGCAGAATAAAATTGTATCCAAGTCGGGCTAAAAGGGACGTAGAAAATAAAAATGCTTTGCTTCTGACCATGAAGTCATTCAAACTGCTCAGTTCTACGCCAGATTCTCCAGAAATGTGCCTTAGAAATGCAGTTACCCAGGATCTTGCAACAGAAAAAAGATAAGCAGCTTGGCTGACTCTAAGTAACGAAGTTTGTTTCCGAAAGGCTCACCAACAGCAGGTCAGCAACTGCGCTAAGGTCATAATTAACAAAGGCCCGACCTTCAAATCATCAGAAGAATCATTCATCAGAAACGGCGTGGCGTATAACTGAGCATTTAGAATGACTTCATGGTTAGAAGTAAAGCATTTTTATTTTCTACGTCGCTTTTAGCCCGACTTGGATACAGTTCTGCGTGTAAATCTGACGACTGCTTATGACTGAAAGCCTCGTGAGTCTTGACAGATAATAAGTAGCACACCAACTGGATGTCAGCGTCAAGCGCTGCAGAGCGGCTGGATCCTGTGCGATACCAATAATCCCAAAATAAGTGTATTTCACTGCCTCGACCATGTTTATCAATTTTTTTTTTGAAAATAATGAAGTTCGGGAAGATATTGCTCACAAACCATAAGGTCTACTAAAAAAGTTTATACACCATGCTATAGTCAATTTTATAGAGATCATTCTTTTCTTTGACACTTTTGTTCTAGCTGTAATACTTTTTGTATAAACCCGTAAAAATCGTGATTAGGGACATATTTTGAGGCCAAAAAGGGGGGAAATGGGGGGAGGGGGGCAAAATTCGGCTTGGCAACCTTCAGAAACGAATTCAGCAGGCTTTTTTACATCGGAAAAGTCATTTTGCCAAAATGGATCCCACAATGCCGTTAGGACGGTAAAGGAAGCCGATATTTAGAATTTTCTACCAGTCTATATGAAGTTCGGGAAGATATTACTTACAAACCATAAGGCCTACTAAAAAAGTTTATACACCATGTTATAGGAAATTTTATAGAGATCATTCTTGTCTTTGACACTTTTTTTCTAGCTGTAATACTTTTTGTATAAAACCGTAAAAACCGTGATTAGGGACATACTCGTATTTTGAGATAAAAAGGGGGGAAATAGGGGGAGGGGGGCAAAATTCGACTTGGCAACATCCAGAATCAAATTCAGCAGGCTATTTTACTTCGAAAAAGTCATGTTGCCAAAATGGCTCACAAAATGCCGTTAGACTTGATTTTTTTTATTTGAACTACCAGTCTATTTTATCTTCATTTATTCATTTATTTCATTTATTCATTTAATTACAATGTAAGTTTACAGCATACATGACACCAAAGCACTTACACGATAAATTATTACATAAAAAGAAAACAATACAGTATGTCAAAGAGAAAGGATCATTCAAAATAATAATAATACAATATTTTAAAATTTATACATAACAATTAATTCACATTATCTAGGAACTGCTTAGCAATACAGCACAATTGAGCAAAGCGATCAGCAAATATATCAGCATCGCCGTGCTGAGTGAGCGTCAGGTATAGCAACGAAATTGCGCGAGCGGTAGGAGCGTGTCGAGCGTGGCACGTGCGAGCGGACACACGCTGCAGCAGGCCTGGCCGGCGGCGTGGCGCCACCGCCACGCAATCTAAATCTTGGGGGACCCTCGTCGGAACCACCAAACCTATCTTTTCCAGCACAGTCGGGCTGTCCACTCTGTGATGGACAATAGACCGTCGCTTGCGCTCTTTTAGAACGAGGAACTTTTCAAATGTTTTTGTTTAATCATAAATAGGGATATTTTTAAAAATCTATGAATGTAGTTTTTTTTTTATCCTTTATTTGAATAAGTATGTCGGAAAAAAGCCTGGGATAAGTAAAATGAAGTGATGTCGATTAGGTGTAATGGATTTATTGCCGAGTCGATGAATTTGTACTCGTATATCCATACTAATATTATAAGTGCAAAAGTGTGTCTGTCTGTCTGTTACCTCTTCACGCTTAAACCGCTGAATCGATTGTGATGAAATTTGGCATAGAGATAGTTTAAGATCCGAGGAAGGACATAGGATAGTTTTCATCCTGGAAATTATACCTAAAAACATTGAAAAGTGAGTGAACATTTCTGTTGGGGTGCGGTGACCCTGTAGGAAATTTAATTATTAGACCGAAAGCACAATTGCTCTTACATTTGCTTAGGCGCTTTTAATAATCCCTTTTATCAAGTTCCACGCGTACGTAGTCGCGGGCAAAAGCTAGTTATTTAATAAAATAATGTAAAGGACAAAAAAGGCGCTCGCTTAACCTGAAACACAGGCACAGACCACCCCCACTAGACGGAGCATGTAAGGCACATGTCAGGCGACCCGCGCGCACCAACGATATGGTACGGCAAAACATTAAAGTATCAACATGGCGGCCACCGTTTAGTTGCGTCCATGTCACTTAACACTACAATTTACCATGTTATTTATTTAATTTCTTTTTTCGTTGACGTACGCATGGATCATAAACATGGACGCAACTAAACGGTGGCCGCCGTGTTCATACTTTAATGTTCTGCCGTACCATATCGTTAGTGAGCACGGGTCGCCTTACATGCTCCGTCTAGTGGGGGTTGTCTGTGAACACAGGCCACGGTCTCGCATTCTTTCTATAAGCAATAGTTATAAGAGGGCAGTCGATGCGGCGCAATCAGAGTCGGCACGGTAGATCAAAGGCGGTGCTAATGGCTTTTAAAAGAGGGTGCGAGACGAGGCCGAGGGGGCAACCCTACATGCTTGTACTCAAGCTCGTACATTGCTGCTCCCGTACTTCAAAAGTTAAAGAGAGTTGGAGTGAAACACGCAATGGATGGGAATCCTCTAGTGCGCGCTGAAGTAGGGGTGGCGCACTCTTTTTTGTCTCAACGCTTGTTTTCTAATGAAAGCCACTTGAGCTTGAGGTTTGGTTTGGTAGTTCAATTTTCGGTGGAATATTCTGGTACAAACGGCGTATGATATTGAGTAATTAAGGTTAGTTATGTCATTTTGAAGTTATGGTGGTTTTTGATGCTTATTTTTGAGTTTGCAAGCCAATCGGCCGGTAAATATGAGTGGATATAGTCATTACTTACGGCTACCTAGAGATAGGCATAATGATAGATAAGATCAATTTACTTTTTTTGACGATTATCAGGTTTAAAAAGTATTTGGGCCATTTTTTTTGTTCAGTTTGAATAGTTTGTAGATCTAATTAGGAGAAAAAGTGTCACATAATGTTTATATGTTTTTTGTTTTTCCATTCCGTTACCGCTATAGTAGGTTGTATGGAAATGGTAACGGAATAGAACGTAAAAATATTGGGACACTTTTTTCTCCAAATTAGATCGAAAGAGGTCGTCATTCTGAGTAGAAAATAACTAAAAAAGTAGGTAGGGTGCACAACAAAAAAAAAACGGCCCTAAGTGCATCTAAGCACTCTTTAAAACCCATAGATTATCTTAATCTCCTTACATCAAAATTAATACATATAGGAAATCGGTTAAACGCAACATATAATATAACGCCTTGTGCTATGTAATTCATATAAGTAAGTGGTTAAGTTGTCATTTGAGGGTAAATAGAGCACATCGCCCTACTAACATGGTGATATTTCCCACAGATATAACTCTGTTGGTTATCGGATTCAAAATTAGTATTCGTTCTTCGAAGCCGTACGTCTAGCTTGACTGTGACCTGAAAATCCTTGTTGCTCGACAACTACTACCTGTTACGTTCCTTTCAATACCGTGTGAGCAAGACAGGTGACGCTGAGTCGCGCGACAAGCGAAGTCGCGGCAAGATATGCTATGCCTGCTGGGCAGACTTTGTTTATGTCATTGGGGGCAAACGAGCAAACGTATCGTCTGATGGAAAGCGATTACCTTCGCCCATAGACACCTGCAACACCAGAGTAGTCACTAGTGCGTTGCAGGTGGGCATACGTTCTTTTCTTGAAGGTTTGAAGATCGTATCGGTCCGGAAATATCGCAAGCGACACTTCATTCCATAATGCAGTCGTGCGAGGCAGAAAATTTCTAGAAAAAAGGGGGCCAAAAAACTTCGACTCTCAGAATTCATATATGTAGAACTGTGTCACTGGCACGTATTCGGATTCTTCTGGGTGATCGCTCTCATGACTCGGCTTTTATAACATGTTGAAACATGTCAAGCTTTTGATATGCGAACATCAAACGGGTAGGGAAAGATTTAATAATAAGACTGTCTTTCTTTGTAACAAGACGTTTTTGTTGACTGTACTTTATTGCGTAGTTATTTGATCTACATTGCTTTTAAATGTTTTTTCTATCTTGTTTTGTACAGAACAAGGGCGGACAAGCAAGGTTTACCAAATATCTTTTATAACAATGAGGGCTAGGTACTTACGTATGCACCTATAATAATGTTTTCACAAAAAATAACCGACTTCGTTGAGAAAAAATCGTATTCCCGAGATAAACCGAAGCGGCGCCGATATCGGGAGCATAGGCGTAATATATGGTGTAGTGTATAGACATTTTTATATAATAATGTGTCCCCGCCACCTGCCCGCTGCCGCTAGTACTATGACTGACGTACATAACTAAGTACCTACCTTTTTACTAGAAGGTAACCTGCAACTACGGCCACGTATTTTTTTTTCTGTACAATAATCGGGTAAATAGTATCCTATAACCACCTCTGGATGTCCAGATATCCCTGTACCATAATTGGTCAAGCCGTTTCGGTGTGATGAGATGACATAGAAATTTTGACACCAGACTGGCATGGTAAAAAAAATAAAAATATAAAGGTTCAAGCAGGGTTCTAATTCTAACCTGCCTCTCCAACGGCTTTCCGGGCTTACAAATCAGACGTTACTGCTTTAAGGGGAAGGGTAATGCGAAACTGGCGCCGAGATAACTAGTGTATAATAATGCAGATATCTTGTACATTTCTTAATCCAATCTTATTTTATAAAGAGAAGTGCCATTGCGATGCCGAGTCGTTGACGTGAGAGAAAGTTAGACGGACGAGACGCTTCAAGAAACTCATCTGTTGATCTCGAGACTCGTTGCCGCGCACAGAAATTTCTGTGTTGCCGCGGATCCATATTCTTGAGAACTATTTGCAGTCTTCGTTGAGACTTTAAAGTTTGCGCGATATTTTGGTATAATTTTGTAGAGGGACTTCTAGATATTTAGCTATTAAGTACACCAATAAATTCATTTCTTGAGCTTAAAACTACACCATTCATTTTTTTTTAATACTTAATATTTAGATACCCATGGATCTACAACATTCAACAATTCGAGAATAACGTACCTAGTTATAAATATTATTTTTGTGTCAATTATGTAAACAATAAATATCGGAAAACCTCACACAAATCAATCTAGTCCCACAGTAAACTCTAGTTGGCTTGTGTTTTTGGTACTAGTACCGATATTCATACTTACATATATAAATACATAGTTAGAAAGCATCCATGACCCAGGAACGAAATATATTTGACTTCATCACACAAATATTTGCTCTTACTGGCCTCAGTAGGCAGCTGCACGAGTCATAAATTTTAATTAAATTTGAAAAATATTTGCACCTCCAAAAAAACCTATTCACGGTAAAAAGTTAGCAGAACAGCACCGCGTCATAAAATGTTAATCTGATTTGAAAAATATTTGCACCTCCAGAAAAACCTATTCACGGTGAAAAGTTAACAGAACTGCATGCACCAAGAAACTCATCTGTTGAGCAGAAGTTGGAGCGGCATCCATATTCCGGGAACTATCTGCGTCTTCAGTGGGAATCGAAAAGTTTGCACCGTCAAGATCTCTTTGGAGAGGGCGCGGCAAAGGGAATCTGGAATGACGAAGTGGTGGTCCAAGGGAGTAGAGGCCAGCAAACGTTTAATCGTTTTGCGCTATATGATGAATTGAAAAACATTTATTTCGTTCTGAGGCCCATAGAACTGACATACGTAATGGAAACTTGGACCCTCAGAAAGGCAGACAGATCTCGTATTGAGACATTTGAGATGTGGCGCTGGGGGCGAATTTTAAGAGTTCCTTGAACAGCCCACCGCACAAACGTATCAGTTCTTCAAGAAATGGGAGTCACCGTTAGGCTGTCGACAATGTGTCTCCTCAGGATCTTTGAATTCTTCGGTCACTTAGCTAAGAAGAAAAACGACACCCTGGAAGTGCTACTGGTGACAGGAAACTACAGGGAAGGCGACCAAGAGGAAGAAGCCCTATGTGCTGGACAGACTAGATCTATGATATCACTAAATCGAAAGTCCATGAGGCATTAATGGCATTACACAGCGCCGAAGACCGTAACAAGTGGAAAGCGATCGTCCACAAAATAATTCGTAGAATTCACGACCCTCACCACGACACAAGGAGGAGGAGGAGGGAACATACAGATAAACAGTCAAGCCTTCTTGGTTTTAGTCTTTGACATTTCGCGTTGCGGGACGCTGAGCCACCTTATTAATCCCATTGTCAAAGAGTATGACTCGCTTCTGTAGGTCATCTCTGACAACAGAAACAGGCAGAGAGAAATTGATGCATTATTAGTGATTTTTTCAAATAAAGGGTACTATTTTCAGTTTTTTAAACTTAAATGGCATCATTAGTGGCCTGTGCACGGGTTAAGTGTGTAGTTAATGTAAGCAGGTTAGAATAGGTTGTCGGTGGCCTGATATTTTGTATAAGTAGTACAATTTGATACAATATCTACACTATGTCGCTTACCACAAGGACGCGTTGACAAGTTATTGGTATAAAGATGCAAACATATTTCGTCCTTGGTAAGCAACAAAGTGGATCCTTCTGAACGTCTAGCATAACTATGACACGCGACTCTTTGTCGCGCGACACCTGTCACTTTCCTGCCAATGCTGTACGAGCAAGACAGGTGACGCTAAGTCGTCGACAAGCAAAATGCTAGCCCTGCTGGTTGAAAACGTCACCTTTATTAAAATCGCTCGTCGTCTATGGCTTCGCACCGGCACTTGACGCGGCTTCCCTCGATCCCGCTCGACAATGAGCCTTGTGCACCCTCAGCAGAGCGCGGATCTAGATAACTAGCAATCAAAGGGAAATACTCTAAACATGCGTTTGTAGGATGCCTGATAAATACAGGTTTCAGCTCCTGAAGGATCGTTAAAGAACGACTACATGTACCTATGTTCTTTCATGTAACAAACCTAAAAGTATACTGGAATCGGGGTATCAAACACTCGGACATTTCGGACTCTTGTCATTATCATAATTCATCATCTTATTATATATATTTAGTTTTAACTCATTGAAAGGCAAGAAGGTATAAGTGCCGTCACCGTAAACCTCTACAAGATAATCTAAAAAGACATACCTACTAATGTCACAGGAATACTGTAATAGTGTGACCGCCGTCATTTATTTTATTGTCATATTATGCATTCATAAAAGTTGGTAAAGTTAAAAAGGTAGAGCCCCGAAGATACAGTTGTTGAAACTATTACAATAACGTCGGGGATAGTGCAATACCGCGTATTGTAACAAGTGTAGATAAGAATCAATATTCAAACAAATGCTAAGTATTTCATGGAAATGAGAACTTTATCGACAGCTGTTATTTACGCGGTATTGCACTATCCCCGACGATAAGTATCTACCTATGACTTAGAATGCCAGCAGGGTTAACATATCTTGCAGCGACTTCGTTAGTCGCGCGCCTCAGCATTTTCTGTCTTGCTCGCACGGTATTAAAAGGATAGTGACAGATAGTATTTGTCGTGCGACTAAGAGTCGCGTGTCACAGTTGTACCAACCGTACAGGTATAAAATTAGAATTTGAAAGCTCTATTTGAAATATTTACTTTTGCGCCACAGAAACAAGCCGCCAATCTCTTTGCCACAGTCAATCATATCGGAATTTCAAAAACTTTGCAGTGTCTTTAAACTTAACCTTGAATTCCAGGTATCATTCTCCGATACAAGTGTATTGCAAAGCGTCTTCAACTCAAGATCGATTCTTTATGGGCCTGACGTTCCAGACGCACCATGCACCCTAACATTACCTTCCCCATCTACTTTCTCCCTCGCACCCACACAAATACATATCGCCATCGCATTTTCTACAAACGTCATTGCGTGGCGCATTGTCTGCGGCTCAAACACAAACGGGAATCGACTGTAGTGACTCAAATTAGGGTTTAAATTAGAAGAGGCTTCAAACCTGGAAAGGAAATTGGCATTTACATGAACAGGAGAAAAGCGAGTTTTCCACAGCAGAATTCGAAAATGGAATAGAAACGCATAACCAGGCCGAGTTAAGTTTGCCTTCCAGTTCCCTAATATCAATCCTTATTTGGGGGTACCAAGTATGGGATTCGATTGTCGATCGTTTTTGGGGGTGTATTATTAAGTTGGTCGCTTTGTACCTCCACCACGCCGCCGCGCGGCCGCATTCGATGACATGTACCGGCACGCGAACGTTTTTGTTCCATTTTCAGTTTTTTAAATTACGTTTATTGATATGTGATGTTTTTAAACTTTAATGGCATCACTAGTGGCCAGTGCGCGAGTCGAGGATAGTATGTAGTTAATGTAAGGAGGTTAGAATTAGGTTGTGAATTGTCGGTGGCCTGATATTTTGTATACGATTTGAGACATATCTAGTTAATTAGTAAATTAGTGTTATAATAAGTTTTACCTTAATAATAGTTAGTGCTTCGAAGCTTCAAGTGGACAAAGACAATATAAACAAACAGGGTGAGTACTTTAATGCTATAATAATAAATCTTTCCTCATTTGCTTATCAATTGTGAAATAACAACGGGATCGTATTGAAATGTCATGAAAAAGGCTGTAGCCGGCGTCGGGTCGTTGACCCGGTTGCCATGGCAACGGGCGGGCGGGCTCGGAAGGCGGCACTAGGTGTTGTTTGCATGCCCTTGCTTAGGCAACAAAGGTTGTTCAAATTACTTATAGGTATTACTGGCAGTTTGCGTATTAGTTGAAACGGTTCAATAGTTGCTTTTAAGCTAAAAGCGTAACATAACACCTAAGGTCATCTTTGTTTACAAATGAATTGCTTCGAAGTTTCGTTTCGTTTCGTTTCGTTTCGGTGACTACACCCAGCCAGCAGTTCTGCTGCAAGGACGCAGAGGCGTTGAGCATGCAAGAGAGGGAAAGACAAAGAAGCTCAGCGAAATGACTCAGAAGCGCATACTGGCACAATACCGAAAGTCGTTCAGGGTAGTATAGAAACCTTAACATTCACTGGCCGGAGCTTTCGGTTCTGAGACAGGGCACGTATCTGGGTTCTCTCGTGTTCCCTTCCGTCTTTTGCCGCTCCGGTAAGATCAACTGGCCCTCCTATCCGAGGCACCGGGGAGCCAGAAGTTTACAGGTTGGGAGTGTAGGTTATTTTGCAGTCAGGATGAGGACCGACGGGAGAGATCCGACAAGAATACTAGCATCGAGCCAGAAAGGAAATAGACAGATAGTTGTGTAAATATATACAGGGAAGGATAGTGGACTGCGTCTCGTCGTCCAAAGTTTCCAGTTATCACGTAGGATAAGTTCTTGTGTTGTAGGTTGATGTCGCTGAGCCGTCGCTTTTTGTATGTAATTATCCTCCAGTTTTGATTCCGTGTCTGTTTCTATCTATTTTAGGTTTTTCATCCACACTAAAAGTGGCCGTGTCGGGTCCATGTTCTGGGGATAATATTTCTTCGTTCTGGCTGATTACTCTAGTGAATTAAATTTGCTTGAGCTTTCCTTCAACGGTATAATCCAGATTAAAGTTAGGGTTCAGATAATATTGCGTGTGTGTGGACGTCTTTGTAGGTGACTTCGTGAAGTTTCTTTAGTGATAATTGGTCGCGAGCCAAATCATGTTCTATGGCGGGGTCTTATTTGATACCTGTATGAGTTCTCGTTGGATTCGTCCCATATTGGGTTCTTATTAGACACATTCTTCTTCACCGTGTGACATCGTGGTTATGGCCGTTACATGACGGTTCACTTCCTTTTGATATTTCTTTACCATAGCTGTTATTGTGAGGTAGCGTGATAGCATGCGTTTTTTAGTTTATTTTAGGTTGTGCGTCAATTAATCGGTAGCTGCGCATTACATCGGTCGTGGTTTGGTCAGCACTGGATTGTTGAATCAATGATGCTTCAGTGTCAGGACTGTTGAAGTGGACGGAGCTCCGCGAAGTCGTAGAAGACACGAAGATTTGGCATTGTGGTATTCGTAGCTATATGGGGTGTCCTATATTGTAGTCGTCGCTGATGTTCCATATGCACATAGATATTTACCGTAGAGCAACTCACGGCGGCAAATATAATCATATTTACTCCACCCTGAAAACTGTTTCTAGACTGGTTCCGAATGTGTTATCAATTTGTTCCGTGAACGGAGGAGCATTGTAACCGGGAGACATTAAGTCTGAAACACTGCCTTTAATCTCTAATTGGATTTGACTGTTATTTTTCTCCTCGGACAAGTGATTAGCGAGCAATCCTCGAACCTCCATCGATGGTCGAGGTTGGTATCAACTGCACGATTTTCAACTGGTTCGCTATCACCCTTGTAGGTACAGACAATAGCCTCCCTTCGGAATTGGTAAATTTTCCGTGATAAATGAAGACAGTCGAGTTTAATGTTATGGATGAGCCGGCGATGCACTTATGTTTATGTTAGTCCCTTTTTTTTTGACAATGGCTAATTGTTGCTAGCTGGCGGTGTCTGCACGTGTTCGGGACAAAGTGACCTGGCCTTTAAAAGCCTTGAAAAAAAGGGACCTCTTTGTTCTAGGAAGTTATTGCTTGCAAGCTATTGCATTTCTTCATTACGTAGCCTCTAACGAAATTATTACTGTTGAACGGTTAATATATGTTTGTAAGTTACCCAAACTATGCTATTTAAGTCCTACGGCAAAAATTTAAGATGTGTATCATACACTACTCTTGGTTAATATTCGATTTAGAGCAGGACTTTTAGTATAGTTTTGGTATTACATCATGTAATGAGCATAATTATAGTGTAATATACAAAAAAAAAACACTAAAACAAAAATATAAACGAATAATTATTTAGCTGGCCGTTCAGCTCTTCGTCCCTTACAGAGAGCTTTCTTACTTAAACAAAATTACCAGGCATTAATTACACCTTCGAACCGAAGTAGGTTATATGATATAACTTATATCAGCAAGAAGCACGTCGGAATCTTTTGATTATGGTTGTAAAACATGAAAGGATAAACTACTGTACAGTAATCATGACTATATACCATCCGTTTATAAACTAACCAGTGACATTGTAAACTGACGGATAGGTTAGGTTAGTTAATTACGGTTAGAAATATAAGTTTTATGGGAAAGTAGTACAAGTGCTGAAGTAAAGGAACGTCCCTCGGGTAGGAAAAGTACCTAAGTAATGAAAATTACAGTGAATACAACCTATAACTACATTAATACTAACGATTCCAAAAAATAAATGACAGTTATTGTGTATATTTTACAACAACTCCCGATGTTGTTGCGGGTACCGTTTATTTGCAAGTTAAAATACCTAAAGATATAATTGTTCTGACGAATACCATGAGACAGCTGGGTCGTACTATATTACGCTGGTCCACAGGTAGAGGTTGATGAAGTGTGGCCTGATTTCCAAGAAAAGGTGCGTAATTGACGTTAGTAAAAGAGTGTTACTATACGGGCCGTGCTTGGCCCTATGTCCATCTAAACTTGGTACCGTACTGGTTTTAGCTTAAACTCTTAAACCGTATCCTTTGGGCTCGCCTAGCTTTCCTTGTGGCGGGTCTGCATAGACAAGGAGTATAATAATATTGCAATTGGCATTAGAAAATGGAACGGTCTCACCAAATTAAGCTGCTGTGGTGTGGCCGGCACGGCGGAGGGGTACTGCAGACTCAGAATGGCACACACTTGATCAACACTCACAGATAGGCCGAGTAATATAGACGCACCAAACACTAGGCTATCTACTTAGTAACTAAATATTTGAAAGAAAGACAGGAGGAGAGATATAACGCGGTGAATTCGTTTACGCGCGGTAAAAATTTTACAGGCGACCATGCAAACATCTGGTCGAGCCTTGTTTTTGTCTCGTGACTCTATTGTTTTGGCCGGGTTTTAACGATGCCAATACAGATCGGTAGAGGCTAAGAAAACGCGTCCGCTCCGTATGGCGTCCCAAACGGTTCTCCTTTACAAATGAATTGCTTCGAAGTTGTAACAAATTAGTATTACAAACATGCCTAAAGGTTTTTCTCAAGCGCCTTTGTCCATGTCAAAAGTGTGTATTTATCTCATTCGGAATCTGTTCATTCATTAATTTCTAGCTTTCTATCTTTTTTGTACTTATACGAGTTATACGAAACACTCCGATCCAATTATAATGTTAATAGCTACAAACCAACAAGGCAAAAAATACTTTCGTATTTAGGTAGGTACCTACTCCATATTATAATACTATGCAGTGTACAGTAAAGGAAACTGAAACGCGTTACCTTTTGACCCTTATTATGATAGTGACAAGAGCGAAAAATAAACGTATTAAATGTACTTGACTGTACATAAAAGCATATCGTGTGCCCATGATGGTTAACATACAATTCCATCTGATCACTCTCAATACATTTAAACATCTTAGTAAAAATTGATACTCCTCTCTCTCTTCTGACTAACTGATACTCTTTCTGATACGCCTTTATCGCGTACATGATTAAATAGGTATATTTTGTGTGATTAAGGCTGTATTTAACCAAACTTTTATTTTAAGAATAACGCTTATTCTCGGTTAGGAATGACAACATGCGATTATTATTAATTATTTATTGAAAAACAGGTTACATAAAATTACATTACATTGATTTGACTTCCACTGTCATTTAGTTCGGGACGTATTTTGTTTGAATTTAATTCCTAATAAATAGCATAATAATTATCACGAAGGTAATTTAAACTGAGGATTCAGCATTTAAAATCTATAGGGTCTCAATAGCGCGTACAAGCGAATGTCGACATGAGATCTACGCTACAAGTGCTACGAGACGAGACTACGGCGTAGCATGTTGAGATCCTGTTTCGATAGATGTTACAATACAATCTGTGTTGATACATACTATAATTTAAGTGGCTTTGTTCCTTTTAAAATTGTTATTTTTTTAACAAATATATTGATAATTTCAACCAACTTTTTGAAGTGAATAATAATATTCTTACCTGAGTTCTTGATAGTAACGTTGCTATTTCATGCTTTTATTGCGAGACTTGTTTGATCATAGAGAAAATGTTTAAAACCATCACATTTTTGAACGGATAAGGAGCCTCAAGTATTATCTCTAATGTGATAAAAAAAACAATATGAGGGATCAAGAGCGTTTTGAACGTTCCTTGACTGGTGTTACGTTTTCACGAATAATTAACATTTACCCATGAGATTATTGTATCATTTTTTTTTACATTATATGCGAAAGCTGTATCTTCCAAACTGTAATAAGTTGAAACTAAAAAAAATCGCATCATGTGTATTACTTTTCCCCTTATACACCTATTTGATACCCTATAGGGTATCAACTTCTTTTTGACGGCTTCTGGGAGTATCATCGGCGACCCGAGGTGTTGTGCCCGGTAATTAGCCACTCCAGTACATTCCAGATACGGAATGAAAACCGGTAAATGTTTGTATGGAAATTACTGGATTCCGGAATGACGTAGGCGGCTGTATCCTCTGCCTCCGCGCAGGCTCTACAAAGAGGGCTGTCAGGAACACCTAGAGAGAATAAATACAAATACAAATACTCTTTATTACACACCTTAAACATCAAGGAATACACAACACAACATGAGATTAATTAAAATAACACGCAGAGGTAACCACAGACGGTCTTATCGCTGGATAACGATCTCTCCCAGACAACCTTTAGGTAGCGGAAAGTAAATAAGTAGTTGAAAATAAATAAGTTATTGTTTAAAAGATAAAATATATATAGGCAGTGATAAAAAACTAACTAGTTTTCTGCCGCCTTCCAGATTTGCTCGTATAGTAACCCGAACAGGTGCGGTGCGGAACCCTCAAGATGTTTGTGCTCGGACACCTCGGTAGGGATTCCCGCGGGAATCGACCCGACACCCCTGCGCTCAGGGGGCAGCTTACCTAAACAACGGGGACACTTATGTAGAAACCGCTCGTAAAAATCACACTTTATATCACTCTAATTTTATAAAGACGAAAGTTTGTGAGTATATTTATGGGTTTTTTACTTCTTCACGCTCAAACGCTGGACCAATTTTAATAAAATTTGGTACGAAGGTAGCTGATACCCCGCATTATAACATTAGGGTACTTTTTATCACGAAAAAATTTGGTGTTCCCGTGGGATGAGCGAGTAACACCACGCGCAGCTAGTGTTTAATACAATCGATAAGCTCCAGTTATTGGCAAGAAGTTTTTAAATAGATGTTGTGCTGAAATATGGCTTCACTTTTTTAAGCAAATGCTAAATTGGCATTCAGTCAATTCCATCTTTTTATAAGTAGGTATGTATCGGACATAGTTATACTTTCAAACCAACGAGTACTATTTAATTTCTTGATAATTGCATCACTCGATCGTCCCAACGGAATTACGACTCTAGCAAAGACCTTCCTTATGAATGATCAGTTTTGCGTTCCACGTAAACGGCATCTATTTCGCATTGTGTCGATGTTCGGGCAACACTGGCTTCCGGCATGTCGGGAAGGAGAAGCCCAAGCAATATTTTACCGTACAATACAAACTAATCTTGCACACTTTGATTTATTCTCTGTATTGCTCGAAGGTTTATCGACACCTTATAAATACCTCATAGCGGTATTTTTCCTAATAGAACTCGCTGTTCACTACTACGCTGTGACTCTCGTCTGCGCTACCTCACCCTTTACGTAGTTATTATCGTCTTATTTTATATCCACGGACGTATAAGTACAAAGTTGCCGGCGTTATCCGAGGTAGTCTGAAAGAAAACGGTCGATCAAGAATGTATCGAGGAAATTGATAGAAATAGGGAGATGTTAAAGAAATCTATCACCTTGAAAGTATGGCTCTTTATTTTATTATTTTGTTGCATACAGTAAACATAAGTGGTACTGGGCGGGGCAAATTACTCGTAGAACCGATGGCTGTTGGGGCATATTCTTGAGTGGCGACCGCGGACCGAAAAAACGCAGCGCGGGAAGGTCCCCAACAAGGTGGAGTGTCGACCTGGTTAAGATCGCGCGCAGGGATTGGATGAGGGCGGCACAAGACCGATCGTTGTGGAGAACTCAGGGGAGGCCTATTTCCAGCATTGGACGTCTATCGGCTGATATGATGATGATGATGCAGTGAGCTGAGTATAGTTAGAATGTGTCAGTGTTGTATTTAGTATAGTCTTAATTACCTGTCATTGCTTGAGATATTCACCCTTTACTTTTGTGTTTTATAAGCTCGTGCGTAACAGAGTTAATTAAGAATTATAAAATAATTTACAAACGAGTTTCTGAATGATTTTGTTTGAACTCAATATGCAGGCTTGTACGGGAGCCATTTATATTCAGAAAAAATATCCGCTCTCACTATCCTCCCGGGTGAAACTTTGTAATTTTTCTTTACCCTTTGTTGTAAAGAGATGGACAACGTAAACACATCTGTCAATATCTATCTATTTTTTTAAGTGCATTTACCATAAATTGTTGCTCTATTAAATTGCCAATTTCATAACCCTCGCAACCCGACACCTAACCGCCTTCACACCTCGCACAAACCTGAATAGCAACCTAAGCCTAGTGTAGCCCCTTGCCGCTCCCAAACCTCCTCATATCCCACCCTATATTCACAACCACAAAGTCACTTTATTCTCGATCTGTCTAGCTAGAAACATCGGATCTTTCAAATTTCGAACGCTGTCCGTTACGATTCAATTGTTTCTGCCCGTATTTCGCCACAGTAGGGTTGTGTTTTGTCCACGGAGTATTGCAGCATTTGCTCTTGTGGTGTTAGGGCTGTGCTCAGGTTACATTCGCGGAACGCGGTGCATCCTGTAAGCAATACTTCATTAAAGGGCCGTGTTCTGGAGGTGTTAGGCTGGTCAGGTTTCCAGTGGGTAATTGCTCATTCATAATGCGAATTAAAAAGCTAAGACTAATGGTGGTATATGTGTCTTATAATTAGGTGACGGACTCGAAGATAGTGGTGAAGTTATACAGACACGGACAGTTTCCACTTCAGGGGATGAATTTCCAAAACGCTGAAATTTGTTTTCTTACTTTTTAATGAAAAAGCATATACACTGTATTTATCATTGTTATACTCAAAAAACCCAGCGTTTCTCATTCAAACTTTCAACTTTCATTTAACCCCTTTTGGGGATGAATTTAAAAAAATTGAGAATTTGGCTTTCTTATTTTTAAACGAAATATCTACTCAGGAAATATCATACCTCTTACTCAATAATTACACAATTTCCATACAAAACTTTCAAGTCACTAAGGACTTTACCGATTATAAGATTTTCATTGTAAATAATCAAAAAGCTAATTATTTGAGACTAGCGACCCGCCCGGCTTCGCACGGGTGCATGTATTATACATATAAACCTTCCTCTTGAATCAGTCTATCTATTAAAAAAAACCGCATCAAAATCCGTTGCGTAGTTTTAAAGATTTAAGCATACAAAGGGACATAGGGACAGAGAGAACGACTTTGTTTTATTCTATGTAGTGATTAACCCATATAGGTTTGGAAAGAAAATTGACGCTAAATGTAATAATATTAGCGTCAATTGCCTTTCCCATTTCCCTTAATGCACGAATTTGTCATATATGAGGGTGTTAATAGTGTAATTAAGTATAACAGCTAAATAAGGAAAATACAGCTTCTATGAAGTATGAATTGATGCAACATGTCAACTCGTCATTTATAAACTAACCTACAATATCATATCAATATCAGATATAATAAAATTTACAGATCAGGACGACAGTTTTACACTAAAACACAAATGATCAAACAAAAGTATTACGCATTAAGAGCATGTTTTATTTCCCACTGAAGAACTTAACTGTTTACTCGTATATTGTAACTAGGTTACGCTAAATTTTAACGGCAACTTCCAAAAACAATTGAAAATTCCAACATAAAAAGTTTGATAGTTATAAAAACAGTTTAGACTCACATACAATATGTTATGAACGGCCCGAAATAGCTGTGTTCCTGACGAAGAGCTCCATATGAGTTCGAAACATGTCAGGCCGTTCCTGACACTTATTACGTGAGTTAAAACCATTTTTATAATAATTAAATGGTACTCCCCTACTTGACCTAATATCGCAAGTGCTAATATTATTACACCTATCAACGTTAGCTCTAATTTTCATTAGCCCTAATGTCATTTCACCTAATTTTTATACCCTAATTAGTTGTTAGACCTAATAATCCAATGCTCTAATAATGATTTGACGCCCCTCTGTCAGATCACAAACAGATAGCGGTGGAAATATTGAATCAGCGACATGACCAAAAACGAACGATAACATACACGTCTACTAACTTCTGCGAATTGTACAAAAGCTTTGAAGCAATTAACCTAGATCTTGACAATTTTAACTACACCTCACTTGAAAATATGATTAAAACTCACATAATTAAAAACACTGAATCAAAGATAAAAATACAAAACACGCCAAAAGAGGATTGGATAAATAAGACTATAATAGACAAAATTAAAAAAAGAAACGTACTATGGACCCAACAAAAGAACAATAGTAAAATGATAAATGAATTTAAAACTGAAAGAAATAACTTACGAATACTCATCAAGAATACGAAAGAAACCTATTACACCGAAGCCTTTACAAGATGTCAACAAAACCCGAAGAAAATGTGGGACCTGATAAATACACTTGCTACAAATAAGTTCAAGGACACCTGTGCTCCCCCGAAACTAATGATGAATTCTCTACTCATAAAAGACGGTGACCAAGTTTGCCAAACTTTCAATGACTTTTTCTCAACAGTGGGCTCCCAGTTATCTGACAAAATCCCAACAACTGCTCAAAATAACAAAAACTACATATTGACTTATATAGATACCACTCCTGATACAACACTAAATAAACTGCGCCACTGCACAGAAGATGAAGTCAAATCCCTAATACATAATTTGAAACAGAACACTAGTATAGGACTCGATGGTATAAGTGTTAAGTCCATTAAATGCATTAAAGACCTTATATCTAAGAAACTAGTAGAATGTATTAACTTATGCTTTGATGCTGGTAGTTTCCCAGACAGTCTCAAGATTGCAAAAGTAACACCTATCTATAAGACAGGTTTACGAACTGATCCTGGGAACTACCGACCCATCTCAGTCCTACCTGTGCTCTCCAAAATTTTCGAAAAAATTCTTTATAACCGACTGGATGAACATTTAAGACTAAATAATTTTCTAACTCAAAATCAATACGGATTTAGAAAACAATCAAATACATTATCCGCGACTATTGATCTCGTTACTAAAATCAAAACTAGCATAGACCAAAAACAATTTTGTTTAGGAATATTCATAGATCTAAAAAAAGCGTTCGATACGGTTAGCCACGCACTGCTCCTACAAAAACTAGAGAACCTAGGCATAACAGGTCCAGCATATGATATGTTCAAGTCTTATTTGAGTAATAGATTCCAAGCTGTAAAAATCGGCAATCATACTAGTGACCTTACTAAAGTCAAATGCGGAATTCCACAAGGATCAATTTTAGGCCCACTTTTATTTTTAATCTATGTTAATAACGTGTGTAACATAGGACTTACCGGAGACACTACGCTATACGCGGACGACACTTGTATTTTTTATTTCGGCACTGACCTCTTACAACTCGTACATAACGCTCAACTCGACTTGGACAGATTTCACAATTGGTGCCAAAATAATTTATTAACTATAAACGCAAAAAAAACGTCGTACATGGTCTTTGCCGCCAAAAATAAAACTATTCCCGAACTCCCTCCGCTCGCTATTGAAAATGAAACTATTCACCGTTCACACCATGAGAAAAATACCTTGGCCTATACTTAGACGACAAACTAAACTGGAAAGGACACATTGAGCATGTTAGGTCTAAACTAACCGCCTTAACCGGTGCGCTCCGAAAAATTGCTGGATGTGTCCCACATAAAGTACGAATGACCATATACAACTCCTTAGTAAAATCTCACCTAGAGTATCTTATCGAAGTGTGGGGTTGCGCTGCGAAAACCAACTTACTAAGTCTACAAAGGTCGCAAAACAAATTAATCAAATCCCTATTTAATTACAATTATCTTACGGAAACTAAGACTCTGTACAAAAAAACAAAACTATACAATATAAATCAAATATACTCGTACGCAACTTGTCACCTGGTTAAAAAAATCCTTACACACAAAATACATACAAACATTACATTAACAAAACGACACTTTAGACACTGCTTGAGAAACACAGATAAAATCAAACTTTATAAACACAGAACTGGATACGGCAAAAGAAACATCATGTCAGAGGGAGCACAGTTGTACAACAACTTACCTAGTGAAGTGAAAGAGTGTCAATCATTAAAAACGTTTAAAACCAAACTAAAACAATTCATTAGTGATAACATAAGTTAAATATTATCGATATGTCGGATGTCATTTTTATGCATATGAACAATGTTATAGTTTAAGCTCATTGTAAGTGAACTTTTGTTCTTAATGAGTAATAAAGATCGTTAAACCTAAACCTAAACCTATTTGTACTAATTGTCAACAATACTAATATGAAATAACCTAATAATTACCACACCTAATGATTATTAGACCTAATCATTACTGACACTAAATGTCAAGAGTAATAAAGATTATTAAACCTATTTTTACGTTAAAACAGAAGATACGGATTTGGACAAATATCGAATTGGCTGAACCCCGAAAACTGTAGGTTAGGTTAGGTTTCTATTGTGACAATGTATAGCGGAGCGTCAAAAGATTCCCATGTACATCCTGAGTCTATGGCAATTCTGACTCCACGTAGTCTTGCCTGTCCTACTCCTACCCTAGTGTTATTCCAAAACCGGAGGCGTGGAGGTGGAGGGAGAGCAGCCCTCGCCTTAGGTTTATAGATAAATAGGTTTAATAAAATTTAGGTTTTAGCATTATTAGGTATTATAATATTAGTAGTCTAAAAAAATCGGCTAAGTGCAAATTAGGGCTAGTGAGAATTCGGTATGAAGTAATTAGGTATTATGAAAATTCGGAATCCTGAAATTAGGGCTATTCATTAATTAGGATGAATGAAAATTCGGGTTAGTGATTTTAGGGTTACCAAAATTAGGGCCAATGAAATTAGGATGAAAGTTTTTCGGGCTAACGGAGGGGAACCAAATTAAATACTAGCTGCGCCGCACGGTGTTACCCGCTCATCCCACGACATTTTTCGGGATAAAAAGCCTATGTGTTAATCCAGTGCCAGCTACCTGCATACCAAAATTAATCAAAATTTATCGGGCCGCTGGAGCGTGAAGAAGATACAAACATACACTTAAACACACAAACACACTCACAAACTTTCGCCTTTATAATATTAGTGTAAGTACAAAAAGTATTATGGCTCGTTACACCTCATTCACCTCTTTCAATATCCCACATTTTTGACGCGCCATTGCCGGTCCAACCACCTCATCAACTCGCAACAGCACAGAATAAACCGCTGGTTTATAGCGCTATTTGGCACTGGCCACAGTAAAATATACAGCTCTTTGCAGTAATTCAACGGTCCCGCCACGTAGCAAGGCTCTTATTGACTGGACGTTACAGTACATGTTCACATATTTATGAGCGCCTTATATGCTGTGACTGTACAAATCATTCAACATAATATGTTCCACGTATTACTTCTTAACTCATTTTTTTGGTATTTTTACTGTACTGGGCTTATTGAGCTATCTGTCATTAAATTTGTCTCGTTATGTTTTTAGCTGGTAGAGAGTGCCTTATGGCATTAAGTCCGCCATTTGCACTATTACTTATGTATTTTGTGCAATAAAGTTTAAATAAATACATAAATTGAACTGTAAAGCTGTATATATCCGTGATACGCATGAACGAAAAACACGGTGAACGCAAACATTTAATGCGGAATTGTGTTTGATGTTCGTTAGGGCGTTATCACACTTGCGATCTGCGAGCTAATTTTGTATGAAAGCAGCGAGTTCGCCGCAACGCTTATTTGTATAGAAAACTCGTGGTAAGCATGTGCGAAAAAGGAGTTCGATGTTAGTGTTCACCATGCTTAGGTTCATTCGTGCGTACACTGTTTAAGGTTTACGCATGCTTGAATTATGCTCTTACCATAAAATATTATCATTATGTAACTGTAAAATCCGAAACATAATTTTTAAGTTCCCTACTGGTGTAGACCTAGTGGTGTAGGGCGAACGTATTGTCAAAATTGATACTTGTCTACGAGTAAAAAAACGTTCTTGCAGCCAATATAGGCAACCCTATCGCTTCAGCGTAGCAGGTCAAGAAAGGTCCTAAGAAATTGTAGTTGACTTACTGCTTACACCAATATAATTATTTACTGTGCGTTTGCGCTATTTTTTGCTTATTTACAACCTCATGTGATCGCGTGAGCGAGCGAAGCGATGCAAGCGCGCTCCGCTTTTGTTTCTGTCTAATATATCTACGTTATCCGTGTGGTTGCATGTAATTAAGTTCGAGGTGCGATTTTGGAGGTTTACTTTACGATGTTTTGGAAATTGGGTTCGGTAATTTTCACACACAATGAAAGACTATAGAAGCGTCTATCTTTTGAACTTCGTGAAATAAAAGTGGGTTTCATGCATGGTGTGCAATTTTTGTTGAGATACAATACATTATACAATACAACAATACTTTATTGCATTCAGACAAGAAAAATATTACACGAGAAATCATTAAACAATGGTAGACAATAAGCACATTACATAATTATGAGGATTTTAAAAATTACTTTAATATTAATTTGCCTTTGGTTTAGGTATACAGCTGTAAACGTATGCAATTTTGTGGTTTCCGTGGTCTTTAATCATTTGGATGATCTTTTTATTTCTTGATAACTTCTTGATTTATATTAAAAATCATTCTTCTATGGAGAGGGGTCATGAATTCATAATTTCTGGAAAAATCTTAATAGCGTGATGCAGGATCGTCATTTGTTTTGTATGGGCGCGCGGCGCCGTACCATCCTAACGCCATCTGTTTTAATAATTTCCTTTGTCCTCGCATCCCGCCGAATCGGCTGGACAAATTTTAACCAATTTTGGTACAGGGATAGCCGGACATCCAAAGGTCCTTGTTTAGTCATATAACTGCAATTTGTTTTGATTTCCAATAACAGTTAACAATTGAGTTATTTGTCCGATGCTACTTAATGAGGAATGGTGGGGAACATTTCAAAACATATTTCAAAAGACATTGTTATAATTTCAGCTAAGGCAGTTTCCAAAAGTTTCGTAATTGTTTTCGAAACTCCGCCGTACAACGCAATCATTAATTGATATCCATTTCGATCCATTGCTCGACGAAACGAAACAAATTTACTTAATAAACATCCCCCGCAATTAAATTCAACGTTTTGACTCATATTCAAAGTGCATATTGCCTCACGGAAAAGTTAGTTTTTCATTAACTGTCATTTTCGTTCGGTTCCGATTGAAAGTAATTTTATTACGATACGAGGGGCGAAAAAGTAATATTGTTTATTGGATTCGAAAATATGTAAGTAATAAGGTTATGGAAAATCTCTGTAAAACCATTTGGTTAAATCCTGTCTCTATTTGGACAACCAAACTTTTTTTTTATAAAATTGTGGTTCAATTGTTTGGTTTTCACCACTAAGTTTCTATATTATGTTTGTACGGAACCCTCGGTGCGTGAGTCATACTCGCACTTAGCCGCTTAAAAACGTGTAGACACTTACGCAATACCTTTGACTCAGAGCAGGATCAGCCGTGGTGGCGTCATTTACGTCGTCGTCGTGATGTTTTTTGGTTGTTGATGACCATCATGCATTCAGATAAAAAACTAAATCTGTTCATTGCGTATTAGGAGCTGCCGAGCAGACAGATACACCCGCAAATAAACTTCCAAGGACAGTACATCGAGAGACGTAAAGGACCCTAGTGATATGGCACCACGTCTGTGGACGGAAACTATCAGTTCGTCGGCAGCATTGTATTGTACGCCCAGCCCAATAATACTAACCCAAACACATAACTGATGAAACAGTAGAACCTGGGCTACCGAAATTTTCTTACTTTGTTGCCGATATTTTTGTTTTTCGTACCTAGAGTACAAAGAGTACAAAGCCTACCTTTTTTGGAGTTTATTGGAGTTTACTCCTTAAGAATCGATTTTCATATATAAGCCCGGGGTATGAAAAATATGGGGTGTAAAATCGAACGTATCTGCCGTACTAATTTAAAAAGTCGTATCTCAGTATACGATCGGGGTAAAAATACGACATCGTAATTTAGCAGGTTATGCGTTAAGCGTTATAGACTAAGGTCCCGATATAAAATAACCTTCACCGAGATGTTTATTTGATGAAATGTATTTTTTATATTTAATTTAATATGTCAATAATTATATTGCATATGGGTTGCCTAACAAATTTTAGTCCAGGTTATGTTTAATTAATAATAAAAAAAAATTGTTTTAAACATTTCACCGGTTTGATTAATATTAGATAAATTCTAAACCAATCGAAAGTATGAAGCCCATAGAATATGCAAACGTTAGGTTGCCTATTCTTTTCCCGTCACAACTATTGGGTAGCCAGGTATAAACAGGTAAATCTATACCTACTAGCATTTTGCAACAGTCTGATTGTTGAATTGAAATTAAATAAAATTAAAGATTATTTAATTATGAATTTATCTAATAATCAAATCGGTGAAATGTAAAAAAAAAAATTTTTAATTTTAAACTAAACATACCCCGGACTAAAATTTGTTAGGCAACCCATATGCAATATATTTATTGACATTTTAAACTAAATATAAAATACATTTCATCAAATAAACATCTCTGTGAAGGTCATTTTATATCGGGAGCTTAGTCTATAACGCTTAACGCATAATCTGCTAAATTAAGAAGTCGTATTTTTATCCCGATCGTATACTGAGATACGACTTTTTAAATTAGCACGGCAGATACGTTCCAAAAATATAAGTATTGCGAGGATTGACGTTTGGTTGTCAATGGCGACGGTTGAAAATTTTATCAAATTTTATTTTGTTTATAAGTTAATTCAGTTTTAGTCCTTTTCGCTGTTTTTGCGATGAGTGAGTCAAGTCGAGGTGTCGTGAGTGATACGTCACTTTTAGAATGTGAGCAGTGGGCAGCTCCGTCGTGGCTATCTGAAGTGGAGTTTGATAATAAGGCAGGGCCGAATCAATCGGATATTGTATCGGACGCTGAGTCCATGTCGGATGTGCGGCATATAGCGGCGAAGCGTGCTTGTGGTCTGAGCGACGAAAGCTGTGGTTGTAGTGATAGTTTTATCACAATAGGCAGGAAACCTAAACGCTTGCGGGTTTTAGCAACGCCAAAACGCAGCTGGAGCCGGACGGTGTGCCTGACAAGCTATTTGAAGTTTATATAGTGTCAAAAGAAGATTTACCGAAACAGATTGGTTTGGCAAAGTTGCTGCAATTTAAGGGTATAAAAGGAATTTTATCCATCAAGTTTATGGGTCCACGTAAAGTTCGCAGACAGTTTAACTCTAAGGATGATGCGGAGAAGCTTCTGGCTTCTCAGGAGTTTAACAATGAGACGAGACGTTCTTATTGGTCTAATATGGCATGCTGCACTTATGGAATTATAAGGCAGGTTGAGTTGGAGGTTGAGGAAGACGAATTTTTAAAGAATATTGAAGGGTCTGAAGACATTTTGTCAATATGTAGACTGAACCGTTTGGATCATGATGGGCGTTGGGTTAAGGCTGAAGCTATTCGTCTGTGTTTTAAGGGAACTTCTTTACCGCCATATGTTTATGCCTACGGTTGCCGATTTAAGGTAAATCAGTACACTTTCCCGGTTACCCAATGTTCAATATGTTGGAAGTTCGGTCATCTGAGCAGGTTTTGTCCTACTACTAAAGTTACTTGTCCGAAATGCGGCGGGGAGCATGCCAATTGCGAAACGACTATTTTTAGATGCATTAATTGTAAAGGCAGCCATATGGCCTTAGATAAGTCGTGCCCGGTTTTTGTGAAGGAGTAAGAAATTCGCAGGATTATGTCTGCTGAGGGATGTATATATAAACGGGCTTTTTGGTTGTATATGCAAAATAAGGAAAAAAAAGGATACGGATGTTTGTAGTCAGGATGCGCCATCTGTTTTTGAGAATGACTTAAGTTTTGGAAAGTCATATAGAGATGCTGTTTTGTCGAAGCCGTTACAATCTAAAGAGTGAAGATTCTGTCTGTCAGGCTGAGGGCCAGGGATCAGTAAGTCAGTACAAATTAGAGAGCGAGCCACAACAAGAGGTTCGTAAGCCGTGGAAGTCAAAAAGAGTAACAGATGTGAAGAGGTCCGAGTGTCTATTGGTCAATCAGCCTACTATTGAGCGGGCTGATATGGAAGATCAAAGACAAAATAAGGACAAGAAGAAGAGACGTATTACTTTTGAAAGGCTGGTTGAGAAGACGAAGGATATTTTGTTTTCTACCGAAAGTTGGGAGGAGAAGTTCAAAACGCTGTTTGGAGTTGTTGTTAAGGAGATTTTGGATTTATTTAAGGATTTTTTTGAGGAAGGTGATTTTGTACGTTTGTTTTTGTCTATTGTAAATGGCTAGGTCTAATACCAGATCTTTCTTGAATGTAATGTTCAATTCAATATTGGCGGAACCCTTATCGGAATCGGCTAAATTTGTATACAGTTTTTTTTATGTAAATAGTGTATACAAGTATAGTTGTTTTCGTGTACATGTTATTTTTAAGTTTATACGGTTTATGTTTTTATTTATCTATGTCTTTTAGATGAATGATGTTGTGTATTAGGCCTGCTGGAGCTGGCATGTTCATAAAAATGATCAAAGCTCCTTAATTAATAAGGTCGTATCTTTGTATGGATTTCATAGTAAGATATGGTTTTTTTCCGTAGCACTGCAGACTGTAGTAACTAAACTAGCCGCTCGAGGGCGCTTTACATCACGCTTCCTTATTTAGTTACTACTCATGATCTATCCAATTTGTTAAAAATGAATTGGAAGTAAATTTTCCTTGTAAAATATTGTAATTTTGCTGTATATTATACTCGTATATTAATATTATGTAAGTGCCTACCTTCTCGTTCTTGTTTGCAGCACCCAACAGGGTACATAATGTGATACTTAAACTATTTACTAATCATTATGTGCAATAAACGTATTGAGTATTGAGTATATATTTTATAATCGTTCTTAAGGCCAGGCGCGCACCACGATTTTAGTCGCGCGATAATTTTGTCGCATAAATGCAAGATATGGGTTTATATGAGAGTGCGCGCACCATGATTTTCATAAACCCAGAAGTACGCTTATTTCTGAGACAAAATTATCGCTTGACTAAAAAAAAGGTGCGCGCCTGGCCTGAAGAGTAAACTCCAGTCGTGCGTCGGAGCTGACACACACACTTTTTTTTTTTAATTTATTTAAAACAAGGAACTTATGATCTATTACATAATATACGGTGGGCGAAAACCGCGCACGGTTTATCTGCCACCGCGTTATCTCTCGCTTACAGCCTATCTCAATATTTTATACTTAAACTATTTATCATTATCATAACAAACCGTACACCCGACTTTATCATCTTACAAATAAGGTTGATTTGACCAATATGGAACAAGATATGTTCTCCTCTGCCCTTATGGCTACTCTAAAACGAAAAATTAAAGTTTGGCGTAAATGGAAAATATACAAATCTTTGGCTGATTACCGTGAATTTTCGCTGCTTCGTACTCGTTGCAAAGTCTTAATGTTAAAGGATTTTACTAATTATACTGTAAACACAGAAACGTCTTTAAAACAAAATATTAAAGCATTTTGGTCTTATGTCGCATCGCTCAAAAAAGACTCTATGGGCTATCCTGCGACGATGTTCTACGAAGATGATTCGTCGACAGGTGGTGAACAAATAGCCAATATGTTTTCAAAGTTCTTTTTGTCTGTTTTTGAACCCAAAGATAACTTAAATGATAACGATTTACTGAACTTTCCGGTATCTGATAGGGCCCCAAATTTGTCTGACATCTATATAAAAAAACCAGATGTCCTAAAAAAACTTAACAATGTCGATATCAACAAAGGCACTGGACCTGACAATATAAGCCCCGTCTTCGTAAATAAATCTGCTAAGGCGCTAGTTACTCCTTTATATATTATCTTTAATAAATGCTTGAGCTCGGGTATTTTTCCTGATAAGTGGAAAGTATCACATGTCACTCCGATACATAAAAGCGGTTCACGCTCCCAAATCACAAACTATAGGCCTATATCAGTGCAGTCCTGTATACCGAAAATATTTGAGAGCCTTGTTCATGATCTTATTTACCCAGCACTTCAGTCTAACATCCTGGAAGAACAACATGGTTTTATGAAAAATAGATCCACCATCACTAATCTTATGCTTTTCAGTAATTTCCTATTTGAATCAATGGACAGAAGACAACAAGTAGATGTGATATTTACAGATTTTAAGAAAGCCTTTGACAAGGTCGATCATAAACTCCTCCTTGAAAAACTGGCGTATAATGGTATTCGCGGGAACCTGCTGCGATGGTTTGCATCGTACCTCTCAAACAGATCGCAAATTGTGGTTGCAAACGGTTTTAGGTCTGATTGCACCATAGTCACATCAGGAGTAATTCAAGGATCTATATTGGGCCCGCTCCTGTATACCTTATTTATCAACGATCTAAACTTATGTTTTAAAATGTTCTTCGAATACTGTCATAAAAACAAACTACAGCTAGCAGGTGACAAGTGTTTACACATGACCTTTACAAAAAACAAAAAACATATTTTTGACTCCACTTACAGGATCGGAAATTCATTAATTAAAAAAGTTTCTTCAACACGTGACTTGGGTATACTGTTTGACGATAAACTAGATTTTAAATATCATATAGAACGTATCACCTCCAAAGCTTATCAAATGCTAGGTTTTGTGTTGAGAACTGCAAAAGTCTTTAAGAAATCGTCTACATATTTGTTGTTGTATAAATCGCTCGTTCGACCACACCTCGAATACGGGTCAGTGATTTGGAATCCACTATACCTAAAATACTCAAAAGCCATAGAAATGGTGCAGAAAAAAATTCTGCGTATTTTACATAGACGTTTGACTGGCAAACAAATGCCCTATTCAAACCTATTGCATCACTATAAGTTGCATTCGTTGGAGGCCAGGCGCCAATGCTCAGACGCAACCATCTTATACAACATCTGCAGCGGGCATTATAACAGTATTGAGCTGTTGGAGCGGATTCGCTTCAGGGTGCCGGCACGCTGCACCTCGCGCTCGGCCGCCGTGTTTGCCGTCCCCAACGCTGCAAGTAACGCCGGGGTACGTGCTCCCTTACGCCGTTTGTGCAACACGTACAATAAGATGTTCACATCGGTGGACCTCTTCAAGTTAAGTCGACCCAATTTCCGGAAACAGATTCTGAACGTGCTTGCCCCCGAAAGTTAGTATAATGTCGTCATTACTTGGTGCTCAGCATCACGCTCGTCTTAATTCTATAACTAGTAGGTAAATCTATAGCTGGTGGTTCTTTTGCTTTTGGCTTTCTTTGTTTTTGTTTATTCTAGCTTATTTATTTCGTGTTACTTAAATGGTTCACGTTAAGTTACGAATTGTTATTGGCACAGTGTACCTAGAATGTATCGTAGGTTAAGAATATATTCATCAAAATGTGTCTTAGTGAGAGCTGTTTAGGAAATAAGTGCATGGTTACTGTTTAATTTTATATAGATTGTAAGACTATCCTGTACTTATTTCTGTTTGATCTCCAATAAATAAAAATAAAAATAAAAATAAAGATATACTCTTAGAATTAATGTAAAATTTCTATGTAATTTTGTCCCTTTATATCTGGGTATTAGGTCTTGTTCCAGTTTGGTCAAGTCAAGCCTAGGTTGGATTATATTTATTTAAAAATGAGGAAAAGAAACGGAATATTCAATGGAGTACGTCCGGGCTGGCCGCCACCAGCAACGGCGCGGCAAGGCGGTGGTGGGGCTGGAGACGTGCCTTAAATTGCACAGTAGGCTTTGTCTAGATATATCATGGAAGAAACACTCGTGGACAACACCTGCTGCTCGTCCCACGCCGTAGACTCGCCAAGGCTAGAGGGTCACTCGGTGTCATTGGTGTTAAAATATATAACACACTTCCTAGTGAGATAACGAATTCTCCCAGCGATGCAGTTTTCATTAAAAGGCTGAAAAAACTTCTAGTTGACCTGGCATGCTACAGCGTTGATGAATTCATACAAAGAAATAATTGATTGTATAATTTAATAATATGAAATAATTATGTAATGTAAAAGCACAAATAAAAATTTATTTATTATTTTATGTAATAATAATAATCCTCGAATAAACATTGTAAAATAATTAAAAATAACTGTGATAATGTAATTATTCGATTATATTTTAAATATTGAAATGTGACTTGTAAAATGCATTTGCTTTTATTGGAGTTTACTCCTTAAGAATCGATTTTCATATATAAGCCCGGGGTATGAAAAATATGGGGTGTAAAATCGAACGTATCTGCCGTGCTAATTTAAAAAGTCGTATCTCAGTATACGATCGGGGTAAAAATACGACTTCGTAATTTAGCAGGTTATGCGTTAAGCGTTATAGACTAAGATCCCAATATAAAATAACCTTCACCGAGATGTTTATTTGATGAAATGTATTTTATATTTAATTGAATATGTCAATAATTATATTGCATATGGGTTGCCTAACAAATTTTAGTCCAGGGTATGTTTAATTAATAATAAAAAAAATTGTTTTAAACATTTCACCGTTTTGATTAATATTAGATAAATTCTATACCAATCGAAAGTATGAAGCCCATAGAATATGCAAACGTTAGGTTGCCTATTCTTTTCCCGTCACAACTATTGGGTAGCCAGGTATAAACAGGTAAATCTATACCTACTAGCATTTTGCAAAGGTCTGATTGTTGAATAGAAATTGAATAAAATTAAAGATTATTTAATTATGAATTTATCTAATAATCAAATCGGTAAAATGTAAAAAAAAAAAATTTAATTTTAAACTAAACATACCCTGGACTATGTGAGGCAACCCATATGCAATATATTTTTTGACATTTTAAACTAAATATAAAATACATTTCATCAAATAAACATCTCTATGAAGGTCATTTTATATCGGGAGCTTAGTCTATAACGCTTAACGCATAACCTGCTAAATTAAGAAGTCGTATTTTTACCCCGATCGTATACTGAGATACGACTTTTTAAATTAGCACGGCAGATGCAGATACGTTCCAAAAATATAAGTATTGCGAGGATTGACGTTTGGTTGTCAAAGGCGACGGTTGAAAATTTTATCAAATTTTATTTTATTTATAAGTTAATTCAGTTTTAGAGTCCTTTTCGCTGTTTTTGCGATGAGTGAGTCAAGTCGAGGTGTCGTGAGTGATACGTCACTTTTAGAATGTGGGCAGCGGGCAGCTCCGTCGTGGCTATCTGAAGTGGAGTTTGATAATAAGGCAGGGCCGAGTCAATCGGATATTGTATCGGACGCTGAGTCCATGTCGGATGTGCGGCATATAGCGGTGAAGCGTACTTGTGGTCTGAGCGACGAAAGCTGTGGTTGTAGTGATAGTTTTATCACAATAGGCAGGAAACCTAAACGCTTGCGGGTTTTAGCAACGCCAAAACGCAGCTGGAGCCGGACGGTGTGCCTGACAAGCTATTTGAAGTTTATATAGTGTCAAAAGAAGATTTACCGAAACAGATTGGTTTGGCAAAGTTGCTGCAATTTAAGGGTATAAAAGGAATTCTATCCGTCAAGTTTATGGGTCCACGTAAAGTTCGCATACAGTTTAACTCTAAGGATGATGCGGAGAAGCTTCTGGCTTCTCAGAAGTTTAACAATGAGACGAGACGTTCTTATTGGTCTAATATGGCATGCTGCATTTATGGAATTATAAGGCAGGTTGAGTTGGAGGTTGAGAAAGACGAATTTTCAAAGAATATTGAAGGGTCTGAAGACATTTTGTCAATATGTAGACTGAACCGTTTGGATCATGATGGGCGTTGGGTTAAGGCTGAAGCTATTCGTCTGTGTTTTAAGGGAACTTCTTTACCGCCATATGTTTATGCCTACGGTTGCCGATTTAAGGTAAATCAGTACACTTTCCCGGTTACCCAATGTTCAATATGTTGGAAGTTCGGTCATCTGAGCAGGTTTTGTCCTGCTACTAAAGTTACTTGTGCGAAATGCGGCGGGGAGCATGCCAATTGCAAAACGACTATTTTTAGATGCATTAATTGTAAAGGCAGCCATATGGCCTTAGATAAGTCGTGCCCGGTTTTTGTGAAGGAGTAAGAAATTCGCAGGATTATGTCTGCTGAGGGATGTATATATAAACGGGCTTTTTGGTTGTATATGCAAAATAAGGAAAAAAAGGATACGGATGTTTGTAGTCAGGATGCGCCATCTGTTTTCGAGAATGACTTAAGTTTTGGAAAGTCATATAGAGATGCTGTTTTGTCGAAGCCGTTACAACCTAAAGAGTCTGAAGATTCTGTCTGTCAGGCTGAGGGCCAGCGATCAGTAAGTCAGTACAGATTAGAGAGCGAGCCACAACAAGAGGTTCGTAAGCCACGGAAGTCAAAAAGAGTAACAGATGTGAAGAGGTCCGAGTGTCTATTGGTCAATCAGCCTACTATTGAGCGGGCTGATATGGAAGATCAAAGACAAAATAAGGACAAGAAGAAGAGACGTATTACTTTTGAAAGGCTGGTTGAGAAGACGAAGGATATTTTGTTTCTACCGAAAGTTGGGAGGAGAAGTTCAAAACGCTGTTTGGAGTTGTTGTTAAGGAGATTTTGGATTTATTTAAGGATTTTAATACCAATACCAGATCTTTCTTGAATGTAATGTTCAATTCAATATTGGCGGAACCCTTATCGGAATCGGCTAAATTTGTATACAGTTTTTTTATGTAAATAGTGTATACAAATTTAGTTGTTTTCGTGTACATGTTATTTTTAAGTTTATACGGTTTATGTTTTTATTTATCTATGTCTTTTAGATGAATGATGTTGTGTATTAGGCCTGCTGGAGCTGGCATGTTCATAAAAATGATCAAAGCTCCTTAATTAATACATAAAAAAAAAAAGTATTGCGATACTACAGTAGAAAGGTCATATCTTTGTATGGATTTCATAGTAAGATACGGTTTTTTTTCCGTAGCACTGCAGACTGTAGTAACTAAACTAGCCGCTCGTGGGCGCTTTACATCACGCTTCCTTATTTAGTTACTACTCATGATCTCTCCAATTTGTTAAAAATGAATCGGAAGTAAATTTTCCTTGTCATCATCATCATCATCATCTCAGCCATAGGACGTCCACTGCTGAACATAGGCCTCCCCTATGGACTTCCATATATACCGGTTGGAAGCGACCTGCATCCAGCGCCTTCCGGCGACCTTTATAAGGTCATCTGTCCATCTTGTAGGTGGACGACCTACGCTGCGCTTGCTGGTCCGAGGTCTCCACTCGAGCACTTTTCGGGCATATTTTCCTTGTAAAATATTGTAATTTTGCTGTATATTATACTCGTATATTAATATTATGTAAGTGCCTACCTTCTCGTTCTTGTTTGCAGCACCCAACAGGGTACATAATGTGATACTTAAACTATTTACTAATCATTATGTGCAATAAACGTATTGAGTATTGAGTATATATTTTATAATCGTTCTTAAGGCCAGGCGCGCACCACGATTTTGGTCGCGCGATAATTTTGTCGCATAAATGCAAGATATGGGTTTATATGAGAGTGCGCGCACCACGATTTTCATAAACCCAGAAGTACGCTTATTTCTGCGACAAAATTATCGCGCGACTAAAAAAAAATCGTGGTGCGCGCCTGGCCTGAAGAGTAAACTCCAGTCGTGCGTCGGAGCTGACACACACACTTTTTTTAATAAATTATCTGTATCTGTATCTGTATAGGAAATAATCGGTTTCCATCGTATTTGGTCGTGTAAGCTCGTTTTAATATTTCCATCTCAACCTTTTTTACCGAAGTTTTTTAGAGAAAACATAGCTAGAACAAACTTTGTAGACAAAGACGATGGAAAACTATTATTTAATACATCTGTACATAATCAATTAGTACCTAATCATGAGAGCCATTTCCTGGAAAACGTTTATAAGTATATTACTATAAACTGCTCGTGTAAGTATAAGTAACAGGATTGAAAATAGTTTCATAAACCAGCGTGTTCGTCAACAAATTCCATTCAACAAAAAACAATTTCATGCTCAATAATCAAAGGAAATCTCAGACTCAAAACGTGTTAGCAACAAAACTTTAATTACAGCAAAACGCAAGTAAAACGCAAGACTACAACCGCCTTGCGAAACTATTTCAAACGTCATATTTCAAATTATAACGCCTTATTTTTCGCACCACTACATTGAAACTCAACCTTAAATATTCGCTCCAAGAACGCCTTTTAAATATACAAGAGAGGATATGAGTCGTTTTGAAGGCATGCTGCATAAATGCTACTTTGAAAACACCTGAAAAACGCAAAGTTAATTAGGGTCGATACGCACCGGCGGGCGGAGCGGCGCGCGGCGGCTCGGCAGTCCGCGCGTCGTGGCGGAATGGAGCAACGAAAGAAAGCATTCATTACTGTCTTTGTGGGTTAATTGCGACGCTTTGACGCCCGTGGCGGGGCATGAAAGGAAAAGAAATTGAAGAAAATCTTATGATTAATTAAAGTTAGCTTTCGGTTCGTTTTGGGTATCTCGTAGCGGTGTAATTTCTATTGATCTAGACATGCTTTTGATATTCTTCTTTTGGTTTAATTGATGCTGAATAAATTTTTTGAAGAGCTTTTCGGGTGTGTTTTAGGAATGGATAGTCATTAAAGATAAATTGATGAAAATTGTTGAAAAATAATACATATTTTTATGAGAACAGTGCCGGGTCCAAAAATAACAGTTTATGTTTCAACACTAGATTCATAGTAAATTAAATTGTGGAGTTCGGAGTTGTTGGGTTGGGTGTTTTTCGACATTATAAAAAACTTGTCTGTGTACTTAATATGAAAACAACCGAAACTGTAAATTTTCGTTTGACTATTAACAAAACCAAATAACACTTCATAATGCATTATGCATAATGTGCATTATAGAGATTAAATGGTCAAAACTTCTTAATCCCACACTTTAAGCCGACATCCATGACCCCTAACTGAATTTTTCATAGAAGTTTAATTGAAAATCCGTGTTAACCTGGAAGGGTAATTTTTGTACATTGCCAGACACGATTTTAGCAGTCTTAGTATAAAAACGTAGTAAGCACCTATACATTTGGTACACAGTTAGTGCATTTCCATGAGACCGCAGTATTTACCCTTGAAAAAGTTTTAAAGCCACGCTTCTCACCTCGTCTACACGCGCCCTTATAGGGTTGTCGCTTTGCAACTTTAATAAGCTTTTCAGTTGGCATTCTGTGGATTCAGGAATAAGTACCAAAATGGGTTTAATTTTTCTTGAGGAAGTCGAACTGTCAATAATTAATGGATGTACAATGTGGTCATCATCTATGGCCACTGCATCCTTATCGATGTCTTCTGTAACTTTTTTGATTTCAATTATCTAACCACTTTTCGTCCTCTTTTTTAATTCCAGCGCAAAGATCCACTCTGGTCTCATTTCTGCTCGTTGTTCCCAGGTACCAGTATTGATACGAAAGCAGGGGTATTTTAATCGTATTGGACGTCCCATAGGTCTTTTTACATGTACAATCTAGCCCATGTATCCATGCTCCGGCACAGGTACTAGTTAGGGCGATATGTATGTCGAGTTTGGAGATTTGGTGATTGGTAATTTTCGCGGAGAAGAAAGAAACATGCAGCATAAATGCGAAAGATTGTTCTGTAGTCTAAAGTATCTGGTTGTAAAAACAGAAAATATATTTTAAACGTACCGCAGAGTTTTTATCAGGCTAAAATCTAAGAGAGCGGCACTTTTAAAAGTCCGTTCCATAACTTCTATAAGCGTTATCTCTAAATTATAAACCCTTCAAGCAATTTACCCTTGACAAAGTTTCAAGCGGCCTCGCTTCACACTCCGTCTGCGCCCTAACATGAGTGCTTTATAAGCTTTTATTGACTGTGTTCTCGAATTTGAAATGAGTGTTTTTATTTTCATTGTGATTTTATTCTGGTGCGATGATTCTCATTGGATTAATATACAAAATGGAAGTGGATCGCGCACTTTGTTGAGTTTCATTTTTTATGTCGTTTGATATTCCGCTGATTGTTATACCATCGAATTACTTTTGACTTTAATCATCATTTATTGCAAGATTTGCAAGTCGTGTTCTCGGTGGAATTTATTAAAAAATATCGGCCTAGTGCGAGTGGGATTCGCGCTCGAAGGGGTCCCGTACCATTATCTGTAAGTTTGTTGTATGGGAGCCCCCCTTAAATATTTATTTTATTGAATTTTTAATATTTGTTGTTATAGCGGCAATAGAAATAGATCATCTGTGAAAATTTCAACTGTCTAGCCATCACCGTTCTTGAGATACAGCCTGGTAACAGACGGACGGACGGACAGCGAAGTCTCAGTAATAGGGCCCCGTTTTTACCCTTTGAGTACGAACCCTAAAAAGGGAACCATCTGCTCTTTTAACTAATAATTTATACACTTTAAACCGAGGAGTTAAAGTTTTTTAAGAATATTAACAATTACTTTACATGCGAAATAATAACTAAATTAACAATGGTATGGTGATTCGTGTGCCGCTCCTGCGTCATAAAAAAACTATTCGTTAGCAACCCTAACTGGCGTCACGTCGCAAATAAGCCCGTGTGTAATTACAATTAGGCTTAGGAATAACCGCGAGCCTTCTCGTCTGGAGACTTTATACATATTCTATGGCGAGCTTTCTGTACTAGAGCTTTTTATTAGGTGTTATACGTGAGCTTGTAAACGTTATTTTGAGCTAAAAAAATATTGTCTTGGTATTTTTGGTACTCATTTAAAACAGCTTGCTGCTTGATCGCCGTCTTACAAAATTCGCTTGCATATCGCAAGTGTGAAAGGCCCTAATGAAAATTCGGGTAGCAATAATTTGTCCGATTTTTTAACAGTTTTCTCTTTTATAAATTTATGAAACATATAATGTCTCATTTTTTATGTGGGTAGTACACCACAATTTTTATTTAAGCATTAAATACAAAGATCAAAGCTTAAAGAAAAATTGAAAAAGGAGCTACCTGGGGGAAGAGACCGGGAATCGAACCCGGTACCTCTGGATTGCCGGTCCAGCGCATTAACCATTTCGCCACCCTAGCTCCAGGAAGATCTGACGAATTTTTCCTTATGCTTTGTGTGTCGATCTTTGCATTGTTTATTTGAAAGGTTTTTTACACCTTAGCGACCTCTATGTGAATACGTTAATATTCACATCTTACCGCACCACTTTACAGTGGTGACCGAGCAAGCGAGAGAGGGCGCTGTTAGTTTTATAAATTTATGAAACATATAATGTCTCATTTTTTATGTGGGTAGGTACACCACAATTTTTATTTAAGCATTAAATACAAAGATCAAAGCTTAAAGAAAAATTGAAAAAGGAGCTACCTGGGGGAAGAGACCGGGAATCGAACCCGGTACCTCTGGATTGCCGGTCCAGCGCGTTAACCATTTCGCCACCCTAGCTCCAGGAAGATCTGACGAATTTTTCCTTATGCTTTGTGTGTCGATCTTTGCATTGTTTATTTGAAAGGTTTTTTACACCTTAGCTTTGTATTTAGTGCTTAGTTTTCTCTTTGTTTTAAAGGCGTTGAAGTTTTTTTTTTTCAATTGCTAATATTAAGATTCAATAAGAATTATTGTGAAATTTATAAGATTGTATTGTTAAATAACATCTTGCTAAGAAACAAATAAAATGTTACATACTAAAAAAAAAAATGCTGCCCCGTTAATGAATCAAGCGAGTGGAGCGAGAGCTGAGAGAAATATCTCCGTTCAGCTTCGGTAAAAAATCTTTCGTATGTCCGGATTAACGACTTTTCTCGCCAACAGGTCGTATTTCTTAACCGTGTGTCGATTTAGTTAATTCAGTATTTGATGGCAGCTCAAATCAGCTTTCTACTCTTTACAAAACGTCAACAACGTTTTTTTTTTTCAAAATAGCCATGCATTTAACCTCGATTGCATTATTAGTAGAGTTGCTAAGCCGCGACATTGTGCGCATCGGGTTACAAGCATGAAATGTCTACCACACATAGAGTGTTCCACGGTGATTATTTTCAGATGTGGAGGGAAGTCAGATTCGTCCCCTGTGTGGTGGGAGAACGGGGTGAAGAGGACCGAGTACTGTTCTTTTTCTTTTTTTTATTACTGATCAGTTAAGACTATTAGGGCTTGCGCGACATCGTTTTCGTGTAAAATAGATATCAGCTATTGATTTTTTATGTTATTTAAGAATAGTTTCATATAAAAATTTGGGTTTATTGCCGAAAAGGTAAAAATCACAACAAGTTTTTTTTATTCAAAACGATAAATTAGTTATCTATCCTGAATATTTACAATTTAAAAAAATATTACTAAACAGCAAATTTAATCTTGTTTTTAAAAATGTATACCTACATATTGGACACATCTGATACAAAAAGTACCTTGAAAAAAATGTTGATGGTAAGCTTAGCCTGCGTGTTATAGTACATTTTGCTAAGTCGCGAAATTGTGTACATCGGGATACAACCACGAAATTTCTACCACAGATAGAGTATTCTGCGGTGATTATTTTTAGATGTGGAGGGAAGTCAGATTCGTCCCCTGTGCGGCGGGAAAGTGGGGTGAATGGGACAAAGGAGTCCTCTTTTTCTTTTTATATTACTGATCAGGTAACGCTAGTAGGACTTTTGTCGTCGTTTTCGATCGTTTTCGTGTAAAACAGATATCAGAAATTCATTTTTCATGCTATTTATTCATAGTACCATATAAAAATATGGTTGTATTTCCGAAATTGTAAAAATCACAACAAGTTTTTTTTATTCAGGGAGATAAATTAATTATATTTCCTGCATATTTACAACTAAGAAAAATATTGCAAAATAGAAAATTTAATCTAGGTAGTTTCTAAAGATATATACATATTGGGCAATCTTCATACAAACAGTAACTTAAATAAATTGTTGATATTGAGATTAGCCCGTGAGCTCGTGATACATTAGCAAAAAAATATTTTGTTTTAATTACATTAATTTGTTTTTCTAGAACGTATATAGTAAATATTATATGTAAAAGCATGTTAACAATCATTATTTAATGTATTTAATGAAGCGAAATAGGATGCGTTCGGAGATTTACGTTGGTTACGCCGACGTAAAGATATATTTTAAGCTACTGTTTGTATGAGAAGAGCCCATCATGCATATATTTTTAGAAACCAGATTAAATTAACTTTTTGAAATAATAATAATAATTTGAAAATGTTCACGAAATTGAACTAATTTACCTCACTGAATAAAAAAACTTGTTGAGATTTTTACCTTTTCGGCCATTACACCCATATTTTTATATAGAACTATACAAAAATAACATAAAAAATGAATTTCTGATATTTGTTTTACACGGAAACGATATCAAACACGTCCTGGTAGACTTAACTGACCAGCAATAAAGAAATAAAAGAGGGATACTTGGCCGTATTCACTCCGCTCTCCCGCCTGACAGAGGACGAATCTGACTTCCCTCCACATCTAAAAATAATCACCGTGGAACATTCTATCTGTGGTAGAAATTTCATGCTTGTAACCCGATGCGCACAATTATGTTAGAAAACAGCGGACTAACAACTCTACTATATAGTATGAACTTCCTGTGAAGATACTGGCTTTTAACGTCATAAAAAGCAGTTAGTCAAAACACGTCTCATTTTTAGTTTCCTAAGAACCATCTCCTGATAGTTAAAGCAACCGCAGTCTCCACCACAATACAAATTACGCTCCAACTTATCTCGCTGTTTATTCAAAAATATCCGGAAACAAAAAGTAGAAGGCGTCCTTTTGTCCCTTAATTAAACAAATAATTGATATAACGAGGGAAGGAGAATAAGCCATTATGCCTTGGACTTGCTCTTTTTGTGACCCCGAGGAGTCCGTTTTGGGACAATGACGAAAGGAATAATAAGTTTACTGCGAATTTAAGTAAAAAAATAAGATTTTTGGATGGGAATTCAACAAAAGGAAAAGTAAAAGGATTTAATTAAATTATTTAGGTTTTTAGGTACTTTGCGGTATTAAATGTATCTACATACATACCTGAGAAAATGATTCACAGAGAACATCTCGAGAGATCTCCCGGTAAAAATCGTTAGATCGCGTTTGTCATTTATAAATAATTATGTAAGATACTGTAAAGCATCCAACTTCGTCCGCCTCATTCGTTACTGTAGTTGGGTAAGAAGTATTCTATTATCCAAATTGGTTAAAATCCATCAAGCGCTTTGTTGTAATAAGGGAAGAATTTCTTATGAAAGTAAATTCATTTAATGAGATTTCGTAGTAATCAAAGGTCATACAAAACAAAATAAAAGATGTGTCGTGCTGTTCATGGCGAAGGATTACGATTTTACAAAACAATTGTGTAATAGGTGCTTAGTATTGAAGTTAACCACGTTATACGAAGCTATTTTACCAATATAGATGTATTTACACGTTTATGTTAGGTACAACGCGATTCGGCAATCTCACTCAAACTCATCTCGAGTTGGAATCGCCCTGAGTCAGTCGTCATAAACGAATTACCGTCGCGACTCGACGCGACTCGTAAAACGGTTGTAAAGCAATTCGGTTGTTTGTCAGAGGTTTTATTAACGAGTTGTGGAAGTGCTTGGAAAATCGGCCAAGTGCCAGTCGGGGTAAACACAGTTGTATCGTGTGATACGGCTCAGTAACACGCATAAAATAAGCTACAATAGTAATACGAAACCTGAAACGTAAACCCCGGATCTACCTTACTGTAGGACACATGACACACACACGAACTAGGTATAAAGTGTGACAATTTTATGGAGGCACAGTGGGAAATGGACACACATTTTCAAAAGACTTCCATTAAGTCGATAATACATAATTATCAATCTCTCTCTTGCTGTATCATCCTAGGCCTGTACTACGGGCGGGAGAAAATAATTCATAATAAAATTTATAAGAATAATAAAAAAAATCACGAAGTGTATCATAATTTAGTATTTTAATGGAAATTGAAGGGCAATAATGTTGATTTATTTTGGTGTGGTTGACTTTTGTAATGCCAGAATCAGAAAATAGGTATTTCTAACATAAATGAAAATGTTTCTAGGTAGCATCGCCGCATTTAATTTACGAAGCTATTGACTCGGCAATCTCACTCAAACACAAACTCATCCCGAGTTGGAATCGCCCTGAGTCAGTCGCCATAAACGAATTACCGACGCGACTCGACGCGACTCGTAAAACGGTTGTAAAGCAATTCGTTTGTTTGTCAGAGGTTTTATTAACGAGTTGTGGAAGTGCTTGGAAAATCGGGTAAGTGCAAATCGAAGTTTACTATCGATGGTTTGTACCGATTAACTAAATTTGAGATCATAACGGAGCTTCTAACTAGATTATAGACGTTACATGAACGTTGATGGCTTAGTACGGTGATGAGAAGAAATAATGTCTGAGCCTACCGGCGTTTTATAAGAGGAGACCTCACGGAAAAGAAGGAACGCCGAAAGAAACTCAATTCTCATCAGTGCCCTTAACACGAGTTAACGTGATCGTCCGCGCTAGCGACTGTGTAAACGATTTGTATGGAGAATAGTACCTACTAAAGATGCCACGAATATTCGGCAACTATTCGGTATTCGGCCTATTCGGCCACTTTTTTGCTATTCGGTATTCGGCCGAATAGTGCGTACTATTCGGCCGAATACCGAATAGCAAATCATGTAAAAAAAGACACGTTATTCTACTCAAAATTATGTATTTATTTCCAAATTACAACATTTTAGTACTTAAAATTAATCAGTGGTAAGTTGTGATGGATAAAAACGAGCTTTTCAGCATTTTTTGGTAGCAAACGATTGCGCTTTTCATCGTAAACGTTACCAGCCTCAGAAAATAACCTCTCACTATAAACGCTACTCCCAGGCGAAGAAAGATAAACATTTGCAAATTTCGAAAGGTTCGGGTATTGTTTTTCGTTTGCTGACCACCACTTGTAAGGATCGGCCGAATATTCGGCGCTTCGGCCGACAGCGTTGCCGAATATTCGGTATTCGGTATTCGGCCCATTCACTATTCGTGGCATCTCTAGTACCTACTGTCAGTCGTTTACGCAGTCGCTAGGGAGCACAGTCACTTGAAGCTCATGGTAAGGGATTTAACATTCTATGCAAGTATTTTTTTCCGTGTATGTATCAAAAATAAAATAAAAAATGATAATCGTTTAGAGCCCCTTCGAGACCGATCGTCACATTCGAAACGTCGAGGTAATTAAATAAACACTAATAAGTAGTACCTACATTAGTAGTCAGTAGTAATACATTTTTTGTAACTGAATGGAGAAAAAATTGTAGGACGTGTCGTGAAATTGGGCTTACCATGGTCAGAAGAAGCAATTTACCAACTCACCAAATTTTATTGAAATCGGAGAAAAAAAATCGACAATAAAATAAAAATATGCCCAAATACATATTTATGAGAATACATATATACATATGTATATTTAACTTGTAAATTGGCATATAGTTGTCGGTCCCCGGCCCGACATGTCTGACGTGTCGGGTCAGCCCGCCATCGCCGGTCACGCACGCCGTGAATAAAATAAGAAGTATAAATTGCACTTTTGTTCCAGATTGGAGCGTCTTGTGGACCAGTGCAAGCTTTGCTAAAGGTAAGTTTTATTTTTACTGATTATTTTGCATCTTTGCCGTCGTGTCGAAAGCTGGATTGACATGGTTAATTAACTCTGACTCTGGAGATTTGAACATTAATTGAGTGAACTTAAATATAAAAAAAAAACTTCATAGTATTATCTGGTCGATTTCAATCCAATTGCTCTTGACGTATCATTCATGCCTGTATCGGGTGCAAACATTTTTATCTTTTTTATTTTTGAAACTACAGAAAAATCCGTAAGTTTTTTTATAGGAATCAATGTTATCTCTACCTAAGCTGGAAAATATTTGACTACTTTCGAGCTTTTTGAAATTGTTCTTCCATTTAGATATACCATATATTATTATGAAACGATTTTCGGTTAGTATTGTGGGATTGCGGCGCCATCTATGGATACATAATACCTCTATAATAAAGATAAAGATATTCATTGTAGATTAACTTACATATTACTGTATATAGTAACTGTAGACTAAGACATTACACCACAACACATACAATACAAAACAATACAATACAACACAACACAACTTTCACACCATTAAAAGTTAACAAAAGAAATACTTACTATTTCACACATTCTTTTTGAAAGTTATATGACTCCTGAACTAGGATTCCCCGTGTTTCAGATTAGTAAAATACTGCGACACCAAATTAAGCAAATTATCGCTAGCAACTACTATCTTCGCTTTCACTACACCCAGCCCCATTGTCCCTCGTTCAGGGGTGCGCAACCCCACTTCATTACGGTGTACCCTCCAAATTGCAGCGCACGTGTGCCGCGTGCAGAACGGTTGGACACCCCTGCCGGATGCCGCCATAATCCCGAACAAGTTGCCCGCCCCTGGAATTTATAGTTTTATTATGAATTATGTTGCTTACACTGTATTACAGTAACTGCTATGTTTTACGAGTGCGGGACTGTCCCAGATAGCCGGGAAAGTGGGACATATTAGTAACTAATGCTCGTAAAGTGTGGTCACCGCCGGAGGTACAACTGAAACGGACGCGACATATGAGACTGCTATGAAATATTTATGGCATGGAAATTGCTTATGATTATAGAGACATTATCCAGTCTGAACTCCTACTTATGGACACACTAATGAATGTCCTGTTTGGGGCCGTTTTTAACCCGCGACGAAAAAAGAGGGTTGTTTGTCTGTGTATCTGTGTGTCTGTCTGTGGCATCGTAGGACCCATACAGGTGGACCAATTTGAGTGCAGTTTTCTTGAACGGAAAGCATGGTTTGTCGGAAGGGTTCCTAGCTTTGTTTGATGAAAATCGGAGCTCTTGTCTCCAAGATATTCAGCTTTTAGTGGAACAAGCGACCGAATCTCAGCCAATATTGAAGCTAGGAATTCCGAATTTTCTTGTTATGTTCGTTTTTAGTAGCATTCGCTATATCACTCATTAAAGAGGGTCTAATGTCGATCTGCTACTTGTACTGTCGGGGTTGTTTTACATTTTTAATTTAGGTTATATCAAGGTATAGTCCAACCAAAAAAAATTGAAATTAAAAAGTGGCAATACTGTAGTGTCCTCCCTTTCTAATCAATATAAGAAAACGGGGACGACACTACAGTATTGCCACTTTTTAATTTCTACTCTTTTTGGTCAAACAGTACCTATATCATACATATTTTTAGAAACACGGTTTTATTAAAATTAATTTATTTGTGTCATAGTTTATCCCGGCATTGTCTTTTATTTGTATTACGTTACGAGTATTGTGCAGTAAACTTCTCCAATAAACCGCGAAAACTCTCTCTCAGTATTGTTCTAATTTACATTCCATTATGGCCGACGCCTCAATAATGCTCGTTTTATAAAAGGGCGGATGATCGCTCGTATTTCGTGTCGGTTAGAACCTTTTAGTATTTACTCGGAGGGTATTGTCCAGAAGTTGTATGACGCTTCTAGAAGCGATAGGAGTTGAATGTTCGTTGAGTTTGAGTGGATGGAACAGAAATATTTTATATATATGAAATTTAATTCGAATCTGGTTTTTTATTACATTCAACCATTTATATATTTTTTTCATTAAGTGACCTTGCTATATAGCCCAACATGGTGTTTTTCAGCCCACGCCATATTGCGGATTTTTAAAGTGGTATTTATTTATTTTACTGGCAATGACAAATTTTTGGTAACTGGCGTTGAAAGTCGGTGAATGTCACTGATGTAAACAAAGAGGAATCAGGACTAAACATTCCGCAAATCTCAAGTAATTTTTGCATAATAATTTAATAATGCCAAAACTAAGTACAGTCACAGTGATGAAATTCAAGTTTGTTTAAATAGGATTCAGTTATTATTTAGCAAGAAGAACGAAGGATTGAGCAGCATTCCGGTAAACAATTTTTTGAATTTGGTTGATGACAAATCCTTGACACATTGCTACTGACGTTTAATAATGCAAATATATGACGTATGCACATTATTGTCATATGACTCATATGAAAGTTGTTTATAGCGACAGGGCAGGACCAACCCTTGTTAAGCTAAATATACAACATTACTATTTATTATACAACGAGAAATTTTATAAACCCTGACAGTATTCTTGAAATAAATAATCCAGGATCTATGCTGAATAGTTTAGCGAAGTTAGCAAACCTATTTAGACTTAGATTATCCAAAGTAAGCCCTCTTATAAGTCTGAGTAAACCTCTTACAGCTTGTATTCTAATTTACATAGCATTATGTCCAAAGCCGATATTCAAAATCCTTAAGTACCATCACGTTCACGCTGTCTCTTTCCTCCGGGCCTCCTGTGACACTAGAGTGACGAGAGCGAACTAGGTTTCAGTACAAGGATTGTCTTTACGACGCTGCTATAAGCCAAGATCTTACAATGCTTAGATCTTTCGCATTATAGGCGGCGGATTACGACTAAATTCGGAGTTTGGGTTTAGACTTTTTTTATTGTTGAGTCTAGAGATAATAGATGAAACCTTTAGGGAGGTAGTGTACGTCAACGTTTTGCAGCGAACCAGTAGCGATCAGCGCAGTTACGACTTTTTCACAGCTTCAAGGAACTGTAGACCTGAGTATATCGTTCTAATTTCAACTCGATACGCGGGCCCGAGATAAAAGGGTCTTGACAGACAGACGGACAGACGAATAGACAACAAAGTGATTTTATAAGGCTGCCGTTTTTTCCGTTTTTAGAATATGAGGCAGATAAAATATCAGATACAATCAGATGACACCCGAGTTTTATTATAATATACACTCCATCTCAACTCATAAGGCGGCTTAGAGTCACGCAAAGTGCAATAGAAAGGGCTATGCTCGGATATCTTTGCGTGATAGAATTAGAAATGAGGATATCCGCAGAAGAATTGGTAACCGACATAGCTCGCAGGATTGCACGGTTGAAGTGGCAATAGGCAGGCCATGTAGCCCGGATAATGGCCGTTGGGGCAGCAAAGAGCTAGAGACGTGGCGACTACATATAGGAAAGCGCAGCGTGGGACCCCCGACTAGATGGATGGATAACCTCGTGGTAGCTGGGAGTCAGATGCGGTTTGCACGGGATCGTACTTTGTGGCGATCTATGGGGCATGTCTGTGGCTGATAGATATACATGGGCTCAGTTTGTGCTGCAGCTGTCTACTGAGCCGGCGGTCCTGGGTTCGAATCCCGGTCAGGGCAATTATTTGTGTGATATACTCGAATATTATCTATGACATTATAGTAGGTAAGTAATTATTTATTTTACTTACCTATCTGCCATGAATTCAAAGCCTCATTATTACAAACCCTATGCAATATCGCCTGACTGTTCTTTTCACACCAATTCATTACCCCAAAGTGTGAAGCCACATTTACATATTAAACCGCCGCCTTAGCCAAGATGGTGGTGTCCCAGAGGAAATCAACTCGCGCGCTCCGTGTTTGTCTACGAGATGCAGTGACCAGTGATGCGTCTCAACTCAACCCCATACGTTGAAACATACTATAGTTTATTCGGCTGTGTAAAACCACACTGCAAACACCTTACACGTTTGCAACTTAATATCTATAGTTTTCTATGGAGAGAGGTCATAATTTCAGAAAAAATGTCGTCAATCGTCATTTGTTTTGTACGGGCGCGCGTCGCCGTGCCAACCAGGCGCCATCTGTTTCATTGGCCTCGCATCACGCCGAAACGGCTAGACAAATTTTAACCAGTTATGGTACAGGGATAGCTGGACATCTAAAAATGGTTCTGGGGTACTTTTTATCCGTCTAAGGTAAATAAAAAAATACGGGGACGAAGTTTGTAATACGTCTCATTGTTATAAATTGAAACGGTTTTTCTTTAATAGCTGCTAAAGGTAACATTCTTATTATTGATGATTATGAAAATATCTTTTAAGGTAGGAAAACAGACAGTCTATAAATCGCAGGCATTTTGATGATCTCATGATAGTCATGACCTAGTTATATGTTTTTTTTTATGTCGTAGAGAGCAAAAGAGCTAGCGGATCGCCTGATGGTGCGCGTACCGTCGCCCATAGACACCTGCAACACCAGAGGAGTCACAAGTGCGTTGCCGGCCTTTCACGAGGGCGTACGCTCTTTTCTTGAAGGTTTGAAGGTCGCATCGGTCCCGAAATACCGCAAGCCGATAATTCATTCCACAATGCAGTCGTGCAAGGCAGGAAATTGTAATTTTTTAAGTAACTTTCCAGGCCGCGGTTGCGTACATACACCAGATTCTCATGCGAGTAATATTCTGGAACATTTATTACGCTGCCGCCGAGTGCCTTTCTGCGAGAGGAATTCCAATTAACAAGATGCTGGGAAAGAATAATGGAAGAGACAACGCTTGAGCCTTAATTCCACATGCTTACAGTTACATGAACGTATGTGATGACGTAGTTATACTAACCTAACCTAAATGGTATTGCTTACTACGATTGTGAAACCCAATAAAAACTGGTCTTTTTTGTTTCTTTTTTCTACTGGTACTTATACTTACCAAAGGCCTGTATCTTATTCTCATTAAAATCGTTTCAGACTGCCGTCTCAATAAGCATTTCCCGCGGTAGTATTAACATTAATCTTAACGTTAATTTCTATAAAACAGGCAACATTTCTCGTCTAAACAGACAGGCAAAAAGCCTATATTTCAGAAAAACAGCCCCCGAGGTGTAATCAGGGAGAGCTGGTTGTTTGTGAGTGCTACCTTCAACTGTTTGTGATTATAATTGGTCCCCCTCCCCCCCTCTCCCCCGATGGTCCCTCAGCGAAAGTAATTAAAAATAATCGAGAGCATGAATTATTTGAAAAGTTTCTGGTTTGATCCAGTCGGGAAATTAAGTATTGTTGAGATTTATTCCTTAATTATGTCATTTGAAGCCGAGTGTTAGTTATTTTGTAAGGGTGGGATTTTACAGTTTATAAATTTGTTGATGAATGGAGAGAGGCTCTATATACTCTACAGGTTCAGAGTTCATAGTATAATGAGGTTGCAGTACAGCGTAGTCTCATGGTAATTGGTAGGTATAAGAAAATAAGATCATACCTTCGGCTAGTGAGGCTTTCTACGTCACTGATCAGTTGCAGCTTTATGGTAACAAAATAATTATAAGCATGAAATTTTATGTTTACCGCCAGTCGTACAAAAAATTATAATTAATACTTCATTATATTTTTTTGTACGCCGTAATGCATAAGCATTACGATTGTCATGTTCTTTGACTAAGTTTTATTTTGTTGTCGTTGATTGACTTACAATTTTATGACTTTATGAGATTCATACAGGGGTCGAGTAATATTGTGGATACACCACTGGCAACACAGAACCAACCAATCAATCATAGCGTGATGGCGTCAAATGTCTCACCTGCCATTCCAGTGTCATACCTGATTTTCTTATACCATGCCGGTGAAATTACTAGCATAGAGGCATTCTATCTTCGTCCTCCGGGTAGGCAAGCACTTGTGACTCCTCTGGTGTTGCAGGTGTCTATGGGCGACGGTAATCGCTTTCCGTCAGGCGATACGTTTGCTCGTTTGCCCCCAATGACATAAAAAAAAAAACCATGCGTAGCCTGAACTGATTATTTTCTTGTAGTTCTGCAGCCACAATATGATGGCTGGGTCACTCGGGCATTTATGAAATTACTACCCTTATGGTTGCTTTTTCTTTACATAGCACGACATAGTGGCTCCACTTCGCCAGATGGTAAGCAAAAAGGGGAGCCCAACCCGCAACGGCAACTGACAATAAACCAACGGTGCTTTGTCAGTTGGCACTGCTATGCTGGATGAGACATGATTCACACTTCACTGGTAGAAAAGATCTCATGGCATTAAGTCCGTCATTTGTGTCTACGTTTTTGTAATGCGCAGAGTATAAATATTTTTTTAATATTGACACAAAGGTTAATTATGACAGAAAATTTTGATGTGATCCACTGCAATGTAAGCAGGGTATGAACCTATACGACTCTACGTTCCCGGCGTAGTGCACTTTAACCTTTATTCGACACTAAGGTAAATTTAACAAAATTAACCAGTATTTCCCAGGAGACCAAAAACGCGCAATGTTTTTAACATTGGAAATGTTTTTTCGATCGCGTTGGTAGGGGACCGTTTTCAGCGAAAGTGCGACATCGCTCTGGCGTCGTCAATTTTGAGGCTACGCGGGTCAATGGGGTATCAAAAGACGTGTCTTGACGAGATCTACAAGATGGTGTAAAAAAAAAATTAAAAAGTCAAAAACTTTTTCGAAAAAGTGCAAAAATGTCGAAAAATTACGTGATTATTCTGCGACTTCTCAACTTAAATCGACGATATCTCAAAAACGAAAAGCGATATCGAAAAAATTAAAAAAAGCACTCGGGGTATTGAGTTGGGCTACAGTTTGCAAAAAACGGAACTTTACTATCTGTAATGGAGTTGGAGAAAGCTTTACCTTTATGTGGCGGAGTTTTCGCGGCGTGCGGCGCGCGCGTATATTAGTGAGTTTCGTGTACTAGTAAGTTTAATATTTTTTTAGTTAAGTTGTAAACCTTGATGTTTTTAGATGTTTGTAATAAAGTAAGTAAAAAAAAATGTAATGTATACAATAAAATACCTTTATGTAAAAAAAAAATACTTCTTTGTTTCTCTATTTGCTATACAATTTACTACCTTATGTATCATACAATCTCGTGCCCTTCTAGTACTTTGAAAATGAATCGTATAAATTAAACAAATAGTACATTATATCAGAGGCCGGGAAAATGAGTAGGTATATACGGCCGAGCGAGCGTGCGAGCGAGGCCGGATAGTGGTACGAGGCCGGGAATCCGTTTTCACGACGAGGCATGTATAGTGCTTTTCTCAAACATACAATGAAATAAAAAAATATACTTCAAAGAACAACATTTTATTAATTGACAAATAGGACATTTTAGTCTAACAACCAACCTTTAAAAACAAAACCTGCTTTTTGTCAAACCAGCCAGCTGTGTGAATGACCTTGTTGTTGAAACCAAAAAAAAGTTACTTTGCAGGCCTAGGCCTGAAAAGCAGTATTAAATTCCTTTACAGTCCCCTCGAGTTGTTGCGCCCAAAAAGCGATACTTCCGAGCCTATTATAAGGAACGTGAAGACAATATTTCATTGCATGTTTGAGAAAACAAAATATACTCTGCCCACTACGTGGCGTGATGAAGCAAATATTAATTTTCAACTTATTTTATTATTACTGTGACACGTGCGACAGGCTCTGTACCACCCTTTTCATAGTAATTTTTTTGTATTATTGCTCGGAAGCGGCCCTATCCACTCACTTTCTTCGAATTTTGAGTTGAACTCTATTTATATAATAAAATAAAAGCGTTGACAGGAAGCCGTAGTTACCAAAAGCAATTGAGTGGCTATAAACAATGAAGTCCTATTTTTTTCATGGTCTCAACTTATTTTAACAATATAATTACTATGGCTTTATGACTCCACTATCCTTTATCTTATTCTATACGTAGAGAACGAGAACTTACCTATAGACTGTTTTTAGGGTTCCGTACCTCAAAAGGAAAAAACGGAACCCTTATAGGATCACTTTGTTGTCCGTCTGTCCGTCCGTCCGTCCGTCCGTCCGTCCGTCTGTCAAGACCCTTTTTCTCAGGAACGCGTGGAGGTATGAAGCTGAAATTTATATCACTTACTCAGGTCTACTGTCCCTTGAAGCTGTGAAAAAATCAAACTTCTAAGCCAACGCAATCAAAAGATACAGCCGTTTACGCCGCAAATTTTCGACACTTGCAAGGGAATCAAAACCTACAGGGTGCTTCCCGTGAACTCAGAATCTTGAAATTTGGTACGAAGCAACGTCTTATAGCATAGATAAAGGAAAAAATACGAAAACCATAAATTTTTAGTCACATCACTTAATATTTTTTTTTTAATAATTAACCACTTAGGGATGGAAAGTGTTTGTACGGAACCCTCGGTGCGCGAGTCCGACTCGCACTTGGCCGGTTTTTTTTCATTTGTTACAAGATAAATTGTTTGACACATGGAGTAGAAAGTTCCTTCAACTAAAAAATTATGATTATTATTTCTATACTTCGTCTTCTCGAAAGTAGGAATAGCGTGGCTTGGGTAATGCTGATGATTCCACATCTGGCGGACGAGAGCGTGTGTGCAAAAGAAGAAAAAAAGGCTGAGTTTTGTTAAAGGGCGTAGTCCGTTTATAAAAAATAACGGTACTCGCCGGTACTTGCTACTAACCCTTGTGTTTCTCTTGTTGAAAGAGTTGTTTCCATTATAGTTTGCCCTATCTAAGTGCATTTCCAATGTACCAGAAGGTCGTGAAAGGCACGAGATCTGTGAATTTTGTTTAACGCCTAAAAATTACTATGAGGCTAAGAAAATTCCGCCAGAATTTTTGGCACCATGCCAAAGACGTTGCTTTAGACATTAATATCTAACTAAATTTAACTTGTACATTATTTACGTAATATAACTTGGCTCCAAGTATTTAATGCGTCAATGCCTTCTCGTTAATTTTTTGTCACAAAACAGCTATCCAAATTCTCCTCTGGTTTGAAAAATCTTTCACGTTATCGCAACTTCGGGGAAGTCTCCATGATATCAGACATATATGTGGAATCAGGACACAGTCTTTAAAAGAGCCTTAGAGGCCTACTTGCAAAATAGAGTTTCGAATATTTAATTTCGGTCACTTATAACAAACAAACAACGTGGTAGTTCCGTCTGCTTTATTTATCTAAGGTACGGACATGCCGTCTTCCTATTCCATGAGATAACTTATCAAATCCTATCCGGAGCGCAAAAAAAAGGAAACCATTTCACCGCAAAGGCGCAAGCGTTCTTACACTGAGCCATTCACATTACGCGCAGAATTCCTTTTTTGTCCATTTATATGAAAAAGAGTAAGCATTTCGTACACAAGTAAAGAAAGACTGAAGCACCTATGAAAAGTACAGTGAGATACGTCGTTTTCGTTTGTGGGGTGTGATTTGGAGCCCCGCTGGCCCCGGGCGCGAAAAAGAACAAGTTTCCAACAGAAACAATTTGCATAATATTTGCATTGGTACCGGTTTTATTTAACGTCGCTTTGTTTGTAGCACCTTGTGCGGAAAAGCTAGGATACCGAGATTGAGGCCGGAGCTGCCGAAAAACTTAGTATCAGTCCGAATCCGGACCCACCACCATACTTTACATCTAATAATAATAAATAAATAAGGGACAGTCTTAGACAAATCGACCTAGTCCCAAACTAAGCAAAGCTTGTACTAGACGACGATATGCATATTATACATAAATACATATATATAGATAACATCCATGACCCAGGAACAAATATTCGAGTTCATGACACAAATATTTGCCCTGGCCGGGATTCGAACCCAGGACCGTCGGCTCAGTAGGCAGGTGTACTACAAACTGCGCCAACCGCGTCGTCAATGCACCGTTACCGTAACCAATACGTTTAGTTCGGTGAATAGAGACTAAACAGCTGGGGGCTACCTTACAAACGGTCTGGTAGTTCTGAATTATTGATAATATATGTTGTCTAGGATGGTTAGTGCGTGTTTAAAATGCAAAATTCTCAATTCCCCATCCTCCGCGCCCATCGCCATATTGAAATAACCGGGAAATTCCTCATTCACTCCATCTTTGCTTCTAGTATTTTACCTAGATAAGACCAATCGTCGCCATCGCCATCATGATGCGCAGATCTACGTCGTTCATTCATAAATTCATTCCTTCATTCATTCCTTCATTCATTCAATGAGCCGACGTGGAACTCCTCGACAAGCGCATACTCGTAAAACTTTATATCCGTCATTCGATAAATCCGAATTGCCTAAATACCTAGACGTAAAAAAAACTTAATGCTAGAAAAATATGACAATATTTCCCAGCTGCGGGTGATGCGCGTATAGACGGCGTTGTGCGTAATTGGCGCGCATTATTCTGGCGAGGGCTTTCGAGGTGTCGGCGCAGAAAGGGCACTCCACATATTGCGGCTGCGCAGTGGACGCGGCTACAGCAGACTAACTCCGCTACTAAATAGTACACGAAATCGAGCCTTTATTTCCGAGGAGAGACTGCCTCTTTGTGTGTGTTCTACCGTCTGTATGGGATGTGTTCTGAGGAATTGTTTGACATGATGAAGAAATGGCTACTTTCTACCATCGCCACTGCTCGCCATCGGCAGGGTGCTCATCCTCACACACTGGGGTCTAAATGGTCGAGAACCGTGCGGTTTCAAAGGAATTTCCTACCGCGAACGCTCTGCGTGTGGTCGCCTCCCTGTCGAGGTTTTCCCTAGGGGCTGCAGTATGCGGTTCTTCAAGAGGGAAGTAAATAGGTTCTTAAAGGGTCGGTAACGCGCGTGTGATGCTCCCGGCATCGCAAGCGTCCATAAGCAGTAACTGTTTAACATCAGGCGGGCCGCATGCTTGTTTGCCACCGCCGTAGTATTAAAAAAAGACGCAGTTGGTAGGATAACGTCTTCGACAATGCATGTCTTACTATCACATCATAGCGGCCGAACGGATTTTACTGTTTTTGGTACAGGGATGGTTGGAAACGCAAGAATTGGATACGTTTCGCACGACTACAGTTAATAAATGAAAGAGATTCTGCGGAAAAAGTTTCCTGGGCTATTTCTGGTTAAAGATATTTCTGACTACATATCCCTAAGATATCACCATTATAGATCTATTTTAGCGATTTGTTCTTCGTAGTAACTAGCCATTCTAGAAACTTGAAATGACAGACATGAGCATAGCTCATACATGTTTCTACTTGACATCAAATGGAAGTCGAGTTTTTCTACAAACTTGATAGGTACTGATATTTTTAAAAGTATACTAATTTCCCGTTCACTAAAAGCCGTATTATTGGGTATGTCAGAAATCGATACAGTTAGCTTACATGTTATTTAAACATGCTCGTCTGCTGTAGTCCTATGCCTTGTACAATATTTTCGTTTCCATTTAACAGGGCGGTAGTAGCGGGAGCACGAAATTCGCGGAGTAAAGTTGCAATTTGAGTGACGGCTTCACGCTTGCTGCACGCAGCCGGAACGGGCGAGTGTATTGGGGCTCTATTCGACACGCTATTATCATACGTGTGTCGAATTATTTAAAGCCGATCGCTAGTTGTAAGGGTCTAAATAAATAAAAGTAAAGTTTAACATCATACTTCTTCATCATACCATTGATACAAAGATCACAGCATAAAGAAAAATTTAAATGCGTAACTGGCAGAATAGTCCGGGAATAATGCATTTAAATTTTTCCTCGTGTTTTTGATGTTTGTTACAATGGTTTAATATAGAAATACCTGGGCCATTTTTTCTAAAGTTGTACACCCCACTTTTTTTAAATTTTCAATATTTTGGGTATTTTCTACTCAAAATCACGAGCTTTTTCGATCTCATTAATCGTGTACAACTTTAGAAAAAATGGCCCACCTACATTAAAAATAAATGAGACATTACGTTTCATAAATTTATTATACTTCTATTTAACCGTACATAAGAGTAGCTACATTTTATTAAAATTATTCAGCTATAATGAAGGAAAAAAATGGGTTTGCATAGATGTTGTAAAATTTTTGACCGCTGACCTATCTACAAAAAAACTATTGTACATTTTCTTTAACTTATATATGTTGGTAAACTAAGTCTTCGCGCACCCCTACGTCGTGATTTTCATCCCAAAACCTGTAGGCTAATTGGTAACGTACCGATTACCATATTTATGTATTTGGTGTTTGAGCTCAGTCAGTACGTTTCCAACCTTACAGTTGTTTTCTTTTCTTCTATTATATTGTCTATATGTTTGACAAACCCGTGGTTCACTCAAAGGCTTTCTTATATGCTGCATTGTCGGTGGGATTCTCAGTGTTGTTTCCTTGCATAGAAATATTATAAAGGAACCAGGTCACTGGCATTCCTGTACATTGCCGATATTGGAGCGGCCATCAGCGGAGCGCCACGAGAGGGGAAATAGCGTGGAGACGACACGATTGGCGGGTTTAGTTTTTAAGTTTATTGTTATAATCAGTTAAATCTCGAGCAGTATTGTGTATAAAACGCATTCTCATCGCTGTTTCGTGAATAAAAGCATAATAAAAAATACATGTAACGTAAAGGAACAGTGGCGCCACCCAACACAGGCTTGTTTCCTTACCGGATGGCTCTATCACCTTATAATATAAGGTTATTTCATTATTATAATTATCTGGATGTACATTGTTGAAGTTAACAATACCAATTTTGGCGGCAACGTTTGGAAACAAAAAACCTAAAACCGAGCTCAATAGCGTCATGGAAGAATCCCATAATGACTGTCATCATCACTTAATGTCAGAAAAAAATGAATATATTTGACTTTTACAATAATATACAAAAGTATATTATTGTAAAAGTCAAATATTATGCTTGCATCTCCGCTCTTGTGTCCCCGTGGCGTTTCGTAGCGGCACCTACGTGAAAGCCTACGGCGTAGCGCCGGGGGGCTCGTAGCACATGTCGTAGCCGTAAAATATGGCCGTGTGTGCACTTTTGCCTATTTTACTCAGCAAATGTATCCACACTAATATTGCAAATGCAGCGGCTTTTGGACAACTGTAACGCGACTTTTTGTCGCGCGACATATATTGGTGACTACAATATGCCTGACTCTGGTTTCAAGCACTATCCCGACAGAATTAACTATACCGTACCTAAGCAGAGCTATTTATCAAAGTCAAAGTCAGCATTAAATATAGTTGGGTTAGGGAGTCCTAACTCTTTGAAATGAACCCAGAAAAAATATTTTCAATACAAATCTAGAATTTTACAATAGTACCTATAGACGTTTTTGCTTGACTAAGGAACTCTAAAGTGCTGAGAGTGTCCGATAATGCAATCAGTCGGCAGGTGGCGATAGCACGATGGAACACTTTACACGGGCTCTGATTCGATAAAGGAGTAGCGAACTCCGCTGATGTACTTTTTTTTTTTTTTTTTTTTTTTTTTTTTCATGTCATAGGGGGCAAACGAGCAAACGGGTTCTTTACCGGGAAAGCGTTGAGGAATCCTTCTACCTTTAAAAAAGTTGAATTATAAATATAAATAATTGAACATCGGACGACTTCACGCAAATGCATCCAGTCCCACAGTAAGGTCTATTAGTTAAGTAAGCTTGTGTTATGGGCACTAGACGACGATAATAGTACATAGCTGCAGACGCCGAGAAAGAAGGGCTTGCCGGGTGAGTAGGTATAGATGTAATACTTCGAAGCCTGTTATAACGCACACGTTATGACGACATTTCGTTGCATGTTTGAGAAAACATATTTACGTAGATAAACATATACTAAATGCACAGAGAATATCTAGATGTAAGAACAAATATTCGAGTTCATTACACAAATATTTGCCTTTGCTGGGATTCGAACCCTGGCTTGGTAGGCAGAGCTGCACAACCACTGTGCCAATCGCGTCCTCAATAATAAATATTATTTCACTTTTTCCGGACTACTGGACTTCAGATTTACATGGCTGGTAGGATGAACCCTGTTTGCAGAAGAAGCTTATATATTGTTTACACTGAAAAAAAAATCTTAACAGTAGCCCAAATGTTAGCAGCCAGTTACATAAATCGGAGAACTGACAACATGAGGGCTACTAGCAACCAAAATACGTTGTTTAAATTTCTCAAGTAAGTAACTAAAACTTGTTTAACTATTTCTCAAGTAGTTAAAACGAGCTATTTTATATATCAATTCATTACGAAACAGTAAAATGATAGATGTAACTAGTTAGAAGCCTCTGCCCATGTTAACAAAAGATGGTAGATAAGTCACGCGCAATAATTTGCCAACAATAACATAATCACATAAAAAATTAATGAAATATGAACCATACCAAACAAAATCGTTTTCAAAACGGGACTTATATAATTTGTCTTTCGGCAACTTGCATGATTTTAGTTTAAAAGCGTGAGATGGAAAATGAGATTGCAAATAAAGTACACACCATATTTAATGGACGATGTTGATATTCATGACCTATTTATTAGGCAGCACGACTCAAGAGTCAAGAAATTTACTGAAATAAATAAAAACAATTATCTCGGACCTCACAGAAATCAATCTATAGTCCCACAAAGCTCTCGGCATCTTATGGGCACTAGACGACGTTAAACGTAATTATATAAAAAACCGGCCAAGTGCGAGTCGGACTCGCGCACCGAGGGTTCCGTACAAACACTTTCCATCCCTAAGTGGTTAAGTTAAGTTTGCACCTGGTATGTATAGCGCCCCATATAAATTAGGTGCAAAGTTAGGTATTAAAAAAAAAAATTATGGTTTTCGTAATTTTTCCTTTATCTATGCTATAAGACGTTGCTTCGTACCAAATTTCAAGATTCTGAGTTCACGGGAAGCACCCTGTAGGTTTTGATTCCCTTGCAAGTGTCGAAAATTTGCGGCATAAACGGCTGTATCTTTTGATTGCGTTGGCTTAGAAGTTTGATTTTTTCACAGCTTCAAGGGACAGTAGACCTGAGTAATTGATATAAATTTCAGCTTCATACCTCCACGCGTTCCTGAGAAAAAGGGTCTTGACAGACGGACGGACGGACGGACAGACGGACAACAAAGTGATCCTATAAGGGTTCCGTTTTTTCCTTTTGAGGTACGGAACCCTAAAAACATACTTAAATACAAATAACCCATGTCCCAGGCCCAAATATTCGAGTTCATCACACAAATATATGCCCTTGCCGGGCTTCGAACCCAGGACCGTCGGCTCAGTAGGCAGCTAACCACTGCGCCAACCGCGTCTTGGAATGAGTTTACAGAACGCACCTCCAGATGGGAGATACGGCACGCGCGCCATTACTCTCAGTGACATAATCAGACTGCGGCCTATTGTGCATTATCTAAGGGGCAACAGAACATTACTGTACAATCCCAAAAGGTAATATGAACTTAAGACGTTTGAAGATGATTCGCACCTTTTGAGTTATATTGATTGTTTGTTACCAAAGTTCGATGGTAATAAATTGATTTACCATTTTCACGAATAACTTGTAAATATTAGCAGTACATTATATAAATTAATGACTTAGAGCAACTTGTTTCTAGATCCACCTAATACCGACACGACCGACGTTATATTGGGGATTTTTAGTGGTAAGTATACTAATTTATTTTCTGGCAACGACAAATTTTTGGTAACTTCTTTGAAAGTCGGTGAATGTTAAATGTTAAATTAAATTGAAATTGAAATGTCACTGAGGTACACAAATAGGAAAAAGACTAAATATTCAGCAAATTTCAAGTATTTTTTGCATAATAAAGCCAAAACTATCCTCAACGATGAAAGACAAGATTTAGTATTTATTTTACAGGAAGAACGAAGGATTGAGCAGCATTCCGGTAAACAATGTTTTGAATTTGGTTAATTACAATTTTTTGACAAATAACTACTAACGTTTAATAATGCAAATATATGACGTATGCACATAACGGTTTGTAGCGCCACTATGCCTGGGTCGGACCGACGATTGCTAGGCTATAAAATCATTTCAATATCAAACACAGCAGCTGCTGCTTGCTTATAGTCATAGAACTATTGATACCAAGGGTAAATAATTACTTTGGGGATAGATACCTAAGGAAACGCATCTCGTACCTAATCAATAGTTTGCCGGAGGAAATAAGACGAGAGCCAAACAATAGAATGTTAGAGAAACATACTTATGTACTTAAAATAGGGTATCCCGTATTTCCCGTATAGATACCTCTATACGGAAAATAGGACATTGTTTTAGCCGTAAGAAAAATGTTAAAGTTCCTAATAAATAAATAATACAATTTATCAAATTATATCCGCCGCAGTCACAATGAAAAAAAAAATAGCTCAACTAGTTTATTGGGGATTTGGGCTACTCTTACCTTTTTTTTTCAGTTCAGATCTCAAAAAAAAAACGTTTAAATGTTGTATTGAAATCTGTGATAATCACGGAGATGGAAGGGAATAACATGGTAGGGAGATACGTGTGGGTAAAAAATAAAATTGGTGAAACATTTGCTCCGAATATCTGGACGAGCCATAATGCAAATGAGCCAAGTCAACACTACTCCGACACAGCGTAGTTTTATTCCCCAAGCGCACAAAATGAGTATTTGCACACACATAATGGATACGCTCAAAAAGCGTAGGCTTGATAAGCATTATAATCCTGATCAAAATTTTAGCCTCCGCCGGCCGGCAGATGGCGTCACTTCCTCTTATTGCTCTGACCGCGGACAAAGCCTGGACTCTGAACCTTGACAAAATCCTACATTAAAACATAGTAAAACGGACTTTAAGCCCTCGGGCTCAAAGTTGTAGCGATCGCAAGAAACGCGTGGCTCGCATTTTGAAATATGCAACTAGTTTATCACGCAAAGTGACTTTTCAGTCTGTTTAAAGGATTTTAGACTTTATGGGGTTGTATAAGGTGGTATTGGAGTGTGTTGTTGTGTTGGTAGTCGCTTAATATTCTAGAAGCTGACCTGGGTCACAGCGTAATTTGAGTCAGGATTAAACGACTACGGGGGACGCCATTTATTCTATTAGATAATGTAATGAATAATTAAGTCTATCGCTCTACCTTACTTACGGAGATTTAAAATACACTTTTTAGCTAAATAAATAAGTGTGGCTGTTATATGTCTGGTAAATAAAGGTTCGCTTTATTTTGCGAGAAGTTATCTTTTTAACCGACTTCAAAAAAGGAGGAGGTTCTCAATTCGAACTAATTTTTTTTTTTTTTTTCTATGTATGTTACTCGATATCTCCGAGAATCGTGAACCGATTTTCAATTTTTTTTTAATCGAAAGGGTATAACTCCGAGTTGGTCCCGTTGGCACTAAGTCGGGATCTGATGATGGAATCTTGGAGAAATCGAGGGAACTCTTCAAATGTTATAGGGACATGTACGGCGCTTTCGGTAATTTATTGATAAAGTCAAGAATTTACATTCAGTAAATAGGATTTGGCCACTAGAACTTTTATATGAATCACTAAAAAGCAAAAAAAAAAAAAAATTTTAACAAAAAAAAGAACCGACTTCAGTAAAACTAAAAAACCAAAAATAACCCGTTCAAGTACAGATTACATTTGACTCACCCTTCGAAGTCGGTGCCAAACCTCGCATAAACTATAATATAAATATAAGAACTGAGTGGTTTGGGATCGACTTCGAAGGGTGAGTCAAATGTAATCTGTACTTGAACGGGTTATTTTTGGTTTTTTAGTTTTACTGAAGTCGGTTCTTTTTTTTTGTATGTTGATAATCATAATAATGGCGGTTGAACTCTGTAAATATGTTGATAATAACAACCTATAAAAATAATAAGTTGGCAGCTAAATTAACAAGATGGCATCTATTCCCTGGGGATCGATGCCAAGTTATTATTGTAGCTGTCCGGAAAATAATAACCCTTTAAAATTTGCGTAGACTGTGCACGGGCAGAATACCTGGCTCGTGGAACCGACGACCGCTGGAGCTGGCGGATTTTTAAATGAGTCCGAAAGACTCAGCGTGAGTAGCCCAAAAGGTGGACTGATGATTATTGAAGGCCGCTGGGGTCTCGAGAATGCATACGGCGCACGACCTGTTAGGATAGGCCTATGCCCAGTGGCAGTCTTTAAGCTGATTATGACGACGACTAAAAACTATACGTCTAAATAAACCTATGCCTTTTACCTAACTAAACTTGTCATTAGTGAAAGCTGGCGAAATGCCTACAATTCGGCTAACGGCAAACTATTGGTACCGAGCGTCGCCAATTACTATGGGGACAGGAACCTTATTAAGTAGAAAACGATTCCCATACTTGTTCAATAGTTGGCCGGAAGATATATAAGATGTTCGGTGAGGTTTTGCTTTTTGTAAATTGATAGCGATTTACAAAAAACCACGCGGTCTACCGGGCCTTGACCCAAGAAGGGCTATGTACGCTTCAAGTTGAATTCTTCATTAACCATTCACTCATACGTTAGTTCACTGCACAATAGGCTATCAATACTACACATTGAACAACCAACATGAATAAATAACGAACAACTAAACTTAAAGGCATGCGGCCATCTTAAGTCACAAACCGGAAGTCCAACTTTTGTGTTTTATTTATGAATGATCTCACGAATTGACAATGGCATGGCATTTGACATGTCAATATGACGTGTTATGCCGTTGTCTATGGTCGTGAAATCAATTATAAGGTAACAGTTTTATTTCTATTGGTACAAATACTTGGAATAAATTAAAAATATTTATTCCAGGTATTTATTTAGGATTGGTACAGAATGCTGGGGCATATTTAATATATATGCGCCAGGATTCTAATATAAAGCTAGTGGTAGATGGGTATCACTATTTTTTAGTCCTGTATGGATGTTTGAAGCGAGTGTCATAGACAATGTTTTCAAGCATCTAATATAAGGGCAGTGATATACCGCGGTACAACTGTTTGGGGCATGCGACGTGTGTCATATGTCATACTCCAGGCAGTTAAGGTGCGAACATTCGAGACAATTTATTTAGGCCGGTTTTACTCCAGGCGATTAAATTGTTAAGATCTATCATTTTTGATATTGTATCGAATGGTCGATGTTTTAGTTTATTAAGTCGAATGACACTTGGGATAGTCAAGTTGGTGCCTTGCCTTTTTAGCAGGGTTTTTGTCAAGGCGAAGCCAGTGTCAGACAACATGTCAGATTACGTAACATGCCATAGGCTAGTGTCTGCTCATGTCCTGACCCTGGTTATCTCTTAGCAAGAGACCATCTGGGTATGAATGTATGGGTTTCCCTGCATAGGTAGGGACTTATGATGTGTTAGGCAGGAGTAGTTCTGTCTAGTATCTCTGTAGTAAGATGAATGTCCCTCATTCACCCCGAGACGGCGGGAAATGTGAAGGTCGTACCTTCACTATCGGTGCCTGGCCACTGATTTAAGAAGTAAAGTTGTTTTATATTTAGAATAAGACGTGTGACATCCGTCAAAGAAATAAAATGTAGTAGTTAGTTATCGTCTGGCCTCTGGGCAATAAACATACAAGAAGTACCTATGCTCCACTTATTCCTCCACTGAAGCTATCCCCCGGCAGTCGCCACAGTAGGCATACTTAAATCGAACAGACGAATGGATATTATTTAAGGTCGTTTGTCCGACGAACCGTCGCGGTCACAGTGTATGCGATTCCGTTCAGCAGTAACGTGACGTTAAAAACTGTAATTTAATTGTTAATCTTGCTAGACGGAGATAAAGATGGTATGTTTTATACAAATGAATTCAAGTTAACTCGATTTTGAAGTCAGATGAAGTAAACACACTTTTTCCAACAACACAAAACACTATATTCAGACACAAGACGGCGCCATCTTTGTGTTAAGTTTTAACTTTTAACCAAGTTCGTGGGGAGAGTAAAATGCTGCATATCGGAAACTAGGTATTTTAGATTGGAACAAGCGCCCTGAAGCAATAATATTGGGTGGTTCAGTAGTCATGTGTAGGAGTGACGGGGGATTATTTCGCGATTTAGTGGTTGGCCAGTTCATAAAATTTCACGCTGTATTGAGTTAGCTGTATTTTTATTGACTGATTTCTTATTACTATTAAATATAAATGAAAGCTGAATGTCTTGGACCCAACTGCAGTTAAATATTTCCGCCAAACATAACTATAAGAATCATTTCGACAAAGAAGGTTTTATAGGGTAATCGTGAAGTAATTGTCTTATGTTGACTTGACCATTCGCTGGACGAGGATACTTTGACACACGGGCCATATTATATATCAGGTACAATCTAGGTGGCGGTATGTTCCATGTTGTGAATTCTATTCCAGGTCCCGACTATACTACTAACAAAAGCCCAGAATACTTAATCACTAGAATTATCAGCGAACTGACTTAAAAAGTTCTTCAAAGTGAACAAGCAAACAGACTGCAGAAAATAGACAAAGTCAAATAGGGCTTGAAACTTATAGCTCCCGTTTTTTCAAAGGAAAAAAAGAATACTTAGAATTCCTTATTTCCTCTCTCGCACAAAAACGGGGATCTCCATCTTAATGCGCCTTGCATCCATTCCTCAGATAAAACTGCATCTTATTTCAATATTCTTATGCAAAATACTTGCCCAGTCTTCGAATTTATGTAAAGCTGGTTCGAATGCGAGAATTAATTCCGATTTATGCTAGTTTTCTTCGCGCGAAACGCTGGGTCCTTATTTGAGCAGGGACAGAATACCCAATAGCACACAGGCGCCATTACGCACTGATGCAGCCTTTATTCAGCTTAAATTAGCAGTATAAGGGTTGTATAAGCGCTTCTTGTGAAGCTTCTGAGTTCTACATACAGAATTTGCAGTGTCAAATAAAATAATGTTGTCTGTCTAAATTAGCCCTTTCTAAATGGAGAGGATAATAATACTTGCCGCATAGTCATTCCAAACATGTGACATCTGACACTGGACTTAAAATAAAAATAAATCATAACACTATGGCATGCAGCAGATCAGAAAGCATAGATGAAAAACAGCGCTGAAATGTCGGTCGACGACACGATCAACATTATGCTGACGCACCAACCGTTCGCCATACTTTTACTTAAAACCATTGATACAAAGATCAAGGTTTCAAGAAATTTTTTAAAAAGTTACCTGGTGGACGAGACCAGGAATCGAACCCGGTACCTCTGGATTGCCGGTCCAGCGCGTTAACCATTTCGCCACTAACTCCCAAGCAACCTATCGAATGTATCCTTAAACTTTGTGTGTCAATCTTTGCATTGTTTATTTTTCAAAACCTTTACACCTTAACTAAAGCTAACCTTTTAGCATTGATCTTTGTATCAATGGAATAATATAAAAAATGTGGTGTGTACCCACATAATAAAATGGGACATTACTTATTTCATAAATATACAATTCTAGTTTTTAAGTTGGACTATGTATGGACAAGTTATTTTATTTCTTATTGTTAAGTAGTTTTAGTAGGTACATACCGAGTTTGTGTTATAGTTGTGGCAAGACATTCAGCTTCTTTCTTATTTTATTTTTTATTTCTACTGCTCAAATGGGGACATGGCTTAATACACAGCTTCCTATTAGCTCCGAGCACGCCTGGAATGGAACCGGCCATTAATTCTTGCTAAGAATGTTGCAGTAGTAATGAAATTGCCATTCTCAAGATTAAATGTAATTAATTATGACTTGGGTATTATTTAAATGCCTTCATTCCTGTCACCTTACAGCCCTTACGATCTTTTTACCTACACGGCCAGTCCCTTATAAGTCGTTTTCAAATAATATGTACTTAGTTAAGGGCTAGAATTAAAACAAAACTATAAAAGAAAGCTATCCATATTTTTTATATACACGCTATACGTGAAAATGTACTTTACTTTTTTTTTCTTTAGGTTTAAGATGGGGCTAAAATGTATGTCTATGAGTAGAAGAAAAAACCTCAAACAAAACTATTGTGACCCTAAATCATACCGCCTACAAAATTGGTATCCCTACAAATTTTTACAGTCAATCATAGCCACTTTACTAAACCCATTCTATTAACAATCCATAAAACTACCCCTAACACCACATTTTGTCTTTGCTATCTAAACTAGTTCCAAAAGGCTCTATACGCACTCAAAACTCATGCACATACGTCTGTTCTGACATAAAAGTATTGTAAATCAATGGTATAATGCCGTTAAATAAAAAAGTCGTGTAGATGTTGGGATAGCGATAGCTCATAAGTTGTTTTGGTTCAGCCGGGTTACGTTATCGGTGTTCAGTAGGGTGTCGTAACGGTTGTTTGATGGAGTCGTGGACACGTCGGGGAGTTTTATGACCAGTCCAAAGTGTGGTCACTGAGCGAAACCAATAAGTAGATTCGTGTTTTATGTACGGTTAGAGGTGATTAGACGGATTTGCAGTTATTTTATTTTCGCAAACATGCAATGAGATGTCGTCATAACGTGCGTTATAACAGGCTTCGAAGTATCACGTTTCGGGCGGAACAACTCAAGAGAACAGTAAAGGAATTTTATACAAAATTTAAGGCCTAACCATTTTTTTAAACATCGCGTCTGTGTTCATGAACAGGCTACACAGCTGAAGTATATTTTTTTGAGTGATGTAATATTTCATTTTTTGACGGATTAGCAAGCTGTGGTGGCAGTGGGCGGGGCACATAGCACGTAGAACTGACGGCCGATGGGGCAGTAAGGTTCTCAAATGGAGGCCACGCACCGGCAAGCGCAGCGTGGGACGTCCACCCACAAGGTGGACAGACCACCTGGTAAACGTTGCAGGAAGCCGCTGGATGCAGGTCGCTTCCAACCGGCCGACCTGGAAGTCACTGGGGGAGGCCTATGTTCAGCAGTGGACGTCCTGTGGCTGAAATGATGATGATGATGAATATTTCATTTCATTGCTTATGTTTGAGAAAAGCACTATACCTATATGCCTAGCCGACTTCGTATCACTATCCGGCCTCCCTGCGGTCGGCTGGTCGGTCGATGTTGGTTGTTTCAGATATTATAATTGAAGCATTTAGATAAATTTTGTGCTCCACTGGAAATGAGCTCAACTGTATAAAACCCATGGACTGTGAATAGGCATCTGCGCAAACATCATTAATGAAGCCACTATTCGATCCCGAAAACAAATGAAACGTCATGACTAACACGTTTACCGGACTGTCCCTTGGGGAGCGACCCTATCTACTCAATAACAAACTAAAACCAACCTTAAAACTAATCGATAGGATTAATTTTACATTTCACGTGAGGTACAGTCAGTAGCAGAAGTAATAACTCTGCTAAACATGTTTATACAGAATGATTCGTTTGTTCTGTATTTTTTTGTATTTTACTTTTTATATACATAGAGGTATTTTGGAAAATTTCTAATAAATAAATATGTGAATAAATAATAATAAATTTAATAATTAGGTGTCATGGTTGCCCTACTCTTCAGCTGTCACGGCATGGCGTTAGTTGTATGTTATAAGTTATAATTCAAGCTTTAATTTGCTGGCTGAAAATATTTAAAGCAATATAATCTCAAAATTATCTTTAGTCCAGTAATCAGAAATAGAACTATACCTACTAATAAGATAGGGTGACCATATTTACTTTTATAAGTAAAAACAACACTACAGTTTAATCGTTTGCTTCTAAAGTGAATACGGTGAATTCGCCACGAACTGCGTTAGATTAGAAACAATACTTTCTATCAAGATTTAGTAATCAACCTGTATTTACACAGTAGGGTAACTTCTTTGGTGGACTGTATCTGATTAGCCAAATCGGACTGTATTTTCAAAGCAACAAGAACAGTTTAAAAGGTGACAATTCATTGCGATGAGCCTCATTCAAGTTGGACACGTAGCTTGTTTGTTATTTTAGAAGCCCTTATATTTTTTTAGTTGGCAGTTTTAACGATGTCTTGGGACGGAACTTGGAATGGCTCGAGCGTTTTTTTATTAGGAGTTTGCAGTTCGAGAATGTTCCGGATACGCTCAAGGGCGTAATTCGATGGGTTTTTGAACAATGTGTCGTCTAAATAGCCGTGAGTGAGAGTCATTAAGTGAAATCATTAAAAGGCAAAAAAACGGCCAAGTGCGAGTAAGACTCGCTCACCGAGGGTTCCACACAAACACTTACCAACTTAACTGGTCGGGTTAAGTTAAATTTGCACCTAGAAATATGTATGATGCCGCATTGAAATGAGGTGCAAAGTTAACGCAACCGATCACGTTTGTTGTATCGGAGTCCCAATTACTTAAGTATTTAATTCTGTTTTTAGTATTTGTTATTGAAATGAAATGAAATAAATGAAATGAAATAATTTATTCAGTAAGTAGGCCACAGGGGCACTTTTACAAGTCAGATTGTGAATCTACCGGCATTTCGCAAGAGGAGACCGCTGTTGAGAAGAAAGCCGAAAGAAACTCAACAGTAAGTCATTTTTTCGTAAATAATACTTAAAACAATTACAATGATTACGAGGGGCGTTCAATAAAAAGTGAGAATGAGTATGTTATAAACAACTTTTATTAAATGTCATTTTATTTTTCGACAAAGTCACCTTTTAGCATAATACACTTAGTATATCTTTTTTCTAAACTTAAAATTTCATTTTAAAAAAGGTCTCATCTTGAGTACTTAAAAAATCTTGTACTGCAGCGACTACCGCGTCGTCGTCTTCAAATTTCTGGCCTCTCAGGTATTCTTTCAATCTCGGAAATAGGTAGAAATCACTGGGGGCGAGATCCGGTGAATACGGAGGATGCTTAAGGATATCGAACCCAGCATTACAAATTGCAGCCATTGCAACGGCGGACTTGTGTGCCGGGGCATTGTCCTGGTGGAACAGCACAACTTTCGAGAGTTTACCTCGCCGTTTTTCGCGGATCTCATTGCGCAATGTTGCTATTTGTGCAGCATATAAAGTGCCCGTAATAGTGGCTCCATGCTCGAGATACTCAATCATTACTACCCCTTTATCATCCCAAAAAACAGAGCCCATGCAGCACCGGCAGATGGGCCCACCTTGAATTTCTTCGGAGTTGGAGATGATGGCCTTTTCCATGTCATAGACTGCAGTTTCGTTTCAGGGTCGTAATGGTGGAGCCATGTCTCGTCCATTGTTATAAATCGCGCCAGAAAAAGTTTCCGGTCTTGCTTTATCAGGTCCAAAGTTTCTTGTCAAATCTCGACTCTAGTTTGTTTTTGCGTGTCAGTAAGCATTCTTGGTACCCAACGCGCAGATATCTTTTTCATACCCAAGCGTTCATGTAAAATATTATGCACGCTCCCCGTTGAAATCTTTACATTTTCAGCAATAAAACGAACCGTGACACGACGATCCGCCAAAACTAAGTTTTCGACTTTTTTCACAATTTCTTCAGTTACTGCTGTAGTAGGGCGTCCGGAGCGGGGTTCGTCCATGGTCGATGTTCTTCCACGTCTAAATTCGGCGCACCAACGTGCGACTGTCGAATACGGAGGAGCATTAGACCCTAAAGTGTCCCGCAGATCTAAATTGACTTGGTCCGTAGAATTTTTTTTCAAACACAAGTATTTGATAACGGCGCGAAGTTCAATTTTCTCCATTTTCGCTCACGTACTCCATAGCGTTGCAAAGAAATGGCCGTATTTTTTTTTAAACAAGAAGCAGTTGGATTTTTTTTTCATAAGCAATACGCTAGTTAGATTAACTTTACCGGCCAGTATTTAATTTCCTAATATTGAAAGAGTATGCATCTCATTCTCACTTTTTATTTTGTTTAATTTGTGTTATAACTAATTACACTGGTACACGTAAAGGAGATGTATAGATACTCCAAATCAATGTTAAGTAGGAACATTTAAAAAAAAATATTATAGCGGCAACAGAAATACATCACCTGTGAAAATGTCAACTGTCTAGCTATCACGTTTCATGAGATACAGCCTGGTGACAGACGGACAGACAGACAAGTAGACAGCCATACAGACAGACAGACAGACAGACAGACAGGCAGACAGACGGACATTGGATTCTTAGTAAAAAAAAAGCACATCACTAAAGTCAGGAGTCAAATTTGATTTTTCTAATCCATTCTGTTTGAGATAACGCTACTACTGGGTGATTCAGGAGGCGTGATCGAGACTTACTCTACACAACTAGAAATCTTATTTAATTTAAGAAATCTGCAAGCATTTCAACATTGTTCAGGAAATCCACTTTGTGTCCACGAAAGTCAGGTGGAACAAACGCTCATCAGTTGCGCCACCTTAAAAGCACCCTCTAAATTCAATCAGGCTAGTGATTATCACTTTGTTTTGAATTCAACGTCCTGCGAATCCAGACCCTTTTACACACTCATCGTCTCCTATCACCGCGACAATCAATCGCATTAGATATTTAAATTCTCGAGATAGACGTACCGACATTTAAATTCGCTAATGACCTCTTTGAGCGGACGCAGCGCCTTGCCATGCTAATGTACAACTGCGGAACAATCCGCAGTCAATAAGAGCGGAATCGAATCAGACGGCGCATAAGTGAGTTAGCCCCCTCCTGAGATGTGGAGGACTGTAGGTGTACACATGAACTGACATACATATTTACAAACATACACTTTCTAGGTACTATGTGTTGAGACGATTCTCGAGAGAGTAATTCTTAAATTAACTCAGCCGGATTCTTTAACACTGGATTATCATGCATTCTTATGTTCATTCAGATGATGCATCGGTATTTAAATTCGCTAATGACCTCTTTAAGCGGACGAAGCGCCTTGCCAAGCTAATGTACAACTGCGGAACAATCCACAGTCAATAAGAGCGGAATCGAATCAGACAGCGCATAAGTGTGTTAGCCCCCTCCTGAGACGTGTAGGACTGTAGATGTACACATGAACTGACACACACCGAAAAATTGAGCTACATATTTACAAACATATACTTTATAGGTACTATGCGTCGAGACGATTCTCGAGAGAGTAATTCTTAAATTAACTCAGCCGGATTCTTTAACACTGGATTATCATGCATTCTTATGTTCATTCAGATGATGCATCGGTATTTAAATTCGCTAATGACCTCTTTGAGCGGACGCAGCGCCTTGCCAAGCTAAAGTACAACTGCGGAACAATCCACAGTCAATAAGAGCGGAATCGAATCAGACAGCGCATAAGTGTGTTAGCCCCCTCCTGAGATGTGCAGGACTGTAGGTGTACACATGAACTGACACACACCGAAAAATAGAGCTACATTTTTACATCATCATCCTCCTAGCCTTTGTCCCATATCTTTGTAGAGAGTGAATTCTCAATCGGGGTCGGCTACCTAAATCCCAAGATGTGGCGTAAGCACTAGTTTTTACGCAAGCGACTGCTATCAGACATTAGACCTTCCAACCCAGAGGGGAAACTAGGCCTTATTGGGCTTAGGTGGTTTCCTCACGATGTTTTCCTTCACCGAAAAGCGAGTGGTAAATATCCAATGATATTCCGTACATAAGTTCCGAAAAACTCATTGGTACGGGCCGGGTTCGAACCCGCGACCTCCGGATTGAAAATCGCATGCCCTAACCACTAGGCTACCACCGCTTTTCATATTATATAGAGCTACATTTTTACGAACATATTATATTTTCTAGGTACAATGGGTATCGTCTCGAGGGAGTAATTCTTAAATTATCTCAGCCAGATTCTTTAACACTGGAATATCATGCATTCGTATCGTCATTCAGATTATCTGAAACAGGTGCATCGGTTTTTAAATTCGTTTATTACCTCTTTACGGACGGAGCGGGCGCAGACCCTTGCCATACTAATGTACGGCAGCAGCGGAACAATATTCTCAGTTAATAAGAGCGGAATCGAATCAAGGGGCGCATAAGTGACTCTAGGCTCGTGTAAGTATATTTTTAAATTTTACACATCTTATGAATTTATTAAACATGTAATGTCTTATTATTTTTAATGAGGGTACGCCACAATTTTCTATAAATGGTACAATTTTCACATCTTGTTATGTCATGCCCTAGAAGCAGACATGCTAACAGACCATGGTCTGCAATTTGTATACACCGTTAAATCCCCACAAACAAATCTAAAACTAATAATGGTTTCCAAGAACTTAAGTTTCGCCTTCAGACAATCAATTTCTAAATTGACGCGACTGGAATCGAATCCAATCCTTTTACACAGCCCAGCCGAGTTGAATTCGTCGATTAACTTCCTTCTCGAGATTAGACTTTACTACGAGGGCAGAGTTCGCAACACTATCGGGTAAGGTGCAACATTTTTTTTTTTATAAATGTGAGACAACCTCGCACAAATCGATCTAGTCTCATATTAAAGCTTGTGTTATGGGTACTTGACGACGATATACATACATATATAGATAAATATATACTTAAATACATAGAACAACCAAGACCCAAGCGCAAATATTCGAGTTCATCACACAAATATTTACCCTGGCCGGGATTCGAGCCCAGGACCGCCGGCTCAATAGGCAGGTGCTTACAAACTGGCGTTGGCGAACCGCGTCGTCAAAACATCAAAACATGGTAATTCTACATTAATTCAACCTAACTTGAGCAGTAGTAACGTATGGCTGTAAGAAAATAAATGAAGAGCAAAATCATAACGCCAGCCTTCTTAAAATTATGCCAGAACCGACGCGAGTTTGATTTAGGTTATGATTACAAGACACTCGGGCACAGCCGACTGCCATGCAAAACCTCATAACTTTTTTAATAACAACTTCACCGCAATAAAGGCGATAGAGTAACGCTATGCATACATTTAGGAGCCCTGAGGTTAGGGTTGCCAGATCTTTGGGTTTTGGGAAATGTTGTTTTTTGCTTAAATATAAATAAATATAAAGGTATTACACTTTACCAAGTAACAAAAGTATCACATCTAACTTCGTTTTAATTAGTTTACTGTATCATTTTTATTTTATTTTTTGTCAGCCTAGTCAACTATTTACCTTACTGACTTTATATATTGGTACAGGTCTTGAGCTGATACGGTATGTAATAGGCAGCTAAACAGACAGATCTCCAAATCCCTCTGGCGTGACGCGAGGCATTTTAACACAACATCAAAAATGCCATCGAGCACAGCAAAGGCTCCATAGTGTTCGCAAAATATTTGTCTATTGGGCAAAGCCAGTTGACGAAGCTCAAGACCGATAGTGGCAATATTCATCATCATCATCATTTCGGCCACAGGACGTCCACTGCTGAAAATAGGCCTCCCCCAGTGACTTCCAGATCGGCTGGTTGGAAGCGACCTGCATCCAGCGGCTTCCTGCAACCTTTACCAGGTCGTCTGTCCACATTGTGGGTGGACGTCCCACGCTGCGCTTGCCGGTGCGTGGCCTCCATTCGAGAATCTTACTGCGTCATCGGCCGTCAGTTCTACGTGCTATGTACCCCGCCCACTGCCACTTCAGCTTCAATATTGTTTCGTACAAAACTAAGATTTTGAGAGAGATCTTCGGACCTCAGCACAAAAGCCCGTTAACAGCCTCGATGCTGACCGAAGATCGAAACTGACCCGACACTATTCCGAAGATATTCCGGACGTTAACCTTTATGAGATCACAATGGCTCCGAAACAGCGTAAAAACTACAGTTTTCGAAGACCAAATGTTTTATCATCTATTCAAAAATTGTTGATAAAATTCCATTCATTACAGACATGTCCCAGATTATATCCCAGTATCCGGGAGCCCTGTCAGAGGTCCGACGATATTCAAAATGGCGGGCAAGGTGATCAAAATGGCGGCATTATGCAAGTTAATCAAGAGGGCTTGTTGCGTCCGTGCCACGATACCGGCGGGTGCAGTTACTATGCCATTAATATTGGTAAAATTAAATTTTGCATGGAGATACTTGGATAATATCGCCGTTAATATTGCCTTTGTACCTATGTGTTTTCAAATCAGCATCAGCGTGAATTTTTTATTTGGGATTATTCCGAAAATCACACTAATATTATAAAGGCGAAAGTTAATGAGTGTGTTTATGTGTATGTTTGTATCTCTTTCACGCTCAAACGGGAGGATCAATTTTGATAAATTTTGGTATTAAGGTAGCTAACAGCCTGGATAGGCTACTTTTTATCCCGAAAAAATGTAGTGATCCCGTGGGATGAGCGGGTAACACCGCGCGGCGCAGCCCAACCCATAATCCTAAAATTCCATATGTAATTACTCTTCAATGGTTTGTTCGAGAGAGTACTAGTGCCATGTCGGCTTCAGCGGTGTGTTCTTGCGGTCATCATCATCATCATCATTTTAGCCATAGGACTTAGGCCTCCTCAATGGACTTCAACATGGGCTGGATAGAAGCGACCCGCATCCAACGAGTCCCGCAACTCTAACCAGGTCGTCCGACCACCATGCGGGTAGGCGTGCTAGACTGCGCTTGCCGGTACGTGGTCTCCACTCGAGAACCTTTCTGCACTTACGGCCATCGGTTCATCGAGCTATGCTTCAGCTTGCTTACTCAGTTTGCTATGGTAACCTTGGTTCGTCTACGAATCCTCTCGTTTATGACTTCTTGCGAGATATCTTATAACATTCTGTTTCTCTCTCTTTTATTAAATTTAAACTAGTGGCTCTGTGTGCTCTGGAGTTGGCGATCATGTTTCAAAATTACTGAAATATTGACTTCTTAAAAGTGTTCAACCCCCATATCCTAACCATTTTATAAAAAAAAAACCAGACAATTAATGAACCTTCTCACAAAAAATCACGAGAATTGCGGCCTGCAGTCGAGAATAGCCGGACATCCGAACATACGAAAGATAATTTGACCAAGCTGAAACGGAGACGCTTTGTTCGCTCTGTGAATTAACAGACTATGGCCCCAATTACTGTTCAAATTTTCCCTATTTTTGCTTCTCTGTAGTCGTACAAAAACTGGATCTGCAATTTGAGTCCGTTATTCCCTGAACAACATTACACTGATACAGATGAGTGATAGCGAATGATAAAACCTTACAAACGAGCATTGTAAAAGGTAAGCTATGAAGGACGTAACCGACAATAATAACCTAAGAAAATATGTCGTTTTGTATATAACAGTGGTGTTTGTGAACGCTTCGTTAGAGGGTAAAAGCTTCGTTAAAGGGTTGGGTTGGCCTCGCGGTTGGTTAGCGCCGGGAAAAACTCTAGCTGGTGTGTTTACACTGCCCATACGATATACCTACCTATATACTTCAGTTCAATGTTTTTCACCCATATCCATGTTATATTCGGTTTCTGCGAATGTCACACATTTAAATTAAATAATTTACAAGGGGCATGCCAAAAGAAATTAGATACTCCTTGCTCATTTAATTGAAACTGGCCATCACCACAAAGGTTGGTTATTTACTTATAAATTTAAAAATCGGCCAAGAGCATGTCGGGCCACGCTCAGTGTAGGGTTCAGTAGTTGCTCATCCTTCACAATAAACTGCTGTTTTAAGCCCGAGGTTTACGTTAAGAAAAATTTTAAGCTCTATAAAAAGGTCGTAAACGCCCTAGAAACTGTAATCACTTATTACCTTCTGGAAGTCAACTTACGACCTTTTAAAGAAAAAATATGAAATTTGGCGATAACTCAAAAACGGCTCAACCAATTCTGTTCAATATAGTTTTCATTGAAAGTACTTATAAGGCCTCATTAATATGAATTTTTCCGATTTTTTTTGACCCGTGGTTGAAAAGTTAGAGGGGGGGGGGACACTATTTTTTTTGTTTATGGAGCGAATATTTACAAAACTGCTGACTTTATCAAAAAATAATATTACAAGACCCCTATTATTTTTACAAGACCTATTCAACGACACCCCACACAGCAGTGTTGAAAAGAAAAAAAAATCACCCCACTTTAGGTGTTCCAGAGGTACCCGAAAAAATTTTTTTATCTTTAAAACTACGCAACGGATTTTAATGCGGGTTTTTTTAATGGATAAAGTGATTCAAGAGGAAGGTTCACTATATGTATAATCCATGCATAATTTATCAGCATTGCACCCGTGCGAAGCCGGAGTGGGTCGCTAGTAAATACATAAAATATATTACGCATTGTGTAATGAACAAAATATTATCTTATCTTTAGGATAAGTATACATTTTTATAAGTGAATAATAAAAAATTAATTAGTAATCTCAGTAAAAATATAAAAACAATGATTACATTCTCTTTCTAAGCGGAATGCGGAAAAGAATTTAATAAAATTTTAGTCTTAAAAAATGTTGACAATTCTACACTGAGCATGGCCCGCTATGCTCTTGGCCGATTTTTCTTTGTATTTTTATTACAGCAGTAATGTCTGTTAGCGTAAACCAACTTCGCTTCATTTTAAATATTCGATTTTCTTTTTTGGAAAAAAAATGGCGGCCTGTATTGCGGCACGCACTGCAAACACGGTTAAACTTTAATAGAAGCTTTTACTAGCAGACAAGGTTTTTTACATACAACTTTTTTAGTCTACGTTGGGCCGCTGACTAGTTTGCTTTGCGGCTTTGCATTGGGCGTTGGATCTCGATTTGATATTTGGCAAAGTTCGTTGTTACACTAATATTATAAAGGCGAAAGTTTGTGAGTGTGTTTTCGTGTATGTTTGTTACTTCTTCACGCTGAAACAGCTGGACTAATTTTGATAAATTTTGGCACGAAGGTAGCTGACACCCTGGATTAGCACATAGGCTTTTTATCCCGAAAAAGTGTAGTGTTCCCGTTGGATGAGCGGGTAACACCACGTGGCGCAGCTAGTACTACAAATGGGAATCTATATAATCTGTCTTAACAAGTCAATCTTTAAAATTATCAAAATCTCCGATACATTAGAGGTTCTTTAGTTTCACTTAAATAGTAGTAGGTAGTAGGTGTATTTCTATACCTACTTGAACCTTAGCTAAGAAAATCAATTTAATGAACTTATGTACCGATTCGGCTAGTCAGCAAAATCCATACTTGGCCCATCTCTACAATACATCGGACTCTTTGGCTGGCTCCTTATCCGTTCAAAAATGCTGATTGCTTAGGAGTTTTTCTCTATGATCAAACATGTTTCTGAACATATTATCAATGCTAAGCTACTTAGAACAGGCCATTGCGATTTATTGGTATATATTTGAACCTATAGTTTGAATTTTTCATTGATAATTTTTCAAAAACTACTCGAATTAGACAAAATTCACCCAGAAACCTGTTTTTTTTTTTACTTATTTTCGACTGCACACAATGAAAGCATAAAATAGGACTCAGGGAAAAGCATTATTATTTCAAAAAGTTGGTTGAAATTATCAATATATTTATCATAATATGAAAAAAATATTTTTTAAAAGGCATATGGCAAGGCAAGTATGCATAAAAGCAATAAAAAATGGTAAACACTCGTTATAACATGTTCACTCGGGCAAATATTGGCGGGCACAGGAGCATGATATTGGGCGGGGCAAATATGACCCGACCCGGTGCATCTTTGATCCTCTTCCTCTCCTCGCGGAGGCAATTGGGATGGGAAATGGGTATTTTGTTAGTAAACAGATGAAAGAATTGAAGGAATCGGAAGGCTTTTAAAATTTGCGACACGACGAGACAAGATAGTGGCGACGATTTGAATTTTCTATCTTAAGTCAAACAAAAAGATACCTAACGTTATAATATTATCAAAGACAGTCCAGTAGTAAAGAGCAAGAGCTCTTCCTTCCAGCCACCGCGCGAGTCACGCACGCGCAGCATTCACGCGTAGCGTAGGATGGCTGTCCCTGATTGGCGATGACATTTGATTATGTCACCGAAAGTAAGAGCTCCACCATATGAAATTGAAACATGTCGGGCCGTTATTGACAATGTTTACAGGAGTATAAACCATTTTGATAATTATAACAAATGTTACTTTGATCGACTATTGATATTCCTAATAAGATCTTGACTTCGTCTTAATAAAATTGCTGCTGCATCTTTCCGCCATCGTTCTACGCGACAATCCTTTCATCCTCACCACTTAGATAGTTGGCAGTCCACAACTGTGCGTTTTTCTAGAAATTTCCTGGAATGAATTGTCGCTTGCGGTATTTCCGGATCGATACGACCTTCAAACCTTCAAGAAAAGAGCGTACTACCACCTGTGCGGCCGGCAACGCACTTGTGACTCCACTGGTGTTGCAGGTGTCTCTGGTCGACGGTAATAGCTTTCCATCAGGCGCTCCGTTTGCTCGTTTGCTTCCTATGACATAAAAAAAGCAAAGCACATACAAAAAAGTGATATGCCATAAACGGCACAACGCATTTCCCTTCAAATAAAAATATCTGTGAGAACTGTTCGGCTGTAGATGGAGCGGTAGTTTTCTCGAGATAAAATTCGCCGTCCACAAACGGTGTGCCTTATCATGACGGTCCTAATTTACTTTATTGACGTAGGCAGTAGTATTGCTCGCGCTGTTTACGCCGAATGGTACTTATATAATTTCATAATTATGTCCTTGCATAATCTTATTAAAACTTTCGTGAGACATATTTAATTACTGTATAACATGTCGGGCCGTTCCTGACATCGCGTAATGTACACTTACTTAATACAATAATGTCCTTACTATACTTAGTATACTTAGCTTTTCACACGCTATAAGAATTGTGTTTTTTGAGCCTACTGAAAACAACAGTACTCAAGAGTGTATTACATCTATGTTAATTCTCTCTTTCCCTACCTCCCGATGCCGGATTTGCATTCGCCTCAATACATCAACTGCAGACTCACAATTCAGGTAGTAAATCAGCGTCCACTGAACTCCCTAACTTTCCGAAGTTTTCCGAAGTGCTCCGAGCTTCCCCGAAGCTCAGAAAAGTAAAATATTTGCATCCTCCCAAGTTGCAATGAAGTGCTCCGATGGGACGCGGAATTTTTAGTTTTTGTCTTTTTAGTATCAAGAATGTTGTCTTTTATAAAATGAATTTACTTATTATCTTTTAATATGAAGTTTTATTTCTTATTTATTTATTACTACGAACACACAATAGTCTTATTTACTAGAACAATGTCCCACAAAACCAAATAATGGTTTGTCTGTGAGAATCTCAATACATGAGGTTACATAGTAAAAGGTGAGTTAATGAGTTATAAGTAAATTTTTGCCAATCCTTAAAGGATCTTTGTAAATTAAGCTAACAACGGCATGCTCTACGAGCAAACTTGAAATTGGCGAAATCATCATTAACCTGATGGAAGCCATATTTTAAAATTAGAATTAGAAACACAAAAGTTATTCTTTATTAAAATTCCTACCTATTTCCAATTAATAATTAAAATTAATTATAATATATATTAATACATCAATAAAATAAAAATCTTCAGTCTGCAGTCGGCCCGATGCAGGCTGCATGAAGTCCTTGGCCAAGACCTCATGACCCTGCCGCCTCTGGAGGATGAATGCGCGAGGCATTCAATCACACCAGCAGCTGAAATCCCAAGGAACTGGGACAGCTATGGCCCTTGCAGTGTCGAATTACATGAAAAAGAAAATCATATTAGTATACACAAATTAAAATGCTGGAAATAAAGTATTATAAATAATTATTGGAGACCTGAGAAAGCAATAAATTAAAATTATATCAAGTAAAGGTATTGAAAGTGCAATAAATTCAAAATGCAATAAATTCAAAGTGTAATAAATTTATAGTGCAAGACATTAAAAATTGGACTTCCTATTGTAACATCTAAGTACAGTCTGCCTGGATTAAATATTGCTGAAAAATAATTGTGTTATTATTTACACCCTAGAAATATAGAACTGTTTTATATAAATTAGAATTAACGATTAAAGAATCTTTTTAATCTGTTAACATGAATTATTACATTCTTGGCACGACCATTAGGAGTGAGTCTTTGCACCACATAATTCAATGAAGACAATCGGTGGATTATCTTATAAGGTCCTACAAATAATCTACAAAGTTTTACACTTCTTCCAGTCAACCGTCTTGGTTTTATAATCATGACCAAATCATCAGGTTCATATTGAACTGATTTTGACTTCTTGTCATATTGTAGTTTTTGTGAACGCTGAGCCTTTTCAATATTTTTCATTGCTTTCTCTGATAAATCTTGTATGTAGTTCATTTTCTTCTTTAATGTAGTTTGTTCTTCCTCATGAATTCTTAGCTTCAAATCTTGATTAAAATACGGCTCCCTTCCAAAAACTATATGATATGGCGCGACGCCTGTAGATGCTTGAACTGAAGTATTGTATGAGAAGACAATCCTTGGCAATGCTGAGGACCAGTCCTTCTGATCTTCTTGTATACATTTTGACATAGCTGTTGTCAATGTCTTGAAGAATCTTTCTATTAAGCCATTCGCCTGCGGATGGTATGCCGTCGTATGAAGAAGTCGAGCACCAAATTCTTCTACTGTATTTTGCACCAATTTTGAAGTGAAGACTGAACCTCGATCTGTGATGATTGATTCGATGCCCCCGAAGGTACAGAATATGTTCTCAACCAGAAACTGTGCGATAACCTCTGCTGTGACTTTAGGTACCGCTTTACATATGGCAAATTTGCTCATGTATTCTATAGCCCCAATGACATATCTATGTCCTTCCTTTGATTTGCAGAAAGGGCCAAGCACATCCATTGCTATTCGATGACCGAAGTTTTGAATCTTCACATTTTGCAGTGGCGCCCTCTGGTGTAAAATATTCTTTTCCTGGCACTTTGTACAAGATTTTATATATTTTTCTATTTTCTTTTCTGCATTTGGAATATAATAGCGATTCTTGAATTTTCTTAGAGTTTTAAATAAGCCACAGTGTCCTCCACTCCATGTGTTATCATGTAATTCTGCCATACACTCTTTAAATAAATTTTCTGGTAAAACTGTGACACTTTTCAGCTGGTTATTAACCCATACTTTCTTGCATAAAATATTCCGTTTCATGTGATAACCCTTATATTGATTCATATTTGATAATCTTTCAAATATATTTTTGTATTCCTCATCAGCTTGTTGTTTCTGTAATAAATCAATTTTTTCAAAGCTATATACAAACATAAATCGTCCTGATTTGGTGAGATATTCTCTTCTGGTTTTTCCTCATTGTAGAGGGGATTTCTGCTTAGGTAATCTGCATGAATATTATCCTTTCCCTTACAATGGATTATTTTAAAATTCCACGGTTGTATAGCTAAAGCCCATCTCGCCAAACGTCAATTCATGTCTCTACGTGATCGTAACCATACCAGGCTCTTGTGATCCGTAAATACTTCAAATTCCATGCCCCATAAATATTGTTTAAAATATGATAAGGCCCATATAAGACCTAAACATTCTTTCTCCGTTATTGTATAACGTTTTTCTGCGTCGCTTAATTTCCTCGAAGCGAATGTTACTGGCCGTAGGTCTGATTTGCCTTGCATAATACATGCTCCCAAAGATTTATCAGATGCATCTATATACAATCTCGTTGTCACATCTTCATCTGTTGTGAAATATCTGAGTATTGGAGCTTCACAAATCTTGTTTTTCATTATATTGAAGGCCTTTTGCGCTTCTGTTGACCATTCAAATTTACGTCCTTTCTTCGTCAATTCTGTCAGAGGCAATGTTATTTTAGCGAATCCGTCAATAAATTTTCTGTAATACGAAAATAGACCTAATACTGATCTCAGTTCCTTTAAGTTGGATGGTGGCTTTGCATCTTGCATTGCCTTGACTTTCTCCATGTCGGGGCCAATTCCCTCCTTCGACACAGTATGTCCTAATACTGTTAAGCTTGTGAACCCAATTTTACACTTCGTCGGCTTCAAAGTTAAATTTGCCTTCTGAAATCTTCGCAAAACATTTTCCAAAGCTGTTAAAAACTCTTTATATGTCTTTGCATACACAATGATGTTGTCAACATATACCAAAACATTTTTGTATTTCATTTCCGCTAAAACTGTGTCCATTGCTCTCTGAAAATGAGCCATACTTGTTATCAATCCCATGGGTAATTTTTTAAATGAATATAGACCTGATTGACAAATGAAAGCTGTCTTTTCTTTGCCTTTTCCGAGACATAGTTGCCAATATCCTGAATTTAGATCCAGTTCAGCAAAGAAACGTGCGCCTTCTAGACACGTCAATAGTTCTTCAATGCGCGGTATTGGATATGCATCTGGTTTAATTTTTTTGTTTAAGCTTCTGAAATCTATACAAAACCTTGGTTTCCCATCTGCTTTCTCTACAATCACAACTGGTGATGCGTACGGGCTTTGACAACGTTCTATTACGTCATTCTTGAGCATTTCTTGAACTTGTTCTTCAATAATTTGCTTCTGTTTCTCGGACATTCGATATGGCGGTTTATGTACTGGTACTAGGGAATGCAACCCGGGTACATTTGGAGTCGGGTAAAAACCCGGGTTTTCAACTCATGAACCGGGTTTTACCCGAAATAAGAAATGTTAAGAAAAATAAGTGAAATCATAAATAACTTACAACAAAATGTTCTATTACGGCTGTAACCATGTAACCCTAACTTACTGCGTTGTAATTTAGCTAGCTTCGCGAGGAAATTGGTCTGTGTCAGTAAGCGGCTAATTCACCCCTAATTTCTCTCCCTATCCCCTGGAGGCAGAAATTTAAGTAAAGTTAACAGATGTATACGATAGTGGACTGTAGTTCAGATCCGCCCGGCGCCACACCCCGTCAGAATCTGCGCCTCTATGAGGTTTCGCTGCATCTGCACTACTTTTAACCGGGCTCCGTTACAAACTTAGGAGGTGACAAATTCCGAAGAAGCAAGCAGGGAGTCCAGAAGCGCTCAATGAGTTAAGGAACTCCCCCCGGTGATGTTGTGACGTTGCCTTCATCCAAGACATTGTTAATGGAATTATATGCTGCTTGTTCACCTTTGATTTTTGCCAATATCCCAAACCCTCTCTCACAAACCCAAGAAATCTCACGTCCCGTCACCTGGCTCAGGTCTCCGTATACGCTCCGAATGAGGTCTTCAACGGACGGAAATATCCTGCATTACGTGTCTGGTAATCTAACAAGGCTGTTGGTTTCCTCCAGATTCTCTAGAAGTCTTTTTCCAACCTGAAACAGTACCCGGGCGAATTCTTGGACATGTGAGCCGCCTCCTTGTGGGACTCGCATATTCTCAGCCAGGCGCAGCTTCTGTTCTGTAGAACTCTGGTTTTATCACATTTTCTTTATACACCGCAGACAGGTGTTGTCCAAATCTATTGGGCTCTTGAAAGTTGTGTGAGCCGTTTTTCCACCAGGCAGCAACGTAGCAGCGATTAGTCAATTATAAATTTGTTTTTATCCTGCAAAATCCTTCCTCAGTGACTTATTCATGTCACAACGTTACATTTCAGCGTCAACTGTTAGTTTATCCGGGTACTCGACAACCGTAACACATGTTTGAAAAAAAGTTTGCACCCCTTTCCTAAGTAGCGCCATAAGATTCAAAGTCTGAAATCGTAATCACACGTGTTTTTCATTCTTAAATACCCATAAAACCATTAAACCCAATATTTAATACTTAATTTTTAAGTCCGGGTATTACCCGGGTACCCGGGTTTTGAAAATCAGGGTCGGGTAATACCCGGGTAACAAAAATGACCGGGTATTGCATTCCCTAACTGGTACTTCATCAGTCGTTTCGATGTCTATTTTATATCCGTTGTATGCCCCTAGATTCGAAGGACTGTAGGCAAATCTATCTTCAAATCTATCTTCTATTTTAAAGCGCAAAAAAAATGTATACGAGCCATCTGTGATGTTCGAGTTACGGTAAGCTGCAAGCCGCTTTTTAAATCGCTGCGTATACTGCCTCTTCCCTGTATGTACATAAGAGAAATTTGTATATTTGTGAAACAAAATAGCCATCTTTTTAAACTACAGTCTGATGTTTCGAACCGACCACACAGAGACAAACACAAAATTCTAGCACCATCCTATCGTTTAGCCTACAGTAAAAAGAATGTGTATTACATGTGTGTTCGGATCTATAACAAGCTGCCAGCAGATTTTAAAGAAATGTCTCTAACTATTTTTAAGAAAAACGTTACCAACTGGCTACTACTACATTGTTTTTATAGTTTAAATGAATATTTTAATTACAATCCAGACCGTTATTGATTATTACTTTATTATTACTATATTATTTCTTATTTAATTATTGTTAAATGTGACATTTTCTTTATGACTATTATTGACTATTTACTACAATGAAATAGTGTACCTTTACCTACTATTATTTTTATTACATTATAAATTTGGCATTTATTAGAATTTTGGAAGTTGAATTATGTATTTTTTATTGCTGATATAAATTATGAGAATTAATGCATGTTTAATAAACACGTGTTACTTTACTCAATAAAATAAAATGTTTGCATGCTTAGTGAAGCAGAATGTATCGGACATCCTCAATATTTACCACCATGTTATGTATTACTACATTCTTGCAAATAAATGATTTATGATTCATATTTATTTAATAATGTCAATAGTTGCTGCTGCTGAGAATTGTTCAACTCCTTGCCAATTTGTATACTATCCTTATTCTCTTCTGCAAAATATACTGTTTCACATCGGATGCCTTGTTTATTTGATTCTTGCAGTGGCATTGGTTTTCTCGGTTCCTCCCTTATATTATTTACCAATGTCGTGGTAAATCTTCCACGTAAACATATTATATTCTTCTGAAAATTAATGTTGGCACCATTCTGTACCAAAAAGTCATAACCGATGATGATTTGGTCAGAATTGATGTCAATAATGTTAAATATGTGATTAAATACTACATTATCTACAATTATATTTAATTGTACTGAACCCTCAGTACAAACAAATTTGCCACCGATTATCTTCAAAGAAATCCTATCATCATCATTAAATTTAATGTTCAAACTTTTGATAATAGACAGACTAATACAAGATACGCTTGCTCCACTATCTATCAGAGCTAGATAGTTGTCATTAAATATTCCTACATTTATATAAGACCTATTATATAAAGGGTCATTATTGCCTGTATTAGTATCGGAGCGTAGTGTGTTCAACGCCGCGCCGCTCCGGTCCCGCGTCGTCCATCGGCGTTTGGGCGATTCTCTTCATTCCGGTACGTTGATCTCGAAGATACATTTCCTTGGTAGTTGCCCCGATAATTTTGTTGTGGTCTTGATCTGAAATTATAACCTGGATAACCACGGTTCACAGGCGTGTTCACCGCCTGATCGTTGGTTAACGTAGCAAACGCTGGTACTGGCGTATGAACTGGTACTGGTGTAGAAAATGCCGATTGGGGTGCCGTCGATACATTTGGAGATGAAACATTTATTGGTGATGGTGATTGTTCACCCTGTTGGCTTTGGATCATTGGATATGGAGTTTCGTTAATGGGTATCACAATTGAGGGTTTTTGCTCTTGCGAATGATACTCATTGTACCGATGAATAGCCGCTTTAAGCTCTGCCTTCGTGTTGATCGTTGCTGTTGTAAAGTATAATTTTACGCTGTCATGTAGATTTTTTATAAAATGAGTTATGAAATCGGCTTCTCCTATGTTCCCAGCCTTAGATGCTAATGCTTTCAGCGCATAATAGAATATTATTGGTGATTCATGAGTCTCCTGACGACGATAATAAAAACTTTGTACATAATTTTGGCTCGACGGGAATTCGTTCTTTAATTTTGTCAAAACATCTTCGAATGATGTGAAAGTTGCGTGGTTAGCTTTATAAAATTGTAACGCAGGTCCCGATAAATACGCTGCGATCGCCGCTTGTGATTGTGCTGGTTCATATTTTTTCACTTGGGCCAATATTTTGAATTGAAAAATAAAATCGTCGACATCTGATAAGCCATTAAAAGTGTTTGTTTCCATTTTCGTATGAAATCCAAACAAATTATATGCACAAACAGTTTAAAATCGCATGGGATGAAAAATGATAATGGGTGATTCAATGATTCGTCAACTTCACCCGTCTGTCGAACTCGCTCCGTTACGGCAGTGCCGTCATGACATACAATACCACACTGATGATGGCAATTCGCAATTGCCAAATGTGCACTTATTCTTCGTTGCGCTTCGTGCGCATATAGACAGTGCGTTCCGCTCCTGTACGGCTTCTATGCAAACCGTATGCTTTCAGTATGTAATTGTAACAGATGCCCAAGAATCTGTGGACAAAATTAATTGGGAGCGGGGGAACTTTCAATACTCGCGTGACTCTAGTTAAAAATTTCGCAGACTCCACCAAGTGTGGCGACTGCCGGAGGATAGCTTCAGTGGAGGAATAAGTAGAGCATAGGTACTTCTTGTATGTTTATTGCCCAGAGGCCAGACGATAACTAACTACTACATTTTATTTCTTTGACGGATGTCACACGGCTTATTCTAAATATAAAACAACTTTACTTCTTAAATCAGTGGCCAGGCACCGATAGTGAAGGTACGACCTTCACACTACCTATCAAATTGAATACTTATTTGATTTTTTGTTCCCCATCCTAATTGTTTCTAATATAATTCTATTCTCTTTGCCGTTACAGGTAAAAAATATGGCTATGAGCTATTTCGGAACCGTAAAAATAGTGTAAAAAGGCTTCCCATTGAGTTATCGTGCGAATTTTTCCACTCTCTTGGTTTCAAACGCGGAATACTGGCAATTGGTACCCAATACGATCGTACGGTACGAGTATATAGCGTGTAGAGCCAGTGTCCGCCAGTGTACGTATCGACTGATCGAAGGATTTTTGGTTTTTTACTATTTTACACTGCCAGTTACACCACAATATTGGGGCCGCAGTAGCTTAGATCTAATAGCAATCGAAAAAGGACATATTATGAGTATATTCATAATTGGTTAATACAAAAATGTTTGACCTTTCACTACTATTAAAAGGAGGAATTCTTTGCTGGCACATGTTTCCTATCCTTCATACAACATGGGACCCTTCAAACGAAGCGTGTAGAAGTATCTCTCGGGCCAGCTTGGCAATGTCAACTGACAAGGCACTCGTTGGCTTCAATTTTCATTGCGACTTGGGCTTCCTTTTTTGCTTACCATCAGGCGAATTGCCACTAATGTCGTGCAGATATTTAAAACTAGGTCGATGCAAAGTCAGCCACCGGCTAAGCTTGCACCATAGATTGGAGCGGAGTTTTTTTTTTTTCGAAATTTTCTCTTCGTCACGACCTAGCGAAATTTAATTTGTGCATTTTAAAACAAAAATTTCTAAAATCGGTTGAGAACTCGCTGAGATCTGCGCATTGTTACAAAGTCCATTCGAGTCGATCCATGGGAGCTTCGCTCGCTTCGCTCGCTCCGCTCCAAAAAAACAAATATCCGTCAGGACGTCAGGTGATCCTTGAATAACTAGGTCGATGCAGAGTCAGCCACCGGCTAAGCTTGCACCATAGATTGGAGCGGAGTTTTCTTTTTTTTAGAATTTTTTAATTAAGAACAATTTCGAAATTTTCTCTTCGTCACGACCTAGCGAAATTTAATTTTTGCATTTTAAAACAAAAATTTCTAAAATCGGTTAAGAACTCGCTGAGATCTGCGCATTGTTACAAAGTCCATTCGAGTCGATCCATGGGAGCTTTTTGTTTTTTTATCAGAACTTTTTAACTAGGTCGATGCAGAGTCAGCCACCGGCTAAGCTTGCACCATAGATTGGAGCGGAGTTGTGCGATCTTCGATTTGTATAACGCAGTAACTACAAAATAAACTACAACAGAAAGTTGAAAGAAATAATAATTTATTTAGAAAAGTTTATGGAAAATATTAATATAGAAATTAATTTTTGATGATGATTTAAATTGACTGGCGTTCAGATAGCTCTACCAAACGATTCAGCTCTGTGCGCTTTTCAGCCAATTTCTTCTTTTCGTTGATTTTTTTGATTCGTGCGAAAGGAAATCCAGGCTCGAAGAATAAACCATTGATGTTTCGGACTCTGGAAAGCGCAACATAAGACATGCCTAATGCAAATTCAGTGTCTCCAATGTTTACAACTGCTTGATCTAGAGTTAAGCCTTGAGAACGGTGAATGCTTATTGCATATGCAAGCTGTATGGGAAATTGCTTCCTTGAGAACGTTGTTGAGCATTTCCTGAATGAAACTGTCACTGGTGGTATTGGCAATATGTTGCAGTTCTGGAGTTGCGGACCTGAATATGACGCAAATTCCACCATAATGCAAATTGGAAAATCGTCACTGAAACGGTTGTCTTCGCGGTGATTGTACACAATGTCTACAACTTTACCAATTGTTCCATTGCACAAACCCGCAGCAGTGAATAAATTTTGCCTCAGTATGACTTGGGCCCCTTCACACAAATACAGCTCAGATGCTAATCCTCTAGCGTCATCAGAAGATGCTGTTGCAGCCCTTGGGTCGTTGTGGATGGCGTTGATTCGAGCAACAGGGTGGCCGATGTTCCTCAACTTATCAAGATTGAACGACTCGATTTCTTTGTTTGTTGAAATCAATCGAATTACATCTCGTGTTGAGGATACTGAAGCTTGATGCTGATGATGAATCTGGTTTCGATCAACTTGTAGTCAGCAACTGTGACCTCACCTACGGCCAATCTCTGCAAACAATCCCTGAATTGCTTCTGATCTTCACCCACTTGCCTCATGATTTGTTTCAACACAAAAACTTTTTTAGTTACGATAAGCAATTTGGCCTTGTACTGCGACTGTATTTGAGCTCCGAGGAGTGCCATATAGGGGAACGTCACCGACAGGTTGAAGTTGATTGAAATCGCCAAAGAAAACAACAATGTATCCACCCATGATTTCGTTGAGTGGTCTTGCTTGCCGCAGCCGATGGTCGATTTGACCGAAAAGTTTCAAGCCTATCATCGAGAATTCGTCAATAATCACAATTTTGATCTCTGCCATCTCTTCTTGAAAATGCTGGAGTTTCTCCGCTGACATGTCCCTCTGTTGATAGTTCGACAACGCTGAGATCTGCGCATTGTTACAAAGTCCATTCGAGTCGATCCATGGGAGCTTTTTGTTTTTTTATCATAACTTTTTAATTAAGAACAATTTTAAAATTTTCTCTTCGTCACGACCTAGCGAAATTTAATTTGTGCATTTTAAAATAAAAATTTCCAAAATCGGTTGAGTACTCGCTGAGATCTGCGCATTGTTACAAAGTCCATTCGAGTCGATCCATGGGAGCTTTTTGTTTTTTTATCATAACTTTTTAATTAAGAACATTTTCAAAATTTTCTCTTCGTCACGACCTAGCGAAATTTAATTTGTGCATTTTAAAACAAAAATTTCCAAAATCGGTTGAGAACTCGCTGAGATCTGCGCATTGTTACAAAGTCCATTCGAGTCGATCCATGGGAGCTTCGCTCGCTCCGCTCCAATTAAGAACGATTTCGAAATTTTCTCTTCGTCACGACCTAGCGAAATTTAATTTGTGCATTTTAAAACAAAAATTTCCAAAATCGATTGAGAACTCGCTGAGATCTGCGCATTGTTACAAAGTCCATTCGAGTCGATCCATGGGAGCTTCGCTCGCTTCGCTCGCTCCGCTCCAATTATCAAAGTGTGCTTCCTCACCGCGAGGGTTCGCCTGTTATGTAACAGAAAGCAAATGAGATTTGTATTCATATTTATTTGGTACAAATAAGCACCCGCAAAATGGTGACACAAATATGTAGGTATATCACCATCATTTCGGGACGTACTCTCCAGGAGAAAGGTCTCCCGACAAGGTTTTCAGTCTCTCGCACGGTTGAACGGTCCTGCGACATACACATAACAGCTTCCAGCGATCTTCACCAGATCCTCGGTTCACTTTGGTAATACGTGGTCGGCACTTGACTATCTTTCTGCCCAGTGGCCGTGGGTTCTTACCCCACTGCTACTTTATAGTTTGACGATTCTTCTGAGGTCACTTATCTATATGTTTTTCTTGGATCTCGGCGTTTCTGATTCGATAATAGTTTTCTCCAATGTTCTTTAAGTAAGTTTGTCATAGGTATAAAATGATCTAATTTGTATAAAACTCGTGTACACACACAAAAGAAAGCAATACCATATGACCCTTACTGCACGCGCTACACTGCGGCTCACACTTTCCACCGCTTCGCATTTCGATGCTTCTGCACAATGCTTCCCCCACACACAAAACGTCACAACTGCCAACCACTCCCTACTAACTCACGTCCTTTCTTACAAAGGATAATGCCGTGCATCCGTGGATAACGTCACAACCGTCAAACTTATCCTACTAAGTTGCGCTCTTTCTTACAGACAGGATATTACCGAGTTCCGTGAATTACAGATTCTGTACAGTACGATTAAAATCAGTTAACACTTCGGCCAACCTCGGTAATTGTCGTGAATCCCTCATCTCTCACATAGTTATCAATTTACAGATATGACCGATTTACCAAATTTCTTTTTGTATTTGATAGGGTATACTTCCGAAATGGTCCCATGTAAATTTTATCAAAATCGGTCAAGCCGTTTATGAAATATCAACAAAAATCGGTTGAAATCGGTTTTTTAATTTTTTTATTTGGTGATTATTATTTATTATTAATCCGACGTAATATCGTAGGTACTACTTACACGACAGTAAAATTTTGACTTATATATGTTTTTTATATATTGTATACCTACAAGAATGTTAAAATTCATGTCGCTTCTGCATAAAAAATTTCTTAGGTCTACCGGTTAGTAATGTCATCTTGGCAGGTGCTATACATTGCGTTTATGATACTTTAAATTGAATGCTACCTAAAAGAAATCGCGGTAATGTATTTCGTGTCATTTCCGGCTCCGGATTTAGGCGATGATACCCGAGAAAAGCCGAAGTGTTAACTGATTTTAATCGTACTGTAATAACTTGCACCGTTTCTTACATGAGATAATCCCGAGTGTCCGTGATTATAAGGTCATAACCGCCGTACATTTTCTAGGCACTAGTTGCCTTTTTTCTCAAAAAGGTCCCAACATGTCAAGTTACACGTTCCATTTGCCCCGGCTTAATGATAATTAAATGCAATGCCGCTATCATTGCTAATGACTTGCGGGAGTAATTCATTAATTTTTCCGACGTATTTTTGCTATTTAATTTCCGTTTCAATGCGCATAATGCAACAAGTCTGAGCGGTTCGCGGGCGAAAATGTCATGAAATGAATTTTCATGGAGCGAGTGAGCGAAGCAAGATAGTCTCCGTTTCAGCTTGGACGAAAATTATTTCGTATGTCCATGTTTGAATGTACAGATGACCAGTTTTCAAAATAGTGGAGATATGCCGGTTCGATACATCAAGAATGACAAATTTTTAATAAGTACCCTCATCTTCGGTTCGGAACATATATAAATAAGTGATCTGGGGCTTTACTAATTACCAACCGCCCGTGGTTTGTCTATAGTTCTACATCTTGCCTTAGCCAGGAAGTGAGATTTTCTCCGACTTATGGCAAACGTCGTCGTGGAAGATGGAAGCGTTGACATATTATTAATAAATGAGTATGAGTATGAGTATGAGTATGAGTATGAGTATGAGTATGGGTATGAGTATGAGTATGAGTATGAGTATGAGTATGAGTATGAGTGTGAGTATAAGTATCCGTTCATAAATGCTGATTGTTTTAGACATTGCTCTCAAACATGTTTCTTAACATGTTATCAATGTTACTACTACAGTTTGAATTTTTCATTGATAACTTTTGTTTCAAAAACTACTCGAAATTGACAAAATTCACGCAGTAAACTGTTTTTTTTTTTTCAACGAGCTATGTTCGGAGTTTCCTTATTTGCTTCGTAGACAAAAACCAAAGAATACTCTTTCACATTTACCATGGGATAAAACTTCAAGTAGGTATCACTGAAGAAGGCACGTCGCCCCGGGCCGAGGGGATGTTTGCCAGGGAATCACTTTCATATGGAAAGTTATGCGTCAATGGGCTTCGATTGTGATATTGTGCAATATCGTGCCGATACGACTTCACAATGTCTAAGCATTACACCGCTATTGAACGTTTTTGTTTTCCTGAAGTACTAACAACAACAACAACAACAACAAATCCACTTTATTGCTCACCTCAAATACACAGGGATACAAAACATGAGAGATATACAGTAAAAAATTGACAGAGGTTAACTTAACAACAGGCGGTCTTATCGCTAAATAGCGATCTCTTCCAGACAACCTTTAGGTAGCGTAGTAGATCAACAAGAGATAGAATTGAGTAGGTGATGCAAAACAACTTTAAGCCACAAAAATTAACTACAAAAATAAAATAAAAAACAATAAACATACATAAATAACAACTAAGTTCTAATTAATTAAATCAAGGAATGGCAGCTCGGGGCTTTTGCCAATGTCAGTTTATAATAATATTCACTTTATAAAGAATAAAACCATGAATAAAAACAAAAATTAAATTATTAAAACATGAGATGAAATGAACATGAACAAAGATGGCCGATGATATAAGTGATTATGATTAAGTGACAGCTGACAGTGACAGAGATAGTTGTTTAATTACGTGGCTGTTCGCATTATAATAATACTAGACGTGCCCGCGGCTTCGCTCGCGTAAATCAAATGTACTTCCTATTTGTAACACTTGAATATGTAATTTTGGGGTTGGGGTCGGGTTGCACCATACTCATCATTACGCATAACTGTAAATAGTCATACATTTATGCGCATAACGTTTTTAATCATAATGTTTAAGAACATACTGTGTAATGGGCATACAGTTGATGCGCATGAAATGATTTAAGCATACTTTGTCATGGTCATACATTGATTACTCATAAAACAATGCAACCATACTTTATAAACGCATACATTGCAAAACGCATAGTCAAGTCGGTTCTGACCAAGTTGGGTTTCAGGTCATAAAAAAAACCTAAACCTAACCCAACCAAGTTGGATCTAGCCAAGTCGGATTTCAGGTCATAAAAAAAAATAGCCTAAACCTAACCCAACCAAGTTGGATCTAGCAAGTCGGGTTTCAGGTCATAAAAAAAAAATAACCTAAACATAACCCAACAAAGTTTGATCTAGCCAAGTCGGGTTTCAGGTCATAAAAAAAAAACCTAAACCTAACCCAACCAAGTCGGATCTAGCCAAGTCGAGTTTCAGGTCATAAAAAAATAAATAACCTAAACCTAACCCAAGCAAGTCGGATCTAGCCAAGTCGGGTTTTGGGTCTTAAAAAAAATAACTTAATCCTAACCTAACCAAGTCGGATGCGACCAAGTCCGATTTCAGGTCATAAAAAAAAAACTTAAAGCTAACCCAACCAAGTCGGATCTGACCAATATAATATTGTTAATTGTAATTATCAATATTATGGCTTGAAAAGTGTATGACATTTACAATTATCTTCTTCTTCTTTATTTCCTATTACCCTCTGCTGGGGTGTAGGGCTCGAATCAAATTCCTCCATTTGCAGCGGTGTTGGGCAGTCTGTTCTACTCTACCTCCTCCCACGTCATGTCCAAGACGCCCAGTTCCTGCTCTACTGAGCGACGCCAAGTTGTTCTGGGACTAAAAATAATACTAAAAATAATTGTAATTCTCAGACTAAATAAATGTATGACATACGACATTATGGCTAAACAATTATGACGTACAGAAATTATGACAGCGAACAATTATGACATCGTACAATTTATGCCAAAAAAAATGTATGCGTAGCAACTTTATGCGTGAACTGTTATGACAATCGATATTATGAAAATTGTTATGCGACCAGAGGGTCCCCCGTAATTTAGTTTTCTCAATATATATAATAAAAAAAGGAAACTGCATTTAGTTACGTTGCAAGTTAAATAAAAGCTTTTTTAAAAAGGAAACTGCATTACTCAGTGCAAATAAAATTAATTATAATCAAAAGGGATTCAACAAAATCTATATTTGTATACATGGGCTCCAGAGTAATACGTAGGTACATGTACAAATGTTACTCAAAGCAAAGCAAAGCCTAGCAAACAAAAGTAAAAATATTAACCATTATTGGGCAGTGCCGTTTCAGTAACAGACAAATCCGTGATAAAAGAATCCGCAGAAAATAGGGTTAAAGGGTGTTTGTTTCGTCAAAATGGACTAAAAACTTAATGCTACGTTGTGTGTGTCTTGGAAAATAGTGGTCGACGTTAGCCTTTATCGGTAAAAGGGCCTCTTAATCTTTCAATAGAAAGTAATATGTTAAAAAATTTACCCGTTTAACTAACATAGTTTCTGTGTTTATTTTACGCTTGTTTTCTCTCACAAACTCGTTCCTACCCGTTATAGGTAAATATATGCTAGGCGTATACGGAGTATAACGTTTTGGCAACAATATAGTTGATCTTTTTTCACTAATTCCATTCAAAAACATTAATACACATCACAGAGTTGAGGTTATGTCATGTCGGCGTTTGACATTTCAATTGACTGAGACTGACGTTACATGTCGTCTCACTCTATCGTATAAGCAAAGTGTGTAGTCATTACATTTCGAGCAAAAAACTTCGATATAACGGCGTACCAACATGACGCCAAAAATGTTTGGCTACTTAAACTTAAGTCATATGGCGAAACGAAACTTAGGCTACTTGAACCTAACCTGTAATAGCGACAATAACCGAGGGATCGCCGAAAATGGCCGACGGTCGCGAAATGAAGAATTTTATGAAATTTCTTTAGCCGATTGTGAAGGAAATACGTAGCGAAAACGGTATTTTTTACGCTCTTATTCTATTCTCATATTTAGACAATAGATTTGAATCGTTGTTTCTGCGGTAACGTGCATCGTATTGGAGAAACGTGATCTAAAAGGACGTCGAGTTTTGTAAGGCGCCATCTCGCTTCCTCCCTATTGCGTTATCCCGTTCTGGCATTTTCAATTTTATTATATAGATTCTATACAGACCTTAATGTTACAAACATAGTTCGCAGGAATTCCGTAGCATTTAACTTATTATTTTAGACTCAGTTTTAGACATTGTTCTCAAACATGTTTCTTAACATGTTATCAATGTTACTACTTAAAACCTACAGTTTGAATTTTTCATTAATATCTACTCGAAATTGACAAAATGCACACAGAAAACTGTAAACGTTTTCAACTAGCTATTTTACTATCTATTCATAAAGCCTATTAACTAAAAACCGGCCAAGAGCATGTCGGGCCACGCTCAGTGTAGGGTTCCGTAGTTGCTCATCCTTCACAATAGACGGGCTTAAAACAGCGGTTTTATTTTATTACATACTAATGAACAGAAAGAATAGCTTAATAACTTAAAAAATATTTTGCTTATGAATTAGAAACGGGCCCATATAGGTCGATGATAACTAAAGAATGAGTTATAAAATCCCACAGTACAAGTAAAGTTGGAAAAAATGTTGTCAATTTGAGTTCCACCGTGTGTAGAGGGAAGGGGTTGTAAAAGGGAGTTATAACCAGCGTCATTAAGTAATTTAAATACTACAGTGTTTTTATTGCTGAGGTAGTCTTCATTAAAATCTCCAAAAATTATGCAAGGGCTATGTGACAAAAACAGTTTTATGAACTCTACGGCGACGCTATTAGGACATTTGCATGATCTGTACAAGGCTACTATTTTTACATTGCGCACTTGAACAGACACTGCTTCACAATGCTCACTTCCAACAATTCTACTGTAAGATTGCGGGTTAGTATATTCAACGTTACATTTTGCCCATGCACACACACCAAATCCGGGATTTGAAGATGGTTTAGGACCATTTGTTCGAATGATTTCTTCGAAATCGAGTATGTTCAATGACTCTTGAGCGAAGCTCCAAGTTTCAACTGCTAAATAAATATCAGAGGCCATTGCTTAAGGATCGCAAACTATATCCTGCAGGTGTTTGCGCAGTGATTGGACGTTGTGGAACATAATTTGACATGAACTGCTGAGTTCTCTCAAAAATCGATATGTCGGTATTAGAGGATTTAATTTCAGCCTCCTCATTTCCATAACAACGGCGTCATGGTCAGACGGTGGACGTGGAGGCCGAAAAGCTTCAGTAACAATAAATAAACCTTCAGCGCAAGTGGCACGCGAGCAAGCGACGTATAACATCGATCTCAAAATACCGGGCTTTATATGTACGACTACTTTCTCTAACGTGGATCCCTGGCTTTTGTGTATTGTAACAGCTTCGGCTGGAACTAATGGGAATTGACTACGATGCACTTGTAGATTTGAAGATTTATACCTTTTTACAGTGTACGTGACTGGATCTATCGGAGTCCAATTATTATTAAGCCTGGTTTTGTAACGAGCAAGTGATGTTGAGCTTTGGGTCCTTTTTAATTTTCCTACTGTCATGTCAGCAAAATATATCCAAATACGTAAAGGTCTTCTCTCACCAGTAGTAGCATTGACGGCAAAATCTATTGCAGTCAATGTTCCTGTGGTTCCATTTACTAGTCCATCTGATGTGTTAATATTTACCGTCATCATATATTTTGCCCCAATTTTTAAAATAATATTTTTAGGTAGGCCGTAGGTTTGTGCAGTTGGTAACTTGGCCACTGTGTCTAAAGCTTTTTCTTTCATAGCAATATTAGGTTCGCCACTCACTCTGTTCACAGCTCGAGATACCGCCCCTTCAGTAGTCATCATTGTCAAAACTCTATTATTATGGTCATCAACTTCACGGTTACTGCTGTATAAATGAACTGCATCCTTACAAGTATTTGGAAGCGATGAATTACTGTAGCACCGATTTTCTATTAATTTTACATCTTCAGGTGTCATCGATCCACTAGCCATATTATTTAATGCCGTTGCAAAGGCAGCATCATCCCTCTGGCGCATTATTTCCTGAAGTTCTGTCAATACAAATAAATTCCACAGCGGCGTACCTGCTATCTCAGCCAATGGATTTCGAGAATTTGCTTGGAAAACCCAATTATCGCCAACAGGTGGTAACTGTCTTAAGTCTCCAACTACTATTACAGAAATTCCAGCAAAAAAAGTAGAGCTGTGAAATATTTGCTGAAGTCTACGATTTATTTGGTGGAATGTCCTGGATCCAAGCATGGAGATTTCGTCTATAACAATTAAACGCAGTTTTGCTAATTTTGTGGCAAGAGTATTAGCTACACTTGGCGACAGCTCTGGCAAAATATTCCCTGCTTGAGACACTGGAAGTCCGAGAGCGCTATGTATTGTTTGTCCGCCTATCCCAAATGCCGCTTTACCGGTGAAGGCAGTTAACAGAATTTTTAGTTCATCTGGATTACTTCCAGGTTCTCTATTAAATAAGTGGGTGAGGCATTGGTATATTGTTTTTATTAAAACACTTTTACCAACACCAGCCCCGCCACTGATAAATACATACAATGGAGGTGGAGAGGTGAAGAAAAAGTGTTGATAAACATGAAGTAATATATCTCTTTGAGCGTTATTCAACTTTCTGACAAGACCTAAATAATCATCACGTGACAACTGATGTGGTTGAGCGACAAAAGTAGAGGGGCCTCCACACAACTGAGGCCCAGGGTTTCCTCCTGGAATTAGGTCTTCTGCTACATCTGCAATTTGTGTTTCAAATTCAAATCCTTCAAATGCATCTGCGTTAACCCCTCGTCCTCCCACGTTTTCCTCTTCGGCTATTAATTCAACATTCCTTATTTCTGTTAACAATCTATCAAACATTTCAGCATCACCCAGCTTATTGAACTGTTTACTTTCTGCCTTCATTCTGTCTCTGTACTCGTCAAATACATTTTTAATATTTACATTAGGATTTAGTAGTTCTTCTTCTTCGTTTCGCCAAGGGATGTAGAGCATTATATGTTCCCTGTAAAAATTGTCTGGATCGTCAATGTAGCTATACCGCCGAAATCGTATCACTTTTGGCTTTGTTCTTTTCCGTATGTATCCTAAATTATCTTGCAAAGGAATCCAGCTCCCTTTAACTTCAAATTCATCAACACTCTGACAACTATCATTGAGGCGTGTACAGGTTCGCTTTTATACCAGTAAAACAACAATATAACAGTCGGACAGTCTAGCTCGCTTGACCGCTCTCCAAAGAGTGAGAGAGAGCAACCCCGGCCCTGTCAGCCATAGTGTCCATTTATTTGGCAATACACTACATCTACCTTTTACAAAATAATGAAAATTTAATTTAAATTTTATTAATTCATAATTCAAAACGTTTATATGTAAGTAGGCCTACAGGGCACTTTTACATATCTCAATCTGAATCTACCGGCATTTCACAAGAGGAGACCGCTGTTGAGAAGAAAGCCGAAAGAAACTCAACAGTAGGTAAGTCATTTTTCATAACTCTTACTTAATACTATTACATTCACGTTATAACTAATCAGTACACGTAAAAGGAGATGTACAGATTCTGAACTTCAATGTTAGGTACAGTAATATAAAATTTTACTACTTAACAATTTTCTTGTATAAGATCACACATGACATGAAACATGCAATAAAATACAAATCATTAATTTAATTCCACTGAGATGTATTTGGTATATGATATGACATCAGCTATTTCAATATCCCAATATCTTAGCGTACATCTAAATATAGGATATGAACCTCATGTAATATTTTGGACAATTTAAATAGACTCACGTAACAGTAAGCGCTGGAACGGATAACGCATTATGATCAGATTTTTGGTAACCATATCGAAACGATAGATGCAGAGAGCGTACAACCGTTGTTGTGGGAGACCTTTCACTAGCGGACGACTATTAGTAATATTATCTATCAAGTTCTTCATCCGATGCAATCAGAGTATTATTTTATAATAATACTAGCTGTTGCCCGCGACTTCGTCCGCGTGGAATCTTATCTTGAACAGTACATCTTTATTATTTTATTTTCAGATCTAAACAATGTTGAAATTACTTTTCTTTTTTAGTAAGTTGATGTTTTGGATGTTGGTTACTGTAATTCAACAAAAAATAAATAATAATAAATATTGAAGTGCTGCTCCCATACAACAAACGTGTTTTTTTTTTGCCATTTTATACGTAATGGTATCGAACTTCGTACGCGAGTTCGACTCGCTCTTGGCCTCTTTTTAGTTTCTTTTTCGGCTAAATTGCTCTAATTACGCGGAATCATTATGAACTCAGGATTCAAGTCTCGCACTCAAAATAAATATTTGATCTTCAAACAAATTTTCAACCCCTTTTTCACCACCTTCTGGGCTGAATTTTTTAAAAACGAATTCACTTTTCTTGTATTCTGATAATAGATATGCCCTTATACAAAGTTTCAAGTCCCGCGCTCAAAAAAATGTTTGATCTCAATACAAACTATCAACCTCCTTTTTACCGCCTCAGGGGTTGAATTTTCAAAAACGCTGAAATTACTTTTTTGATTTCTAATTATATGCTTTTATACAAAGTTTCAAGTCCCGCGCTCAAAAAAATGATTGATCTCCAAACAAACTTTAAGCCCCTTTTTTACCCTTTTAGGGGTCGAATTTTTGAAAACGCTGAAATTACTTTTCTTGTATTTTAATTATATGCACTACTATAAAGTTTAAACTCCCGCGCTCAGAAAAAGGTTTGATCTCCATACAAACTTTCAACCCCTTTTTAACCCTTTTAGGGGACGAATTTTTGAAAACGCTGAAATTAGTTTTCTTTTATTTTATTTTAATATCTTTTAACAAAGTTTCAAGTTCCTAGCTTTAAAAAAAACTTGTATCCCATACAAACTTTGCACCCCTTTTTAACACCCTTAGGGATTGAATTTTTCAAAATCGCTTCTTATCTCTAGCCCACGTTATAAAAGTAACCTACAGTGCAAAAATCAACTCTCTAACATTGGTAGTTTCGGCTGTGCGTTGATGAGTCAGTCAGGACTTCTTCTTTTATATATATAGATTTGATAAATTATCTATTTCGGCATCTTTATCTGATACCTCCCATCTTACCTTCCTTCTTCTTTCAGTTTTTCTATTATTTTATCAGTTAATAATATTAATTGGTTATATGGTTCCCTTTCTCTGGAATTGATTTATTTGGAATACTTTTGAATTTGTATTGTATTAAATAAACTTATTTATTATAGTTACCACTTTTTGTATACCTTCGCTCTAAAATAATGGTTCGTTAAGCCTGATGATTCACAAAATTACATAGATGATTCGAATTATTCCAAAACAGCTAGAGGGTTCTGCTATTTCTGACCCGAAATATTTATTTCCAATTGATCAGACTGCATTTCTGACTGTAGAGTGTTCGTCGTTACATTATTGACAAAGTAAGTACATATATGAACTGCTAGAGTTGACTAGCCTATAAATTATGGACTCCATAAGCCTATTTCAAAATTTAATTAATGGTACCATAATCAGTGTGAAGTCCATCAGTCTATCTATTATTTACTTAAATTTACATTTTCCTTGATTTTTCCAGAGACCTTTAACCTCTTGAACACCCTAGTAGGCTGACCATTTCAACGGAAAATTGCTCCACTGACGCCGGCAAATGCCGTCAAATTCCAATTATCCAAATTTATGTAATTTAAATTTCTACGACTATCTTTCAATCCCTGTTGATTTTGGAGTATCTCTTTATTTTATTTTGCTGTGGCGTCACTGACACTGCAAATTGCTACACTACTTGGTGTTCAAAAGGTTACGACATTAGCAAATGGTCCCCATGGTTTTAATTCCGTGCTCACACCAAATTCCAGCACATCCTTGTTCTGTTAAAATATAATCGATAATATAATCGATAATACTACCGTAAAAGTGCAGCAAATTCAAAGTACTTTTTCACCTTTCCTTCGTACTTTCATCAACTGAAACTTGTTCTGTTCATCATCATAGTCTGAGCACTCTAATCTAAGCAAAGAATTGGGTAATTTAAAGTGTCGTCCACTTAGCATCAGCGTTTAGATAACTTTCCACTAATTAACATCAAAATTGCTTACAGAGTATTTCCAAACAAAAATATTTGTTTCCATTACTTCTTAATTATTAGCTTTAATATAAATATTTAGCCAGTTATTGCTAAATAAAGCAGTTTTTTTTTTAAGTACCTACATATTCTCTTTCAATACTCTTAGTACAATTCCGTACATTCTCTCTAAGGAATTTCGGAGTTAGCAAATCTGGTCATTTTAGCTAACGGTTCTCGAACTTTTTTTTCTTTTACCAGGAAACTTTCTTTTGACTCTCCTTGGTATTCTGGAATAATTGTTAATTGCCTGGGTCCGAAGGTTTCTAGTTCAGTTGTATATTTTTTTCTATTTATTAGATTATTAAGTCTAAATTACTTGTAAAATTGTTTTGATTTTGGTGGAACTTTCTGAGAGGCCTAAATTACCCCACGGTTCCACGGAACACATTTTAGTGATCGCTATCGTATAACATTACTTATTTAGGTACCATTCGAATGTCCTTAAATTACCTCTTATCCTGATCGAATATTGTTTAGGTGCCGTTTAACAACAGCCAAACTATCTGTTGATCTGATCGGATACTGTTTGGATACCGTTTGATAACAGTCAAACTATCTGTTAACCTGATCGAATATTATTTAGATACTGTTTTACCCCAGGTGTTGTTTGACGACAGTCAAACTGTCTCTTATCCTCATGGCAAATATCTCATAGAACCATCTAGACACCATTTGACAACTTGTCAAATTATCTCTTATCCTCAGGGGATATTATTTAGATACCGTTTAACAAAACTGTCAAACTATCTCTCATGTAGCTTTCAAATGCTACGCAGGTACCGCTGAGTAAACTGACTACCTTTAGCAATCTGCATAAGCAAATATCGTAAGTACTTGTTTGTCACATACCGGTTTAATATGAATTGTCTCTATCATAAATATAGCGTAGCGTGACAATATTTTAGGTACCGTCCAGTTTACTAAGCTACCTCTAGGCCCCAGTGATATCTTGGTTCCCATCAAAGCAATGCAATTTGAAGTAATTACTTATTTTCCGCATCAAGTTATCTTGCAGAACAATATACCAAAAATACATAGATAGGCAATTATGAAGTTTTTACACTTCAATTCACTATGTTTCTCAGTTTTCCGTATAAGTAGTATGTTTCCAATATATGATACTGTGTCGTCATTTTAATCAGTTTTTTAACCGAAATTCACTTCAATTCCAAGTATAAATCAATATGACAATGCAGCTTATTTCCAAGATATCACTGTATTATGTATCATATACATAATTTTATTATTTACAAGGTCATAAATGTATACCGTCAAACTGTAGGTACCATTCGAGCTTGCTCGAATTACCTCTGCCTCTAGGCACCATTCGACTACAGTCAAATTGCCAACTTTCCTTTTGGATTTTATTTGTTTGTTTTATGCCATAAAGCTACCATTCAATAAACTGACTACCTCTGACCAAATCAGATTTCATTTTTGTTAGATGGACATTCAGATTTTAGTAAACCGAAATGTCTTTAGGTACCGTCAGCTTACCAAACTAACGCTCAGTGATACCTTGATTGGCCATACCTGTGTTGTCTATTGACACAAGAGACATTTTATTCAGAATACAAACACTTGTCAGAATTCGAGAGCGCTGTCTTTAGAAAAGGAGCTGTACGCAGCCTTAATAGATAATTTTCACTCCCTTAGTTATCCAGTTTTATCAGCCATTAAACATTGATATTAATATAATACAAGTAAATAATATAAAAAAATACTAATTCCATACTCGAACCATAAAGTTCATAGCTTTCCAATTTGTAACAGAATATGTATGTATCGAAACAGTGTCACGAAGACAACCGTTTTTGCATGGGCAATTTTGTTTTTTTTTTTTTTTGCAGCCCTTATCAATGTTAACTAGTTTAATACCTGTCCAATAATATCACAAAACTTTATTCTCAACATTTGTTATTTCTTAAACGGCAATCGTTAATATCATTATGATGATTCAATCAAAGGTACCACTGTTTATGTATCTAATACATAATTAGGTATTTATTAGTTCGTAGGTACCAATCAACGGGATGAGACCAGTATCGTGTGTAGGTACTTCTGATATTTAATTCGAATAAAGTATGTTGTGTTAACTAATTCTCTTTTGACAAAAATTGATGCTTAACCAATTTCCATATTGCCAGAAAAAGATTCCTTATGTATAACTTAAGTATTGTATGCTGCATCAATCACTATACATAACAACATTGTTTGATGGTGTTTCCATCTTCTACAATGTTCTAACATTATCAATAAAATATTACTCTGTCCACGCGGCGTACTTTTTGTATAGCTTTTGCGACAAACATGGACAACAGCATTTCTATACTTTTAAAATTGTATTACAATAACAACAGCAAGCTTGGAATACCTACATGGCCCATTGATGATATCAAATGTATTCCATATTCTATTTGGAATGAATGACAAGGCAAATATAAAAGCAACTTATTATTTTGCTCAATAATATGAGTAGGTATTAATTGATCGGTTTTAATATGAATTGCCACATTTACCACGTATAAGTTTATCGGTTTCAGGCATCGATTATTATATTCATCCAAACGCCTGATAATTACAATCATAACTTCATAACCCATAATTCTTATTAAGGTACGTAATAAATCATTGTAAACATCTTGTTTCACAAATTCACACGAATTATTTGCCATATAACTTACGTCAATATGGTGCTGAAAAGTTATTAAATTTTGTAGTTTGTGAAAAGTAAATTGGCATAAATAATTATATTCATCATACTCAGCATATCCCAAAGTATAAATCGTTTATAATTAAGAACAATATGGGGAATATTTTGTTGTGATGTGGCATTCATATTTAATTTAAACTCAGACATTGTGCTGCGCAAAGACTGCGCAGATGTCATATTTCGATACGTGCAGCACGAGTTTTAGCCATCACAGCGCAGCGCGTCACGCGCGGCGATTCTCATTGGCTGTTACGATCTCGCCGACACATTTGATTCGCTTTTAGTTGTCATTCCTTCCAACATCAACTAAATATCGTTCATAAGGCTTTTTGGGGGTACTCACGTATTTCACATAATTAATCAAATTAAACTGGTCACATTCGCTAATTTACCTCTAGTATTTTCTTTTATTGTTTTCACTTACTGTACATTTTGTGATCCTGGCAGGGTCGCCACTTGTACAGGTTCGCTTTTATACCAGTAAAACAAAAATATAACAGTCGGACAGTCTAGCTCGCTTGACCGCTCTCCAAAGAGTGAGAGAGAGCAACCCCGGCCCTGTCAGCCATAGTGTCCATTAATTTGGCAATACACTACAAGGCGCTCAATAGATTCAATAGATTTCGTTGATAAACTATTTTTGGAATAAGTGTAATATGCTACAAAATAAGCAAGGCTTATGTTTTCTAACAAGACTGGTCGTTTTGCGTAATAGTCAATTGCACCTTTTTGGAAAACATCTGATGAATCAGGTTCAAGCCTCTGTAATTCAGCATGACTTTTTAGAATATGGACTCGTTCTTGTGGTAAACTAGTATTAATATATATATCAGCTTCGCTGGCTCGTGATAGCGGTAGACCAGTGAGAACATAGATGGCCTCTTGTGCAGAAATCTCACTAGAATTTAAAAATACATTTGATACTGACCGTAATGACTCCTTAACATTTTTATTACCTTTTTTCGCTTCTTCTAAGGCTTCACGCAAGAGACGAGACATCCCCCTGTCAGCTTTGTTAATGTAGTCAACTATGTATACTGCACACGCAAATGGGTCTAATATGAACTGTATATCCATGTTAGCATTGTGTAAACTTAAAATTTTGATACTAAAAGGATTAATAAATACATCCTGTGGTGTTCGTTGCAGGATAACAGTAGGTCGTTTTAAAGTACTTCTAATAGCTAAGATATAATTCTCGTAACTAACTTCAATCCAGTCTAAAAACTCTTCAAAGGACAATATTTCTACAGGGATGTTTTGTATTTTTTCCTGGATGTTTTTCGCCATTTCTTTGGCCTTTTTGTATGCTGTATCATCTTTCGCAAGGTCTATTAGTACTTTGGTTTCATTCATGGGGTAAAATGGAATCCCAAAGCGACATAACCTATCAGAAGTAGGCCGACATGTATGTGTATGATTATGAACTTGCAGTCGTTTCAGTTCATCGGGTAATTCATTTCCGTTACAACAAATAATATTGTCTACAAATTGTACAATTTCTTGGACAGAACTTGTATCACCGGGTACAAAAGTGGGCGGATCACAGGGTTTTGTCGAGCTGTCCGGTGAGCCTAAGTATTTCGCTGTTGCTCGGCATCCCGAAAGACAGGGTTTTCTCGAGCTGTGCGGTGAGCTTGAGTATTGCGTTGTTGCTCTGCTTGTTTTACGTCGTGAATTTGACGATTGACCCTACGGTTATCAGTATTTCGTTTTTGCTTTCTTTGTGTATAATCTGAATTATGTTTTTTACGTTTGGCCGGGTTAGCCTCAGGATATTCTTGATTGGTACGTCTAAATTCAGGACTTACTATTTCCTGAGAACTATGAATGAAAGTTGAATTTTCAATTTCCTGACTTTCCTCTGTGAATGTTAATCTTTTTACTTTCTGGGAATATCCGGTAAATGTTGGACTTTCTACATTTTGAGAATTTCCGGTAAACGTTGGACTTTCTACATTTTGAGAATTTCCGGTAAACGTTGGACTTTCAAGATTTTGATGTTCCGTCTTTTGAGATCTCTTAATTCTTTTCTTGTTCGTCTCCTATTCCTTGTTTTTTTGTTTTAGCGCATGCACATTTTGGAATAAATTTGCCGGCGGCCGGCCTGCAACTTTTCTTACGTCGTTAGTTGATGGAAACAGCTCTAATACACCACGAGACAACATGTCGAACAAATGACGCCGCATATCCTCGGCAACATAATTAACGTAGGATGGATTTACTCTCAGTGCTAAAGCAGTCGCAAAACAAATTGCAAATAACCCACACTCAATGCTGTTACTAGGTTGACGTTGGACACTAGGAAATTGTATTTTGTCACTATCCAAGTATGGGAATAATGCATTAACGTAAGCTTGTTGCGAAGTACTTAAATTATGATATAAACTATCATAAACCCGTAATATTCCATTTATGTAATAAATGCAAATCCAGTGTCCTACAAATCCAACTTCACCGCCATATATTATCTGTAAATGAGACTAGTTTTGAGGTACAGCCTCTATTTGCTCCGGATAAAGAAAGAGAGACACCTCTCTCGGCCGAAATATTGTGTGCTGGGCTAACAAATCATGAAAGGCGCGCACAGCGTCGTCCTCAATATGATTATTATTATTCAAAATATAGGAGAACATTCTAACAGCGAGCAATATCAATTACCTACACTCAAACAGTCAATTCAAATTTATCAAGCAACTTAACACGTAAGGTAAGTTGAAATACCAAACCTAAAATTCACTCGTCACTAAGAGTGCAGAAGAAATAGTATTACATGTAGTAAACCATACAAGCGATTAAATATAAGAGTCGCTCGTCTGATAAAAACCAAGTTGTAAAGGTAGGTAAGAAGGATTTAATTACGAAATAAATGTATTTTTTTTTACGAGACAACTAGTAGGTAATTATATTAAATGATAGATTAATTTACAGACGAAGAAGTAAGAATAAGATAATTGAATTGAAAATTCTAAAGCCAAAATCACAAATTAATTGATATTAGCGTAGGGTCATAGGTAATTTATTTAATGGATCAACTAGTAAGTTTTACGTGGTTTTACCAAATGATAAAGTAAAGAATAGTTAAGAATTGTAAACTTCTGCGCGAAAATCACAAATTTCAGGATCAGCGTAGGGTTAATAAGTTTCGAAGCACATCCGACCATTATAATTTTATTTTTCCATAGGCACGGTTAGATTACATTCCAACAACTACTAACTAGATTATCCATAGGTAGGTATTTCGGTAGGTATTATTGACTTGACTCCCACGCGAGTGCGGTTTTATAGGTACGTACTTACCTGAGCGTCGTCGCGTACGGTGGACGGCACGATTAATACGATATTAGGTAGGTATATATAAATCAAAAACGACCTATCAAGTTTCGCGAAATAAAATTACGAAAAAGATTTCAAGCTATATAAAGGTCGTAAACGCCAAAGTACCTGTAATAACTTATTACCTTCTGGAAGTTATCGATTATACGCGCTAGATTGAGCGTAATATTTTAATTCAATATGGCACTTAACGAATTTGTGTAACGTTTGAATTATAAGGACACCGTGCGGCACTTACGTCATTTTAAATAAAATTATGAAATTTTGCGATAACTCAAAAACGGCTTGACCAATTTTATTCAAAATAGTTTTCATTGAAAGTACTTATAAGGCCTCGTATACATGAATTTTTCCATAATTTTTTGACCCGTGGTTGAAAAGTTAGAGGGGGGGGGACACAATTTTTTTTATTTTCGGAGCGAATATTTACCAAACTGCTGACTTTATCAAAAAATCATGTTTAAAGACCCCTATTATTTTTAAAAGAGCTATTCAACGACACCCCATACACTAGTGTTGAAATGAAAAAAAAAAATCACCCCCACTTTAGGTGTTCGAGAGGTACTCGAAAAAAAATTTTTTTTTTAGTTTTTATTTTACCGTTTTGTCGGCGTGATACATACACATACTCATACCAAATTTCAGCTTTCTAGTACTAATGATCACGGAGCTAAGCCGCGGACGGACGGACGGACGGACGGACAGACGGACAGACGGACATGGCGAAACTATAAGGGTTCCTAGTTGACTACGGAACCCTAAAAAACATATTTGCAATACAATTTTAGAATTTATAATATTTTGTATTGTTGCAGCATTCTAAAACTACTATAAAAGGATTTAACTAATTTCGTTTCTCAGGTTTCATACACCCTCACTTATATAGACGGGATTTTCGACACCGAGATTGCGAGATTCCCGTCGATTGGTTCACTGTTTGCGGACGTGCTGTTTCCGCGCGCTCTTGATTCGATTCAACAAACAGTTGAACACCGCTCGGATGCGTCCGCAACCAATCCGGGCTGAACTATCGGAGTTTGCGATGTTTGAACGTGATAATTTTGAGCACTTCTAGTACTATTATAGAATTCTAAGACTGTATTGAAAATGAATTCTCTACGGAGAGGCGTCATTATTTTAGGAATACCGTGGAGAATATTTCCACACGTACCATGAAGTTTGGCAATTCCTTCATCCGCCGAACTATTAAAATATGGAACTTCTTGCTCATGTGTTTCCTCCATCTTATAACTTGGGACCCTTCAAACGAAGCGTGAAGAAGCATCTCTCGGGCCAGCATGGCAGTGACAACTGACATGGTTCCGTTGGTTTCTCGTCAGTTGCCATTGTGACTTGGGCTCCTCTTTTTGCTTACCATCATCAGGCGAAGTGGAGCCACTATGTTGTGCCGTTATAAAAAAAAAGGAACAATAATAACAGCGAGATACAGGACTTTGCCCACTCATCACACCCTAACGGCTGGATGGATTTCAACCAAATTTTGTACAGGGATACCTAGCTATTCAGAGATGGTTACAGGATACATTTTACCCTACCACGGTATAAAAAAAATACGCGTACGTAATTGCCAGATTCCTGGCGATTGGTTCACTGTTTGCGAACGTGCTGTTTTCATGAGGCAGAAACTATTATGATTTTTTCCGGATTCTGGGTACCTTCCCGGAGGTGCAAAGGGCTTTCGGAATTTGGTGCCACGCCTCTGCATAAAATAAGCCTATCTTTTGTTTTGAACCCCCGACGAAAAAAGTGGGGTGTTATAAGTTTCACATGTGTATCTGTGTGTCTGTCTGTGGCATCGTAGCTCCCAAACGAATATACCAAGTCGATTGTATTTTTTTAAATCGAAAGACTTGTCTATCGAGTTGGTTCTTAGTTATGTATGGTGAAAGCAGGTCTAGTAGTTTCCAAGGTATCCAGCTTTAATTGGAACTGGTTGACAAGATCTCAGTCAATATTGAGAATACAGAACCAGCATTCAGCTACTTTTGTCGGGGGTGTTTTACATTTTAAAAGAAAGAAAGAAAGAAATACATTTATTCATGATGTGACCATAATATATTATTAATTACATAGAGAGGTGTGACAGAAGTGATAAAAAATAATAATAACGATAATAATGGTATAAAACACAATAACAATAAAAACTAAAATATTTTGGCCGTGCCACGAAAAGGTCCCACCTCAGCAAGATGCTAGCTCGAGAGCTAGCGCTGATCTTCTGGTGGGACCATAGGTGGCGCCACGGAGAACTGCACGCACGAGCGCTGATTTTTAATTTAGGTTATTTATTTACTAACCCTTCAGTCTTTTTTCCATTTGTGTTATTTCCCATATACTTTAGGCCGGTTTCTCGGTGTGTCCTATGATGTCTACTATTGCAAATAGTACATAATAGCTGCAATACATGTCAGCTCAATATAAAGGAACGGTAGCCGGGTTTCTTAAAGCCGTATCGTCACGTCTAAAACGTCTCACAACGTATAAATTTCAATGGCACTTATGTCCTTATTATAATTAAATAATACTGTTTGTCCCGGGATCATATTTGGACTGTCCCAGCAAACAGAGGGTATTATTGTCAAGTCATGCTTCGCGATCGGTATTTTTTACAAAGATTTTTTTGCAATATCATGTATGTGTTTTAAAGCTAGATTGATGACAGATAATGGATTGTTTTTTTTTTATTTAGGTAGTAAAAGTTTTAGCTATATTTATATTTTAAGAAATTCTGCATGTCATTCTTAAGGGGACATAAGATAGAGGTATAAATACAATACGAGTACCGATGTGTGTTGCCAGTGATGACACGGCACTGAAATGTGGTCGCTCACAATGGGCCTCATAAGAAGGCTCAAAGTTACTCAAAGGGCAATGGAACGTGCTATGCTCAGAGTTTCCTTGCGGGATTGAATTCGAAATAATGGGATACGCAAGGGAATCAAGGTTGTACAGTAGATATAGCTCAGACAGTCGCCAAACTTAAGTGGCAGCGGGCGGGCACATTGCTGGTAGAATCGGCCGTTGGGGCAGAAATGTTCTTAAGCGACCGTAGACTGGAAGACGCAGTGTGGGAAGGCCCCAATGAGGTGGACCAACGACCTGGTTAGGATTGGGGGCAGAAATCGGATTAGGGCGACACAGGCCGATCGTTACGGAGAACTTTGGCGCAAACTGCTCCAGCCGCGTCGTCGCGTAAATTATCAAAGACAAACCGACAGTCAGCAAAAAAGACAGCGCCTGAACAAAAATTCCTACAAATGCGACTCAAAGGCTGGAAAGTTTATTCACTTTGCGTAAGGGAACACAATTCAATACATTCAATACGAGCACAAAGCGCTCACAATCTCTGGCTGTGGCGCTGAAAAGGCTGAATAGTGGCTGTGTATAGCGATTTAACGCGAACCCTAATGGTGGAATGTTTTTTAGAGTTCCGCACTCAAACGTAAATAAGAACCTTGTTAAGAGCACAAAATTTAAAACTACTGAAGGTTTACTGTGAAAATCGAAATTCGAAGTTTGTATTTTATTGGCTGTTTGTGTAAAATGCGTCAAAAATAGAACTGACAAATTTCACAATGCGCGGTTTTTATGAAATGTGTTCAATTTGAAACAACAACCAAATAATAAACCAAAATAAAGCTCTGGAAAATTCCTGAAAACTGTAAACACAACAATCAAATAATAAACCAAAATAAAGCTCTGGAAAATTCCTGAAAACTGTAAACACAACAACCAAACAATAAACCAAAATAAAGCTCTGGAAAATTCCTGAAAACTGTAAATACAACAACCAAATAATAAACCAAAATAAAGCTCTGGAAAATTCCTGAAAACTGCAAACACAACAACCAAATAATAAACCAAAATAAAGCTATGAAAAATTCCTGAAAACTGTAAACACAACAACCAAATAATAAACCAAAATAAAGCTCTGTAAAATATCTATAAAAAAGTATTTCTATTGCTTTTTATCTACGGTGTTACCAGCACTAATCCAGTTTCACTCGCGCTTGGCAGTTTTTTAACGTGAATGACAGAAAAGTTGAAAAGGTTTAATCAGTAACAAGTTTTGTAACACAGGCTACATTATGCGTACCTAACACGTGCGTCTAGAGTTCACTAAACTTTGTACTGGATGAGCAATAGCAGGATGAAAAGCCTATGATGATTCCGTTTTTGCCACTTTCATAGCTGTACAAACGTTAAAGTTAATGAAAGTAGTTGAAAAAAAATCGTGAATTTTTTACAAACAAATCTATAAAATATACTAGTTTTGTATTGAAAATCAGTTTCCTTTCCTAGGGTCATGATTTCAGGGATAATCTTAAAGCGCGATGCAGGATCGCCTTTTGTTTTATATGAACCTCGCGCCGCGCTGCTAAGGTTATTCCTGAAATAAAAAAACTGATCTTCAATACTATACTACTTTATAATCGTATAGATGCAGGCTTGAGTATTACATGTCACTCAAACGACATCTCAACGCTTGCGCTATCAATCCTACATGTTGGGAGGAGCTTGCTGCTAATAGTTCATCTTGGCGATCTACCATCTTTGTGCGTAAAGAAAGACCTCAGCCCTCCTACGCGTACTATAATTCCACTGGCCAACTCTACTGCCACACGTGCCACGAGTTTAAAACTAAATTTGGCTTAGCTAGCCATATTAGTGCCCACAATAGACGAATCCATAGTTCTTGCATTGGGTCGCCGTCATCGAAATCTAGGAGGACTATATATATTTTTCTCTCTTCTTTCTTTCCTTACCCTCTGCTGGGATGTAGAGCCTGAATCAAATTCCTCCATTTGCAGCGGTCTTGGGCAGTCAGTTCTACCTCCTCCCACGTCATTCCCAACACGCCCAGTTCCTGCTCTACTGAGCGACGACATTGTTCTGGGACGGCTCACAGTCCTCCATATTTTTTATAAATATATTACATGTGCTTCTACGAACGTATTTATTTGTTAGATGGCAAGACTTGAAAAGAAACGAAGGCCTACAGTCAATACATCCCACCCCAATAGATAGTGAGTAAGATTTTAATCTTATGTAACAAATTGAAGACCCGTATAGATTAATGGCATTTCCAATATGGCGGGGTGCCGTAAGCCGTGCTGATTGATTGAGGCTGCGGGCTTGTATTGCAAGACGCCAGTTTTTAGGGTTCCGTACTCAAAGGGTAAAAAGCGGGACCCTATTACTAAGAAACCGCTGTTCGTCCGTCTGTCACTAGGCTGTATCGCATGAACCGTTATAGTTAAACAGTTGCAATTTTCACAGATGATGTATTTCTGTTGCCACTATAACAACAAGTAGATACTAAATAACAAACTAAAATAAATATTTAAGGGGGCTCCCATACAACAAAAGTGATCGGTTGCGGTAACTTTGCACCTCATTTGTATCTGGCGACAAACATACCAGGTGCAAACTTAACTTAACCCGACCAGTTATGATGGATAAGTATTTTTACGGAACCCTCGGTGCGCGAGTCAGACTCGCACTTGTCCGGTTTTTTTTTACCCATGGCAGACGGAACGGAACGGTGGCAGTATATGCCTTTGGCCCTGACCTACACACATAAATAATGTTTAGTGGTTGTTTGTGTGTACACACTAAAATTAAACATTATTTGTGTGTAAGTGTGTTACCGAAGAGCACCAAGGGGCGCTGCACTTATAGATTGGTAGAGAACGCATTAGGCATTAAATTCGCCATTTGTACTGACACGTTTGCCGCATGTCGACCGAACTGTGGGCTAAGAATACCACTGACTGGATCCCACCTAATGTACGACGTCGCGGCAGACCACGCCGAAGATGGCGGGACGACCTGGACACATTCCGAAGGGATTGGTCCGTTGCTGCCTTGATCAGAGACGACTGGAAGATAGGGAGGGAGGCCTTTGCCCTGCAGTGGGACAGTACAGGCTAAAAATAATAAAATAAATAAAAATAAAATTGTACTGACTTTAGTTTTATGCAATTAAAAAATAAAATACATGTAGCTAGCGAGGAGCGGGGCACTGAAGTTAGTTTAATTACGCTACAGACAGCCACACCCTCAGATTTATCACGCCAGTCGGGTGGTCCTTTACACGGTTTTTGACGCATTATTAATGTGTACAGTCAGTGCCATTATAACTTTAGTGATATATCAGAGCGTACGGTATATGTTAAACACTACACTTTCTCCTATTCCGCTTGCTTTACAGTTTAAAGGGGTAAACCGTAGACCCAAAGAAGCTGGATATAATTACTCGTATAGGTACCTAACAAGAAAAATCTAGAATATATCTTTCTTCCTTGCGTCGAATTCCTTAGAGTTGAGGGTCGCGACCTCCCGTTTCCATCACTTTCTCTCGTACGACCTTAAATAAATAAATAAAATATTACCTACCTAAGGGACAATCTTACACAAATCGACCTAGTCCCAAACTAAGTAAGTATTGTACTATGCTATGGGCAATAGACGACGATATAAATAATATATAAAAATATATAGATAACATCCATGACCCAGAAACAAATTTGGAGTTCATCACACAAATATTTGTCCTGTCCGGGATTCGAACCCAGGACCGCCGGCTCAGCAGGCCGCTGCGGTACAAACGGAGCCAACCTTCCTCCATCTGTACAATCAAGAGCGGTGTGGATCTGGTCGGACCAACGTATTGGGCCGCGAATATATCATAGGAAACGCGGACTTTAGGCACAAAACTAAGTCAAAGGAGAATGAGAGACCTCTGGTAATTTCGATTTGGTATATTCCTTGCCTAGTTGATTTGGACTCATCAAACACGGTAAAATCTTGTGAAACTAGCCCGCAACCGAGTGTACCGCCGTGTCCGAAATAAATCACCGGTGGCAAATAAAAGAGGGCGTTAATTTACCGCACACCCGCACGCCACTGTACACGACTGCAGTGTTCACTAGTCCACGGGATGATTTTTGTAACGTTCGACTGATTCAAAGATCAATGAATAATGAACAATTTTGGTGCGGAAGAAACTGGGAATCGAACCCGGTACCTGTGAATTACCGTGCCTGTCAACCATTCCACCACCCTTACGACAGGAGACGCATACCGCCGTGCCTGAAATAAATCACGATCGGCAACTAATAGATGGTGTGAATTTACTGCACACCCGCACGGCACTGTACACGAAAGCACCGTACCATTCGCGGGATGATTTTTGTAACGTTCGACATGTACCATTGATAGAAAGATCAAAGAACAAAGCAAATTGTCGATGCGGAAGAAACCGGGATTCGATCCCGGTACCTATGGATCACTGGTCCAACGTGTCGACCATTCGATCACCCTTACGACACGAGACACCATACCGCCGTATCTGAAATAGATCACCGTTGGCCACGCTACTGTACACTAATGCACCGTTCACTTGTTTGTGGGATGATTTTTGTATATACATTATATTTACCTACGTCATGTTAAGATGTAAAAGATATTTAAGCAACGACGTTAAAGTGAAAGAACCCTAAACCTCATTCTTAAATTGATCCACAAAGAAGCAGTTAAGACCTAGGTATTATTGAGCAAAGAAAACAAAGTCCCGTTAAAATCGCTTGCATATTTAATTAAGAACAGTGTGTCCTGTGCGCGGCGCGTGGATTAACGCGTGCGAGCGCGCAGATGCACAGGATTGAGGAGATCCCTAGAGCTCCGGCGCACAGTCAGTTTCTAACAGTAGGACAACAGTGTCTTATGACAACAACTGTATCGTAATTAACACTTTATACTCTCACGGTTTGTACACATAATTAATATATATTATAACGGGTCTATCGCGATATTCCTTAATTACCTTCATAATCTAACGTTCGGCGGGGTTTATCTTCCTATTTACCTTTTTATTAGATCATTTCGTTGAGTAGTGCTATATTTGGCCGACAATTTCAGTAACAACTCGCTGATTCACCAGTACAGTGAGACCACGCCGCGGCGTGTGCAACCCCGCGAAAACGTTAGATTAGAAGGTAAATAAGGAATATCGCGATAGGCCCGTAATAATTTGTGCTATTTGTTGTATGGGCATCTAACAAAAAATCGCTTAGCACGGCAGAATAGAGTAATTTCTTGAAGTTAATAAATATTAATCGATACCAAGCATCAGATATGTTTTTTTAATTCAGTTCGAAACGGCTGTTATTTAATAAAAAATATTAGGTACCATCACTGGGGGCCGAGTCGGGGAGTCGTGTTTCGTGAGGGGGGTTTGGGCGCAAGAGAGGAGAGGCCTTTACCCAGCAGTGGGACACAATTATAGGCTGGTAAAAAAAAAATGTACCATCATTTTTTATTTAAATACTAACAAAAATAATGGCGGACGTACATTGACCGTGCCAGCCGGTGATGTCATAGTAGGTACCTATGCATTTCTCTTACTGATGTAATATTGAAGTTTCATAAACATTTTGTCGTTGATTTAATCTGACAATTTCCATTAACCTACCCGACTGCAAATATCTAGTATGTAGTGTACTACTGTATGTATGCTACTGTGTCCCGCGTTGTTTGCTTCGCTGGGAGACGCCAACTGGGGCGGACGTGCCCGCGCGCAGGGATTATCGACGCGCTCAACGGAAGGGAGCTTCATAGGAGCTACGATGTGTCTAGAAATTGTGATACACTTCATGGCAGTTGATAGAGCTAATCTGTTGCCCTTAGAATATATAATGTGTGACAGCGTTTAGTGAAAGGCCGTTTTCCGGTTAACACTGTCAGTCGCCTCTCGAATCAATATGCATCAATCAACCAATACGCAGATCACTAGAAGCTTTACCTACCTTTCTGGTACTTGTCACTTTCAAATATTTGAATTACGAATATTGTTAAAAAACACAAACCTATTCATTGGAATTGTTTTCGGCAGGAAAATTACCCGTGCTCGCTTGAATACTTATACCTACGGCATTTGGTGACCGGAAGGTTTTCTTTGTCAGAACAAACCTTCTTTAGGTACTTTTAGAACATTTTAAGGAAGCCATTTTGAAGTTTAATGCAGGAGTTATGACGGCATCTATTTTTGTAAGGGATTTTGACATTTTGTGTTCTGAATCCTATAATGTGGGGTATCTAATGAAACGGCTTCGTGAGCTCATTCCAAATAAATACTAAGCCAAAGAAAATCTTCCGATAATCAACTATTAAGCAGACACCGTATTAGAAATCGTGAAGCAAATCATTTATGTACTTAAATGCAAATGGGTGCTGGAAGAAGTCGCCACCCGCATACCATTCGCAATTTTCAATCAAAATGGATTTCTGGACAAAAGTTATATACTCGTAGTGTAGTAGGAAGGACTAAATCCTGTATCCTTGCCTAGACACTACATGCAGCATCAGAAACGCGTTATCTCATCATCATTAGCGGCGTCGGCGTACGCAGCTTCCGGACCCGTATCTCATCCGGAGATAAACGCGCTTTAGGTAATGTACGCCTTAGCTAAGGCTGTACGCCTCACATCAGATCTGTGAGGTTTGTATTATTATTTTACTAGCCAAATGAAGTAGAAAGCGTAAATTAATTTGACTGAGGCGTTAATGAAGATTTGGCTTTTCGTTTTTTCTGGTCTCATCGTAGAAATAATCCCATTATCACTTCTCTTCCGCACGTGTTGTTCAAGATAGCTACATTTTTAATTAGGTCTAAGAGGATGTGATATGTAATTTCGCTGATTGATAATAAGCATCGGTGGTTCAGTGGTAGAATGCTCGCCTGCCACGCGGGCGGCCCGGGTTCGATTCCCGGCCGATGCAATCTTTTTTGCATTAATATTTTATTTTGAACGTTTTTATTTCGACCTTGACGACGAGTAAGCAAACAATTAATTAAATAGTGACTATACATACATTTCATACCTGTCGTAAGACTAGAAGTCGCCCACATATTTTTCTATTTATTGGCTATTTTTAACTTCTCAGTCGTCGGGTAATCCGATTTCCTAATTTCCAAATATTATTTTTTATATTTATGGGAAAATATACTTAAACCGTCTCTTGCGTATTATATTTGAGAATGTTTAATGGCTTTTCTAAATTAATTTCAAGAAACTTCTCTATAAATAATATTATCTCATCTGTTTCTGAACAGACATGCAAAACATGGGATAGCAAGCGGCCTGGAACTAAAAGGTACCCTATTCATTCAAAATCAACCAACATTGTAAGCTGTTCATCGTCGCATCACAATATTTCAATTTAATCCAAACAATACGGTTTCCTTTGGCTGTGGCTGCTCTGTTTCAAAACCTAGTAAGTGACAAGAGATTGGAAACAATGTTTTAACTTATTCTTATGATTTAACTTTAAATTATGCCAGTATACATAATCTGTAATAGCCAATTGCCCGTAACTGGCTTTGCTTAATTCGGGATTAAGTCGAATTGTGTAAGATCATCGATCCCAAATATTTATGTACATTCTGTAACTGAAACTTATAAACTTGAGTTAGATTACATTGTTTTCTGTTAAATTTAATCTTAACAAAACAAAAAGAGACTTAATTCATACTAGACACGATCTATCTATATTTGTAACACAGCAAAACGTAAAGTATTTGAATAAAAATAAACTATAACTAGCAACACGATTGCGCTTATAACTATATTAAGCGGCTAGTTAGAGGAGCAAACAGAACTTTTGCTTGACTACTGGCACGTACAGTCGCCATCAGATATATCGCAGCATATAAGGCGTCCATAAATATCCGAACATGTACTGTAACTTCCAGTAAATAAGAGTCGTGTTCAGATATTTATGAACGCCTTATATGCTGCGATATATTTGATGGCGACTGTACTAGGTTTTGAGACGTGGCAGCCGCTGTATCTCTGAACATTTTGCTTCGCTCGTGGAAGCGGCGCCTGTCGATGTGAAATAGCAAGATTCATTCAGTTAGACGCACATTGCTCAGTGAAAATAGTAAATTGGCGATTTTCAATGGTGGAATGGTTTTTATTTTACGCCGTGATGCGAGAAATGTAGCGATTGGGAATGCGATTTTTCCAGTTAATAGTTTTATGGAAAATATTTAAAATATTTCGGTGTCCATTTCGTGGTAAAATCTTTATTCTATTTTTTATTCACATTTAAATATGACCGATAAAAACCCGTAATTGAAAAATACTTTTTTGATTTATTGGATAAATATGGATGAAAAGTAGGTATATTAAGTGCAATTAAACACTATTTACATTTTGATCCCTGGATGCGTAACAAACCTAACATATATAATACTTAAATTTCTTGAATATTGTTAAAAATTGATATTTCTCATTGGCCCTTGTATAGGCTTGTAGTCCACAATAAAGACGACATAGTGTCCAAACCTATTTGTCATTAAATTTTGTAAGTTCGTTAATTACATATTTTTTGTCTATTCATTTTAGGTAATTTTCAAAATGCCGGTGATATCGATATATGTATAACACTGGAAATATTTTCAACTTTCCATTCACCTACCTTTCCTTATAGTTCGTTTTCTATTGGGAAACAGTATGACATTTTGGAGTACAGCAATGCCATTTGGCATGGGTATTATACACGTCTACCTGAGCCCAAAACACCCGGTAGCCGGACTGAACACCGCGTCAGAAGGGGGGAGGGGGGGTTCAAAATACAGTGCTCCCGTCGTTCAGAAAAAAAAATCTGGTGGATTAGTTTGGACCTTTAAGTCAAGTTTGGTGGCGTTATCCGGTAATAAGATGATGCCCGATTCATTACCTGTGCCAGGTTTTTAGGGTCCCGTAGCAAAATATGACGCAATCCTTAAAATAACAAACTTTCAGTACTAACAAAATGTAAACAAACCCTTATATTTTCATATTTTTTTATTAAACTTGGTATATAAAAAATACTATCCAAAAGCCAATTTAATACAGATTCTAAAAACATTAACCTCACGGTGTTACCCGTGGTCAAAAAATAGCACATGTGTTAGTCCAAAGAGTCAGCTACCTCCATCCTAAATTTTATTAAAATTGGTTTAGCCACTTGAGCGTGAAAAAGTAACAAACACAAACACTCGAAAACTTTCGCCTTTATAATATAAGTGTGATTTGTAATCATCTTCAATCTATGTATAAACGAAGTCAGATAATAGTTAAATAATAGTTAAAAATAAATACAAATAATAGTAGAACGTCTGTGAATCAATTATTTAGGCTATTTTTTGACCACGGGTAACACCGTGAGGTGCAGCTAGTATATTAAAAAGGAGAAAGATATTTGTAAAGAAAGAAAAATACTTTTGTTTTACTTAATAATAGATAATAGAATATCAATTATAATTAATATATTATTTTAAGAAATTTAATTTATAGATATTATGAAAGCTATAGATATATCTTATTTTTAGGGTTCCGTACCTCTATCGGCAAAAACGGAAACCTTATATAATTACGTTGTTTTCCTTCGGTCCGTATGTGTGTCAAAACCCTTATCTCGGGAACGCGTGAAGATATCAAGTTGAAATTTAAACCATACACTCAAATCTACAATCCCTTGAAGTCGTGAAAAAATCAATGTTCTAAATTAATAAAAAAAAAGATACGGCCGTATATTTATATTTCGCCACTCTCAAGAGAATCAAAGTATATAGGGTGCTTTCCGTTGACCTAGAACTATGAATTTTAGCAACTAATGTCGTCTTATACCACCAGTACAGGTAATTATCTGAAAACTATACATTTCTAATTAAAACATAAAAAAATGTGCTTTCAAAAGTTATATGAGGCCTACCCGTTTGGATTAAGTTTACACCTCATTTGTATGCGGGGCCATACGTACCAGGTGCAAACTTAACTTAACCGGGTCCTACCACTTAAGATGGTTAAAATTTGTAGGGAACGCTCGATGCGCGAGTTCGACTCGCACTTGACTGGTTTCTTTTCTTAGTAATACTTATTTTACTTTAGTATTCGGGTCTTTTTGCCGTTCCCTACGCTGCGCTGACGAACGTTGCAGTACTTTCAATATTTTATTTTTCATTGAAAATAGACAAATTTATATTTATTGTTAATGTTTTTAGAATCTGTATTAAATTGGCTTTTGGATAGTATTTTTTATATACCAAGTTTAATAAAAAAATATGAAAATATAAGGGTTTGTTTACATTTTGTTAGTACTGAAAGTTTGTTATTTTAAGGATTGCGTCATATTTTGCTACGGGACCCTAAAAAACTGGCACAGGTAATGAATCGGGCATCATTTTATTACCGGATAACGCCACCAAACTTGACTTAAAGGTCCAAACTAATCCGCCAGATTTTTTTTTCTGAACGACGGGAGCACTGTATTTTGAACCCCCCCTCCCCCCTTCTGACGCGGTGTTCAGTCCGGCTACCGGGTGTTTTGGGCTCAGGTAGACGTGTATAATACCCGTGCTAAATGGCATTGCTGTACTCAAAATTGTATACCTCTCCATACAAGCATTCCCAATAGAAAACGGACTATTACAAATGTCCGCAAAATTGCTTATTATTAAATCTCCGATATAACCCGTTTACCGTTCCATCCCTTCGTTATTGTAGCGCAAATCTTCGCGGTAAGAGACTTTAATTAAAAATATGTCAGCCACCCTCGGATTAGAGGGTTAGGATGCCGGAGTGCAGCGAATTGGGCGGCTTATCTGACGTATTGGGAATTTGTTATTGTTATTTATAACTAGAAATGCACAATTTTGTACCGAGAGTACTTTTTTTTTCCTGTAGGTACATACAGTATTTAAACAAAAGGATGGAAAGGAGGAGGATGACTCAGCTTTTGACAACGGTATCTGTAAAGCTTAGGATTTTTTTTTTTTTCAAAAAAAATCCTAAGCGATTACCAGTGTGGCTTTCGCAAGAATCGCAGTACCATTGACCAGATCTTCCTACTAAAACAGCTGATGGAAAAAAGATGGGAGTACGCGCAGAGCATTCACTCGCTATTTGTGGACTTCACAAAAGCATATGATAGCATCGACCGAGGCGCCCTGTATTCCATTCTAAGAAGCTTTAATATCCCCAAAAAACTGGTCGATATGATCCAAGTTGCGACCAGCGAAAGCCGGATGCGGGTTAGAGTGGGCAATGAGCTGACAACAGAATTCACAGTGAGTACCGGACTGAAACAAGGCGATGCTCTGTCCCCTATGCTCTTCAATTTAGTTCTGGAATATGTTGTCCGGAAATTACTGACACTGGATTCCGGAATAGAGCTGAATGGAAGATATAGGGTGATAGGGTACGCAGACGACTTAGCCGTACTTGGGGAAAACCGTGAAGAAGTGGCAGTATCGATACGAATTTTGGAGGAAGAAGCAGCAAAGGTAGGTCTTAGAATTAACCATGGGAAGTCGGAATACCTCCACATGAAGCGATACCGGAACAGTCGTGCTAAACGAGACGACCTACTTGTAGGGGGAAGCTCTTACAAGGGTGTGGACAAATTTAAATACCTCGGGTGCACTGTCACGGATACGCATACAAGAGAGGACGAAGTCAACATCCGCATCCAGAACACCTTGCGATGCAGCGCTGCTCTCCACAAGGTCTTGGCGTCCAAGCTTCTCAGCATATCTACGAAGCTTCGGATATACAAGACCGTTATCCGTCCCATTCTAATGTATGGATGCGAAGCTTGGACGCTAACGCTTAAGGAGGAGCATAGCCTTTTAGTAGCGGAGCGCAAGGTGTTTAGAAAAATTCTGGGACCGGTCAAACGGACGATGGTAATTGGAGGATCCTCAAAAATGCCGAAATACAAGAACTGGTAGCCGAACCGAACATCATTGGTGAGACCAAGGCCCATCGTCTTCGCTGGCTCGGCCACCTTGAGCGAATGGGAGAGGATCGGCAGGTGAAGAGAGCATACCTTGGGCGACCGACGGGGCGTCGTCCGGTCGGTCGGCCAAAGTACCGCTGGATAGATATGGTAGAGAAGGATCTGCGTGAGCTCGGAGCCACAAACTGGCGAGAGATTGCGCAGGATCGGGTAAAGTGGCGAGCTCTTGTGTCGGAGGCCAAGACTCATTTTGGGTCGCTGAGCCAGCGCAGTTAGTTAGTTAGTTATCTGTAAAGCTACCGAAACGTCAGGGAGGCTCAAATAATTAATATACCTACGATGTTTGTTTTTTGTTTGTTATTAATCAGTTTGCTTATCACATGCTTGTTTTGTTTACAGGTACGTTGGTGGCTTATTTTAGGAACTTGTAAATAGACATCCTACGACAACATTAGGTATAAGATCACAAAAGTGCTAGTTATTCAAACGAAATATTGGCATTACTTTGCGTTTATAAAATACTGCAGAAGGTTCACTCTTTTCATCATTACTAAAGCCGCTAGCCGCTTGAATGCGCAAGATACGGTTGTTGTTGGCCTGTGCCACGACCTCACCATAGAACTAGAAGACCGTGCGAAGTGGAGGAAAATAACCCGGAAAGCCGACCCTGCCTGGTTACCTCTAGCATAAACGTGACTCTTTCTCACGAGACATGTACCTATCTCTTGAGAGAGTGGCGGGTGACGGTATGTAGCGGCAAGAGTCGCGAACCATAGTAAGAAGTATTTATGCAAACGGGAACCAACCTATATTAAACGTGAGTTCTTTATGTCATAAACGTCATAGTTAGTGGTTATAATAGTTCCTGTTCGCATAAACACGTCTAGTTGTGCTAGATGGTTTGGGCTCTGAGGACGCAAAAACTGGGCATAACGCTCATATAAGAGAGATACTAAGAGATCTTATTTCCATCTTATATGTTGTGAACATCTTGTGTCCATAAACGTGTTATCGCTAAGTCGATCCATATCTCCGTGCAAAGCCCATTACTCAAACATGCATCTTACAAGCTGTCTAACTAGCCATATCCTTTAGCGAAACTTTCAAACAGTTTACCAACTTTCCCATTCCCTGCGGGGTGGCGCTATACCATCGTGAATAGCTTCAAGTTACGAGTTTACGATATTTCGCAGCTTGCTATATTGGCATTGAGGCTAATATCCAGTGATGCGTCATAGATACGGTCTGGATGAGCTGTGGTGGCATAACGTTACATGCGGTTATGGGTATTTTTATGATATACTAGCTGTTGCCCGCGACTTCGTCCGCGTGGAATCTTATCTTGAACAGTTTACATCTTTATTATGTTATTTTCAGATCTAAACAATGTTGAAATTACTTTTCTTTTTTTGCAAGTTGATGATTTTGATGTTGGTTACTGTAATTCAACAAAAAATAAATAATAATTAATATTGAAGTGCTGCTCCCATACAATAAACGTGTTTTTTTTTTTGCCATTTTATACGTAATGGTACCGAACTTCGTACGCGAGTTCGACTCGCTCTTGGCCTCTTTTTTTTTTTCGGCTAAATTGCTCTAATTACGCGGAATCATTATGAACTCAGGTTTCAAGTCCCGCACTCAAAATAAATATTTGATCTTCAAACAAATTTTCAACCCCTTTTTCACCACCTTCTGGGCTGAATTTTCAAAAACGAATTCACTTTTCTTGTATTCTGATAATATGCCCTTATACAAAGTTTCAAGTCCTGCGCTCAAAAAAATGTTTGATCTCAATACAAACTATCAACCTCCTTTTTACCGCCTCAGGGGTTGAATTTTCAAAAACGCTGAAATCACTTTTTTTGATTTCTAATTATATGCCTTTATACAAAGTTTCAAGTCCGGCGCTCAAAAAAAGGTTTGATCTCCATTCCATTCCAAACATTCAACCCCTTTTTAGGGTTCCGTACCCAAAGGGTAAAAACGGGACCCTATTACTGAGACTTCGCTGTCCGTCCGTCCGTCCGTCCGTCTGTCACCAGGCTGTATCTCAAGAACGGTGATAGCTAGACAGTCGAAATTTTCACAGATGATGTATTTCTATTGCCGCTATAACAACAAATACTAAAAATAAAATAAAATAAATATTTAAGGGGGGCTCCCATACAACAAACTTGTTATAGATATATATATATAGGTACGGAACCCTTCATGCGCGAGTCGGACTCGCACTTGCCCAATTTTTCACCATCTTCAGGGCTACATATATTTTCAAAAACGCTGAATCACTTTTTTTGTATTCTAATAATACGCCTCTATTTAAAAGTCCCACACTCAAAAAAAAATTTAATCTTCATACAAACTTTCAACCCCTTTTCACCACCTTCAGGGCTGAATTTTCAAAAAGGCTGAAATTTCTTTTCTTGTATTCTAATTATATGCACTAATACAAAGTTTAAAGTCCCGCGCTCAGAAAAAGGTTTGATCTCCATTCGAAGTTTCAACCCCTTATTTACCAGTTTCAGGGATGAATTTTTCAAAAACACTTAAATCAGTTTTCTTTTATTTTATTTTAATACCTATTTACAATGTTTCAAGTTCCTAGCTTAAAATTAAAATTTAACCCCGAGACAAACTTTCATCCCCCTTTTAACCCTCTTAGAGGTTGAATTTATAATGACGTTAAATTAATGTTATTTTGTTATTATAATATATGCCTTAGTCAAAGAATTTGTAATGGAATCAAACTTTCAACCCTTTTTAACCATTTTAGGGGACGAATTATTGAAAACGCTGAAATGACTTTCCTTGTATTTTAATTATATGCCTTTATACAAAGTTTAAAGTCCCACGCTCAAGAAAAGGTTTGATCTCCATACAAACTTTCAACCCCCTTTTTACCACCTAAGAGGATGAATTTTCAAAAACGCTGATATCCCTTTTGTTCCATTTTATTTGCATAACTTTTTACGAAGTTTAAAGTTCCTAGCTTAAAATTAAATTTGAACCCCAAGACGAACTTTCATCCCCCTTTTAACCCCCTTAGAGGTTGAATCTTTGATGACGTTAAATTAATGTTATTTTGTTATTATTGTATATGCCTTAATAAGAAGTTTCAAGGAATTTGTAATGGATTCACACTTTCAACCCCTTTTTAACCCTTTTAGCGGACGAATTTTGAAAACGCTGAAATAACTTTTCTTGTATTCTAATAGTATGTATGCCTTTACACAAAGATTCAAGTCCCGCGCTCAAAAAAATACTTGATCTCCATACAAACTTTAAACCCCTTTTTTACCCTTTTAGGGGTCGAATTTTTGAAAACGCTGAAATGACTTTTCTTGTATTTTAATAGTATGCTTTTACACAAAGATTCAAGTCCCGCGCTCAAAAAATACTTGATCTCCATACAAACTTTCAACCCCTTTTTTACCACCTTAGGGGATGAATTTTCAAATCGCTGAAATTAGTTTTCTTTAATTTTATTTTAATATCTTCTAACAAAGTTTCAAGTTCCTAGCTTTAAAAAAAACTTGCATCCCATACAAACTTTGCACCCCTTTTTAACACCCTTAGGGATTGAATTTTTCAAAATCGCTTCTTATCTCTAGCCCACGTTATAAAAGTAACCTACTGTGCAAAAATCAACTCTCTAACATTAGTAGTTTCGGCTGTGCGTTGATGAGTCAGTCAGGACTTCTTCTTTTATATATATAGATTTCAGTTTAAGTGACCTACCGCGTTTTACATAAAAAATACGCTTTTGTTTGCTTATTTTCTTTCACAAACGTTACTTGTTGAGATCAATCAAATACCTAAGCAAAAAATTGATGGCTTTATCTTGTGCTGTTTAGGAATTCATGTAGCCACCCTCTGTCTCCATTGTCAGATCAGCCCCAGTTACCTATTTTTTGTATCGTCACGTGAACGTGTGTTGTGTTAGGATGCAGGCTATGCCTAACATAAAATGTCTCATCATATATAATAAGAAAAAAAGTTGATTTTCTTTTCTTACTTATTGTTTTCGGATATATGTCTTAACCTTTTGCTGGAAGAGCGGGATCTCCTGCCACAAGTATATATGCAATACTTACTAGGAGATTCCAACCATGATTATATTTATAATATATATTTGTAACGAAATGAAATATTTTCATTTTCATAATAACCGTTTTGTCTACATATCTGTTTTTTCCCCCAATAAAGAAAATAGAATGATATAAAAATAATCGTGGATGAATAGTCTGTAGAAATTCCCATACTAGCTTAAGGACATAAGACATTCTGCCGATGAGTTATCGGTATAGTTTAACCACCAACCGATAACTTGGTCCTTTATTAATGTTATCAATAGACTTGGCAGACTGGCATTATCTCAGTGAATAGGATTAGATGTTAGCTAAAGCTAGGTAACTTGTGCATTGTTAGAAGTTCGTCCAAGCAAAAAGCATTGATAATTGTCGAACTGTGCAGTTAGTATTGAAAGTATAAGTTTTTCATGTTAGTAGAGAAATAAGAAATACTAAGCAGAATAGATAGTTACTTCGACAGATAAACTACGAGTTGACCTCATAATTGAAATGTCACTAACTAGATGATGGCTGATAAAATTGCTTAATAGTCATGAAATAAAGAAAAAAAAAAGTGTTTTGAAATATGCGACTTCATAAAATTGCAATTTCATGATGATAGGTAAGTAATAATGAATAATTATATGACAACCATGTACAGAAATGCACTTCTTCACGGTCAAATGGCAAATTAGTTGTTTTTTCCATACACATATCGGGCGTTTTATTAGTCGATTACGTGACAGTATCGTATACGATACCGATAGGACCGCCGATAACGCTCCATACAAATGACTACGTAGTCATTTGTATGGAGCGTTTTCAGTGGTCCTACAATGTTAAACTTCATTCATAATTTGTGACTCTTAGAGCACTTTAATTATACGTAGTAGCCTTTTAACCCCATATAAACAATAGGATTAAATGAAACCTAAAAAAAACATACCTATAAAAAAAGAAATTGGTGAAAATTATGGATAAATTGGCAACCCTGTATAAACGCGTGTACAAATCTTGAAGACCCCTCAACGTGTAATAAAGCCATAAAACTTATTGACACGTTTTTATGCGTTTCTAATGATGTCTAACTAAATGCACCGACCGTCCCCTGCATTTAGCACCTCGATAGAAAAACATCACAACAGACAGTATAAGCTTAGGCACATACGACATTATAATCAGCGAGTGATTGGAGAGGTCATTAAATGCTACAAATGCAATAAAACTGCTCACAATGCCAAATAGGCGTAAGTGATATGATTTTAGTACTGAAATATGCTGTTTTGTGTGCTGGGGTGGAAAAATTGAAGTCGTGGGGCGCCGACTATGTTATGTACGAATTGAACATAAAAATAACCCCTCAGCGGGTCGTAAAGTTAACGAGTGGAAAATAACAGTTTGTACAATTGATGTGGATATAATAGTCCGTGTTTAAAGAGGAGTTTGATTTACTATACCGGGTGATCAATCCAAATGGGTCAATAGGGAGAAGTCAGAAACTATAAGATAGGGAAATTTGTTCTTAGGAACCATGGCGTAGATTTTAGCTTTAATAAATGCTGCTTTTTTTTATAAATCTCATTCATAATTTTATGCGATAACTTAAAGAATTTTAACCAGGTTCTCGGTTATGTGTAAAATTTATAAAAAAATTGAATGCAGTTTCTATTAAATCTAAAATCGACGACATGGTTCCTCAGAAGAGATTTCCCTATATCTTATTGTTTTCATTTTCTCCCTGCTGACCCATTTGGACAAATCACATTTGAACATAAAATAAAATTAATAAATTTATAAATTTGAAAAAATAGGGCCTCTCAATTGTGCTGTACGGGCTGTTGTTGCTTGTGTCAATGTAACTGTATTCATATTCATATCGTTTATTGCGAATCATGTTCATTTTACAATGGATGGTATGGATATGGTAATTATAATGTAGGTACATGAAACCCTGTTAGGGCATTGCAATTTCTTACAGACTAAAACATTATTAATTTTATTTAATTTAAACAATTATGTAAAACTATTTTACAAAACTATAAAATGTTGATATTATTAATTTAACAATGCAGCAACATTAATTACATTTCAAACATATATATGCGTTTGAAATATCGTAACTTTTGGGTAACTAAGTATTAATTTAAATTAGAAATTATTCGGCGCTATATAATAATTAGAAGAATAATAATTAAATTACAAAGCTTATTTTAATTTATCATTTAAATAATCTTGGACAGCATAGTAGCATTTCGAATGTAGTAGCTGTTTCAATATTTTCATAAATTTTTTGTCAGAGATTTCATTGGTTATTTGAATGTATTTTTAGTTTAGATGCCGGCAGTAGAAGTTTATTTTTTTGCCGCAGAATGTGCGTTGTAGAAAGTTCATGTCTTTTCTTAAATAAATTATTTTGTTGTCTAACGAATTTACACATTTCGAGAATATAGATACACGGCAACGTAAGAATTTTATGATGCTGGAAGTGTGGCTTGCATGTTTCTGTGTTACCGTAGGTACAACTTAAAGTATAGATACATTTATTTTTCTTGTATAACTGCCATAAAACGTGGGCCCAGCCGCATGCTCAATCGTAAAAGGAGATTGAGTCGGATCAGATTTTTGACTTTTTGCCAAACTCGTAAATCAGGAACGGCTACAAGCGGGGCCATTTATTCCTTCCTGGAGCCGATTGTTAAGTAGCTGCCTTCTTGAATAACTTATTCGAGTCTATACTTGTAGATAGTGATAAAAATATATTATGAAGTAGCCACTAAATAAAAAACGGAAACAAAAATGTTTTTATTTCGGATAACAGAATCTATCATCATATCGGCCGATAGACGTCCACTGCGCTGGACAAAGGCCTCCCTCAAATTTCTCCACAACGATCGATCTTGCGCTGCCCTCATCCAATACTTGTCCGCGAACCTTTGCCCCAACGGCCATCGATTCTACGAGCAATGTGCTGCCCACTGCCACTTAAGTTTGGCGACTGTCTGAGAACAGAATCCATATTTATTTATTTAAGTAGTATTACAGACACAAATAACGCCTGGCGATTGGGATATCTACTATTCAGCAATATCTTAACGTTATCTTTGCACTTCATTGAAGATTTCGCAAAGCTTCGTTGAAATCTCTCTAGTTTGTATGCGACATTATCTTAGGTACAGCTAGTGTATAAGTTTGCGTCATCTGTACACAGCTCCGTAGCAACCAGGTGCAAACTTGACACAACCATAGCTCCACAGTATATTCTATGCCAGTCCACAGTATTCCACGCCGCCCGCCCTAGCTCATTCGCTCGCCGGCCTCCACGGCGACCGCCCGCCCTCGACTCGCGACCACGATGCCTCGCGATTACTGTGAATGAACTCGTGACTTCGTGACGATCTTTTGTTTTTTATTTTACGATTATTGAATTACGACTACGATTATTACTGCGATTGACAAGTGAACTGTGTTGCGTGTTATAGATTTAGGGTTTAACTTTATTATTAAATAATATTAGTAAGTATTTACTATTTCGTAAATTGTAATTCGAGTAGTATTTCGTAGATTATACTTATTAGTATTAATATATAATAAGGCGTATAATCTTAGGATAATTCTCTTAATGTAACCTATTTTAACGTAGCTGAGTTTTGATAATAATAATAAAATAACGCGTTTAAAAATATCGATAAAGTTAAACAATCGTTAAACAGTTAACTGGCGGTGTTAAACAACACAAACAAAGCCGGTGTCGATGGACTTATAGAGTAAAAAACACATTGGAAAAGGGACTTTACGCACTGTGCACTAGGGTGGTAATAAAGTATTTTGTGGACAGTTGGACGGTGCACGAAAGTAAATATTTACGGACGGTCCGAGCACGACGCGCCGTACAGGTGAGTTCGAAAGCATGCTTTGCATTTTATAGTGTTTTTTAAACGTTATAGCGCACTTCTTTTTATTATTCATGTGCAATATCTAAAGATATTTACGTAAACGTTTAGTTTCACATTTAACTACACTGATTTAAAAATTTATTGCACGATACAAAAAGTACATAGGTGTAGCGGACTTAATGCCTTTAAGAATTCTCTACTAGTCAGCCACTGGGTTAAACAGAAATATGTATAGTCGGTTTTTCCAAAACATTTAACTCCACATTTCATATCTTCGTCGATGTTTCGCCGTGGACTGATTTTGATTAGCTTTTTTAAGGTCTGCGAGTAAGTACATTTCTGAGTATTCTTGCAATGTATTTATGCATCTTCATCAATGTCTATTATTCCTATTCTCAATATATATTTACGCTTGTATATAAATCGAACACGCTTTTCTCGTGACTTCCCCACGTGACTGACGTGTTTTGCTTTTCCTTTAGAGACTGTGCGTTTTTCACAATGTAGCGTTAGCTCTCTGATACACAGTTCTATAGTTTTAATTCTTATTTTAATGCAAAATATAAAGCTGGTCGGTTTTTTTTCATTGTTGTGAAAACAAATTATGTAGCTTTCTTAGTGCAGAAACTTCACACTAACGGATCATTATTGACATTTAAAAAAATAACTAATAGGACTGGTCACTCAATACCGTATTCTGATATTATTCATATAGAAGATAGCTTCCAGTAAGAAGCTAACAACCAAAGTTTCAGATAGGTACTAGTGCACAATTGGCTTATTTTCCCTCCAGCAGTGGAAAAAGGCAAAAAAACTCGACGATAATTAGGTCTTTTTAAACACATGGTAATTACGTGCTTTTAAACAATGGTTTTCGTGCCATTATGTTCAACTAGCTCCCGCATCCAAGGGGATGTGCCGACACATGCCGGGAAATTGACATTCCCGCACCGTACGGTAATGACAATGAGGAAACTCGCTCATTACCGTGCAGCGCGCCTTAATACAGTGTAGTTGATTAACTTCTTTACTCACCATGTTGATAGTGTGTAAGTTAGGATGTAAAATGTAGGATGAAAGGTTTGTTAGGATACATTATGTAGGTTTTTCAATTTTTATTTTTATTCCTTGGGACTCGTACATTTTTCAAGATTTTAAGTGAGAGCGTCGTCATCACTGTTTATTATTTACTGTGCGTGTTCAGACTGATTGGATAATCCGACGAACGTATGTTGGGAATCCTGATGAAATTAAATCTGCTGATAGTTAAAAACAGATAGATACGTTTACGCGGAAAGTCATTGATCATTACTAGGCCTTACTAGGACTTCTAATAGCACGGTAGAAGTTTAGAGACCTATGGAGCCGATATTAACATTAAACACAATTCATACTAATACTGATACTATTCATTTATTTCATTACAAACTGCATTTATGGTCATTGTGGTAACATTCCCAAGCATTAAATTACTTAAATTATAGGTACATTTTATTACAAACTCCTAGATTTAACTATGTTAATTGACAATTTCTTGCATTTTCTAATGATAGTTGGCTAGTCAGATGCCTAATTATTACCCTAAAGCTACGCTTAACGTATACTTACATACCTCCATAAAATCACGCCTTTTTCCCAACGGGGTAGGCAGAGACCACAATTTTCCACCTGCTACGGTCCTGACATACATCTTTCGTTTCATCAACATTCATTAATCCCCTCATGCATGCTCGTTGGTTTAAAGTACTCTTGACTTGCCCTTTTTTCAGAACGTCTCCAATCTGATCAAGAAACGTTCGTCTAGGCTTTCCTTTTCCAACATTTCCATTCACTTTCGCCTTGTAGATTTGTTTCGTGGATCTTCTTGCATGCCCAAACCAACTAAGCAAACGTTTAACGTATTTGTACTGAAAATCTTATTGTAGGTTCAATCCTGTTCAATCAGTTCAGTGTCTTTTATACAGACAGAGGTAAACGTGATTTATTCAAGGAAAAACTCTCATATCCTCAATTTTTGACAGGTACCGGTACCGTTAATCAGGGTAGGTGTGCGGTATAAGTATTTACTGCGCGTGGTTACACTGATTGGATAACCCGACGAAGGTGTGTTGGGTCTCGTAATTAAATTAGCTAAAAATGTCTGCCTCGTGAAAATGGAAACTGAAAAGCTTCCGAAACGTTGAAAACTCAAAGTAATTTCTATACACGGTGGTACAATTAATTTCAATTGTTTAGTACAAATACAAATATTTTATTTCGGACTTTGAATCCATAGTGTTAGTGGTACAATGGTTACTAGGAGGTACCAGCACTTTCGCCCACGTAAAACATTTTCTTTGTCGTAATCAGATGAAAAGTGTTAATTAACCATTTTTGGATGTTCAACTATTCCTGTACTAAAATTGATTAAAATCGGTCCAGCCGTTTCGATGTCATGAGTGGATAAAGAAATATTTACCAACACATGGCCTCTGACACGCGCCCTTTCCTGCATCGCGCTTTGTTTTTTTCTGAAATCATAAAGAAACGACCACAGATAGAGAAGAGCTTTGGTAACTAATCTACAAAAAAGGTGAAAATCGAACTTGATAGTGTCAAAATTCCTACTTATATCTTTGCAAATTGCCAAGAAATTATTTATAACTAGTTGCGCCGCTCTTCCCAAAGGACCACTACATTTTTTCGGGATAAAAAGTAGCCCATATATTAATCTAGGGTGCCAGCTACCTTTATACCAAAATTTATCAAAATTGGTCCAGCCGTTTGAGCGTGACGAAGTAACAAACATACGCAACACACAAACTTTCGCCTTTATAGCATAAGTAACGTGTGATATTTATAGATACAATCAGAAATACTGATCATCTACTAATTTGATTAAATATTTACCTTTAATCAGACTGGTATTAGTATTACCGTGTCTTCGTTGATTGGCCCTTGCCGAGCCCCGGTAATCCGGCGAAGGTGAACATGGTAATGAAATTAGCCGAAAGGTTCGCAATGCTTACCTTTTTATTTTGGAAGTGTGTTCAACTTAAGCTGCTTAGGCTGTGGAGAGTTTCGGGATTTCGGTTAAGTTTGTTTACTTTTGTGTACTTACTTATCATTTTAATTAAGTTTTGTATTCTATTATGTCTGTTTCTATTCTGTATGTGTGTTTCTGTTTTATTATCATTGGTCGACAGAGGTATAAAAAGTTGCAATTTTAAAAAGATGCCTCCGTACACTATAAATAAATATTAAGGGTCAATCTTACACATATCTAATCTTTCACAAGGATGACTGGTAGAGAATGCCTCATGGCATTAAGTACGCCTTTTGTACGATAAGTTTTCTTTTGTGCAATAAAGATTAAATAAATAAGTATCGCCACAACTTATCTGCTTTTCCCGATGATTGACTGGTAGAGAATGCCCAATAATTTTGCTCCCCTGGCATAGTCCGAAAATGCTGGCAGCATTTCCTCGCTGAACAGCTATGCTGATACGTATTGCGATGAAGCTGCCAGCTCTTCGGTCCCCAGTGTGGTATATATAAATACATACTTATATACAAATAACATCCATGACCCAGGCACAAATATTCCAGTTCATCTCACAAATATTTGCTCTTGCCGGAATTCGAACCCAGGACCGCCGGCTCAGGCAGCCGCTTTACCACTGCGCCAAACGCGGATATTAAAATTTATCAGTGCCAAATTTTACAATGAAATTCATTAAATATCGGACAAGTGCGAGTGGGACTCGCGCACGAAGGGTTTCCTTACCATTATCTGTAACTTTGTTGTATGGGACCCCCCCTTAAATATGAATTTTATTTTATTTTTAGTATTTATTGTTATAGCATTTATTGTTAGTATTTATGGTTATGGCAATAGAAATACATCATCTGTGAAAATTTCAACTGTCTAGCTATCACCGTTCTTGAGATATTGGCTGGTCAGGCGGACGGACGGACGGACGGACAGCGAAGTCTCAGTAATAGGGTCCCGTTTTTACCCTTTGGGTACGGAACCCTAAAAATCACTAAACAACACACGATGCGTCAGCGTAAAAAACTATCACTTAACCCTATTAAATTCACGTCGTGTGCAAAAATCGAGTATTGAAATTTCTACCCTCATAATACAGTGAAGTAGGCATTGCTATGCATCCCTCGTCAGCTTGTTCGTTCACTCATTCTTCCGTTCTTTCCATTCATTCGTCGCTCGGACCAAGCACTTCTCAGTGAAAACGACGCATTTTGTGTGGAATTCCTTGTGAGTTCCGACCTTCTTTTCACGGAAAGCAACTTCTTTGTTTGTTGTTGGTTTCTTTGGTGATTGTCTTTTCCCGACGCCTGCTAAATGAGAGGCAAGAAAGAAACGTTTCTAAGGAAATGTTTGAGGTGATATTTATGAAGAGTGAATTGTTTGTTCGTTCAATAAATTCATTATTTTTTTTCTTTTGTGGTTTATGATTACTGGCTGTTTCATTAGGAAATCTGAGCATAAATTTTACTTTCATTTCAGTTATACGAAAAAAGACATCTAATAAAATATCATCAAATTCGCCCATCAGGATAATTTTCTTATTGTAAATGTTTTCGCTTAAGCTAGGTTCTGTTAATAATAGACGTAGATCATCGATGATCGGATAATGACATATTTAGGCTGATTTGTACCTATTACCGGAAACTGCAAAGTGGTAGTGCAGATACCTTCTGACGGTCCCGGGTTCAAATCCTGGCAAGATTTAAGTATATATTTTTCCATAAATAGTAGATTGTACAACAAGTGCATAAAACGCACCATTTTACACGAGACGTTTATATGAATATAAAGTCGAGTGTAAAATGCGTTTTATGGACGAGCTGCACACTCTACTTTTCACTTCGATTGTGAGAAAAAGAAACTGCATCATTTAATTATTATACTTAAAAACAAATTGAATTAAAATTTAAAGTTACATTAGAGCAATGAGAAAAATTTAAAGTAATAGTTTTTATTAAAATAATAATAAATTTAAAAAGTAATAAATGATAATACCTAAATAAAAATTACAAAATATCAATAAGTTTTATTGTGTACTTTGGCTGTTGGTATCTTTGCCTTGGTCTTAGAATACTAACGAAACGAAATAAAATAAAGAGTTTATTCTATGAAGTTTTAAGTTGTTCGTGTGGCTGTTGGACCGATCGCCTTGGTCTTCGACGACGATTTCACTTTATTAATGCTCTAGAGCATAAAAAGCGACTTTATGTCACCTACGCACAGCATAAAGTCGAACTTTTAGAGCATGAGAAGTGAAAAGTATATTATATATCGTCGTCTAGTACTAACACATAAAACAAGTCTATGTAGGTACTAGAGCTTACTTTGATTTATGTGAGATTGTCAGGATATTTATATTTACTTACTTATTTCATAAAGACGCAATTAACTGTATATCCATATAGTTTAACACGTTGTAATACGGTTTATATTCGTTTAGGGTTTGTGCCCTCGTCTAGTCACAACAAATCGGCCATAAACACCGACAAATCAGCGCGGAACCCGCGTAATTTAATTGCGAGTCACAATGGGTCGTGATTGGCCTGCGTGCGGAATCCCAATGTCCGAGCTACATGTGTACAACCCTTACCATGAATTCACAGAGACTGTACTCGCTCTATAGGGACTGCGTGAGCGATTTGTATGAAGAATTGTAGTTGTACAAAGTAACCGCCAGGGGTTCTCTGTTCTCCATATAAATCGTTTTAGCTATCGCTAGCGAGTACAATCACTTTGACTCATGGTAATACTGTACCCCTACCACGAGTTTATGTGACTGTACTCGTCGCTAGCGACATAGCAAGCGATTCGTAAGGGTACAGTAAGAGTTACCTTACCATGAGTTAAGGTAACTGTACTCGCTAGCGATATAGCGTAAGCGATGTGTATAATTGGGTTACCCTCATCTGGCAGAATAATATTGGTCAGAAATACACTTCGCATAACACGTTTCGCAGAAACACTTTCGGTCGAATGGTAAGATGGCATAAAGGTATAGTTGGCATTACTACTACCTCGCATACGACACATTTTGTAGCACATTGTTTTGTAGAATATCTTTTTGGCCGACTTTGGTTTAGCATAATTTTATGTACCATAATAATCCTATAGCATACGATTACAATAGCATAACTATTTTCTACTAGCAGAAAAGTGCGTTAAGTAAACTTTACGTAGTAGAATGTGAGTACCGTTAGGTACGACGAGGAGCAGTGTTAGATATCTTGCCGCCGCGGGGCAACTGCCACTAAATTTTTAATCACAACAATTGTAATGCATAAATTAGGTCCTGATTCCACCTTAGGGCAGGTCCGACTTGGATTAGGTTAGGTACGACGACGAGCGAAGCGAGGAGGAGTGTTAGGTTGAACTGAGACCCTAACGAGCGAGCGAGCCGCGCGGCATCGGCCGGCTACCATACCACTCCAAGGACAAAATGTGTAATCACAACAATGTGTATTGCATAAATTAGGTACTGATTGCACCTTAGGGCAGGTCCGACTTAGATTAGGTAAGGTATTCCGCATATGTCCTGTACAACAAGATGGAACAATGAAGTCGATCTTGAAATCAAATGGTATTCGGCTTGACAATTTTATGCCGCCTAAAATGTTATGCAAAAAAATTATCTGCGAAAGTACTATTCGTTTAGAAGACTGTTATGCTCATCAACATTATGCCAATATAAGATTCGGTATTATAAGAATCTGCGAAATGATTTATGCCAAAGCATACTCTGCGTATGATGTTTCTGCCAAACGTTACTTCTGCCAAGTATCGTTATGCAAAACAAATATAATGTCAAAAAAGTTTCTACAACATAATAGTGAACCGATGTGTATGAAGAATACTACCTACAGCGCCCCGGGCGGTTTCTTTGTAGAACTACAATTCTCCATAGAATTCGATCACGCTGTCTCTAGCGAGAACGGTCACTGTAAACTCATGGGGGTAGCCGCGCTTTCGACGAACCCAAATTTGTAAATATCACAATATAGGCACATAATATTGTTTTTTTCCTTTATATACTTACAAAATATTTGAAATCTGCATCCTAAAAATTGTTTTTTTTTTCCTAATTTGATTTAAGAAAGAAAATTTTAAAGCATCCATAAAAGACTAAAATTCAAACCTCTCTTTAAGTAACAGTTGCATAAAATACTAATTGAATATCAGTTTTCGATGGACAAATCATTACTTCAGAAAAAATCTTAACAGTATCGGCTCGCGGCACAAGCCGAGCGCCCTCTGTAGGTTGAAAATATTCGTCCCCTCATCGCGCCGAAACGCCAAATTTGGTACAGAGATAGCTGGGCATCCAAAGATACTTTTTACCCAACTACGGAAAAAAAATACGCTAACGAAGTTTGGAGGCACTTTCTAGTTGCTAAAAAAGCTTCACAACAGAAACTCAGCGGAATAGCGTCAAACACGCGATATTACGTGACCGCAGCGAGCGGTAATCGCCCGCTGTTGAGAGCGCTCCTTACAAGAGCGGCCGTGATACAGGCTGCGGCCAAGTGACAGCGGATAGCGACAAGCAGCGGATTACCGTTCAGTTCAGTTCTGTTTGTCTAGGTACACTGGTACAACTATAACATTAACCTAATTCACACAGATAAACTAAGTACAAGGCTGTCAAGATACAAATTACACTTATTTATTTAATCTATTGCGAAATAACATCACAACATAGTATAAAACAAAGTCGCTTATCGCTGTCTGTTTGTCTGTCTGTCCCTATGCTTAGATCTTTAAACCTACCTACGCAACGGATTTTGATGCGGTTTTTTGATAGGTAGAGTGATTCAAGAGGAAGGTTTATATGCATAATGTATCAGCATTGCACCTGTGCGAAGCCGGGTCGGGTCACTAGTGATTTATAAAACGATGAACTATATGAAGAAATATAACGCCGCTGTTCAGCCACAAGACGTGGCCTTAGCAGGCATGCACGTTGCGAATAGCTTCACAAGCAGATATTCGCCGTCAGATGGCATGTTTGCATGGAGTCCTTACATACTAATACTATTAGTATGTAAGGACTCCAAATGAATAATAAAATAAATATTAATAAAATAAATATTTATGGCTCTCACCGCGAGCTCGGGCCGCAAAAATGCCATGCGATCTGGGACATTCACGACTTCACCGCACGAGGTACCTATGTAATGTACTTGTCTTGTCACTATCACAAAGAAACCTAAAAAAGTTATGTCTGCCAGAGAAAACATAAGGGAAGTTGCGAAAATATACAATAGTAGTTTATGTGACTATATATAATGAAGGGTATTAAACACGAGTGTGGGTTTATGAAACGAGCCGAGGGCAAGTTTCATAATAACATCACACGAGTGTTTTAATGCCTAATTATGTACAGTTATATACACTACTTTATCTATCCACATATCATAAGGCTCCATGATGCATTGAGAAGCCGCACATTATGACAAATTTTACCCGGTAATGGCAGTAATGAAGTTTTCTGGCAGATGTCATAGTTTTTTTTTAATTCAGAGACAAACTAGAGTCGGTTCCAACTATTATATCGTTCGATATCTTACTTACGTGCGACATTTGTCAAATTTGATTGCAAATTGACAATTCATTTCGAACTAAACGTCATCTCAACTGATATTAGAATAGAGGTCAGATCAAATTTCTTTGTTTTTCAGAGATGTTCGAACTTTGAATGAATAATATTATCGAAATCGATGCTATTATTTAGCAATAATAACATTTTCACAGATAAGAACTTTGTTCTAACAAAACATTCCATTTTTATGGCAGTCATAATGTGCGGTTCTTGAACGCATCATGGAGGGTTTATGATATTTGGATAGATAAAGAATTTTAAGCTTATATTTTCATAGCTTCTCTTACGTCGTCCTGAAAACATTTCCCAAACCTGCTTATTTCGCAGACGCTCGCTTCCACATCCCGCCATAAATATCATGAAGAATTATACGCGTATAATATATTTAAAACGAACCACGATAAGAGAGGGTTATTAATGGGCAGACGGATGCGGCAGGCTTTCAGGAGCCTAATGTAACGGTGACGGTGCACCTTTATGGGTAGAGTAGATACCATTAGGTCTGTGAAAACGTGTTTCAGTACCCTTACCATGAGTTAATGATCGTACTCGCTGGTGACAGCGTGAAAGATTTGTATTGAGAATAGTACAGTGCCCACATTGAGAGTAGTACAGGTCACTTTGTAGAACTACAATTCTCCATACAAATTAGTTAGCGAGTGCGTAAACGAGACGATAAACTCATGGTAAGGATACATACAGATCGTTTGGAATTTAGGTAATGATTGTTAAAGGCTTTTGCACTAGGCATGATGATGGATGTTGAATTATACCACATACTGTAATTATAAAACCTACCGCCTGTTGTCTACCGTTATTTATAAATTGTATTTATCTTGTTTCCTTTTGTAAACTTTTATTGGTGTGCAATAAAGTATTGTTGTATCGTATTGTATTGTATAAAAATACCAAATTGTTCAATATGTCATGAAAAAAAAATTGAAATTGCTTTGAAGTATGTAATTTAAAAGGTACTACCTATTACGCAAATTTTGTTTCATTCTTTTCTCATATCAACTTATCAAAGCAAATTTGAAATTGTTTTACCCTGATTATCAATTTACATAATTCAATAAAACTAATAAAAATATAATAATGTAACTAAAGTTGTTTAATATAATACTGACCGGCGATCCTGGGTTCGAATCCCAGCAAGGGCAAATATTTGAGTAATGAACTCGAATATTTGTGTCTGGGTCATGGATATTATTTGTATATTTAAGTATGTTGATCGTCGTCTAGTGTCTATAGCACAAGCCTATCTAAAGGTTACTGTGGGACTAGATCGATTTGTGTGTGGCTTACCCGATATTTATTTATAATTTATATTTTTTTTATATAATGTAACTTTTGAACTAATTATAAATAATTATATGACAACGATGTTGTACATAAGAGCACTCCTTCAAGGTCAAAATTTCTGCGCTCGGCGACGAAGCGCGTGGCTAGTGTGAAGACGCCTAAATATTTACACACCCCTATACAGGGTGGAACATTTGTAAAGAGAGCTGACAGAATAGTGTCCTCTGAGTGATCTACAATCGACCTATTATAATTGTAAAGCTGGATTTAAAAGTAAAAAAAGTCATCAAAATAAAATATTTGAATATCAGTGACAACCCTACTACTTCAAAGGCTTTATTTACATTATTTCTGCGCTCGGCGACGAAGCGCGTGGCTAGTGTGAAGACGCCTAAATATTTACACACCCCTATACAGGGTGGAACATTTGTAAAGAGAGCTGACAGAATAGTGTCCTCTGAGTGATCTACAATCGACCTATTATAATTGTAAAGCTGGATTTAAAAGTAAAAAAAGTCATCAAAATAAAATATTTGAATATCAGTGACAACCCTACTACTTCAAAGGCTTTATTTACATTCGCGTGGCTAGTGTGAAGACGCCTAAATATTTACACACCCCTATACAGGGTGGAACATTTGTAAAGAGAGCTGACAGAATAGTGTCCTCTGAGTGATCTACAATCGACCTATTATAATTGTAAAGCTGGATTTAAAAGTAAAAAAAGTCATCAAAATAAAATATTTGAATATCAGTGACAACCCTACTACTTCAAAGGCTTTATTTACATTTTAAATTGACACCTGTCTAACTTAAGCGATGTTCAAAAGATGCTAGGGTTGATATGTGCAGATTTTTACACTAATGTTAAACAAACTGTATCTCAAAAATGGATAGAAATATTTACATAGTTCATTGGTAAAAAATGAAGCACTCAGTCTGAACAATTCCCTGTTTGTTTGAAAGTCCTTCGATCTATTTCCACCCTGTATATTGGCACATATTATTAAAAAGTCTTAGAAAAAAGTGTATGATATGATATTAATTATTCACTAGAATACATATCTTTAGAAATCAACAAACCTTTTCATCCAAATCACGCTCGACATTTGCCAAATGTCTGTCACATTCCGCAAATCCAGAGCATTTCTCGAAACCTCGCGTATCCCTCATCCACACTTATGTGGTGCCATTTCTTTCGCACCAGAATAATTCGAAGCTCTTCGTAGGCTTAAAAAATGAATCTTTCCTTTATTTTTAAGAAGGGCTTAAGAGACGTGGGTTTTCTTGATAAATATGCTCTTTTAGTCGAAGTGCTTGGGGGTGATAACGGTGAAATGTCGGGGTTGGCTAAGTGGGCTAACAGATAAGTAAGGGTGAGTCGGGAATATTAATAAAAAATGAGCTCGTAGTAAATCGTAGGAAGTTTCTCAACTGTAACTGGCAAATTCATATAGTGGGTAAAATGGTAGACTGAATAGACTGGTAGGTAGTGTAAGTTTGCTTTTAATAAATAGCGTTTTGAAGCCGTTTTTAAATGTTGTGTTTCTTTTTACAAGAAGAATTTTGCTTCCTATGAGCATCGATATGATACAATCAGAAATGATATCCGCAGAAGAACCAAGGTAACCGACATAGCTCACAGGATTGCTCGGTTGAAGTGGCAAATGGGCAGGCCATGTAGCCCGGAGAATTGACGGCCGTTGAGGCAGCAAAGTCCTAGAGTGGCGACCTCGTATAGGAAAGCGCAGCGTCGGTCGACCCCCGACTAGATGGACGGATGACCTCGCGAGGGTAGCGGGGAATCAATTGATGTGGTCTGCACGGGTTCGCACTTTGTAGCGAGTCATGGGGGAGGCCTATGTTCAGCAGTGGACGTCTGTGGCTGATAAGACCGGGACTGTTCTCGATTTATTCACAGTTGCCATTTTACTGATTTATTTAGTTTCTATCCTCATGTCTTAAAACGATGAAAGTAGCGAAAGCCGCAGGAAATTACAGGCTTCGTGCTCGAAGTAATTTGCGCCGGACGACTTTGTGCCGTGCACACAGATAATGAGGAAGTGAGACATGTTATTGACATTGTGTTGCGGTTTTGGTAAAGAAATTAAGTGGACTTAAAATTTAGCGCTCCTTTTCAAGTGTAATGGTTCATTGACGATCTTACTTTTGCCGACTAACTATAATAGTTGCGTGGTTTAAGGAAGGCGTTAGTATTATAATACTTTTCGATATTATGCTATTGTTAGGGTGCACAAGTCTCGCTGGCGCTCTTGTGCTCTCCGGCTCTTTATCCGTTCAAAAATGCTGATTGTTTTAGACATTTTTCTCTATGATCAGACATGTTCCTAACATATTATCAATGTTACTACTTAGAACAGGGCCATTGTGATTTATTAGTATAATTTGAACCTATAATTTGAAGTTTTCATTGATAATTTTTCAAGGATCAATCGGAGAGTGATATTGGTGCCTAAGTTGGTAGGATAGTCCCACTCCATTTTCAGCAGCAGTAAATTATATAAACACATGGAGTAGAATTTGGTTGACGGTTTTCTTGCGCCGGCGTCTATGTATCACGCTAAGTGATATTCATGGCGTGTCATTATTTATCACCTCGGCGGGGAATTGTGCTTTATGGCGCTACAAGATGATCAACAGCTACACAAGTAAATCATTTATAATGTAGTCTATGTGTGCGGGAAGATGGTTATCGTCGTTGCATTGTTATTTCCAGTAACATATAGTTATATATACACTGTAGTGTAGTGTGTAGGGAGCATATACTATACAGGGTGTCCCACGGCTATTCCACATGAAAGGGAAGTAGGTACCTTAAATATTTTAGATAGACTATTTTGCTAAATTGAGACGTCCTTTTATTTTTAAAATGAAGTCATACTACATTCACAAATTAAAACAAAATTGCTTCACTCACCTGGGAATCGAACCGACCGAAAGTGAAAAAACATCCTATAGTTTTATGATACCAATCGAAAGAATTTTCTTAGATTTATTAGAAAGGGACGAAACTACAGTATTGCCACTTTTTATATTTTACTCTTTTTGACCGGAATTTATAGTATGTACACTAGGGTGATTCATCGGACAACAAAAAAAAAATTTTTTTTATTTTTTTTACTCTCAACCCCTAAAACTGATCTATTCCATTAGAAAACATATTGGTTTTTTTTCTGTATTTTTAACTTAATATTTAAGGGTCGCTACCGGGTTCTGAAATTTGAAAATTCAATAAATTTTCAAATTAAAGTTTATTAATATCAGAAACCTTTGTTGAGTAAGAAACAAAATAATGAAAACTAGCTTATTATATATATACAAGACAAGATATTTTTTTACATAAAGTTTGCCTTATTCACATTGGGGTTTTTCTGTCTATAATTTTTAACTACCAACATTAAGTACTGCTTCTGTTCCTCGTCGTTTGTGTGTAATTTATTATATTCTTCCATCAAAGCCACACCGCGTTCAGCTATATCATTAACAACTCTCATGTTTAGTACAATTTCTCTAGCCGACTTGTAACTTTCTTCTTCTTCCCATAGCTCAGGATCTTTTTCAATGAAATCACATAGAATTCCAGTAGTATAAAAAAAAAACATTGTGTTTTGTGTAACAAAATCTTCGAGGTTTTGGTTAATGATTTCATCATATTCCAAAGAAGCCTTTTTAGGACTGTTATCTGACCCTTCTTTCTTCAGTGCTAAAATCATTTTACGTTTCGTTTCAGTAGAAACTCGTTTATCAAAAAAAGCTAGAGCAACTAGCTCTTCAGAAAGATACCAAAGGTGACCCAACATCTTTTTTAAGGCGACTTTGGCTAAAACTTTATTGTAGTTTTCGTATTCAACTAAGTCTTTTAAAATTTGCAGGTCATTTGCAGGGGCCATACAAGCTGCTGGAACTGTAAACCAGTACTTTGAGTAAATGATAACTACAAATATGCAGATATTCGTAATACCCTTTGCTTCCTTTTTTGTGATCTTAAGCTGGTGCTGGAAAAGATACATTTTTAATGAATACACAGCCTTAGCCATCCATCGCGCACGGTGCAATCCAGCAGGAGCTTTGAATGATATACCAGTTTCAGGTACTCCCCCTAAAAATATAATGATCAAATGAAGGAGCTCTTTGTAATCGTCACGAGGCTGAAATTGTTTAAGTTGATTCTGAGCAAAAGCAATTATATCAATCGCGACAGTTTCAACACAGCTCCAAGTAGATGGTTCGGATATTGCAGTCTTGAAGTCTCCTTGATTAATTTTTGGCCAATTGTTCTTAAATCTTTTGAAAATCAAGATTTCTGGGCCGCTGGAAGGTCCTATAGCTGATAGTACGACAGCTTCAAGCACGATTTCTAAGATGTGATGGCGACATGGAAACCAAATCAATTTCTTTTGCAGTTTGTGTTCTAAAAGGGTAGAAGCTCCATTCATTCTCCCTGTATTAGATGCTGTGGTATCGAAACACATACATTTTATTTTATCATGTAAGCTCCACGATAAAACTGTCTCGGAAATAGCAGATGCCATGGTCTCCCCTTTACCATCTGGAAGTTTAGCAACGGCCAAAAGCTGGTCAACTCCTTTTCCGGATACCAAAATTGGTAGGCGATCTACTATTTCATGTCCTGTAATATCCTCAAGCATTTTTCCATCCCAGTGCACAGTAAGTGTAGTTTGTGGTTGAAAGTCTGCTTTAATAGACTCCGCGAGCTGTTTTCTGATATGAATTCTATGGCGACGTATAGATGAATAGCTGACTTTATATTCTGCTACATTACAGCCCAGACTTTTCAACGTGGAGGCCAAAACAACAGTTGCTTTTCGGTCGCTTAACTTGGCGACATCTAGAGTAGTAGCTAAATTACAATCTAGGATTGCTTTTCGGCCTTTTTTCCGTGGCGGCGAACAATGTTGGCTTAAAGAGGGTCCTGCCTGAGGAGGATCAGGACGACTCGTGTCGCTATCACTACTATTATCCTCTGCAGATGATGATAGTAAACCGCATTTCTCTGTTAGTCTATTTATTGCTTTCATCTCCTTTTCCTTAATTTTTTTCAACTTAACTTCTTTTTCTAACTGTTTTTTAAGATTTCTTGCATATTGTTTGTCAATGTTACCAATTCGTCCAGAACGGTCCATTTTTCTTTGGTTCAACAGAAATTGCTTGTCTTCTTCTATGGTCATTATATTCAGAGCATCGAAATGAGCTATATCAAAGAGAACATTTAAATTTGATTGCCACTTGTTTTCTTTTTCTATGATTGCTGCTGAACGCTTTGCTTTATTGTGTTGATTTTTTTTTAAATGGACCCATTCATTAAAATATTTAAGTATTTTTGTTATAACATGTTGCTTATCTTTGGTAGGAATACTTGCTTTTTGCCATAGAGCCATCACATCACCAGCAGTTAAGGACGCCGATTCCCTATTTACTTGGTTCATTACATTTTTATAATGAAAAAATAAACTGATCACTTCTTTCACTGAGGGTAATTTTGTTTGCACTAATTCCGAACAGGTTTGTCCAACTAGCCATATTTCCGTTTTTTTTCTTGTTTTAATACTCGAAGTCATAGTGGGAAAACAATTATAACAATAAACGAGCAAACTAGACGTAAACAAACACTCGTAAACAAAATGCAACTGCTTTGATCTGAGCTGATTGTATCACTAAACTAGGTAGGTATGATAATTAATTGTTTACCTTAACCAACTTTGGAGTGTGAAGTACCCGCAGAACACATTTAACACTACTTAACAGCTAAATACCGTCATTTAACATATCAAAAGTAAAACGATATACTATCTCGCATTAAGTGCATTATGGCAAATATTTTTAAAACTTTGGCAGGTGGTAGCGACCTCTAAATATTCATCAAAAATTCTGAAATTAATTACTAATTAAGAATTTAATGGGTAGAAGGTTATTATCGGTTGAGAGTAAAAAAAATGAAAACTTGAATTTTTTGAATCACCCTAATGTACACCTATAAAGGTTTAGGAAACAAACAATTTTTAAATAACAGTACACAACAGGCGGTCGCTAAAAATAACTTTTCCAGGCAACCTTTGGATAGTGAAAATCATCCTTTGCATCGGTGGTTAAAAATGTAAATGTAAAAAAAGAGAATTGAATTAAATTATGTAAATTGTCGAAACTCCAGTCGAGGCTAATGTCGTACTTAATTTGATTCCCGAGGGAATAATCGAAAAACTCAAAACTGCTGGTTCATTTTAATTTGAGGAGTGGCCATAGCTCACTTTATTCCTATTAACTTTATTCCTATTGAAATTTTATTTCTTCGCTGGAACCTAATAATATCTCAAATATTCTGATAATTGTGTGAAGCCGATGATTTGATAGGTTAAATTCGTAAATTATGAACATTTTCTGTTATTTTAGGTAGACATTGCCTAGGTACTAAGTTGTGAATTAAAGTGTACTGTGGACGGGGATTACTTTGAGCCACGGGGCAACATTGATCATCGGTTTTTAAGCATGAATACCTACGTCTAGTTTTCAAAGCATACCTAGGTAATGTATTTCTGCCGAGGTTGCCTACTCCAACCAATAAATTTTACAAGCGCGTTCAAAAACAAGCTGCCTAGTTAAAAAACTAGTGACTAATGTTACCTCGCGGATCAAAGTAACCCCTTAGCACGGTACCTAATGTTAGAATTTCAACTATTTTAGCTAATAGTTATTTTTAGTGAGGCAAAAATATTGGAATGAAGTATTCTACAAAGCATTAAGGTTAACGTCCCAATAGTTGCCATCTTGAATGTTATATGTCATTAACAAAAGAGGTGACAGCATGGTGCATGGTGTCAACTAGTGGGAATTAGCGAGTCGAGCATAGGGACGTTAACCTTACATTATTTTGGAATTTTATTAAAATAACATATGTCAAAGCAGAAAACGATTTAAAAGGACATTTCTCGTGGCACTTTTCACGATTTGAACATCAGAAAAATATCCATCCGTTAATATCACCGATTATACAATTTACCTTTCACATTCGATGTTCAACAAAACGCGCAGGCGAAAATTAAAATCGTTCAAAACATTCGAAAATTCGCGCGTCAATTGTCGACTGAGACAGGATTGATCCGGTTATCGGGATCGCTAATAATAATAGTGTCCCCGGTAATCCCTCTTGATGGATGACAGCCTGCACACCCCTTTTAATTGCCAGCGACTGTACGTCAGTCACGGGGCATTTTCGATTTATATTAAAATAAGTTCGATTCGACATTGTCCCTTTAGTTTTGTAAGGAGGGCGCAAGGAATATGTAATATGATTTATGCGGTGGGGACGAATTATTTACCATTTAGTTATGACTCAGTGTAGGTGGCGAAATTTGGAATAATTGTGTGGCAAAAAACGCTCTTAATCTCTTTTGATCCACCCTCAAAAGCCTGATGTTATTGGGTGCAATATGGTCTAATTTAGACTCCGTCCATGACGTTAATTTGTATTATTTTTGTGATAAATTGTCCTTGAGATAAAATAGATTTTAATTTATTTGGTCATTCGTTTCAAGCCTAGGAAAAATGGGATGTTCAACATCTTAAAACAGTAGGTAATTGTCGATCACGTATGATGATGATGATTATGATGATGATGATGTCCTCCTTGACGTATCCATCAATGGCGACACCCTGTCAACTGTTTCGGCGTGCGCGCACGTGGCTCGTGAAACCCAGCTTGTTCACGAACACACGATCACAAGAGGGACAGTGAAGCTGTCCGTCAGCGTTGTACGTGTAGCTGTAGGAAGGCCTGGGTCGCGCCTTTCGAAGCTCGCGTTTCGCATCGAGGTCTTTAAGGCGAAGGCATTCATAGCCTTCCACGCCTGTATTCACAGCCTTCCGCCATTCCGGCCTATGCGTCGCAAGCTCCTCCCGCGAACCACACGGTCAAGTATACTCTACTATTAAGTCATTAGTTGCAACGCGAATGAAAATATATGCATATATTATTCAGATAAATAAAATCAATTCCCTGAGGTTATTAAAACTTATTGAACCGGGTCTATCGCAATATTTTGATTTGGCGTACTGAGTAGTACGCCTGGGACCACGGCAAACCGTGAAACCGTGTTGAAACGTCAGGCAATGAAGGGAAATCAAAATATCGCGATAGACCCGGTTCAATAAGTTTTAATTATGTGTTCAAACCGCGAGAGTATGAAGTGTTATCCCTGAGGTTACTCGCTTTAAGATCACTTGCTCAAAGTGGAATAGATGCTTTGGTATTTATCGTATCATCTTTATTCTACAGCATCATATCATATCTCATCTTATCCCACCGGCTCACGCTATGTCTCGTCTGTTTATTCTAACAATGCGAGCTAACTTTATCCCCCAGACTTGAATCCTCTCACGATCTAGACTCTAATGTTTCTAGACGATGGATAAAAACTGCAAATCTTATAATGTACTAAATAGCTGCGCCGCGCGTTGTTGCCCGCTCATCATTTCATTTCATTTATTTCATTTATTTATTTCATAAACAATACAGTGATTGTGTTTGAAATTACACACTTAAAATAATAATAATTAGAATAGAATTTAAATATGTAACACGTAATAATGACTAAAAACTAATTTGCAAATATTTCATCATTACTATAGAAGCACCCCCTCAACAAATAGGCCTTCAATTGTATTATTCCACGGGAACATTATATTTTTCGGGATAAAAAGTATTTTATGTGCTAATCCGGGTAGTCAGCTACCTTCATACCAAAATTTATCAAAATGGGTCCAGCCGTTTGATCGTGAAGAAGTAACAAACATACACAGAAACACACTCACAAACTTTCGCCTTTATAATATTAGTGTGATAAAACCTTAATAATCTCGGCGAGACGACTTGGATGCATTTAGTAACGAGTGGAGGGAGCATGCAGCCAATGGAGAGAAGTGGCGCAAGAGAGGGGAGGACCTTTGCCCAACAGTGGGACATAAATATAGGCTAAGCAAAAAAAATCTGGATCATTTCTTAAATATGACTACACATAGTAGCACTGATTGCTACCCTTTTAATGAAACACACACACAACATATTCGTATAGAAAATAAACTCGAATTTCTCTCTCGAAATAATAATTTGATTGGCCGGCATCGATTAATGAAACTGTCATTTGCTAAATGCGCGGGATTAATTCAATTATCAAGCTTGGTTAAATAAAAGCGCAACAATACGCCATTTTGCGTGTTTGCCGGGACAAAGCAAATACCTATGATGGACGTTGTATCTGATACATCTGCGTTACTCCAAACTCGGAACTCATTTATCATACGCCCGACAACACCAACTAACCGAAGCGTTACTCAGGGCTTCTATGCCAACTGCATGCGGCCGGGAATCGCTTGTCGGGTGCAGCGAAAGGACGCAGTTGTTCGAACAATACTATTGTTGCTATTTTGTGTATTTGAGCAGTCCTTTTGGTAAACAGTATTGGTTGCGGTGTCAGGGATCGGTAGACAAAATGTGACTAAAGAGAGAATGAAAACCGGCACCATTCTAGTTTATATTTTTAACTGACCTACAAAGTTTAATGTACCTAACTTACCTAACATTGATTTGGAGAATCTTTACATTTCCTTTAATTGTACCAATGTAACTCGTTACAACATAAATGTACCGAATTGATTGTTTTCAGTAGGTATTATTTACGAAAAAATCACTTTCTTTTTAGTTGAGTTTCTTTCGGTTTTCTTCTCAACAGCGGTCTCCTCTTGCGAAATGCCGGTAGATTCACAATTTGACTTGTAAAAGTGCCCTCGTACCCAACTTACTGAATAAATTATTTCATTTCATTTCCGAAATGAAATGAAATGAAATAGCCCAAAGTCTTTCGATGGTATATGTGACTCTTTCACTGCTGGCTCGTCTCTAACGAGATTATCACAAGTGATGGTGCATTGGTCGATTTGGTGGTTTTTTTCTCAGAATCGTTTTTACAGTTTAGTCTCGGCTGAAAGTGCAGTAGATGAACTCGTATTATCGAAGGCCGACCCGCAAATTTACTCCTTCATTTATTGCTTACTTCGCAGCCTCTACAACAATGTACCATTGTTGCATTGGAGCTTCAAAGTCAAAGACAATAAAAAATAAACACAATCTCACGGAACCTTCTCAATCGCCGTTCGATTCGACAATGCCAGCAATTTCATCGCTCGCAAAGCGTCGCGTTGATGTCCACTGATCGCCAGATGGTGCGACTGCGCTGACTGATTGCTGCTCGATATTATGATGAATATGCTTTTTCATCTCATCGGTGTTTCATCAGGATTAATTTGCTAATCATTTTTTTGATCGATGATATATTTTTGATTTGGAATCGCTGTGTGAGGGACATAGTTGGAAGAGATACAAAAATGAATCAACATTTATTTACAGTTTCACTTATACCTGTTTGGTGAATGATGATCTCAGACATTTCAAATGTTTATGTTGTAATGGCATCGATGTGACATCAAATTTTTTGCAATCCTGATAAAACACATTTTTACGTAATATTATTAGAAATTTATCACATTTTGTGACGAGATTCCTCCCTACCATTGAGTCAGACTGTGACAAACCAAGAAAAGGGAACGTCTCGGGTGAACGAACGGGCTGTTATAAGTTTAACACATGTATCTGTATATTTGTGTATCTGTGTGTATGTCTGTGGCATCGTAGCTCCCAAACGGATGGATTGATTTCAGTGTGTTTTTTCAAATCGAAAGAATTCTCCGTCAATATTGAAGCTAAGAATTCCAATTTTAGTAGTTCAGTTTGTTCAGTTATGTTCAGTTTTAGTAGCATAGCATTTTCTATATCACTCATTGAATGAGGGTCTCATGATGTCCAGCTACTTGTGTCGGGGTGTTATGGGTCATTGTCAGATTTAGGTGCGCTTCTTTCCGGTGGACATTTGCGAAATTAAGGATTCCAGGGCCTAATTTTCTGACTAAATGCCTGTGGGAATAAAGAACGTTCCCTCTTCTATAATCCGGTGTAATAGCAACATAACCTAAATTCATACAAGCTCTTAACTTTTGACCACGAAGGGACAAATTTAGTTTTTTGAACTGACAATGTGACACTTAAACATTTTTAGGGTTCCGTACCTCAAAAGGAAAAAACGGAACCCTTATAGGATCACTTTGTTGTCCGTCTGTCCGTCCGTCCGTCTGTCAAGACCCTTTTTCTCAGGAACGCGTGGAGGTATGAAGCTGAAATTTATATCAATTACTCAAGTCTACTGTCCCTTGAAGCTGTGAAAAAATCAAACTTCTAAGCCAACGCAATCAAAAGATACAGCCGTTTATGCCGCAAATTTTCGACACTTGCAAGGGAATCAAAACCTACAGGGTACTTCCCGTGAACTCAGAATCTTGAAATTTGGTACGAAGCAACGTCTTATAGCATAGATAAAGGAATAATTACGAAAACCATATTTTTTTTTTTTAATACCTAACTTTGCACCTAATTTATATGGGGCGCTATACATACCAGGTGCAAACTTAACTTAACCACTTAGGGATGGAAAGTGTTTGTACGGAACCCTCGGTGCGCGAGTCCGACTCGCACTTGGCCGGTTTTTTTTAATTTAGGTTACCACTTATTCTGAATAGTTCTGAGCGAGTCATCTTCTTAAAGACTAAGTGTAAGTGTGATGTAAGTAGACTTACACTAATCTTACACTACACATTACACTAGTCTCGAACGCCGAAACACCGCCAGTTCACACTTCACCTTGTTTAATTACGCTCGCTTCGCCCTCCCAGATTTACGGCCATATGGGGGATATGGCTCCCTGATTTACTACCCACATTTTTACCTGCATGCGTTGATGAGCGATTTTGGCATTTATTGCGAGCAGTAAAAGCCTTTTTTGTTGTGCGAGTGTAATTGCAGCGGTTATCCCTAATTGTTGGAGATTTAGCGATAGTGGGTTGTTTTCGTGTTCCGTGAATTGGTTGTATGTGTATTAAAAGAAACATTGTAACAAATTGAAATTTAGGAAAGTTTCATGTGATGAAAGTAAAAAAAACAATAGAGCACGTTGCTAAAGGAGACATGATAGTAGTGAGATCTCAAATCTCTCTGAGATCTCAGGTGTTTGTGGCAAGTTGAATCTGGTTTGTTTAAGTTTTATGTCTTGCCTTTTTTTTCATATTATGACAAATACATTGTTAATTTCAACCAACTTTTTGAAGTTAATAATAGCTTTCGCTGAGTTCTAGATAGTAACCTAGCTTTTTCATCCATTTATTGCGTGCAGGCAAACCAGTTTTCTGCGTGAATTTTGTCAATTTCAAATATTTTTTTAAACGAAAATTATCAATGATATTTTCAAACTATAGGTTTCAAATATACACCAATATATCGCAATGGCCCAGTTCTATGTAGTAACATTGATATTTTAAGGTGTTTTAAGAAACATGTTTGAAAGAAAGAAAGAAAGAAGATTGATCATAATACTTAGAGAAAAACTTCTAAAACAATCAGCATTTTTGAACGGATAAAGCCTTAATACAATGCATTTTTTGCGCCTTTATTAATACACTGAAATACTTGGTATTAGGTACTCATCATTAATCTAAATACATTTGCTCAATTCATTTGTCAAACCCAGGTGCTTCATCCAAATGATTACTCCACGATTACTGCAAGTAACCGTTATGATTACTCCCTTACGCAAAGCTAGCCGCCTCGACAAAGCCCGTCCTTGGGGCGGGATGAGCATTTACATAAAAAAAGCTCCGTCACGAGTTAATGCGGCGCTCCGAGCTTTCAGGGTAGGGATGGGACGTCTCCAGAGAATACTGGTACATTTAGGCAGGCAGGCATTTATTATATACAGGCTATACGTGTAATACAGCTCGCACCCGAATGTGCACTTGGATTTGGCTAATTTTGTTTTTATCGGCCGTTCCTAGCGACTTTTAAGGGAGCATTTCACTTCCCCGAATTTCATTTGTCATAAATGTATCACTTGCCATCCTTTTTATTTCCCATAAACTATAAACTCTTCGGGATTTCTTTAATACTATTCATGGAGAAATCATCACTCTTTTTAAACGTAGACGGATATCGACTACCAGTAGCATGTGGCCAGACCCACAGTCGGCACCAGGAAATGTTTTTGCGTTGGTAATCGATGATTTCCAGCGCTGAGGAATCGTAATGTAGTCTATCTGGTTCCTGTATAGATCTCCTGGTGATTTCCAGGTGTATAGTCTTCGTTTGTGATGTTTAAAACATGTATTCATTATTGTCAACGAATTACCAACGCAAAACTCCAGAAACTTGTCTCCCCTGCTGTTGCGGGCACCAAGCCCATGTTTTCCTACTGTCTGTCGGATGTGATCATCATTTTCGGTTTCACCAATTTTTGCGTTTAGATCACCTTGCACAACAAATAATTCCCGTTTGGGTAGAGCTTTAATTACTGTTTCTAATTGGCCGTAGAAATTGTCAATGTCTTCGTCTGTAGACTGCGCGGTTGGAGCATATACTTGGACTATGTTTAGGGAACATGGTTTGCAGTTGAATCTTATTGTAATTATTCTATCGCTTACAGGATTGTAGCCAGTCACATATTGGTTTAACTTTGCATGGACAAGGATTCCAACTCCATGTTTACTGTCTGTCTCATGCCCTGAAAAATACATGACATTTCCTGTATCGGTTGTATAGTGGCCTGATCCCCTCAGATGTGTTTCACATAATCCAAGTATGGTGACATTGTATCGATGCATTTCTTTCTCTATTACCGACTGTTTACCGGGCTTCAGTAGACCACGAACATTCCATGTTCCGATTCGGTGATGGTTTCGAATGGACATATTTTCTTTAGTATCCTCAGTAGCATTTACAGTCACGAGGGCCTGGTGATCCACCCTCGTGTTGTCTTCGGTAGCCAATTTCACACTTCGCGACCCGGGTATCGCGGAGCGCCGGGGGACAGCCGGATCGCTGGTCAACAGATTATTCCTTAAGTGACTTTGCATCATGATAACCGGCAGGTTCTCCTGGGAGGCTAATCATAGTGGGTTCCCATTACCTTCTATGTCGGACTTTTTGAAGATCATTTAGTTCTTCCGGCCGCCGTTGCCGCTCTCGTACTGGACGAGGGAGCAGGTTATTTACCGCCGCCTGTTACTCGGCGTTGTTTCCCATTTTGCACCACCCAGGGGACACGTGTAGGGTCTCTAGGGTTAAACCTACGGACGCGGGAAACTTTGCCCCCCAATGGCAAACAGTACTTTTGAGTAAATATTATTCTTAAAGTGATAGGTGATCTGAAATTCATAGTATGTAAAACCAACCCCTTTTTTCACTTCCCAATGGGTTGATTTCCGTGAAAAATTTTTTTTTTCACTCGCTGACACTCATAAAAGCGTTAATTGCTCATCAAGACTAATCAGCCCGACGAATAACGAGCCCAAACACGATGGGTGCATTTTGTGCTGCTTAGTAGTTCCTACCTACCTTCCGTCTCCATCATCACAACAGCTCCAAGATACCAAATTATTGCATTGTTATGTGAACTACATATACACGCAAAGTTTAATGTTGATACAATTAGAAGTAGATTAAAATTGACTGCCAAGATTTTATTACATTGTTTGTTACAAACTGAGTAATTAATTATGTTACAAACTTAGTTACAAGTGAACGTAATAAAAGCGTGTCTCATAATACTTTTTATGTTTAACGGATCATCATCGAATATCGTTTCTCGTTTCTTTCGCGATAGTTTTTAGATTACAAATTCGGAACGTCAGACTCTTACCAAGGGGTGTCTGCCTTCCAGCATCCCCTATGTTAGGTAGACCTCACTGATATTGATAACATCCTTCCAGCGCAGCGCCGAACGTAACTAAGTTAATAACGCAGACCGTCATGAAGCATAAATGAGACAGGACAACGAGCGGCGCCTAAGTGCGCAAGGGGCAGGAAGGGGTGAATAAAAACGTAATAGGTGTTCATATGTAGCGTAACTGGATTTTGTATTCAGGTTTTCTATGATATAGGAGGTAAATGAGCAGACAGGTTACTTGATGAATAGAGATAACCGTCGCTCGTGGACACCTTCCACACAAGGGTAAGATGCCTTTCAGATGGGAGTACACTCTTTTCTTGAAGGTTCGTAGGTAGTATCGGTCTGGAAATACCGCGAGCGATAATATATTTCACAGTTAAGCTGTGCGGGGCAGGAACATTAAAAATAATAATCAGTGAATCCTACTGACATTTCAGTAAACCTAACCTAACTGTTATAACCTGACATGTCAGTAGGATTACCTTTTTTTGTTGCTCGGAGTAGGATTCACTTGCTGAATAAAATTCTTTCTGTTGTCTTAATTTATAGAATTTAATTTATAGAATAGTGACTCAAGTTTACTTAATATATGACAAAATTGCAGTTTTCGATAAAAAGCCGTAGTTTGAGGTTATAATCGTATTTACTAAGACAATTCAGGACGAATGGAGTGTAATGAAATGTATATGGAATGCACAAATAGTCAAATATGTTCCCGTAAACCACACTAATATTATAAAGACGAAAGTTTGTACGGGTGTTTATGTGTATGTTTGTTACTACTTCACGTTCAAACGGCTGGACCAATTTTGATAAATTTTAGTTTTAAGGTAGCTGACACCCTGGTTTAACACATAAGCTTCTTTTCATCCCCAAACAATTTAATATTCCCGTGGGATGAGCGGGGAAGTCCGCGCGGCGCGAGCGTGCAGCTAGGAATAGTACATTACTGCCGAGGCTGGGAAAGAAAAGTCAGTTCGTGGAAGAGTATGATTTTGAAGGACGAGGCGTAGCCGAGTCCTTCAATAATACGAATCTGCGAACTGACATTCCCGCCGAGGCTAGTATAGTGCTTTTCTCCAAATAATCACCAATCTACATTTTTAATTTAATATATCAGTGCCATGAAGTTCATTTGGTACCTACTTATTTTTTTTAGGAAAATGAAAAAAAATCGGGTCCGAATCATATGTTTGATTTAAAACAAAATATGTGAATAAGAATTAAAATTATATGAAAACACAATAATAAAAATTATGCACATTTTAGTTAAAACAACAACTTCAAAACGCACAGTTTTTTTTTAGAATCCATACCATATTTATCATTCATAAAAGATCATAAGTTCAAAATAACTCTTATATTGATTTGGACACAATCATTTCTGTTATATTTTTAATTTATTTACGTTTGGTACACTAATTATTTTTCAACTCACTCATTAAATACCATCACATTATTAAAATTAAAACTTTCGTGAGAAATCTCTAATAAATAACTAAGAATCATGAAAATAAATTAACCGCAAATAAGATTATTATTTATATTGTTTGTCCGTTATTCGAAATTTGTCGACATTTAAAATACATTGACAGTAGCAGAGCACAAAAATGTTCAGTGGAAGAACTAAACGCTGAGAACAAATAAAAAGTTTATACCTACTAGTTTTTATTTTTTAAATTTAGTGGACAATTGGCTGTATGGTTAATTATCATAGTCTTTGAAAAAATTTAAAGTAAAAATGCAGTAACCGGCCAAATTAAGAGTACCCTCATTTGTATGAGACGTCATAAACGGAAGATGTGTTTTCTACTTAATCGTCTTATTTAAATAATATTGATTTCCCGACTAAGGCCAATAATATTTTATTTTTTTTATTTGTATTAACGCCTTATAAAAATAATGAACTATTTCGCGGTCCAGTTTTACTACATTAATGGGAACATTTCCAAGCAAGTTGGAGAAAATAAATATTCTATCTTGTCCCGGCAACTCGTCCGCGGCCCGGGGCGTCGCGATAAATAAGCGTCGTGACGTCTACGTCGCGATCGATGTCCCGAGGGCACGTGGGGGCACGTGGGGGCACGTGGGGGCACGTGCGGTGCGGTTTTTGCCGGCAGACTACTGAACATTGATTTACTTCCGTTTTGTTTACTTTCTGGGAATCGAAGATGAACGTCTTGAAGTTTTCTCTAAATATTAATGAAATAATAATTAAACAAGGAACTTTTCTGAAACATGCAATGAAACGTCATATCGTGTGTTATAACAGGCTTCAAAGTATCACGTTTCGGGCGAAACAACTCGAGGGAACTGTAAAGAAATTTCATACAAAATTGAAGGCCAGGGCAGGAAGTTTTGAGTGGTGAATTTCTTTATTTCGTATCACTATCTGTCTATACCTATACCTACTCAACCGGCAAGCCCTTCATTCACGGCGTCTGGTAGAGTGTACTATTATTCTGTAAGTAGACAAACAAGGGCACTTTTACATAATGTTATTAAAACTATCGTGAGATATTTTTATAATAATAAAAACAGCTCGAACTCGGGTAAAAAAACAGAAACGGCCCGACATGTTTCGATCTCATTATGGAGCTTTCATCTTTTACATACTGTTTGAGCTGAGTCTACATTTGGTGATTTTTTCGTATATTCCCACATGAAAAAGTCACCAACTATTACAGTAATAAGACAAGAACAGATTAAGACAGAAACAGATGGAAGAAGGTCGTATGAGAGAAAGTGATGCAAAAGGAAGGTCACGACCCTCAACTCTAAGGAATACGACGCAAGGAGAAAGAGGATTACAGTGAACTTAACCCAATATCTGTGATTGTACTTACTTTACCTTAGGTCTCCCTCGCTTCCTCTAAGTTAATCCCGAGCTTTATTTTGTAACAAAACAGTCAAACTAAGACTCAGTAAACTTCACGCACAAACTTTGAATCCACACGTCAATACAAAACGTATTTCAATTAAAAAACCTCACAATAGACAAACATTTCGTGAGTCGTAGCACCGTAGCGGGTCTACGGCGTAGCACAATGGCTACGGTGGCTACAATGGTTACGTAGCCACAATAGCCATTGGCCGGCGGCCAAGCGGACCGATCGATGGGTTCATTTCCAGATGAAACACTTGCGATATTTGAGCCATACTTTTGTTTGTTATTAAGTTCCAATATGTTACTGCCTTCTTAAACTTAAAATTGACGTCCAAGAAGAAGACCGATCGTGAGGAAGAAAATCCATTTTGTTAAATGTTCCTATACAGGGTGGAACATTTCTAAAGACTGGGCTGACAGGATAATCTCATCTGAGTAATCTACAATCTAACTATTATAATAGTAAAGCTGAATTTAAAAGTAAAAACGTCATTAAATTAAAATATTTTAATACCAGTGACAATCCTACTAAATCAAAGGTTTTATTTACATTTTCAATAGACACCTGACTTTAACTTTAACTTAACAGCGATGTTGAATAAATTGTATCTCAAAAATGGATAGAAATATTTACATAGTTCATTGGTGAAAAATAAAGTACTCAGTCTGAACAATTCCCTGTTTACTTAAAAGTCCCTCAATCTGTTCCACCCTGTATAATGGTGTTTAACTTTTATAGTCGTCACAAATGCTGGTATCACATTACAAGAATAGGCGTGTAGTGTTTTTACAAGTAGTTCCGGATAAAATGAACTACGGACGTGTCCGTACGCTTGTGGGTCGGCGACAAAAGTCGTAGTTCGCGAAACGAGGCAATTTAGTTGTGTCCAGTACCCTTACCATGAGTTAACGTGACCGTCTCGCAAGCGACAGCGTGAACGGTTTGTGTGGAGACTAGTACTGCACCCCTAGCGTTTACTTTGTAGAACTACAATTGTCCATACAAATCGTTGACGCAGTCGAATGCGACGATCTCGCCGTTTCGGACTTGGATTCCACCCTTATGTTGTCGATATACCACTGACACGTACGAAACGCTTTGCAGCTACTTTCCTTATGAGGACAGCTAAGGAATGGAACTGTCTTCCTGCGCACCTGTTCCCCGATAAATATAACTTGGATCTCTTCAAGTCGAGAGTGAATAGGCATCTTCTAGCCAAGCATCCATCTTAGGCCTTATTGTCACTTAACATCAGGTGCAATCAAGGTTAAATGCATGGCTATTTTGAATAAAAAAAAAAAAGTTCTTCGACAGCTTTACCTTAGACAATGACCCGACTCTTGTGAAGTTTTGCGACCTCGAAGACAACGACGTAACCGTAACACTTCACCTAGGACTACACTATACACGACGAGGTAAAATTTATCTCGTCCGGCACCTAAACACTATACTCCACACCACCATTATATAAATTAGGTTTAAACCCACACAAACTTTTTCAATGTATCCGCGGGTGCGCCGGGTCTTCTACCAAGCTAGGACTGTTGAAGGCAATATTGCCTACTGTTTATATCGAGGAGGGGAAAAAAAATAGCGAGTACAGTCACTGTAAGCTCATGGTAAGGGTACAGTCTGCGGTTTCGCTTGCTGGGTGTGACACCTGTGGCGGTAACGCTTTGTGCGCGTTTTCGATATTCGTGAAAATCGTGATTGATTAATCACTTAAAAAAAAAACGACGTCAATGAAGAGAAACGATGCTTACAGAAAACTCGAGTTACTAGAAAAAATATCTAAATCTCGGTCCAGTGTGCCTATGATTTTATAAGAGTTCTTTCGGTTTTCTCAGGATTCCACCATCAGATCCTAATTTCATGCCAATTGGATTAATTAGAAAGTTTACCCTTTCAATACCCTTAACAATAATTTACTACGCCGCTGTGTTTTTTTTTTTTATTAATATCGGACAACCTCACACAAATCGATCTAGTCCCCAATTAAGCTCAAGAAGGCTTGTGTTATGGGTACTAGACGACGATATACATATTTATATAGATAAATATATACTTAAATACATAGAACAACAGATTGACAGCTGACAGCTGAAAGGATAACACAGTGTTGACGAACTAGCTACAAAAATAATTAATTTAAACTGCATAACGCTGCTTGAAGAAGAATAAAGTCTATTGAAAACAACCGTGCGAATACTAGGTGCAAGAAAATCACTTCGTTTACACTTTGGTGAGCTGTTTTAACCTAATATTATACATAAAACTGATCGGGAAGAATAACTGTTTTTAAATAAACACACTCACACATTGGCAACTTTAAATTAACAGTCAAAATGAATGAAAAATCATTGAGAAATAACAGGTACGTTTCAATAGTCATCTGAATACCTGTCACTGTCATCAGACATCAACAGCTGACACTGACATGACATTATCAAAGGGTGCGTTCAGAAATAGATACGTTTAAGTACACCCGTGAGATTACTACCTTACCAAAATTGACCACAGAGGGCACTACTATATAAATAGTTTCAAAATGTTTTTAAAAGTAAAATGCATGATCTGTAAGGCTGAAATAAAAAACAAAAAATTTCTAATATGTAATTCTTGCGGCAAATGTTACGATATTTCTTGTGAAAAAATTTCGGTCAAGACTTTCCTATCAATGGCTAAGGAAGATAAAAAATCCTGGGTGTGTAGTAAATGTGAGAACCCAGGCAATAACAAACAATGCTCTGAAATCGTGAGAATAACATCCGCCACAAAAAACACACAAGATAAAAACTCTATTATAATAACGAACTTAAATCCCGAATACAGGCCCTTGGAAAGTGATGATAGAGAAAACGTCACAACTAGACGGCCACTACGCCGCAACAACCATCATAAATCCAGGGAAGTTTTGTCGGATACTGACTCTGATGCTGATTTTCTGTCAAATAGTTTAGATGACACCGCACGTAGTTTACCGAATATTTCGAGCATAAATAATGAACAAGACCCGGAATTAAAATCCAAAATTAATAATCTCTCGGCTCAACTTGCAAGTGCACACGAGGAGATTGATCGACTCAACATTGAGATTGGGCATTTGCAAAAGAAACTGTCCGAGCAGCAAAAGTCAATTGGAATTTACAAAACAATTCTTACTGAAAAAGGACCGATATGTAAATTAACTCCTGTAAAAAGATTCATAAACCATAAAACATCGGTTAACCTCCTTGATAGCGATGATGATACTCCCCAACATCTATCATCAGCGCTTACTCCAACACTTTCGCCAGCGCCCGTAAAGAAACTCCCACTTAAAATTGACACAAGTACACAAACAGTTAGCATACAAGAACAGCCTGTGGAGACTTTACTTGACATTATTCCAACGAATTATCAAATGAAACAGACTGCACAATTATTGCCTGATAAGACACATACATATGAACAGAAGAATACTGTAGACACTGTAGAGATGACGCTGCAGACAAAAAGGAGAATGACTAATAAAACAAACAGGTTATGTGTTATAAGTAGTAATAAAGACAACAATATCCTTTCCATCATGCAAGATTACTACGATACCTTTTCTATTTGCCATTACTTGACGCCAGGTGGAGGTATATGTCAACTCTTAGAAAATATAGAAAATCGGTTACGAGACTACACAATGAATGACTACTGCATTTTGCTCATAGGAGAAAATGATTATAAAGAGACAAACGACTATATCAATCTTGTACAATTAATGAAGGCAAGATTAGAAAATATAAAACATACCAACATAGTGATATGTGTACCAACCTATATATGCGGAGCTCAGGTGTATAATTGTAGGGTAGAGCTATTTAATACTCTGCTCAACTTAGATATTCAAACCCATAAATATGCGATTTACTTTGACTCTAACTACGATTTGTCTCTAAACATGTTTTCTGCGCAAACTGGGAAAATAAAAAATTCAGGAATACGAAATATTTTGGAAAACGTCAAGAAAATAATAGATAAAAATAACAAGGATACAACAGTAGATAAAAACACTATTAAAAAGGGCACAGTAGCAGAAACAAATATTTTTCGTCTCGAACCCACAACAAAACAGAACAAATGATGACAACATGATGATCATCTGCGACAACATCTTAGTTCTCCATCAAAACATAAATGGTCTATTAAATAAAGCGAACATGTTATATGTTCACCTCCAAGATGTTGAAGTCGACTCGGAAAAGCAAGTAGATATTATATGCATTACGGAACATAATATGAAGACAGGAGATGAAGTTCACTTTAAAATACCCAACTATGTACTCGCAGCACATTTTTCCAGGGAGAATAGAAATGGTGGTTCCTGCATACTCATACGCAATATTTATAAATATGAGACAATAGATGAAATTAAAGCACAAAGTATTGTAAATGTAATTGAAATTTCTGCTATTCGACTGATAGACTTCAATACAATAGTAATTTGCGTATACAGAGTACCAGGAATGAAAACTGAGTCTATCAACTTATTTTTTGATCGCTTTGGTAATATTCTTAACAAAGTATGTTACAAAAAATATAAGATTATAATCTGTGGAGACTTTAACATAGACCTGCTTAAAACTACTTACATTTCTAGTCAATTTAAAAAGTGCATTGCCAGCTACAATCTCAAAATTGAAATAAATAAACCAACTCGTTTAAGCAGTAAAACTTGCATAGATAATATAATTCACAATAACAGAGGAAGCTCTGGTAAAGTCCTGGACCTGGGCATGTCAGACCATACGGCACAGTTAGTGAACTGTCCAGTGAAAAAAACGTGCATTCTTCAATATTGGTTCATCTATCGAAGAGACTATTGTAGTGATAATATTGTCAAATTTATTCGATGTTTGCAAAGTCTTAGTTTTAATGAAGTTTTTACCACTAACAGTGTAAACAAGGCATTTGACAGTTTTATTGAGACTTTTAAATTGTTCTACGATCTTTGTTTTCCTCTGAAAAGAATCAAAGGGTTAGTTCTGGTATACGCAAATGTTGTAAACGCAAACGTCAAATGCTTTGGAAATATAGAGCATCTTTGAATAACACTGACAAGGAAACTTTGAAGGCATACACTAAACGTTTAAAAAGAATAATAAAACTTACACAGAAAGCGCAAAATGACCATTTTATTAATAGTTCAGTCAACAAGACAAGAGCAAAGCTACTTGGCGTGTTATAAATGATGCTAAATCCAACTACCCGGCAGAAAACATCACAGCCGTAGAAAATAACGGCCAAACTATAAATCATCCCAAACAAATAGCGGATGTTTTTAACAACTACTTTATTGACACAATTAATGATATTGCTAATAATATTCCTATTCCTCAATCTGATTCAAATATTAATAATAACTCATTCTGTCACAATAATAAAACAATTAATTTATCTAATTCATTATTCATGCAACCGGTAATATCAAATGACATTCATAAAATTATAAATTCCTTAAAAAATACAAAAAGTACTGGATACGACGATATTTGTACAAAAGTTTTAAAAAGTGTCGGAAATATAGTTGCTCCACTTCTTTGTCACATTATTAATTTGAGCATTCTAAATGGAGTTTTTCCAGACAAATTAAAAATTACAAAAATCAAGCCACTCCTTAAAAAAGGAGATAAAAAGAACATGGCTAACTACAGACCTATAGCACTGTTATCGGTTGTGTCTAAAGTGTTCGAAAAGGTCATATTCAAAAACGTTTACGATTACTTTGAGGCCAAAGACCTATTCGCTTCTGAACAAAAAGGATTCCGTAGGAACAAATCTATTAACTCGGCGATATATGATTTGGTTTCAAAGGTGGTTGTGAGCATGGATAAACGAACGCCTGTGTCAGCTATATATATGGATATGACGAAGGCATTCGACTGTGTGAATCCCAAATTACTACTAAGTAAATTGAACAATTATGGAGTTAGAGGCAATGTACTAGATCTAATTAAATCCTATCTTAGCAACAGGAAGCAATATACAGTGATTGTCAAGTTATGTGGTAAATCCAAAACAGAGATTGAATATATGTCGGAAATGAAAGATGTATTTTATGGCGTTCCACAGGGAAGCATTTTAGGACCTTTGCTTTTCCTCATATACATCAATGATTTACCAAATGTAACCAAACACCCTATGGTTTTGTTCGCAGATGACAGCACTGCCATATTCACTGGGAACAATTTAATTAGTCACGATATTGAAATGAATAATGCTTTAGAGTCTATAATTACATGGCTTAACCATAACAATTTAAAAATTAATATTGATAAAACAATGATTATGAATTTCAGACAAAGGAAAAATAATTTAGAACATTTAAACGTGAAATATAAAAATCAACAAATTAAAGAGGTTACCAATACAACATTTTTAGGGTTATCACTGGACAGTAAAATGACTTGGAAGTGTCAAATTGATAATGTATGCATGAAACTTAGCCGTTATTCGTATGCTCTGTATATGTTAAATAAAGTTGTTAGTAAATCAGTGATGCTAACCGCATACCATGCTTATGTATCTTCTACACTGCGCTATGGTATAATATTTTGGGGTCACGCAACAAATTGGATTTTTGTCTTCAAAGCACAAAAGAAATGTATAAGGGCAATATGTCGACTACTGCCCACAGAATCTTGTAGGCCATACTTTGTAAGTTTGAATATACTAACATTTCCATGTCTGTATGTCTACGAATTGGTAGTATTTGTTAAAAGTCATCCCATCAAAAACATAAATGTTAAATTAGAGCCAAGTTCTCGCATGCAACGTTGTCGACTTCGCCGACAAAAGAATTGAGATCTATATGGGCGCCAAGTTCTTTGCCCTAATTTTTTTAGATACAAGGACATGCGACATACTCAATGCATTTATTTTACTTGGGGTGTAATTCAATATCAAGACTGGACTTGGCTAGTTTTTACATATAAATGTATATTACATTTGTCTAATCATTAACCTATTTTCGTAAAGGTATAGTTAGTGTACGTCCTGTTACTTATACTGTTAGCTTGATAATAATACTATGTTACTTTGATAAAATTAAGTCAGTTTGTGAAAACTAGCCAAGTCAAATCTTGATATTGAATTACACCCCAAGTAAAATAAATGCATTGAGTATGTCACATGTCCTTGTATCTAAAAAAATTAGGGCAAAGAACTTGGCGCCCATATAGATCTCAATTCTTTTGTCGGCGAAGTCGACAACGTTGCATGCGAGAACTTGGCTCTAATTTAACATTTATGTTTTTGATGGGATATCATTACTTTTTGTACAGAAATTTGAATTGACGCCCCACCTGTCTTGACTAGAGTGACGCGGGGTAGAGGGAGGGGCCGGACCGCTCCTCGCCACGCCGCGCTCCCGCGCTTCGCTATCCGTCCCCGCGCCACGGCAATTTATTAACCTTCTCTGTGTGTGTGTGTGTGTGTGTGTGTGTGTGTGTGTGTGTGTGTGTGTGTGGTGTGTGTGTGAGAGAGAGAGTGCCATCTTACAAACAAAGAAAGAATTTTCCAAATCGGTTAATAAATGACGGAGTTCTGAGGCAACAAGCATAAATAATAATAATAATAAAACTAAAAAATATCACTGTTTTTGATTTTTATATGTGTACACACACAATTACCAAGCTGAATGCCAAATTTCATCTTTCTAGGTCACCTGGAAGTGGGTTAGGTTTTTGATTACTAGTGAGTCAGTCAGTCAGTGATAAAAATGCCGTTTTTTGGACGTCAATATCTCAATAACTATTTCATCTACATTTATGAAATTTGTGGTTCTAGTTGTTCTCAGGGACCTAAATACATAAGCCAAATTTCATTTTTTTCTGTTGAATAGATTTGGAGTTATTGAGGGGTCAAAAGTGGCTCCAAACGGTTCGTGTAATATAACACACGGCTGCTGCTCGCCAGTTCCTGCGGTGAACTTGGCTGGACACGCTGCCGCGTGTCTAGATCCACATCTATTTCAGGAATTTACCAGTGAGCGTTTAAAAAACAAAATTCGTGCACACCCATCTAAGACTGCTCTCTTATCGAAGAGCATTCTTGGCATGGCTCCTAGAATTTATAACAAATTACCCGAGTCCCTTAGAACAATTTCTGACATTTGTAAATTTAAGAAAACTACCAAAGCTTACCTTATTAAAAAGGCATACTACTCATTTAATGAGTTTTTGACGGAAAAATTAGATTAATTAGAAATTAAATACAGACATCTTTTAACTTTCTTTGACATTGTTACTGAATGAAACTGAATTATTGTAAAACTATTTTGAATTTGACTTGGAATGTTGGACTTCATGCATGTTAATTTTAATCAGTAAAATTAGTTATGTTGCATGTTAGCAAGCAAGCTTGCAATCAAATTTGTATGCCTCAACCCAAGGCACCACATAGTGATACAAACGAAAATGTAACATCGTGTAATTTACATACCTATGTTGGACAAATAAATATTTGAATTTGAATTTGAATTTGAAACCATGACCCAACCACAAGTATTCGAGTTCATCACACAAATATTTGCCCTGGCCACGATTCGAACCCGAGACCGCTGGCTCAGTAGGCAAGTGCTTACAAACTGAGCCAACCGCGTCGTCAAATGCTTACAGACTTACTGTGTTTACCCGTTGACTTCTATGGAAACATTCTTAAATAAAAAAACCGGTCAAGTAACGGTTCTGAACGATCATAAAAGCACATTGCATGCATATTGCTCTAACGAAAAGATAAACTGTACACTGTTTATATGCGTTCACTGGTACTGACCGACAAACTTTATAAGTACTTGTAGTACAAGATAGTATTACTTTTTGCCTTTCATAGTTTTAGGTTAACAGACATGATTGATTCCCTTGAGAGTCCCGAAATGAACGTTTTTACGCTATAAACGGCCGTATCTTTTATTTAAGAAGTTCAATTTTTTCACAGCTTCAAGGGACTGATAGACCTGAGTATATGGTTTTAATTTAAACTCGATACCTCCACGCGTTCCTGAGATAAAGGCTCTTGACAGACAGACGGACGGACAACAAAGTGAAACAGGAAAATATTTTTCCTGGTCCGTTGGTGGACTCCCAAATACTGTATATTTAAGTGCTAAACCAAATTAAAGGCTGCTATGTACGTGGTCGGGGGTGACGTGAATTCGGGGTGCATTGGGGACGCATAATTACCCATGGGACATCCTGTATAAAGCTCTCATTACGCGTGCGTGCGGGCTGGTGAGCCACATGAATAGACAACTATTTTCCTGAAATACACACATTTATACATATACTAACAGGTGCCCGCAACTTCGTCGTAGACGGATAAAAAGTATCTTATAACCATCTTTGGATCCAGCTATCCCTGTTCCAAAATTGGTTAAAATCCGTCCAGCCATTTCGGCGTGAGGCGAGCACAAAGGAAATTATGAAAACAGATGGCGCCAGGTTGGCACGGCGGTGCGCGCCCATACAAAACAAACGACGATCGATTTTTTCTGAAATCATGACCCCTCCCCGTAGAAAACTGATTTTCAATAAAAATCTAGAATTTGATAATGGTATAGATACTTATGTGGTGTGTTTATTCCTACATAAAATAAAATAAATATAGTGCAGAGATGTATAATATGCCGACTTGTCAAAATGCGGATTTCGCATGTCGCGCGAATTATTTAGTGTCACCTATCTTGCTCGCACAGTATTGACAAGAAAGTGACAGGTAGTATTTGTCGTGTACCTACACCTAGTCTATTAGTAAGTTTTAAACCTATACAAGTTTACACCCATTAAAATAAGGTATATTCGCCTCAAAACATATGTAAATATTGTATAAATTTATGAAACATATAATGTCTCATTTTTTATGTGGGTAGGTACACCACAATTTTTATTTAAGCATTAAATACAAAGATCAAAGCTTAAAGAGAAATTGAAATAAAACAATGCAAAGATCGACACACAAAGCATAAGGAAAAATTCGTCAGATCTTCCTGGAGCTAGGGTGGCGAAATGGTTAACGCGCTGGACCGGCAATCCAGAGGTACCGGGTTCGATTCCCGGTCTCTTCCCCTAGGTAGCTCCTTTTTCAATTTTTCTTTAAGCTTTGATCTTTGTATTTAATGCTTAAATAATTATTGTATAGTTACGGTAAAGGACAAATGGTGCATATCTCTAAAACACGAGTTTATTAGCAAATTTCGGATATGTCTGTGACAAACTTCGGATCGGCTCTCGGTCCAGGACTGAGCAGTGGCAGTATTAGGGCTTCCAATCCTTGGATTTTTTGTATGGGCAATCTCGGAATTCCGATATCACCTATACAAAAAATCACAGAATCGGAAGCTCTAGGCAGTGGAGACTCCAACAAATTGCTTCCTATAATTGCACTCGACGGTGCCGTGACCGACTCCATTAGATATCAATTTGGGTACATTTTATATTATTGTTTGGCTCTTCGCTTTACTTGAACAGGGAACCAGCACCCTGGAAGCAAAAGGGAGTATCTTAATTTAGTATTTTGGCAGTTGTAACCTTTTGGATACGGGGAACACAATAAATGATGTTGTCGAATGATTTGTGATAAACATTTTGTATTTGACAAGCAAATGTATTTTTACTGTATTACAATTTACAATTGATATCGTTCGTTGACATTAAGATACAATGCACCGTTAGGGCGTACAAAATATTGAAGGCCCCAATTTGATGACCATTGACGATAATATTTAGTTTTCAACGAAAAACTGCCTCGGCCAAAAAACCTACAGGTTAACTATCGATCGTCTTCTTTAATCGGTCCCTCATTCCTGAGAAACGTGAAGGCATCGTATTCTTGATCAGTTGTTTCCAGCGGTCTCAATCCATTGTCGCCTTCACCACTTGATGTAACTTCCTTGAGAAAGTGGCTTCTCTGACCTGGTCAGTCCATCTAGTTGGCGAGCGGCCGCGGCCTCTCTTGCCTTCCCTCCGCCAATCATGGCCAGTTCTTGAGGCTCTCAGCTCCTCTTCACATCACATGTCCAAAGTATGAAAGCAAATGATGTCGGCAGATAGTGTATAGAAGAGTTTTGATTGAGTTGGGAATGAATTGACAAATTTCTGCGCTTGGCCGTCCAAGGTATGCTAAGCATTCGCCTCCAGCACCATATTTCGAATGCGTTTATTCTCTGTCTTTCTCTTGCCAGTACTAACTATCGATAATCTCATGAAATTTTGTGAGTATAGGCTCGAGCCTCGAGAGTCGGTTGAGACGACCTGAAAAAAGCCGAACGGACAAACAGACATACGAAAGCGTTTTGAGCCAAGTTGATAATGGAGACGCTCGATCGGTCAATGAGAAAAGTTAGAAAACCTCATAAAGCAGCCGATCCAGTGATCCAATATTAACGTGACGGGTTTATTGCCCCTTTCCTGTCTAGACACTTCACACCGAATCTTTCACATTCCGTTTACCTATGTATGTATATTATGTAAGTAGGTATATAAAAAGTCTGAGACTCAGACTTTAAGATAACATGTGAGACATTTGATACGGCTGGATTTTTCTGTTATATCACGGTACAAGAAAATTTAGCTCGAAATAATTTCGGTTTTATGACATAGTACGTTCCTGAAAATTTAAAGTGAGTGTAGTTATTAACCGCTTAATACAATAATTATGTACGGTTTTTAATAAAATATCTATACTATTATAAAGTTCTAAAATTGTATTGAAAATTCAGTTTTATATGGAGTGGGTTCATTATTTCAGAAAACATCTTAACATCGCTATGCAGTATTTGTAATAGGTAATAGTTGGTGGTTGGATGGTGGTTAATGTTGGTAAAAAAAATGTAGGTAAAAAAACTCACGGTCTGCCTTTGTCTTTTGTGTTAATCTGTAAAAAAAACGAACTAAAATCCATCTACGGGCAGTAGGCAGAAAATGAAAAAAAAAATAAGAATGTAGCCACGATTATCCACATTTCCCTAAATCCTCGCACACATTCCAAAAAATGTAAATCTTTGTAAAAGCAATCAATCAGCACTCTCACCACTTCGCGGGGACACCGCACGAATATCTAATTTTGTTTGCTACCCCCCACTACCCCCGCTCCTCGAGGGGAGCCCGCCACCCCACCCGGGTGGACGTTTTGATGGATCACCCTTAATGACAGGCGCGAGGGAGGCGCCGTTATCGATATGATGTTATCGATGAGATTACTGTAATTGGGTCGGGGTTGTTGTGTTTCAAGATTGAAAGGGGAAATATTTTTTTATAATATACAGCATTTTTGATAGGGAGTTATTAGAGGTTTTATGGCAAGTTTTGTATGCTAACGGTGAGTGAGCGTTTTATTTTGTTTTAATTTTTTGTGACTAAATGTAGCGATAGTACCTACGTGTAATTAAATTGAATTGTTTTATCCCTTTTTACTGCTTCTAATGATTACAGTCCCTATTTTCTGTTACATAATTTCAGTTTGATACCTCCACGCGTTCCCGAGAAAAATGGTGTTGATAAACGGACAGACGGAGGGCAAAGTGATCCAATATCGGTTCCGTTTTTTGAGATACGGAACCTCGAAATGGCCGATAGATTGCTGTTCAATAGTAACATAAGTACATCAAGCGTTGGACTTGAACACTCCAGCCCGTCTAGCACAACTATGCTTCGCGACTCTAGTACCACAGCGCTATCTTTCTCACATTGCATCATTGAGCGATGGGTACCGACTGAATGACTGCCGGGAACCTTAAAATGGCCGATAGATTGTTGTTAAATAGTAAAATAAACAAATTATGAATCCTTGGACATAAACACTAGCTAGTTCCTAACTTTAAATTGCCGATAAGGATATTATTAGATGTAGAAATTACGCATATCAAAAATAAGAAAAACAATACAAATTTTTGGTAAATTACGGTGATGGATGAATTTTTAAAAGATTTCTAAGAAAACTCATTAAGAAAATAATAAAATGGAATATGCAGCAATAAAGTTTTAAGTATAAATAAAATATAACGTGTGCCACGTTCTACTATACACTACTCCAGCACGAATATTTTTTTCTGTTTGGCCTTATGGTCAGCCAGTCATGGCACAGATTTTACAAAACTCGACATGAAATCTCAACATGATGGTTTCGACACCGATGCCGATAACAATCGATATGTCGAGTCGCATCCCTACGCCCGCCGCCCCAGCATATGCGCTCGCCGCACGAGCGCCACTACAATTGTATTACACATTACAACTCCTACCGTTCGCCGGCCTTCTAACGGATCATCTCGCTCAAATTGCCATTTCTGAGTTTCATAAGTTAGGCGTTTTGCATGTATTGCTTACCCAAGGCCGTAGTTGGGAAGTTTTTTTGCCATACAGTCCTTGTAAGCCAGTCAGTAGAGAAAATCTTCATTGCAGGGTGTATTTAGTAGGTTCCGTTCTTGTTCATTTCGCTCTTGTCAGAGCGTTCGTGGTCTTCATGAGGGTTGGGGCTGCTGTCGCCATCTCGTCTGGTTCGCAGCACTTCTGGTGCATTTATGCAATGGTTTGCCCAGAGCAAATTGTTATCTGGTTAGTCCATCGCATGCGTGATCTGCCACGTGGTCTCGTGCTCCACTTTCTCCTGAAGAACTAGGCGTTCAATGGAATCACTATTCCACCTTGACACGTGTCGTGTCCGAAGAACTTCAGTATGCGTGATTGTACCGGAGCAGATATACGCTGCTTGATGCCCAGTTTCTGAAGTATGGACACACTTGTGCGATATTCGGGTTCAAAGTTCTCTTATGTTGTCGATATTCAACTGGTTCGTACGAAACGTTTTGCGTCCTCAAACATCATTTCCTTTGTCCTCGCATCACGCCGAAACGGCTGGACGGATTTTAGCCAATTTTGGTAGAGGTATAACTGGACATGCAAAGATGGTTATAGGATACTTTTTACCCAACTAAGGTTTAAAAAAAGTTGTAGTTTTTAGGGTTTGTATCCGGCGCCGTATATATCAGGTGCAAACTTATTTAACCCGGCCAGTTAATATGGGATAAGTATTTTCATATTCAGACTCGCACTTGGCCGGTTTTTTTTAATAAAAGTATTGTATGTACCTTGAGTAGTTTTCCTTTGTCGTTTCCAAATGAACCGCTCCTCGCCTGGGTTCAGTCCCTGTTTGTTTTTGCCTCCGTAAGATGCTGAAGTTGCCTTGTTAGCACGAAAGTTGGCTGCAAGCATCTCGATCGGTATAAATTGCAATTTTATTAAAAGTTGCAGAGCTCCGTGTTTTTTCTTTTTATTTTCAAATTCATTGGAGTTTGAAGACGGTGCTGGTATTACGGGTGTGCTTTTAATTAAATTGTTCGGCTATCAAATAGTTTTAAATCTTTTTTAACCTTGTCAAAGTTCAAGAACACTACGGCGGTTAAAATCTTGATAAATAAAATTTGATGGCAGGTCATTTGACTTTGTTGGATCTTTATTTTATTGTAGCCCACTTAGCCATACAGCCATGACAGTTATGAAATTATACCCAAGTCTGTAACCTGGTCACTGGCAGTTAACGCTTTTACACGAATCTTATTTTAGGTATATTATAACATGTGGCCCTGGCCTTGGAGAAAAGAAGCTGAGGCATTTTGTCTAGCAGTAGGACATATATTATATAGGCCAATACAAAAAAAATATTAAGCCATACTTGACTATCTGATTTAAAATTTTAACTTGTCAATGTCACTTGACAAAAATTACAAAAATCGATAGGTATATGTCAATCCAAATGGGTCAGTAGGGAGAAGTCACAAACTATATCTTATATATATATATATATATATAAGATAGGGAATATAATTATGTTCTTAGGAACCATGGCGTCGATTTTAGATTTAATATAAACTGTTGTTTTTATATATATATATATATATATATATATATATATATATATATATATATATATATATATATATCTTATTTAAATTTCATACATGAACGAGACCCCATGGTTCCTAAGAACAGATTTCGCTATCTCTTATAGTTTTCGTTTTCTCCCTACTGACCACCCTTATTGATATGTCAGATATACCTATGCGAGTTATTTGGCCTTAACGAAGTAGGGCCCAGAGTACAACCAACATATAAAAATATTATAAAATTCTAGATTTGTATTGAAAATCAGTTTTATGTGGACAGGGGTCATGATTTCAGGAAAAATCTTAGTAGCGTGATGCAGGATCGTCATTTGTTTTGTAAGGGCGCGCGGCGCCGTGCCATTCTGTTGGTCGTAATTTCCATTGTCCTCTCATCACGCCGAGACAGCTGGACGAATTTTTACCAATTTTGGTTCAGGGATAGCTGGACATCCAAAGATGGTAATAATAATAAGATACTTTTTATCCGTCTACGGTAAAGAAAGAAAATAAATAGAAATAAATAATATAATAGAAGTTGAGGGCGCCTCCTAGTCACTGCAATACGTAGTATAAAACAAAGTCGCTTCCTGCTGTCTGTCAGTCCCTATGTATGCTTAGATCTTTAAAAAATTACTTACTGTTGAGTTTCTTTCGGCGTTTCTTCTCAACAGTGGTCTCCTCTTGTGAAATGCCGGTAGACTCAGACATGTAAAAGTGCCCTTGTGGCCTACTTGCAGAATAAAGTTCATTATTTCATTATTTCATTAAAACAGCGGATTTTGATGCGGTTTTTTAAGAAATTAGAAAGAAATTTAGTATAGTATAGTAGAGTTAGCATCAGCATTGCACCCGTGGAAGCTGGGCGGGTCGCTAGTATATACAGGGTGATCAATCCAAATGGGTCAGTAGGCAGAATACGAAAACTATAAGAGACAGGGAAATCTGTTCTTAGGAACCATGGCGTTGATTTTAGATTTGATAGAAACTGCATATTTTTTTTTATAAATCTCATGAATAACCGAGAATTGAACCTGGTCAAAATTCTGTAGTTAATCGCATGTCATATTGTTACGTTCTTTACAGCGGGTTTGACCAGGTTGTGTGTGAAATGATGTATGAGATTCATATATAAATAAAAATAAGTAATGCATTTTTTGTTAAATCCAAAATCGACGCCATGGTTCCTAAGAACAGATTTCCCTATCTCTTATAGTTTCTGACTTCTCCCTACTGACCCATTTGGATTGATCACCCGGCATATGAATGTCGTTGTTAGGTCTCAAGACCACAACACGAGTACCGGCTATCTCCCCGGCCAGCACGTCGCAGGCATATCTCATCTCGACAGGACAAATTGCGCAAATTACTCCCTGTACGAGCGGGAAATTGAGAGGCACGTGACGGACGGACACTGGCGTTTCATTTGACATAACACAAAGTGAAATGTTTGGCGAACCTAGGGGGAAATAGTCTTAAATCACACCTATCCTAGGTACAATTTTTGGAACCCCATTAAATATTTTTTTCGATAGTCTTTGCTGCAAACTGGAACTCTTTTAATATTTGTTTAAGTAGCATGATTTTCCCAAAATATTTTCTTTGAATAGACAATTTGTAGTTAGCCATATTCTCGGCTGAAGAGAATTGTTGATGGTCGGCACTTGTCATTGGCAAACCGTTAAAATTTTGATACACGTCAGTGTCAAAGTTGACCGAAGTTGGGCGAATATGATTGTGCGGAGAGGCACTGCGCTGTGGAAACCCATACTTGGGCTATTAACTTCGCCTTGGCTAACTTCGGTCAACTTTGAGTAGTGTGGAGCCCGGGGTTGAAATTGTGATGCAAATGTCAGTGTCAAACCAAGATCATCGACTAGTTTTTAGGGTTCTGTAGTTTTTAGGGTTCCGTACCTCAAAAGGAAAAAACGGAACCCTTATAGGATCACTTTGTTGTCCGTCTGTCCGTCCGTCCGTCCGTCTGTCAAGACCCTTTTTCTCAGGAACGCGTGGAGGTATGAAGCTGAAATTTATATCAATTACTCAGGTCTACTGTCCCTTGAAGCTGTGAAAAAATCAAACTTCTAAGCCAACGCAATCAAAAGATACAGCCGTTTATGCCGCAAATTTTCGACACTTGCAAGGGAATCAAAACCTACAGGGTGCTTCCCGTGAACTCAGAATCTTGAAATTTGGTACGAAGCAACGTCTTATAGCATAGATAAAGGAAAAATTACGAAAACCATAAATTTTTTTTTTAATACCTAACTTTGCACCTAATTTATATGGGGCGCTATACATACCAGGTGCAAACTTAACTTAACCACTTAGGGATGGAAAGTGTTTGTACGGAACCCTCGGTGCGCGAGTCCGACTCGCACTTGGCCGGTTTTTTTTATTGGGTCAAACAGCTGTATTTATGCTGGTCGAATTAAGTTACATCACCAAAGTGGTTTGATCTCATGCCTTGAAATAATTTAACTAAATAATGAATCAGTGATTGAAGAATTTAATTGCTTAATTGGCGTTTAACGCTACCCTTGAGAAGCCTTTCGTCGCTGTGTCATATCCATATTTAAATTAATATTTCGTTTTATTCTTTTCAGATTATGACTTCACAATAGACAAACTTCTACTAAGAGGTTAGTACTTTAAGGATTGATCATACATGAAGCTGCGAAGAAACGTGACCTGCTAAGCCAATTCACATTTCGTATAGCCAATAGGCCCAGTCGCACTATGCATTTTTTTTCTGTTCGGCTACTAATAATGTATTCTAAAATAGCCCCATAGCACAAATGACACGCTTTTATGATAAATTTATAATCTGTTAGGAAAACCCAGATTTAGACATTATTACATTTAAAATTAGTATTCTTATTTGTATTGCTCTCTCAAGTTAAACTAGTTGAGCAATTTTTTTTTTTCAGTGTAAACAAATAAATACTAGGCTTTAAGCTTGCACCATAGATTGGAGCGGAGTTTTTTTTTTTCTAAATTTTCTCTTCGTCACGACCTAGCGAAATTTAATTTGTGCATTTTAAAACAAAAATTTCTAAAGTCGGTTGAGAACTCGCTCAGATCTGCGCATTGTTACGAAGTCCATTCGAGTCGATCCATGGGAGCTTCGCTCGCTTCGCTCGCTCCGCTCCAATAACAATTCTTCAAATGCCAATCATAAAATCAAACTCATGAAGGACATAGGTTCCATCAAGTGAGTCCAATTAAAACACACAGCTTCAGTGGCGTGAGCCGCCGTATCCGGGGAGACGTGAGGCGAGCCACGCGCCACGTGTTCCTACTCATGTATGTATGTAAGTACTTATAGCCTGCCGCTATATGATGAGACTAGCGCTGACTGTGACTTCAGTCGTTTGACGTGCTCGGAAAACATACACAAATTTGCACCCTGTTATGAAATAAAATATCGGACATCCTCATACAAAATGACCAAATTAAGCAGAATTAGGCTTGTTTTACATAGAAAACTACCGGGAGTCTCACTCACGTCGTAGAAGTCGAATAAAGCTCGACATGTTTTGAATCGGTACAGGATTCATCATCAGCTTGGCCGCCGCCGCGACTGATCGTCTCTCCTGATGATGAATCGCGTACCGATTTGAAACATGTCGAGCGTTATTTGACTTCTACGACGTGAGTAAACCCGTTTAAATATTTTAATAAATAGGCTTGTGTCATGAGAAATAGACCACGATATACATACTTATATGTATTATATAGACATATATATAAAAAAAAAACATAGAACATCCATGACCCAGGCACACATGCCAGGCGTGTTCATCACACAAATATTTGCCCTGGCCGGGATTCGAACCCGGGACCGCTGGCTCCAGTAGGCTTATGCATCATTTTATTAGAATTCAGGTAACTTAACTACAATCGACTAACTGCACTATAGGTTATCTCTCGTAGTATGACCGTACACTGGAGTGCAATTAGGTAAGATAATATTATATCAACGTGCAATATCAATTCGGCCACACTTAAAGCTTGCAACGTCGTGTTGTGAAAATTAATTAAAATTATGATAGTGTGAGTTGACGGGGTCAGTTTCAGAATGAACTACGTGTGACTGCTATCTCGTTCAATATCTATACTAATAAAAGTACTAAAATTGTATTGAAAATCAATTTTCTACTTATAGAGATGGGATGTTATTTCAGAAAAAAATTAACAGCGCGATGCATCCATCATGCGACCGGACCATCTGTTAGTAAAATTTTCTTTATCCTCTCATCACGCCGAAACATTCGGTCGCATTTTTAGTACAGGCTGCACAATATAAGACCCGGCAATAGTACACCTAGGGCACCATCTTAAAACGTAGTGATTATATGCTCTTTGGGCACCATCTAGTGACCTACTATATTTTTAAATATTTTAGTGGTCTAATTTCAACATTCAATGTATACAGGGAACGAATTATCAATAACATTCGTCATCACAAAATTAGAAGATATTTCAATTTAAATGAATGCCGGTTACCATTTTTGGTAGTGGATATACGCATACCTATATAATGTATAATGTATATCTTATGAATAAAGATTCTTTAACCGTAATGTATATTACTGCCGGGTAAAGGGTTGAAGAGCTGAAAAAACAACAGCTCGTTTTCGCAGAACGGGCAGCTTTAATAGAAGATCAAAATAGTTTTATAAATAAAATCTAAACTGTAAAATAATGGTCGTTTTCGATATATACAAACACACCTTTTTACTTTCTAATTAGTATAGAAGATAAAGAACGGCCTGTGAAATAGCGTAGCTGCGCTCGCGCACGTAATCCGACCCACGTGCTTACACAGGACTAATATCTGTCCATCTCGTCCATGGATGGAAGGTTGTAAGCGCCAGGGATTTCTTACTAACTCCGGCTATTTATCTACCGAGTAGAAATACTACAGCACCTAGGTCATAAGCGACCAAGATTCCGAACTAAGACGTACTCTTTTGTAAACAGGGCTTGTAGCGCAATATCTATGTGTATAAGGTCGTAACTAACAGTGATTTCTTAATAATGTGCACTGTTTGGCGCCTGGTGATCAGTAATCTTGCGGGCCGATAGGGCTCAATCAACTTTATTCATACTTCGTGTGTGGCCGGACTATCATTTAGATAGACGTTTCTAAAGTAAAAACCTTTATTGACAATACCACTACTTACTTACTGGTACTATGAGCTGCGGAATCGCATGGCCAATTTATGAATGATTTCATTCATGAATCGCAGCCAAGCAGTTATGCAGCCAACCTAAGGATATGTTCAGATGACAAGCGCACAACCCGCGTTAGCAAAACGAGAAAACTCCATACAAAAACGCGCGTTTCGGTGGCATCATCATTATCATCATCATCATGAGCCCAGTATCAGTCCACTGTCCACTGCTGGATATTGACACGCCTCTCCTTTTCGCCTCGATTTTCAGCTGTCCTCCTCCAGTTACAACCCGCTGTCCTTAAATTGTCGTTGCTCCACCTTGCAGTAGGTAACTGTAGCTACGGAGGCCAGAATCCAGCCAGAATCAGTAAACGTAGTGTACGGCACGTGTACCAAATGTATCAAAACACTTGCCATCTGAGCATACCCTGAGTTATTGGGCATCCTTGGTGAAACAAAGATAGATTTGAATTAAGAGCTACACAGCCAAAACTCCATGAATCTTGCGAACGTAGCCAACGAGAAACTTGCTTCTTGCAAACAACTTTTCGAGTATAAATTTGATCTCATTAAGTCAAATGATGGGCATTTTCTTGGCGAGTTTTCTTCACCTTATTAAGAATTCATGGTGACTAAAATGCTAAACAAAATATTGTACAAGCAAATATACCTATTGCCGAATTAACTTTTTAAGTTCCTTGCATTACATTATGTAATGCTTAAACTGTTATCGTGAAATCTAATTTAGTTTTCAATATAAACCAGCATAAAATACTAGGTATTTCCCAATCGCAAAACGTTATGAAATCCAATAACAAGGCGAAATAAAAAATAAAACACGAGTATTCATTTCTATTTTAACATTTACTTTAAACCAAGTTGGTACTACACAAGTGTGTCTAAATAACAATCAGCTTACAAACTCGTTGTGAAAATGATGTTGGAAACAATTTTTCAAGTTTTGGCATTGTCAAGCACAATCTTCGCTTTCCGCGTACCGAAGGACCTTTTAAGAACGGACGAAAGCCCATACCCCTTCGTAGTGGTGCTGCATCTGTCCGATCAGCTGCATTATAGGCTCTGTACTGGAGGTCTCATCACGAACCACTGGGTACTAACCGCCGGACGCTGTATAAGAGACCACTTGTCGAAGCCAATGACCGTGCGATACAGCAACTTCACAGCCAAAGCGGACGAAACTAAACTATATTCAAAAGTAAATCAGAAATTCATCCATCCAAATTTCGTTTCTTACGCGGACGAACTGATATCAACGAACGATTTGGGGCTACTGCTTGTGAATAGAATACCTATAAACCCGGGGAAATTGCTGGCAATCAATTATCGGACTATGGTGGGATTGCCAGTTCAGTCCGCATGTTATAGAGCGAGTAGTGCCGACGCAGCATTCGATAATGACCCGATACACCTGTCTGAAGGAATGGTGATACCGTGTCGTAAAGAGCTGCATCATTACGGCCCAGCAGTGTGCATGGCTTTAAAATGTGAGGACAGGGACAAGTTTCACTCGGACACGGCAGGGGCGATACTACTGTACCGGGGGAGAATCGCTGGGATCGGGATGCTGACAGGCAACGTTTTTCCTCCAGTATTTTTCTACTCTGCTCTCAGTTCGAGCTTGGATTGGATAATTCACGTGGTCAAAACTAATGTGGCAATTGATCCGAAACCAACAATACCAGTTCGCCATGGTTGACAAAGATAAACAATCAACTTGCATCAAAAATGGGTGGCTCCACTTTTTAAATACATCTTTGGAACCCAAATATTAATTCTGCCAAAAGACACTTTTATATAAGTAAGTGAATAGGTTAATAATGAAACAGTAAAGATGATTTTGCCAACCCGTCAAGACAAGGCGAGGTGGGATGTGAGCGTGGGACCATTTCTACCAAAAATTCACGTTCAGCTATTGCCAGCCCGCACGAGATTGTGTTTGCTATTAGCAACATAATTTTTTTAAGCAAGCTTTTTATCGTTGTTATCAAATAAATGATACAAAAATTCGATATTACCACATTTTAACATTTTCGAAAACATCCCAATTTGTAATCGAAAAAAATCATTTGAAAGAGCGTAGGCGACCAGTTGGTCACAGCGCAGAAAATCATACAGTCGGACTACTAAGGTGGATTTAATATGGAAATTGTACCACTGTTTTTTTTATGTGACTGTCAAATTTTCCACAAGGTGACATCATTTTTTTTAACTAGTTGGCACTACTGGGGGATTCCTTTTAATTAAGTTTTATTATGTATATAATATTTTTTTGTACATTGTATTTTTTACTTACCTATTATGTCAGCACTATTTGAAAATTTTAAATGTTGTCCCGTCCCGCCCTGCCTTACCCCGTCTCGCCGATAAAAAACACCATGAATCTTTTAAGTTTTCTGATCTCAATAAGTTATTGTAACTAATTTTAATATAAACTATCATGATGAATTAGTTCTGTTAATATTTTATTTTGTACTGAGAAACAGCAATGACCCAGTAATGGTTAAAAATAAAAAAAAACTATCTAAGAACTTGTGGTTTAACAATGCTTTTCCTGGAAATTGTTTTAAGATTACCTACCTATAGCCTAATAAGGGATTTTACGTACGACCCACGCCATATTGCGGTTTTTTAGTGGTACTAATTTATTTTACTGGCAACGACAAATTGTTGGTAATTGACGTTGAAAGTCGGTGACCGTCACTGATGTAAACAAAGAGGAAACGGTACTAAACATTACGCAAATTTCAAGTAATTTTTTGCATAATAAAACTAAAATTATCCATAATGGTGAAAATCAAGTTTTTTTTCAATAGGATTCAGCATTTACTTATTTCGCAAGAAGAACGAAGGATTAAGCAGAATTACGATAAACAATATTTTGAATTTGGTTAATGACAAAACCTTGACAAATCGCTATTGACGTTTCATAATGCAAATATATGACGTATGCACATTATTGCCATATGAAAGCTGTTTGTAGGGTCACTATACCTGGGAGGACTGACGCTTGCTAGGCTATACCTACTTGCAGCAAGATGTAAAGTCAAGATGTGTCGAGAGGCTCAATGACTGTAAAAAAATGTCGTTAAAACATCGGCATTCAATGGTCCTTGACTATTTTAAATTTTTGGTTATTTCAAGTAGTTGGGTGCGCGGGCGGCGCCACGCCGCGGCGACATTTCAAGTGCGCGCGCAAGCAGGTAGCTACAGTCTAGGCAATTAAAAAATAACTCTCAATTTGACCCCTAATAAAAAAAACTCAAAAAAAAAAAACACATCGTAATATAAAGTTTTATTTTCAAAAGCATCATGAATCCTCTAGTTAATACTTTAGCGAATGTTATGGAAATGCTACTCGTAATACTAAAATTAACATGTGCAACCATCTATTTTGTAACTGAAACCAAAGATGAATATTATGTATTGACATTATTAATCGAATAGTTTTAGAATAGTATTATTAATATTAAAAGTAATATTGTAAAAAATGCTATGTAACTATTACTAACTATAACTGTGAAAACTGACATTTAAAATAACCACTAACTACATTGTTAAATACCATATTGTAATATTGACATACATATAAATTTGTGCATTATGAATAAACTAGCAACCCAAACTAGCAACTGAAAAATTATGCATGAAATACTTAAAAACCTTCCTCTTGAATCACTCTATCTATAAAAAAAACTGCATCAAAATCCGTTGCGTAGTTGTAAAGATCTAAGCATACATAGGGACAGACAGCAGGAAAAGACTTTGTTTTATACTATACATAGTGCGATAGTGATGTGATGAGTATGAGTATAAGTAGAAGCCTGTTGGAATCAGGAAGCGAAAGACCGGACGCAACGATCAATGGCATACAAATTGCCTCATTCCTCAACAAGTCCAAGTATAATGAACAGAATTAGAATATGCATTATTCTGTCATAACAAAGGGAATTAATTAGCAATTACGGAGGAGGCTCGTTTTTGGAGGCATCGCTGAGAGGAGTGCAACCCGGGCGAAGAGGGCACGTGTCCATTATACACTTTATGAAAGAAATGGTGCTGTGTCACTGATGATTTTGTAACGGTATCCTGTCGCAACTCCGAAAATTGTTTCCCATATGTAACGTTTCGCCGAATTTTCATTTGTACGAAATATTTTTTACTGCAACGCGTTAGGATTTTATGTACATTGTTTTATAGAACACATTAGGTTAAGTTAGGTTTGTGTTATAATTATTCTGAAATTTTAACAGTTGTGAAAAATATGGCTTTTTGACAAATTAAAATTTGGCGAAACGTTACGGATGGGAAACAAAAAATTAGGGTTTCAGATAGGTAACCTTTTGTAACTCCTAGTTCTTACAGTAAAACAGAGAAAGAACTGGGACTGAAAACGACATTTTAATGAAATCTGGCCGAAATACAATACCTATTACTTACAAATACAATACAATACTACTTAGGTACTTTATGCTTACTTTAGAGCCAAAACGAGTGAACTGGATTTGTGCTGCATTATGGCTGCAAAAATGCAGTTCGGATGCAGTCAAGATCATTCAACATAACATTATTGTATCTAAATTCAATCAAACGAGGTAATCCTCTTACATTTGATAACGCAATGGCGCAGTTTGCAGTGCACCTGCCTACTGAACTGACGTTTTCTGGGTTCGAATCCCGACAGGGAAAAAAACAGTGTCATCGACTCCGTGACAACGCCAATAAATCGCTCGCTGTATGTGAATGCCAATCGAATTCGGCCCCAGTTTCACGTAGTGATTATCACTTTTTAGGCTTCCGTAACTCAAAAGGGAAAGGTTGTCCGTCCGTCCGTCTGTCTGTCTATCAAGACCCTTTATCTCGGGAACGCATGCAGGTATCGAGTTGAAATTAAAATAAACCATTACCAGTCCAGCGTGTTAATCGTGGGGTAATCCAGAGGTACCGGGTTCGATCCCCGGTGTCTCTTCCGCCGGAATAAGATTTAAATTTTTCTTTGTGCTTTGATCTTTGTATCAACGGTTTAATATTAAAAATGTTTCATAAATTTGATATTTGTTTATTTTATCTGTTGTTAAAAAATCCTACAGTGAGAACGCGCTCAAATCAAGACCCGGGAGCACTTAAGGCACTCGATTTGATTGATTGTTAATTTCTCCGTCTTCCGCAAAAATAACAGAAAACCTCCTCCTATTATCCAGAGGGAGGCCTATTTATACTGCGGCCCTTTGAGGCGGCAATCCATCACGGCATAGTCTGCGAAAAAGGCTGTAGCTTTATAATACAGGGTGACTTTGAAAATGTGTTAAAGATTACTTTTTTATGCTTGTTTATGGGTATTGTTAGAGGTTTTGACGCTGTCCATATTTTGTACGTTGCGCGACGTTCATGTGTCGTTAGGGAAATTATTATTTCAGTTCTTAATAGCTAAACTTATATATGAAACATAAACGGGTTTACTCACGTCGTAGAAGTCGAATGCCGCTCGACATGTTTTATGATTTTCATGATTAATATGTCTGAGACACGGTAGTTTTCAAAGTAAAATGAAACCTTTAAAAACTTGCTATTCCTAATACGTGCTAAAGCAATGGCTGGAAGAATATACTTTATAATGAAAGAAAAAAAAACTTAATGTACTTGCTATATTATCAAAATAGACGATATTTATCTAAATAACAAAGAAAATGTTATAACGTCAACTTTCAAAAGAATACATCCGTAAATAGTGGCAAAAATCACGAACACATGCCATTAGAGACATCGACTTTAGTGCAAGTCTCATAAGTCACCCTGTATATGCGATGTAGGATAGGTGTTCAGTGAACTTGATTTGTTGACCCTCTCAGTTTGAGATGTGAGGCTGTTTGCATGTTTTCGCAAAGGGTTCGATTCTGAAGCATCCTTTAGTTGCAGGCTATTGAATCGTGCTAATAAAACAGTTACTTAAATGAAAAGGGTAAGGGTAGGTATAATATTATTTATCTATTTACAGGATGTTGCCTGAAAAAGGAGTAATAAATTCAAATTTAGATTCTACTCTTCAAACTGAACCACATTTGTACAGCAACTTTGAAAAAAAGGTCGGTTTTCAGAATTTTATTATTTCAAACAAATTAAATAGTATTTTCAATGCACGTCGTCCAACATTGACATTCCCTGAGCATTTACATAGCTGTCGCGCTACTAATCTCGAACATTTCGCAATACATTGCTTCTTTCTTAGTTTCAAAAGTAGTAATTATGTTGTTTGATGCACCGCCTACAATTTCTCTGCTTTGCCCTAAGGTTGACTGGTAGAGAATGCCGCATGGCATTAAGTTCGCCTTTTGTACGTTAAGTTTTTATTTTGTGCAATAAAGTTTAAATAAATAAATAAAAGTTACTTAGCAAATGTTGTTCAGTTTGAAGGGAAAAATCTATGTTTTAATTTATTGCTCCTATTACAGGCAACACCCGGTAAACATCGGACAACCTCACACAAATCATAATTTAGTCCCACAGTAAGCTCTAGTAGGCTTTGGTTATGGACACTAGACGACATACTTAAATGCAAATATCATCTATGACCCTAGCACAAATATTCGAGTTCATCACACAAATGCCCTTGCCGGGATTCGAGCCCAGGACCGCCGGCTCATTAGGCAGCTGCTTTATCACTGCGCCAAACGCGTCGTTAAAATTATGAAAATGGGATAGATAAGTAACGGAATGAAAGTAACAGCTAGACATTGTACGAAGAATCAAACCAAAGTACAAGACGGGGTACATGGATCGTAGAACCGACGGCCGCTGGTAGACCGACGATTTTGTGAAGGTCGTTGAAGGTTGTCGTATGCGGTAATCGCAGAAGTGTTCAACGTGAAGAGTCAAGAACGGATATACATAATTTCACCTTATTATGATATTGATGTTTTTTTTCTGTTGCTCGATGTTATTATGGTGATGTCCTGTGAGACATTAATAAAAACTAAGAACGATAGTTCGCGGTTAATTACTTATCATTAATAATAATAATAATATCCTTTATTGTGCACCACATGAAAAAGATTAATACAAAGAAATAAAGCAACGTTAATTAATTAATCTAAATTAATTATGTACTTAGTCCATTCTTATGTGGATCTATATTGACTCCAAGAATTAAATTATTTTTCGTCGAAAGTTTCATTTTGCCGAAAAATCATTTCGTAGAAAGCATTTTTCTTTGCAACCGTAAACTATTTGATATTGTTATAAAACAAAATTAACCTAACCTAATCAATAGGATGATACAGGGCGAACGATATGAAGTGTTACCAATTTCCAAAGGCTACGATTTTTTTGATTGCAACAAAGTTTATTTATATTATTACGAATATAATTAGAAAATATAACTTTTTTTTTTATTAATATATTTTAACTCAATATGACCACCTGCCTTGACTACGGCCTTCAGATGGTCGAAAAATGAGTTGCACGCTGCACGAAAGTGGTTTTGCGGTATGTCGTGCAAATTACGTACGATCGCTTTCTTCAGTGTATCCATACTGGCATGCTTTCTTGTCCTCACGTTGCTCTCCAAAATTGCCCAGATAGAAGGGCCATTTTTTCTAAAGTTGTACACTTTCCACTTTTTTTTTAATTTTCGATATTTTGGGTATTTTCTACTCAGAATCACGAGCTCTTTCTACCTGATTAGGAGAAAAAAACTGTCCTGGCCCAGAAATGAATTGACAAAAAAAAACAAATGTAATTTTTTTTTTACTAAGAATTTTGTCAGATATTGCCATGTGTGAATTTGGTAACACTTCATATCGTTCACCCTGTATTTGCAAGAATTATGAAAAATGTCATGACTACACAGGAATAAAAATTCTGCGGAATGATTTTTCGGCGAAATTTAACATTCGACGAAATTAGTTTCTAGGAATCAACGGTCTTCTTATGTAGACTATCTCCTGATACAATAACAGTAATATAAATTACAACAATTGTCTAAGAAGCTTAATCACTATTGTGCCCTAGGTCACGGACTAGAATAATAACAAGAAAACGTTAATCTAACCAAACACAACGCCATATTGGCACTTCAGTGACGTCATGACAGTAGAAGCCATGCGCCTCCATAAAATCTGTGATTTCTTACGTCGCATAATAAACATATCGGGTGGAATGCCGCTAGATGGCACTAGCACGGCCGCGGCGGCCATTTTCTATGCAAATGGCAATGATAAAGACATTCGCCGTACTTGTCCGACTACGTGCGAAATAAAACTGCTATCAAATGTACTTCCAGGTACAGTAGCTTCGTTGTAACAGTGTGCGTCTTTTAACTGCCGCCATCTTCTGATATACAAATACATTTATTGAACAAACATAATGAACAGAGAGGTACGGTTAAATTCTATAATAAACAAATCAAATCAAAATGTACATAACCTGAACTAGGGTTCAGGTGTTTCAGGAAAAAGGAAAGCGTAATATTACATGATTTAATTTAAATATTCATATACCTAATTGTAGGTACCTTCGCCGAATTCATACTTGATATATTGTACAAAAAAACATGCGAAACGAATGCTGAATCAGTAGTAGAGTACAAAACTAGCATATTAAAAACATATATCGCTGACGCAAATTATTAATTAAACGTCAGCATTAGTGCGACTCTGACAGGTCTCGTTTCTCTTTTACGTTATTCCGAAATAAAATAATTTCTCGAAATAAATTAAATTGTGTTGTACATGATTTAACTGCATTATCTAACCAAAAATTATTTATTCGCCTGACTTACGTTTTCATATCAAATTTCATAGCGTGAAATTACGACTCACTACAATTTGTCGCGCGACTCATAAAGTCGGCACACGAACCCTTGACATTAGTCGTATGATAGCCGCGAGTCCGCGCACTTTTATTTGCACACGCAAAGGAAGGAGACAATAATACGAGCGTGTAGAGCAAGTCAAAAGATTTTAAGTGGTTTAAAACCATTAATACCAAACCGTCTTCTCTTCTTTGAATCTTATCCATCAGGGACACGAGTCGTCTCAAAATGGCAAAGGCCGATGTTTTGTATTTTTTTAACCCCTGAATGAATATTTATTTTGGACGTCACGTTGCAACGAAATTCTGTTTATTTGTGAGAATATATTCAATTTCTGCATTAAATGTAAATTTTGAGGGGTAGAAAGTTGTTACTGAACTAAATCAGGCAAGTTAGGATTGATAAAGCAGCCTGTACAGTCTTAGAAGAAAGTGTCGTCCCGTTTTCTTAGATTGATTAGAAAGAGACGACAATACAGCATTGCCCCTTTTTAATTTGTGCAAAATATTTGTTCTTGGGTCATGGATGTTATCTATATTATGTATATCGTCGTCTAGTACCCATAGTACAAGCTTTGCTTAGTTTGGGACTAGGTCGATTTGTGTATGATTGTCCCTTAATATTTATTTATTTATTTATTATTTAATATCTATACTCTTTTATGTCGTACTGGGTGTCCATGATGGTTACGTTTATCATGTGATAAATAATAAGTGACAAAGCATCTGTCACTCACACTCGCATTTTGACAAATCGTGACGGATTCTTTGTCACTTATTTATCACGTGGGCTTCCGGTCCGTGACTTAAGATGGCCGCATGCGTTTAGGTTTTGTTGTTCGTTATTTATTCATTTTTGTCGTTCAATGTGTAGTATTGATAGCGTACCTATTGTGCAGTGATCAAACGAATGTGTGAATAGCTAATGAAGAATTCAACTTGAAGCGTACATAGCCCTTCCTGGGTCAAGGCCCGATAGTCTGTGTGGTTTTTTGTAAATCGCTATCACTTTACAAAAAGCACGATTTTATCAACTCACCGTACAACGTGGTATCAATCCTCTATCTAGTCGCCGAGTGCGATTGACAACGAGACATTGGCAGTAATGGTCGCTTAACTGTGACCGGTTGCCATTTTTAAAAATATAGAATAGAATAGAATTTATCACGTGATAAAAGCAAGCAATATAGGCCCCCTGCACGTGTGTAGCTCATTCCGTAGCTTGCCATAACTATATTGAAAATGAATAATATGCCTCGAACCGCTACATCTTGTACATTGCGACACCGTACGAGTATAATGTATAGCAAAGATCTTTTATTTTGGTTCAGCGTGACGTTGAATCAGCTCGTAAACTGCCGGACAAAATAATGCGATATTTTGCTGCCAAGTTACTACTACCGATACAATTTACACATCCAACCAATTATAATCTTTATACCCCAAGCTCAAGGGACTGAATATTGAGATTAAATGAAAAACTATCTTTGTTACTCAGTGTGAAACGGACTGGATATAGAATTTTAACATTGCCTTTACGATTTTGAAATATATGCAAGTAATTCGATATTATACTATTCGATATTGGTTACTCTTGACACGAATTTATTCTGCATGGAAAACTTTATTTGTTTTGTACGGTCATAAAGTTTAAGTTCTTATACATTTAATTTTTCTACAGCACATTTTAACAATTAGACTTCCTATCGGCGTCTTAAACACGGTAAAGTTTGACTTACTTATTGGCTGACTACTTCATGAGGACTTTTGAAATGTTTACAATGAAGCAATAATTTTAAAAATTTAACGTCTGCTCTCTTTAACTCTTAACCTGCGTCTCCAACGACTTTCCGGGCCAACACGGGCGTCCTACCAACTGGACCACCGAACCTGATGCCAGAGCCATTGAATTTTTTAACCAGTGGCTTCTACATGCCTTAGTGTGGTCTGTGGTATCGTAGCGTTTTTTTAAATTTTTCGCTTCATTGTAAACATTTGGTTTACGTTAGCAGACGTTACTGCTTTAATAAAAATAATTGACTTTTGAAATCTTATCATCATATGAGCCAACCTCATCAGCCGGTGAACAAAATGCCTACCCAAGGCTCTCCACAACAACTGGTCATGTCACTCTTATCCGACATTTTGATCAATTTACAACCTTGTTGTTCACGCTTGATGATTTGATGATTTGGTGTAGGGACGCCCGGCCGGAAGCAGGCGGGCTGTCGATCGCTTGGCTGCGTTCATTCAGCCCAATTCCCGATTGGAGCCAATGGTTACTGTCCCGGCGGCGCTCCCATACAGCCTTCTTCCTCGAATCTTCTTAATCTCCTGCAGAAGGAAAGGACATCTTTAAGGTTAATGTCCCTCAGCTCTTCCTCTTCTAGTTTATCTTTGTTGAAGATGCTATAGCGTACTATCGCATACATGCCACACTCTGCTATAACATGCTTACTCGTCTCCTCCTGGCCACAGTGCGGGCAGTATGGATCACTTACCACACCTATAATGTGTAGGTGCCTGTTGAGGCTATTATGTCCCGTGATTATGCCTGTTAATAATCTGAGATTTTTCTTACCTAGTTCCAGGAGATACCTGGTCCTTTTTCTGTTTATGCCTCCTAGGATCATCTTCGATTGTCGACATTCCGTTGTCTCTCGCCATTGTCTATTGGCCTCTTCCTCCATTAGCCTAGCTATAACTCCTTTTGTGACTTCTGCCGATATTGGCAGTGCAGGTTCGGGTCCTATGAGTTCCCTCTCTGCTCCTAGCCTTGCCATCTCATCTGCCCTTTCATTCCCTGTCACACCCTGATGTCCAGGTACCCATGCTACCGTAATCTTTGTGTGTCCTCCAAGTTTGTTCAGGGCTTCTCTGCATTCCTTTACCAAGGACGAGCTTACCGTCTGTTTGTCTAACGCTTTTAGTGCAGCCTGGCTGTCTGTGTATATAACGATTGATCCCACTTCCTGTGAGCATTCATCTATTATTTGTGCACATCTCATTATGCCGCATACCTCTGCCTGAAATACGCTAGCGTATCTCCCCAGAGGTATGTGTACTTCCTTATCCAGCTTCGGTATCACTATGCCGGCTCCTGCTAGTTTCGTGGATTCCCGCCGAGAACCATCCGTAAAGCAGATAGTCACGGGGTGCTCTACCTCTATTTTCCAGTTGTCCCTGTCTCCTATATGTATCCTATATTTCTTATCGAACATTTCTCGTCTCTTTATAAGGTCGTTGTTTTGGATAAGCATCCCCATCTTCGAACATGCTTCTCTCTGAATGAGTGCATGTCCCTTATCCACACAGCTTCCTCTCCATTCTTTGCATGCTTTCATTCTATACCATTGTTCCATGGCCCTCTTCTCCGCTTCTATTTTGAGTGACTTGAGACCGAGCATGATTTCCATTGCTTGCGTGGGCGTCGTCCTCATTGCCCCCGTGATCATAAGACATACCAGTCTTTGTACTTTTGATAATTTTTTGTGGTATTCTTTTATGTTGGCCTTATGCCACCATACCAGGGCTCCGTATAGTATCCTGGGTAGTATCACTGCCTTATAGATCCAGTGTATCATGTGTGGTTTCAGGCCCCATTTCCTTCCTACGGCCCTTTTACACTGGTACAGCGTTCTTATGGCCTTGGCCGATTGCTCTCTTATATGTGTTTTATATCTGAGAGAACTGTCTAGCGTTATTCCCAGATATTTTAGCTCCTTGACTGCTTCGAGTTCTTTACCATGAATGTTGATAGGCTTCATTTTCTCTATTTTCCTCTTATTGGTAAACAATATCAGTTTAGTTTTATCGGGGTTTAGGTCCAGTCCTCTGCCCCTACACCATGCTAATATATCCATCACCCCTTTCCTCATTATGTCTCTAACTACATTTAGGGCCACTCCTCGTACAAGTATGACTCCGTCATCGGAGTACGCTGTTCACGCTTAATACAAGTTGTGTTATGTCTTCTCTGAATAAAAGTTGCGGTACTTCTTCTCTGTGAACGAATTTGCAGGCACTGTCTAACTGATCATAATTTGTTTAATTTCTTAGGTTTGGCGCGTGTTTCCAGTGCGTTAAAAACGCCGATTATGCCTAAGGCTTCTTGAGATTACAAGAAATGATAAAAGTTGCTTTAATACTTGAGGGTGAATGTTAACTGCCGTCGTGAACGGCGTAACACTTGGCTACAATCACTTTGGTACTTAAAAAGTATTACAAAAAACTGGAAGGATCGTTAATTTTGTTTACGGCAATATCTTTTGCATAGAAGGACGTAAGCGACGTACTTTTTTTATTAAGTAGAACCATTTTAAGTTAAGAAGGAAGAACAATCCTCTTGAGCTTGAGTTTTACAGGCTATATTTTTATTTTGGCAGTAATCTGAGGGTCAAGATGTCCGTATACCTACTGGGCCAAAATTCGATATTTTTAACGAAAATGGCTGAGATATGGCTAATAATAATAAAGCAATATCCTCTAATTATTTAAAGAGACCGTATTTTTTTTACTTGTTTAGATAAGTGTTCCATTATTGTAATAAAATATCGTAATTGGCGTAAAATTTTAAATGGTGATGTGGAAATGAGAGACGAGACGCGAGAAAAATTCTCTAATTTGGCTACTAGCAAAAATTGATATCGACTAAAGTGAGTCCCATTTTCTTTTATTTACATTGTACAACCACACCGCTCTAGTTGGCTTGTGTTATGGGCGCTAGACAACGATGTACATACTTAATAGAAAAATATATACTTAAATACATCCATGACCCAGGAACAAATATTCGAGTTAATCACACAAATATTTGTCCTTGCCGGGTTTCGAACCCAGCTCCGCAAGGTCAGTTGGCAACTGCATTATCACTGAGCCAAGTCGTGATAAAGCCAAGATATCGCTGAATTGGGCATATAGCCAAGCCTTGTCAAATTAGGACCCAACTTCCATCAAAAGAATTTCATCAAAACTGGGTAAACACAATTTTCTTCAATTCATTCTCAAATTAAAACACCTCGGCCCAAATGACCTTTCTTTCATTTATTTTAATAAAAAAAGAAGGTCAACGACTCACGAATAATGTTGGAAAATGTACAATTTAATTTCAACATTCGTAGTATTAATAATGCCAACTTTCTTAGTCTCAGAGGTCATCAACCCTTTTTCTTTTACCACCAAAAAGTCACAACAACCTAAGAGTTTCGATTTGGATACGTCATTAAGTATAAATAGGACAGTTCTCGAGACGAAAGCAAATTACTGGCAATCAAAGTTCGCTGAAAACTAAGTTGTCCGAATTTCGGGGTATCTCTCCGTAGCGAAACCGGAAATGAGGTGAGCTTCCGGCAGGCCGGCGCTTCCGGTGAGCTTCCGGTCGGATTTTGCTGGATTTTGCCGGTTATAAGGTTACGGAGTGTAACTGGGGAATATTATGCACGGAGCGTAGTATTACTTGGCAGTGAACGTGGATACCTACTAAAGGGCTTCATCACACTTGCGGTGAGCGAGTTTTCTATATAAATAAGCATGAACTTGCTGCGTGATCGCCTTCATACAAAACTCGCTCGGAAATCGGAAGGGTGATAAGACCTTAGGGCCTTACGATTCTTCTCTTCCGATACCGATATCTCTGTATTAGTACAGAGAGAATAGAAGGAGGTTGAGGTGTTTGTGATGCCGGAGGATGGAAGGAAAAGTAAGCTCAACGGAAATGTAGACATGTTGAAGACTATTAACTGTAATAGAGAATGTAACCTGTTAGAATATGACATTTACTTGGAGAACATCATAAAAGGAAACATTCAGGGAGAGAGCCAGAGGAAGGTCAAGAAGAAAATTGCTCTGCTTAAGCAGATAAAATAAAAGTCATGTCATACCAAGGAGTGAGTGAGAATGAGCGGAAAGACTGTGGATGCACACTGAAAGACTGTGGATGGCACAATGAAAAAAGAGGACCCGTACATGTTTTTTTTTTAATTGACAAGGTAGACAAATGTTATGAACAATTAAATTTTAATTAATTTCACTTTTATGCCAAAAAAACTTGCTTGCTTGATTGTGATCAAGCATCTGTAATGTTTTACTACTACTCTATTACTTCTAATTCTACTTAAGTTAAACACCTGACCCAACTTCCACCGATACATAACCTACAATACCCTGTATTTTATACTGCGCCCAGAATAAATCCTCGCCAACAGATCGCCGAAGGGCGTATAACTCAGCCAGACCCGCGATATTTCACTAGCGCGGCTTAGCTGACAAATCGCGGCGCGGGCCGAAGCTTACCTTCACCCTTTGATTTGAGTCTTCACACTGATACGTATAACTCTTGCTTCTAGCCATGAATGTATTAGGTTCTCCCTTTTTACCGACAATTACATCATATAATTACGCATTACCTACATAAATATACAGGGTGGAACGAAACGACGTTATTTCCTTTAACTGTGGCATTATACAGGCTTAGAATATTATTTTCTCCAAATAAACTTTATTAATATCTCTCACCGTTTTCCAGTTATATCATGTTAAACTTTCATACGAAAAAGTGTGTGTGTACAACCCTATTTTAGAGTGCAATGACCTCTTCATAACACAGTTAACTTTTGTAAACAAACTTTTTACAAATTGCCTAGCCATTTCTTATCGGTTTAAAAGCTTTGAAAATACCCTTAAGATTGTTTTTAGACTTTTTAGTTGACATGATTGATAGACGTTACATTGACTTTTTGTATCGTATGCTGTGTGCAAAAATGCCGGAATTAAACGCTAGAGGCTATTTGAATTTGCTTCTTTTGTACGCGGAGTGCGATTACAATACTGGAGAGACTTTGCGCCAATACCGGAACAGGTATCCTCCTCCTCACCCAACACACTATAGTACGATATTACGCGCTCTTGACCGTGTTGGTAACAATCGTCCTATTGTGCCACGAACGGGTCAGGATGACCAGCGCGGAGGACGCGTTATTCAACATGATGTCAGATTGGAAGAGAGAGTGCTGCAGTACTTCGAAGATTATCCGAGGTCAAGTTCAAGACAAGCGGGCCGACATTTTCGTATGACTCATACGAAAATACTCAGAATACTAAAACGTGAGGGCCGTCACCCTTACAAAATACAAAGAGTCCAGGCATTACTACCAAGAGATTGCCCCGTTCGCGAAGCCTATTGCCGGTGGCTACTGCAAAAGGTGTTAGAAGACCGAGACTTCATCAAACACGTAATATGGAGTGATGAAAGCTTGTTCACACGGAACGGTATGTGGAACAGGCATAACGAACACGTGTATGCCGAAGAAAATCCGTTTGCCTACCGTTATACGGGACACCAGTATCGTTGGTCTGTTAATGTTTGGGCGGCGATACACGGGGATACAATAATAGGCCCTGTATTTCTGCCTCAGACTTTAAACAGACACGGATACATGGCTCTGTTGAGGATAGAGCTCGACGACTATCTGGATGAGTTGACGCTGGCAGAAAGAAGACGCACTTGGTTCCAACAAGATGGAGCACCAGCTCATTCAGTAGTCGAAGTACGTGAAACACTGAATAATGTGTTTGAGGATCGCTGGATCGGCCGATATGGGCCGCACCGTTGGCCTCCTAGGTCTCCAGATCTCACACCCTTGGATTTTTTCTGTGGGGCACCGTAAAGGACATCGTTTACAAGACTGAGTGTGAGACGGCTGAAGAGATGAGGGAAAGGCTAAGGGTGGCCTTTGAAAGTCTTCGCAGAAGAAATAACCGACACAACATCTTGTCGAGGGTGCATCGCCACACGCGGGCACGAGCAGCGGCGTGTATCGTACGCCACGGCGGTACTTTCGAACACCGGATGTAAATGTAGGTAATTGTAAATACTCCCAAACGTCAAATAATAGTTTAAAAAAACTAGGGTTGTACATACATTAAAAAATACAATTTTAATCGATTTTCGTTTTTTTATTATTAAAAGAATTTAACTATTGCAGGTCGATTCTACATGAAATACATAGCATTATAGTTTCAGGAATGAACATCGCTTCGTTCCACCCGGTATAATATATAATGAACATCAGTTTTCTACGTAGAGGAATCATAATTTCAGGAAAAACCTTAATAGTGCCATGCAGGATCGTTATTTGTTTTGTATGGGCGCGCGACGACATGTCGGTCTGGCGCCATCTGTTCTGCAAAAAATACGCGGATGAAGTTGCAGGCACCTCCTAATCTATATACAGTCAAAACCGTTTACGACGAGATTGTTTAGAACAACATACCGGTTATATTGACCAAAATCAAAGGTCCCGGCTGAATTCTATTAGACCACCTTATAAAAAACACCGCTTTTTACGACATCGCTTATTACAACATATCTCTTAAAGCGACTACATTTAACTGATATTTTCGAAGAATTATATCTGTTAGAACGACCAGCCGTATTGTGAATATTTGAAAAGGTGAGGACAGTATCCCTTTTCCACATCTGGCACACTAAAGTCATTAAGATCGCAAAAGTAAACATAAACGACTCAAGTTTAGGGTCTATTGTATGGTCTATTTCTCAGAAACAAAATAGGTACACGTGTATGCAGTATAATCGAAGCCCAAAGCTCGCTTTCTCATTTCTCTTCAGTCAGTTTTAATCTGAATACAAGACGCACCAAAACATATTGTTGAGTTATTCGTGAAACTTTTAATATTTTGTCGCAAAGAAAAAGAAAACAAATTACTATAGAAGTAAAATCGCGTATTGTTTCAGTATATTAATCACACATTCAATAATAAGTATAAGGTACTTAATAACAACGTCATCGGCTGTTACGACTATCGGTTTTTACGACCAAATATGAGTAGTCCCTTCGATGTCGTTATAACAGATTTTGACTGTATATAAATAACGTTACATATCTAGAAGGCGTCTGGGCATCTAGACCCCTTGGACATTTTGACAATTGGGCCAATACACCCCGGAGGGAATTTAACAGTTATAACCAAGCAAAATGTATCGGAACTTAAGCCTGACGAATTTTGACTGACCTGGAATCAACTAAATAGTTTGAGTTCGTGTTTCAGCAAATCCTTATTGCAGCATTCGCTTGAAAGCTACCTTGCTTGGGGCTTGTCTAATAGAGAGGGCAGTGAATTCCAGGGACGTTTTGCCTGGATGGTGTTCACGACATATAAGCGTAAATATACGGCATTTGATCGAAAGGTCACCTTTGGCAGGATAAACCTTCTGACCCCTCGAAATATTTTTACTAGGACGTAATTTTTAGTTATATCGTCATCAATGTTTCATATCGTTTTGAAAATAATCCATTGGGAGTAAAAAAATAATCAATTTAAAAAACAGCCAGGTTTACTAAAAATCTCTGTGATTTCGTGATTGTAGCAAAAATATAGTCACTCAATTTGGTAAATGTCAGGCCTGCAATCAACGTGTTTTAGGCAAACACCGATCTCTAAAACAAAAACACGAAAACAGTGTGTGGCTTTTGTTTACTTTATTTACACTTTGCATATAGATTTAGGCTCGTATGAACATTTCGTAGGTACATGTGAAAGAAAAATGACACTTGTTTAGTGAAATCTGGGGGATTATACGTCATTTTCGTTTTGTATAAGTTCTCGTATGAGCGTAACGTATGTAAATCTATGAAACGAACAACAAAACAAACGGATCCCAAACGTGAGCTGCCATTAATTAAAACCTTCGCGAAGCCTCGTTAGCCACAGCATAGGTCGGTCCAGAGGCGAGTCGTAATGAAAAATGCAGATAAGAACCGAACGGCGGAGGATTTCGGCCCCCTGTGGCTCGGAGATAGGTCTTGGGTCGGGCAGGTGGGCTTAAACTCACTAATATTACACCAAAGAGTAGAGACTGATCGACGTATGGTACAGAGGCTTTTCTCAGTGAGAATTGGAGCTACTCTCAATGATTTCTTATTATACCCAAAATAAATTACTACATTCAGTTTACACCATGACTACACTTCTTTGAAGAAATCCTTATTTTACTTTACATATATTGTATGCGTGTATGTGGGTGAGGGATCCTTCCTGTAGGAAACCACCAAACAGCAATGTTCGCATTGTTGTGTTCCGGTGTGGGGGTAAGATAGCCGGTGAAATTACTAGCATAGAGGCATTCTATCTTCGTCCTCCGGGTAGGTAAGCACTTGTGACTCCTCTGGTGTTGCAGGTGTTTATGGGCGACGGTAATCGCTTTCCATCAGGCGATACGTTTGCTCGTTTGCCCCCTATGACATAAAAAAAAAAAAAAAAAAAAAGGACCTTCAGGCTAAAAATAGTATTAGCATAGACTTTTGACACGAAGGATCTACAGGAAAGAAGGAAGATATGGTTTTTAGGCACAACTTTTCGTGGACAATATTAAATAGAAAGCCGTATTTATCTTTGTCGAACTTACCGAAGAAATTTGATCTAGGTCGTCCATTAGACTTGACCGTTTTATTCAATCATTTCTATGAGGCCAGCCAGTTCATTATTTTTATTAATTCAATTTTACAAACATGTAATATGCTGTGTATAGCTACTAGTTACAATTCAAACAATAACAGAGAATGAATATAAAATTATAATAATAAAGTAACAGGTCGTCTTATCACTAGTGAGAGAACCTTTGAGTAGCGGGCATTTTAAAGAACGTTAGAAATATTAGTAGACTTCCCTTGACAATATTTGGATAAGGAACTCACCCAAGAATTATTCTGTGAGAGGATAGAATGCAGTCGCGTCTATTATGCGTTTAGTCTACGCAAACCCCAAATAAATCAGGATCGGCGGGCTTACCGCTCAAAGGTGCGCTTATATACTTATTGACAGTAATGGACTGCGTGCGGCGTTCGTTACTGTTACCAGTGTTACCGATAGCGAAAGCCTATTATTGGCTGCTTGGGGTATAGCCAAGTTTTTGTATAGCAATATATTTATTCCGCATGTTAAATGGTAAACACATATAGAGTTTAGTGGACGGAACTCGCTTAAGTATACGTAATTTGGTGATCGGTAGGTCTGCTTTGGCAGGATGAACCTTCTGAACCCTAAGAACATTTCAAGTAGGAGAGCTATTTTGATTTTTGGCACAGGAGGAAGTTATAACGCCTTTTTTGTAAGGGATTTCGTCATTTGTTGTTCTGATTACTATCACGTAGAGTAGTTTTTTAATGAAAGTAATTTATCACTTAAAAATTCTTAAATTTCAAATATGAACTTATCACAGCAGCTTTGTAATTGTTAAATTCTATATCTCTCTCGTATACCTACTGTGACATAAGCCAAGTTAACTTGGCGAACAAAAGGAAGACAGTAAAGTAGAATCTGTGTCAAATGTCGAATTTCAGCCTAGCGTTCATGCATCATCGCTTCAAAGACCCTGTGGCTTTCCTCGATGTCTTCATTATCCAAATCGATACATGCAGTCCCACCATACGTCCCACCTTATCTTCGATAGCTCTGTTAGCCCGTTATTTTTTTTATTCCGCTGGGAAAATGCGTTACGCATCCCGTCCGATCTGGGGTTCGGAACAGGTATGTGGGGCTCCCGGGCAGATCCGGTGTGCCCACTAAAAACCCAGCGCGTTTTCCCTCCATATCGCCTGAGGTGGGGTCCACAGGATCGCTTGCGCATGCTACTGTGGAAGCTCTGTTAGCCCTGCCCTGACTGCTCGCTAGCCATTTGGCATTTGTTGAATTTGCAATTTTGCAGTAAATAATAAATAAATAAATAAATAAAATTCGTTTATTGAAAAGACAGAAATATAGATTGTAAAATTAATCAGTGATCCCACACTAGGCTAGGCCTGTATCGTGGTGACCGTTAAGCAAACATTGACATTTCACATTCGGGTATCCGTTAATAAAATTATTTAGCCTATTACCTACAAATATGTACTACATTTACTTGCAAAGATAAATGCGCAAATGAAAGTGTGTATGTCGATGTGAGAGTGTGTGTGTGTGTGTGTGTGTGCGTGTCTGTATGAGACAGTAGGTAACGTATATTTAATTAAACTTTATTGCGTAAAAAAAGTCAGTAAAAATGGCAAACTTAAATGGCATTATCTACCTATAGAGCCAAACAGAGCTACTAGAATTGAACTACTATATATTCGAGCTTATTTTATATTATATGTAAGTATTTATCGATGGCTAAAATCGAAATTATCTCAATAATAAAGAAAATGTCATTACGGTAAAGGTGGAATAGAGCATATCGCTGAAGTAGAAATAAAATAGAAAGATCTCGAATAAATGTCAGTAGTAACGTTAAATTAAGGCTCAATTTCATATGTTGCTTCAAAAGGCGGTTTTCCTCGCCTTCTTCCATAATCCCATGAATACTAGCAATCACACCACACGTCCCATCCTACCTTATCTCAGAAAGCCCTATTAACCCTGACTGCCCGCTTTGTGCGAAAGGTCGGAAGCGAGGCTTTGCCCCGGATATTGTTATGTCCATTGCTTCTTGATGTCATCGACAATATTTCTTCACGGATGAGGAAAACTGCGTTTTGATTTCGCCAGGTTGTATTATAAGTTATAGTGACATTTAAAATAGTGTAAAGTGTTCATTTGATTTAATTATTGCGGTCCTAATCTGGCTGGTATTCGATTTTAACACCATTTGCTTACGTTTTGTTTTTGGAGTTTACTCCTTAAGAATCGATTTTCATATATAAGCCCGGGGTATGAAAATTATGGGGTATAAAATCGAACGTATCTGCCGTGCTAATTTAAAAAGTCGTATCTCAGTATACGATCGGGGTAAAAATACGACTTCTTAATTTAGCAGGTTATGCGTTACGTTAAGCCTTATAGACTAAGATCCCTATATAAAATGACCTTCACCGAGATGTTTATTTCATGAAATGTATTTTAAATGTACTTAGCAACGGGAAAACATGGCTCCCGTTAGAGAAAATTAATATTAATTGTTCTCTGCCATTTATTTATTTTAAATTACCACAAGAGGCTTAACAAATAACATAGACAAGAAACATATTCATAATTTCTCCGCGGAGACTGCGGCGGCGGCTGGCGGCCTACACGGCGCGTTGCTGCGCAAGTGCGCATCGGGCAGCTTGACTGACAGTTGTCAATCTACAACAGCTGAGAAATGTGTTTTTGGAGTTTACTCCTTAAGAATCGATTTTCATATATAAGCCCGGGGTATGAAAAATATGGGGTATAAAATCGAACGTATCTGCCGTGCTAATTTAAAAAGGTAAATCTATACCTACTAGCATTTTGCAACGGTCTGATTATTGAATTGAAACTGAATAAAATAAAAGATTATTTAATTATGAATTTATCTAATAATCAAATCGGTGAAATGTTAAAAAAAATATATTATTATTTTTTACTAAACATACCCTGGACTAAAAATTGTTAGGCAACCCATATGAAATATATTTATTGACATATTAAACTAAATATAAACTACATTCATCAAATAAACATCTCGGTGAAGGTCGTTTTATATCGGGATCTTAGTCTAATAACGCTTAACGCATAACCTGCTAAATTAAGAAGTCGTATTTTTACCCCGATCGTATACTGAGATACGACTTTTTAAATAAACAAACTATAAAATTGTCAATGTCAACTTCATGTCGAGTGTCAACAAAATTTTGTAAATAAAATAAAATTTAATAAAATCTACGCTTAACGGGTAATGTGCTGCTTTTGAAACAATAGCGCCCGTCACACAATCGGCTAAAAGATACGTGTTCGTTTCAGCTCCCAAACAAACCTAACGAATTTTTGTGATATCCAAGATTACAACTTTTATAACGTGCAATGCAATGACCGTGTTTTCTTGGTGTTTAAGCCGTGCTTGTATGGTGCTAAGATCGAAGAAGACGTCTTGCTGTAGAGAGAGAGACCGCTTTAATTTGTGACTAAGCTTTAAGCTTAGAAACAGAGAAGGCGTGAATACTTTTCCATCACCACTGCTTTTTCCTGCATTCAGCCGCAGAATGGTTTTGATTTCGTGAAACTTTCCAGGATAAATACATACATAAATCAAGGATCCAACACAACCGAGCCTTTCATTTTCTAGACGGGAGTCTTGCCGACCGACAAGAAGCTATGAAGTTTAAATCGAAATTGTTATGTTATTGATGTTGGCTTTTAAATTGTATCTTTTTTTATTATAATTGCTTGTATTTTTTACTTTTATTTGTAAGTGTTAGTTATAAATATGAGTGACCCTTCTTCATCCTTGCGCTGTCCCCATTGTCCCAACTCAACTCGAACTTTTACCCCTCATGGACTTAAAGTGCATATAGGGCACATGCATAAACATTTTCCCCAAGTCATCCCCTCCAACCCTAGACTGTCGGTTTCACAGCAAGCTCATGGTAACAACCCCATTCATCTAGATTTTGGTGATCTAGCTACGTTAAAGCAGTCAGTACGTGTGTTACGGCATATCCCCAAAGGGGCGCGAAACTTGGCAGCGGCCAAATTGAGCGACCTCATTGATAAGTGTATCGACTCCAATGGCACTCTGGAATGGTTTAGTTTACTGTCTTTTGCCTATTCCGCACTCAAATCGCCTGAAGCGTCGGCCACGGGCAATTTAACCACGAAAGTTAAGAGAAATATTAACTCTGCTTCTTTTGATATCAGTGGGAACATCAGTGCAGAGACCACGCCTTTGAGATCACACTCCATACTGAAGACAATTGAGCGTAAAGTACATGAAGGGGATCTCTCAGGTGCAGTGCGAGTGCTTATGTCGGATGAGGGCGTGGCGCCGTCGAGCCCTGAGACTTTAGCTACGCTGCAGTCGAAGCATCCAGCCCCGTCCCGGCCGCTGGTACTTCCACCGGAACCTGACATATCTATTTCTGCCTTAACTGTTAAGCCGGAGGAAGTGGTGCAGGCACTCAGCTCTTTCAACAATAGTTCGGCCGCCGGTTTGGATGGTATCCGCCCTGTTCATCTTAAGGAGCTTACGTCTGCATCTGCGGGAGACGCCGGTTTTCGGCTCCTGGAACATCTGGCCAAGCTTTGTAATTTTTTGCTCAGTGGTCAATTAAACCCTGAAGTTTGCCCCTATATTTATGGTGCTTCCTTATGTGCGCTGTCAAAAAAAGACGGTGGTATAAGACCCATTGCCATAGGCAGCGCTTTCCGCCGCTTAACGGCAAAGCTAGGATGCCGTGCAGTGAGAGAAGAAATGGCAGCTTATCTGCAACCTTGCCAATTAGGGTTTGGCACAAGATTGGGCTGCGAGGCTAAAATTCACGCTACGCGGGCTTTTTCGGTAGATACCAAAAACTCAGAATCCGTTTTAATTAAAATTGATTTAAAAAACGCATTTAACTCAGTGGAGCGTGATGTTTTACTGTCCGAAGTGAAGGATAAAGTGCCATCACTCTACCCCTTCCTTTTCCAAGTATATTCTTCCGCTTCTAATCTTTCTACAATGGTCCTCTTGTTCTTTCCCAAGTTGGTGCACAGCAGGGGGATCCGCTAGGCCCTTTAGTTTTCTGTCTGGCCATACAAAAGGTAATTTCAGAGGTTAAATCCCCATTGAATATCTGGTACCTAGATGACGGTACCCTAGGTGGTAAACCTGAAGAAGTGGAACAAGACTTGCTCATGCTCCTGCCTCGTTTAAAAGCTCTGGGTTTAGATATTAATTTCAGCAAATGCGAATTTTTCCCCTGCAGTACCAACTCACACGATTCTTTCCCCTTATTCAGTGCTCTGCTCCCCGGACTGAAAGTGTTGTCGGCGAGATCTTTCAACCTCTTGGGGTCCCCAATATTCCCAGAAGCCATTCCTGAAGCCTTCGAGGAGAGAAAGCTGCTTCTGCTGATGGCTGCGCAGAGGTTGAATGAACTTTCGGCTCACGTAGCCCTCGTTATGTTGCGAGTTTGCTTTGCCGTGCCTAAGCTGACATATTTCTTGCGCACCGTGCCAGCCTGGCTGCACCCTGTCCAGACAGACTCCTTTGACTTCGTGTTGAAGGAGAGTTTGGAAAAGGTGCTGAACGTCTCCCTTAACCAAGGTCAATGGGACCAGGCTTCTCTGCCGATTCGAACTGGTGGTTTGGGCGTGCGTCGCGCGCGAGATGTGAGCCTCCCGGCCTTCCTGGCTTCGGCGTGTGGGGTGGTGGACCTTATCACTCAAATTTTATCTTTTGATGGTGACAAGCCTATCATTCCTTACGCCTCCGATGCTTTGACGGCCTGGACGGCTCTTAATCCCGGCGTAGCCATACCCGTAGAATTGTTCCGTCAGCGTCTATGGGTTTATTTATATGAGAGTGCGCGCACCACGATTTTCATAAACCCATAAGTACGCTTATTTCTGCGACAAAATTATCGCGCGACTAAAAAAAATCGTGGTGCGCGCCTGGCCTGAAGAGTAAACTCCAGTCGGGCGTCGGAGCTGACACACACACTTTTTTTTTTTTTTCTTAATTTGACTTCATCGACAACCTTTAGATAAATAAGTCTAGTGTACATAAACAATCTTAAAATTTACTGAATAAGAGTAAAGTTTAAAAATAAAACCGTTTAATAAAAACCTATTTAAATTGTGTATAAAAAGTATAGAAATTCCATCATAATAGAGCACAAAATTATAAAATGTAAAAAAAAAAAATAGTATCACTGCACAAGTCACGGAGTCGACTTGCATTTTCTAAGAACACTTGAGGCTTTTTAGAAATTCTCGGTACAAAATGGCCACAGCACCCTCCGTGCTAAAAAATGCACAAACACTTCCCTGGAGGGGCTTGAAAATTTAACCGCGACCGGTACAGGTGGCCGGTAAATTCCGGATAATACCGGTTCACAATGCGAGGTTTTCCTGCTCTTATTCCGCTGGCACTCTTCTTGAATGCGGGGATAATGTTTCGGTTCTATGCAATATTCGGGGGTTGTGAGTGATTCGGGTGAAATATTATATTGCGTAACATGAATTGTTATTTGTAAGAAAGTACCTAAAGTTGTTCCTAGTGGAACGCCGTAAGTGTTTTCATTTGAAACGTTTACTTTTCATCACATTATGACATAAGCAAAACTCAGACTGTAAGAGCCTTTGACACCGATATAATCTTAACTTATTTAACGATACATAAGTACCAGACAGCAACACTAGACCTCAAAGGCGTTTTTCAATTTTAATATTATAAACGAAATCATACTCCAGCATAAAGCGTTTCTTTAGTTCACTTGTCGAATATTATCTAAAGTGTGCGGGTAACGTAAACCCATCAAAAACATAAATGTTAAATTAGAGCCAAGTTCTCGCATGCAACGTTGTCTGTCGACTTCGCCGACAAAAGAATTGAGATCTATATGGGCGCCAAGTTCTTTGCCCTAAATTTTTTAGATACAAGGACATGCGACATACTCAATGCATTTATTTTACTTGGGGTGTAATTCAATATCAAGACTGGACTTGGCTAGTTTTTACATATAAATGTATATTACATTTGTCTAATCATTAACCTATTTTCGTAAAGGTATAGTTAGTGTACGTCCTGTTACTTATACTGTTAGCTTGATAATAATACTATGTTACTTTGATAAAATTAAGTCAGTTTGTGAAAACTAGCCAAGTCAAATCTTGATATTGAATTACACCCCAAGTAAAATAAATGCATTGAGTATGTCGCATGTCCTTGTATCTAAAAAATTTAGGGCAAAGAACTTGGCGCCCATATAGATCTCAATTCTTTTGTCGGCGAAGTCGACAGACAACGTTGCATGCGAGAACTTGGCTCTAATTTAACATTTATGTTTTTGATGGGATATCATTACTTTTTGTACAGAAATTTGAATTGACGCCCCACCTGTCTTGACTAGAGTGACGCGGGGTAGAGGGAGGGGCCGGACCGCTCCTCGCCACGCCGCGCTCCCGCGCTTCGCTATCCGTCCCCGCGCCACGGCAATTTATTAACCTTCTCTGTCTGTGTTGTGTGTGTGTGTGTGTGTGTGTGTGTGTGTGTGTGTGTGTGTGGTGTGTGTGTGAGAGAGAGAGTGCCATCTTACAAACAAAGAAAGAATTTTCCAAATCGGTTAGTAAATGACGGAGTTCTGAGGCAACAAGCATAAATAATAATAATAATAAAACTAAAAAATATCACTGTTTTTGATTTTTATATGTGTACACACACAATTACCAAGCTGAATGCCAAATTTCATCTTTCTAGGTCACCTGGAAGTGGGTTAGGTTTTTGATTACTAGTGAGTCAGTCAGTCAGTGATAAAAATGCCGTTTTTTGGACGTCAATATCTCAATAACTATTTCATCTACATTTATGAAATTTGTGGTTCTAGTTGTTCTCAGGGACCTAAATACATAAGCCAAATTTCATTTTTTTCTGTTGAATAGATTTGGAGTTATTGAGGGGTCAAAAGTGGCTCCAAACGGTTCGTGTAATATAACACACGGCTGCTGCTCGCCAGTTCCTGCGGTGAACTTGGCTGGACACGCTGCCGCGTGTCTAGATATGTACACCGATACTAGGATATAAATATAACTTCATAATTAGAATATGATTTGAAGTATTGAAATTCCCGAGTTTAGTATAGTTTAACAAATTGTAATGTCACTGTAGATCTAAGTGTCTTTTGATGTAAATTATATTTATTAGGAAAATAATGATTTTTTCACTTCTCATGCTCTTAAAATGTTACTTTAGTCTCTGCATATCGGGACTAAAGCTCCTTATTAATCTCTAGGAACTAAAGTAAAATTGTTTTAATTTACTTTGGAAACCCCTAAACAGCCAATCACGACGTTTGTGAATGGAGGTTTATAGCCATTTTCAGTGATAGGTATACAAACTTTTTGGTGCGTGAAAATAACCTCAAAATTACAACTGCTCAAAAATATAAAAATTAAAGATTTTATTTCATGAAACACGATTAATTATTACAAATTTACACGAATGTAATTTTATCATGCTTGGTCCATATTAGTCTTAAATAAAATAGTTTTCAAGTTTGAATCTGTTGGCTAAAAATGCAAACATTTAAAGCGTCACTTTACAAAAAAAAAATACCACGGAACATTTTTTTTTCTATTAGAATTTTGAATGAGTAGATTAAGTTTGAATTGTAATCACCAATTACACCAATTAATTGTGTCACTTTATAAATTACGGATAAAATATGTAATCATCATCTTCCAATGAAGAAGAATAAAGCTGAAGGCTATATAGAGGAGTCAATCCAAAATAAATACAATATCTATCGAAGGCTATACTATTTGAAGGAATTAAAACATCCTCAAAGCAGAAATCACAACCAACATTTGACCCACGCCCATCAACATCGCGGGATGAGAATGAGCCTAATGAAATGACCTTCGCCAACTTTTTTGAGAAAAGGTCTACATCTCTACAATACTCTCCATTCTCTCCAACTTTTACTTTGACTTCGAGTGAAAATATTGAACATACTTCTCAATTACAAACCACGCCGACCCAGCTTAATTTACAGGGGAAAACCATACATTTAAATGTAAAGAATTGTACAAGTTGCCCTTTAAATTTTTCTGAGGCTGTACTACGTAATTGTAAGAAACTTTGTTATAATAAATATCGTAATTTTATATTGAACGTCGATTATTTTCCTCGCATTCAAAGTGAAAAGTAGAGTGTTGAACGCGAGACTAAACAACCATAATGACACTCGAACTATTATCCACCCTCGCTTAGCTCGGGTGGCTAAAACATCTCGTGTCATTATGCCTTGTTTTAGTCCCTTGTTGCACAATCTACTATTTACCTAAGTATGACGAAATAAATGAATGTGATTTGATTTGAAGAAAACTCACGGTACATATGTCTTAGTCGTATCAAGAATATGTGTTACTACGGCGACTACAGAAGCTTAAAGCAATCCACTCACATTTGCTCAATAAACCGAGAAATGCAGATTTGGTCCGACCCGTCGGTCCGGTGGTCCGGTGAGATTTCCGGGGTGAACGAACCGAGAGGGTTCGGCTTGCGGCGTTAAAGCCCCGTCACTCTAATGTATAGGTGGTAGGTGTTAGAGCAGATCGACCGGAATAGTGCCACACAAATGCTTGGACGCGAAAAATCTTATGATTTATTGACATGAGCACGAAACCAATTGTCAGAAACAGACAGATTGTGAATTCAAGTGCGCCTTGTTTGCATCCCCATGCCACTTGTAGCCGAGTTATCCTAAAAAGAATTAGTGCAAACCAATCAGAATTGTTCCACACAAAAGTGAAAATCTGTAGATTTGTTTATGATAATATATGTTCAAGTTCACAAAAGCAATCGTCAAGAGATTGTTCGTTTGATGATGGTATGGTAATCAATCATAAGTAGGTACGATAATAATTATGATAATAGTGTAAGACAAATATAACAGTGATCACTATTATAAAAACAATGACTATAAAGCTAAATTACCAAATAGTAAATAACAATTGTTGCAAAGACTTAAGAGTGCCACACTATTCAAACGCTAAGTTGGTTTATTGAAGACATAACAGTGGATGAGAGCTAGCAGTATTTTCCGCACTTGAGCTTCGAATTCGCCATTACCGTACATCTTAACTATCGACTAACCATCATAAAACCGCACATTCCAATCAATCGAAACAGGTGGCTCCTAAACCGGGAGCGGATAATATTCCCATTCGCACGCCCGGCTATCCGCCAGGTACCGCCGTTATGGCCCAATGATGGGCTCCAGTGGTGCTTTCCGTGGTGCTTGGCGTTTGGTTTAAGGAAGAGATGTAAGCGATTTATTCAAGGTTAAAGCATGCAGAATCGATTTCTTTTTATCTGGTGGGACATACTGGGAACTCCCCGTGCACGCCGCAAATAAACCCAGTGTCCTTGGTCAACCGACAGGATGAAAGGTATTAATGAACGCCCTGTATTTTTTATGACATGGTTTGAACCGGGTCAGTCTGACGTAGGGCGGCAGGAGAGTAGAAAGCGCGAACTATGGAGCGGTAATAACTAACATTACGCTGAAGTGCCGTTAGAAGAGTTCGCGGTGACCATTGCTTGGATGTTTTTCGTGATTACCACCGTTGGTCTAGGGAGGGCCTTTGCCAACGCGTATCGGAACGCTGTAATGGCGATTCTTTAATCGCCATTACAGCGTTCCGATACGCGTTCGCAATTCTGCGTTTCTGCACCAACGGCCATCGGTTCTTCGAGTGCACCTGCCAATGCTACTTAAGTCTGGCAACTCATTAAACTATGTCGACGACCTTGGCTCTCCTATGCTGCCAGTATACGAGAAACTTACTCATCCGGTTTCTCATTTTAAAATTAGGATTTCTGATTCTATCAGACAAAAAAACTCCGAGCATTACGCCCTCCTTTTGAGAAATGCCTTACCTGACTTCAATATCCAGTCGCTCATATCTTGGACCAATCAATTACTGCTTGATGTCTATTTCCTACACCCGCGTATTCATAGCCGTTCCTCCACCCTTAACGTTAACACACATTCATTTACCCGTCGATTTTATTGTCTTTATGGTCTAATGCTACTCGTTTAATAGGATGTTAGTTCCTCGTGTCTTTATGAGCTTGTATACAGAGTTAGTATCTATTGTAGGTAGGAGGGTTCACAGTTACGAAAAGTTCGCATCTGAATCTCACTCGGAATAGGAACAGGAATACGTCGTATAGTTTTTACGATATATTTTTTTAAAACCTCGATGATGTGACATTTGATATATTCCGAATGTATACAACATTACTTTGGTATATCACGACTACTTTTTAATTTTCTTTACTAATTCCTAGTAGGTAAGTGGTCATATCCACTGGCAATGGCACCTCGAAGTCTTAAAAAAGTAATATCAAAAAACCATACGACGTTAAAGTAAACTATTCGTAGAATTTGATCTTAATAACTAATAGTATACGTACACTACCGGGAAAAATATAGTATAAATACGTCTGAAAATCTTAATGGAGCCAATTAAAAAATACGAGTATCTCGTGACAAACACGAGCAACACGAAAAAGTCGAGGAAACGAAACGTATCGGTCTCCGTGTCGTGTGTCGTGACACTGCGCCGGTTAATTGGATCCGCTGTTTTCGTTTTAAAAAAAACTTGTCCATAGAAAGATCACAAGTGGAAAAAGGAGCACAAGTGGAAAAAGATGCACAATTAATTTGAATGGTATTGCGGCTTGCTGGAATTGTAATAAAAATAAGTGGTTCAACAAAAGATGATTTGGATGGATTTCGTTTATTTGCTTCAACAATATTCAGAAGCGGCACGCTAGAATGTGTAAGATGGTTGAACTACACAAGTGTAGGAATAAGGCCTGTTAACAGAAAAACTCTAGTAGAAAACCCAGCGTAACTTTTTACCAAAATATAACTACATCATAAAACGTTAAGTAAGGATAGACTTACTATGTCATCCAAGACGACGAAAGTCGTTACGTAAACCTCGACATACCCCATTGGCTTACTCACACATTATAGGCTGAAAATCCGTGCCTTCGTAAAAGTCTGCATTTTGGGCAATAAAGTCCTAAATGTTTTATGGCTCGAGCGTCAGTGACTACGGAATGGTGCGAAGATTTGGGTTCACCGGCTAACAACACAGTTACAGTTGACAATAGCTGTATTTCAAAGGATATAGGGCATCTTTGTGTGTCAAAGTTACTTATTATACATAGGTTACCTAGAGATATTAAGCAGTGTAAATATCATGGAAGATTATTATTTTTTAACCAGGTACATACGTGCCTAAACGCTACGCACAAAGGCGTATTAGACAGACGCACCTGTGCAGCTAAATTGCTCTGACGAACGAGAAATATATTATTTAGTCCTAAAAATAAATGTGATTTTTCGTAATTGTCATAAAGTAACATCAAGACATAAGAATGGGTAGAAATCATCTCAATTAACTTGAAGCACTTGTTTATTACAACGCTTATAGTAAATTATAATGGATTCAGTAAAAATACTGGCATTGTCTATTTAATTGGCAATTAACGCCACTTTCTAACAAGATAATAAAAACCAGGCAATAGTACGCGTCATGCCGCCACACGCTTAGGAAATCGAACTTAACTGCAATGCAGCAAGGTATAATTTTATAATTAAATAATTTAATGAGGTAAGAGTTTGCGAAAGATTTCCCCCTAATATCGTTATGAAGTTGGGAAGAACTTCGGGCCTTTTCTCTACATCAGATGGCGCTTTGTTCGAGTTTGTTAATTAGGCGCCGTACCAAGTTATTTTCACGTGTAATACTTATTTTAGAATTGCTGAAAGTGGAAATGGAGATGAGTTGGAAGGTTCAGTTGGAGTATCTTTTCATGGGAATTTGTTTCTAATAAAACTTTACTTCTAAATTTAATGTTGGGGCTACTTTTAAATTAAATGGTTCGCTTTTAAATAAACATCAATACTAAGTATTGTTGTTATGGACATTTTGAGATATTTGATACAGTAGAATGCAAACAATCGGTACAAAGTATAATTCTACGTTACGCTGACGTAACGTGACGCGGATAGTTGAGTCAAGGGAAGTGATCAACGATCACGTCCAACGTGAAAATTTACGGCAGGATGACGTGATGTCAAACGTTTCGATAACTTAGGTAAAGTCTATCTGGAATTCTAAGATCAAATTATGTCAAACAAGCACAAGTGAAAAACTACCTTAAACTTACATGTACATATAATTCCCCTTCCCAAAAAACCTAATCCTACTGATTTTTCACAATATCGCCCCATTTCCATACTCCCAGTTTTGTCTAAAATTATTGAACATTTTGTAAATCGCCGGCTCCTTTCACATCTTAATAGGTATTCATTGTTTAACCCATTTCAATCCGGATTCCGCCCCGGGCATAGCACAGTTACTGCTCTGGTTAAGGTCACTGATGACATCCGTCTTAATATAGAACACAAAAAACTCACCGTACTTGTCCTTCTCGATTTTAGTAGTGCTTTCAATACCGTAGATTTTGACATCCTCCTTGGTATCCTTCGTACACTTAATCTGTCTCACTCATCCCTATCTTGGTTTCACGACTACCTCTTTGGTCGACGCCAGCGGGTTAGGGTCGACGACAAACTGTCGGAATGGCGTGAAATTTCCGCTGGTGTCCCTCAGGGGGGCGTCCTCTCTCCACTTCTCTTCTCAATATTTATTGGTGGGATCACCGAGTGTTTAAGATCCTCGTTCCATCTTTATGCAGATGACCTGCAGATCTATGCAGCGGCTAGTATCGAGGATATGCCGTCGCTTATTAATTTGATCAATGCGGATTTGAAGTCTATTAACACCTGGGCAAATAACTTCGGGTTAAACATAAACGCAAAAAAGTCGCAAGCAATTGTTATTGGTAGTCCTCACTTTGTAAATAAAGTATCTGATATGGTGGTACCTGATATTCTTTTTGGTGGGATTCCTATCCCCCTTTCCTCTACAGTTAGAAATTTGGGTATCACCATGGACCAGACGCTTTCGTGGGCACCGCACATAGCGCAAGTTAGCCAGAGGCTTTTTGCATCTCTCCACTCTTTAAGGCGCCTACAGAACTTTCTGCCAATTTCCACCAAGATCACTCTTGCCAGATCTCTCTTGCTCCCTCTACTAGACTATGGTGATATTGCTCTACTGGATCTTAAGGAGGAACTACTTGACAAGCTTGAACGCCTACAAAATGTGTGTATCAGGTATATATTTGGATTGCGAAAATATGACCACATCTCTTCCTTTCGAGCGCAGCTGGGTTGGCTACCGATTCGTCGGCGTAGAGACGTGCATGTCCTTTCATTGCTCTTTAATGTCCTGTTTAATCCTACTTCTCCTCCTTACCTTAGTGAAAGATTTTCGTATATGGCTGATGGCAGTGGTCACCGCTTGCGGTCTAGCGCCAATCTCACTCTGGCTGTACCGTCTAATAAGACGCGTACCTACAGCAAGTCTTTCACGGTAAGCGCAGTGAAGTTGTGGAATGAGTTGCCTTTGTCCCTTAGGAAGTCTCCATCTGTTGCATCACTTAAGATTAACTTGAAGAAATTGTGGCTGTCCGATGACGTGTGAATTCATTGAATACTATATTTATTTACGCATTTATATGTATTATATATAGATATGTATATATATATTATACATCTTATAAATAGTATAAATATATGTGTATTATTACTTACTTAGTTTATGTACTTATTATAGTTTTATTAAGTATAATATAGATATCTTGGTTGTACGCAGTGCAGTTTGCCTATTTTCTTCACCGAAATATGTACAAAGGCGAACTTATCCCTATTAGGGATCTCTTCCAGTTAACCTTTGAGCAATTGAAGGAATGGGTATTCGAAGAAAATAGGCAAACTGCACTGCGTACAACCAAGATATCTATATTATACTTAATAAAACTATAATAAGTACATAAACTAAGTAAGTAATAATACACGGTTTACCCTTGAAATTTCGACAAACGTTTAATCGAATTTCAGTTCAAAGTCAACGGTACGCATTTTTTCATTTGATCGAATATTCATTACATCGAACAATTAAATGGCGTATTTTTATAACACCGATTTTTAATCTATAGAAATATTATTTATTATATACTTTATTTCGCAGTTCTTTATTTCATATTTTATTATTCCATATTTTATTGTTTTGTTTTAAATTTTACATTGTAGAAAATCATTTCAGTATTTATCATTCTACAACTTCAATGAATTATGTGAGGAACTAAACGCAATGCGCTCGCGGACGGATGTGGGTAGATATTATGTTTTATGTGTGTACCCTTTTGTTTGCCTATGTATGCGAGCCGTTTCGTTTTTGGGGTCATAAAAAAAATAACCCTAACCTAACCTAACCTACCTATGTCTGCAAACTGTTTCGTTTTTGGGATCAGAAAAAAAAATAACCCTAACCTAACCTAACCAACCTATGTCTACGAGCCGTTTCGTTTTTGGGGTCATAAAAAAAATAACCCGAACCTAACCTAACCTACCTATGTCTGCGAGCCGTTTCGTTTTTGGGGTCATAAAAAAAAACCCTAACCTAACCTAACCAACCTATGTCTGCGAGCCGTTTCGTTTTTGGGGTCATCAAAAAAAAAATAACCCTAACCTAACCCAACCAACCTATGTCTGCGAGCCGCTTCGTTTTTGGGGTCATCAAAAAAAATAACCCTAACCTAACCTAACCCCTCCAGTAGAGTCGGGCATGCTGTCAGGACCGGCCTGGCAGTATCCAATGAGGATTTCCTCCTCCCGCGCAAAAAAAAAAAAAAAACCTATGTCTGCGAGCCGTTTCGTTTTTGGGGTCATAAAAAAAATAACCCTAACCTAACCTACCTATGTCTGCAAACTGTTTCGTTTTTGGGATCAGAAAAAAAATAACCCTAACCTAACCTAACCAACCTATGTCTGCGAGCCGTTTCGTTTTTGAGGTCATCAAAAAAAAATAACCCTAACCTAACCTAGCCAACCTATGTCTGAGAGCCGTTTCGTTTTTGGGGTCATAAAAAAAAACCCTAACCTAACCTAACCAACCTGTCTGCGAGCCGTTTCGTTTTTGGGGTCATCAAAAAAAAAATAACCCTAACCTAACCCAACCAACCTATGTCTGCGAGCCGCTTCGTTTTTGGGGTCATCAAAAAAAAATAACCCTAACCTAACCTAACCAACCTATGTCTGCGAGCCGTTTCGTTTTTGGGGTCATAAAAAAAAACCCTAACCTAACCAACCTATGTCTGCGAGCCGTTTCGTTTTTGGGGTCATCAAAAAAAAAATAACCCTAACCTAACCCAACCAACCTATGTCTGCGAGCCGCTTCGTTTTTGGGGTCATCAAAAAAAAAATAACCCTAACCTAACCTAGCCAACCTATGTCTGCGAGCCGTTTAGTTCTTGGGGTCATCAAAAAAAAATAACCCTAACCTAACCTAGCCAACCTGGCTGCGAGCCAATTCGTTTTTGGGGCCATACAAAAAACATAATCCTAACCTAACCTAACCTAATCAACCTATGTCTGCGAGCCGTTTCGTTTTTGGGGTCATGGAAATGAATGAGTTGTATAATAATACCTCGATGAAATAATATAAATTATTTGATGTTCTGTCTTTAAAATAATCTGTTAAATGTCATTTTAATCATTTAAAACTCCTTATAACATAGCTCTAATAATTGTTATAATATGTAATGAATAGTCGATGAAGCCATAATACTCCAAGAGAAAATATTTATACTGAATATTCTGTGAATCGTTTTCGATGAAATGAAATTCGATGAAAAGTTTGTCGAGATTTCAAGGGGCACCCACATATTTCATTTGTTATCAATGTATTTATAACCAGTTGTTGTGTACAATAAAGCGTTTACATACATACATACATACATACATATTATAGTTTAGGTCCCAATAATTTAAGCTAGGTTTAATAATAATACGGTGAATAGAGACTAAAGTACTATGGGTGACCTTACAAACGGTCCGGTAGTTTTGAATTTTTGATATGTTGTCTAGGATGGTTAGTCAGTGCTTAAAATGCAAAATGCACAATTCCCCCCTCTCCGCGCCCGCCGCCATTTTGAAAAAACCGGCACTCTCTTCATATTTTTGCTCATATCTTCCTTTAGGAGCATTTTAGCTAGAAGAAAGCTTCGACAATGTTATAGAGAGGTAAATTTACTACATTTTCCATTTTATATTTTTTTTCTAGGACAGATAGTTACGGAGATATCCACATTTAAAAAAACGTAAAAAATCGCAATTTCCTACTGAAAAACAAACTTGTAGATTATATCTTCGTTTAGGAGCATTTTAGCTACAACAAAGCTTGGGCAATGTTGTAGAGAATTAAATTTACTATAATTTACACTTCAAATTTTGTTTCAAGGACGGTTAGTTACGGAGATATGCACATTTTAAAAACAGGAAAAGTCGAATTTTCCGAAAATTTCTCAAAATTCTTGGTTTAGAACGCTGTTATTCAGTTATGGACTAATCTAGGACAAATTAAAACATATAGGAAATATAATTGCTTATAAAACTCATGTCCATTTTTACATACATTTTCAGAAAACGTGACTTTATTTTTTACATATCTCCTTAATTATCAGTCCTAGAAACAAAATTTGAAATGTAAATATTAGTAAATTTAATTCTCTACAAAATTGCCCAAGCTCTGTTCTAGCTAAAATGCTCCTAAACAAAGATATAATCCAGAAGTTTGTTTTTGAGTTGGAAATTGCAATTTCTTAAGTTTTTTTAAATGTGCATATCTCCGTAACTATCTGTCCTAGAAACAAAATATAAAATGGAAAATGTAGTTAATTTAACTCTCTATAATATTGTCGAAGCTTTCTTCCAGCTAAAATGCTCCTAAAGGAAGATATGAGCAAAAATATGAAGAGAGTGCCGGTTTTTTCAATATGGCGGCGGGCGCAGAGGGAGGGGGGGGAATTGTGCATTTTGCATTTTAAGCACTGACTAACCATCCTAGACAACATATCAAAAATTCAAAACTACCGGACCGTTTGTAAGGTCAAAATCCTTTATTCACTGAATTATAAGGTCAAGTTTCTTAAGGTTTAGTTTCGTTTCGTTTCGTTTCGTTTCGTTTCGTTTCGGTGACTACACCCAGCCAGCAGTTCTGCTGCAAGGACGCGGAGGCGTTGAGCATGCAAGAGAGGGAAAGACAAAGAAGCTCAACGAAATGACTCAGAAGCGCATACTGGCACAATACCGAAAGTCGTTCAGGGTAGTATAGAAACCTTAACATTCCCTGGCCGGAGCTTTCGGTTCTGTGACAGGGCACGTATCCGGGTCCTCTCGTGTTCCCCTCCGTCTTTTGCCGCTCCGGTAAGATCAACTGGCCCTCCTATCCGAGGCACCGGGGAGCCAGAAGTTTACAGGTTGGGAGTGTAGGTTATTTTGCAGTCAGGATGAGGACCGACGGGAGAGATCCGACAAGAATACCAGCATCGAGCCAGGAAGGAAATAGACAGATAGTTGTGTAAATATATACAGGGTAGGATAGTGGACTGCGTCTCATCGTCCAAAGTTTCCGGTTACTACGTCGGATAAGTTCTTGTGTTGTAGGTTGATGTCGCTGAGCCGTCGCTATTTGTATGTGATCGTCCTCCGGTTTTGATTCCGTGTCTGTTTCTATCTATTTTAGATTTTTCATCCACACTACAAGTGGCCGTGTTGGGTCCATGTTCTGGCGATAATATTACTTCTTCGTTCTGGCTGATTACTCTAGTGAATAAAATTAGCTTGTGCTTTCCTTCAACGGTATAATCCAGATTAACGTTAGGGTTCAAATAGTATTGCGTGTGTGACATCTTTGTAGGTGATATCTTGAAGTTTCTTTAGTGATAATTGAAGGAAGACGGTCGCGAGCCAAATCAAGTTCTATGGCGGGGTCTTATTTGATGCCTGTATGAGTTCTCGTTGGATTCGCCCTATATTGGGTTCTTACTAGACACATTCTTCTTCACCTTGTGACATCGTGGTTATGGCCGTTTGATGACGGTTCACTTCCTTTTGATATCTCTTTACCATAGCTGTTATTGTGAGGTTGCGTGATAGCATGCGTTTTTAGTTTATTTTAGGTTGTGCGTCAATTAATCGGTAGCTGTGCATTACATCGGTCGTGGTTTGGTCAGCACTGAATTGTTGAATCTATGATACTTCAGTGTTAGGACTGTTGAAGTGGACGGAGCTCCGCGAAGTCGTAGAAGACACGAAGATTTGGCATTGTGGTGTTCGTAGGTATATGGCCGGGGTGTCCTATATTGTAGTGGTCGCTGATGATTCATATGCACATTGATATTTACCGTAGAGCAATTCACGGCGGAATATAGCCATATTTTCTCCACCCTGAAAACCGTTTCTAAACAGGTTCCGAATGTGTTATCAATTTGTTCCGCGAAGGGAGGAGCATTGTAACCGGGAGAGATTAAGTCTGAAACACTGCCATTAATCTCTAATTAGATTTAACTGTTATTTTTCTCGTCCGGCAATTGATTAGCGAGCAATACTCGGACCTCCATCGATGGTCGATATTGGTATCAACACGATTTTCAACTGGTTCGCTATCGCCCTTATAGGTACAGATAATTGCCTCCCTTGGGAATTGATAAAAATTCCATCGTGACAAATGAAGACAGTCGAGTTTAATGTTATGGATGAGCCGGCGATGCACTTATGTTTATGCTAGTCCCTTTTTTTTCGACAATGGCTAATTGTTGCTAGCTGGCGGTGTCCGCACGTGTTCGGGACAAAGTGACCTGGCCTTTAGGAGCAATGAAAAAAGGGACCTCTTTGTTCTAGGAAGTTATTGCTTGCAAGCTGCTGCATTTCTTCATTACGTAGCATCTATCGAAATTACTACCATTGAACGGTTAATATATATTTCTTAGTTACCCATACTATGCTATTTAAGTCCTACGGCAAAAATTAAAGATGTGTATCATACACTACACTTAGTTAATATTCGATTTAAGGCAGGACTTTTAGTATAGTTTTGGTATTACATAATGTAACGAGCATAATTATAGTTTAATATACAAAAAAAATAAAAAAAGACACTAAAATTAAAATATAAACGAATAATTATTTAGCTGGCCGTTCACCTCTTCGTCCCTGACAGAGAGCTGTCTTACTTAAACAAACAAAATAACGAGTATAATACAAGGTATTAATTACACCTTCAAACCGAAGGTTATATCAGCAAGAAGCACGCCGGAATCTTTCGATTATGGTTGTACAACATAAAAGGATAAAAAAACCTACCATCCGTTTGTAAACTACCAGTGACAATGTAAACTGACGGATAGGTTAGGGTAGTTTATTATTTCACTAGATGAATTACAAACTGTCCACAGTAATTGAATTACGGGTAGAAATATAAGTTTTATGGGAAAGTAGTACAAGTACTGAGGTAAAGGAAAGTCCCTCTGGTAGGAAAAGTACTTAGGTAATGAAAATTACAGTGAATAAAACCTAAAACTACATTAATACTATCAATTCCAATAAATAAAGCCTGAATTTTAAACTAACTGGATTATTTATTTAAATTATTACTTATATTTTATTGAATGTTTGCTAGTAATAAAATGTATTAAATGACAGTTATTGTATATATTTTACAACAACTCCCGATATTGTTGCCGGTACCGTTTGTTTGCAACTTAAAGTATCTAAAGATATAATTGTTCTGCCGAATACCGTGAGATGGCTGGGTCGTACTATAGTACGCTGCTCCACAGGTAGAGGTTGATTAAGTGTGGCCTGATTTCCAAGAAAAGGTGCATAATTGATGTTAGTTAAAGAGTGTTACTATACGGGCCGTGCTTGGCCCTATGTCCATCTAAACTTGGTACTGGTTTTAGCTTAAACTCTTAAACCATATCCTTGGGCTCGCCTAGCTTTTTTTGTGGCGGGCCGGCATAGCCAGGTCGTAGACAAGGAGTATAATATTATTGCAATTGACATTAGAAAATGGAACGGTCTCACCAAATTAAGCTGCTGTGGTGTGGTCGGCACGGCGGAGGGGCACTGCAGACTCGGAATCGCACACACTTGATCAACACTCACAGATAGGCCGAGTAATATAGACGCACCAAACACTAGGCTATCTACTTGGTAAGTAACATTTGAAAGAAAGACAGAAGAAAAGATATAACGCGGTAAATTCGTTTACACGCGGTAAAAATTTAACAGGCGACCATGCAAACATCTGGTCGAGCCTTGTTTTTGTCTCGTGACTCTATTGTTTTGGCCGGGTTTTTACGATGCCAATACAGATCGGCAGAGGCTAAGAAAACGCGTCCGCTCCGTATGGTGTCCCAAACGGTTCTCCGTCAAGTTTCTTAAGGTTTAGTTATATACTTTTTATTTTGGGTTTTTTTCTTTGCAAATATCATCATAAACACAAATTCACTTACATGTATACGGTTGTTTGTACTTTGTGCCAAAATTACTTCATTTGAACTTAGAGATCGGACAGACTATACTACGTTTTCCTGCGATATAATTGGAGGGGGGTCGACGTGTGAAAACAAGGCTAGTTATTCTAGACTGCCAGAAAATCAACCTTTCTAAAAAACCCCATCTATCGAGATCTTGAACACATATTTTCTTTACGTATTTTCAGTTGACGGATGTAACGTTACAGTAAAAGGGTGGCGTCGAGTTTTTTAGCAGCAGATGTGGCCCATTAGAACGAAAAAGTTTGTTAAGTAAACTTGGCAATTCCTTTTAAAAACATGTGGGCAATATTGAATTTTGTTTACTAACATAACAGTTAAAATTTTAACTAGAGTTTATATCTGCGGATATACATTATATGCATAGATCTAAATGTGACTTAATAAGTGATTAAATATATGACATGTTTCAAATATGCTGTTTGTGATGTGAAAATTGTAGTTGTGATTTTCTTCTCATTGTAAACGATCGAAACGGCCACATAAAAAAATATATGTATCAATGTAGGTAAGTATGTAAAATAGTCCATTTGCGATACTATAATACTAATTCATCGATCGTTCTTAGATATGACTTAGTCCTATTAGAAATAGAAAACATTATAGGTAAATTAACCATTATGAAGTTCAAACTACCAATGTAAAAATGCAAGTCAACGTACACGTAAAACAATTCCAAATCCAAACTGAACAAGTTACATAGACCTGAATTGGCTAGTTGGGCCATGTGTACTAATCCAAGGGCAATTTAATGGAACTATCATCACGACATGCTCGCAGACAGTAATGCGTATTATATCGTTGTTTATGCCTTGTCTGCTGACCCTTCCTACATCTACATTACTAACATTTGTCAGCACATCCCATGACTAAATACAACGCCATGCCGACCAGAAGGGCTACTCCGATGCTCGAAGCTCGACAGTCGAATAGTGCCGTCTCTCTCGATCTCCTGTCAAAGTATATTTGAGTGAGTGGGACGGCACTACACGACGATCGACTTTCGAACCGAGTAGCCCTTCAGTTTTGATCATGCCAAAAGGGCTTTTAAACATTGCTTCCGTACTATAGACGATTCAGGCAGTCGAAAAACTTTACTGTTACAGAAATAAGGATGGTGTTGGATTGTTTTTCGGCGCAGCTATATTGGTGTCGTTGATATTTGGGTCACGTGTGGCAAGGATTGGGAAGTTTTCTGTTGAGGAAGGTGAATAGAATGTTTAGTTTATGCGGCGGACGAGTGTGGGTTCGAACTCGAAGGGTTCATTAGGAGTCTAATCTTGTAAGGACATGAGAGGCATACCTACTACAAAGGGGTGATGTCGGAAAAAGGAATCTGCCAAGGGCATTGTATCCAGATTTTAATCAGCATGTCTTTTCCTACGAATTACAGGTACTGAATTCGAATAGTCGACTGATTATAATTTGTTCACACTTAATGTTTCAATAACCAATATTGCAAAGGTGAAAGTTTGTAAGTAAGTGTGTTTGTAAGATTGTTACTTCTCCACGCTCAAACAGCGAGATCATAAACCAATTTTAATGAAATTTGTTTCGGAGGAAGCTTGCACACATAGACTGTTTGTTATCCTGAAAAAATGTAGTGGTATGAACGGGCAACATCGCGGGGCGCATATTATCGTTCTATTGTCTTATGTATGCTCTCAACCATCAACATCGGATCACTTAGGTATTACGTAGTAAGCTTAGTCTTGAACCAGATTGAATCGTAGCACATGGCCCTAGGCGAGTGGAGAGCTCGTAGTGTAGTAAGCTTAGCGTCAAGACCACACCCAATGATAGCGTGTCTAGTCAGTAGGCTCAATCGCATTGCACCCTTACCATGAGTTAACGTGACGGTACTTGCTAGCGACAGCGTTAATAAACAATTTGTATGGTGTACGGGATTGATAACTGGAGGGAAGGAAAATCAAGCAGCTTGACACGGAAAGTTATTGACAAGCACTAAGAAAACAAAGTCAAAAAAAAAGACAAAATAAAACATAAACAATAAATATCTATCTATCTATCAGCCACAGACGTCCACTGCTGAACATAGGCCTCCCCCATGACTCATCACAAAGTGCGATCCCGTGCATACAGCATCCATAGATTGCCCGCTTCCCTCACGATCACGAGGTCATCCATCCAGCTAGGCGGGGGCCGACCTAAGCTGCGCTTTTCTATACGTGGTTGCCACTCCAGGACTTTGATGCTCCAAAGGCTGACCATTCTCCGGGCTACATGGCCTGCCCCTTGCTACTTCAACCACACACAGCTCACAGCTCACAGGAGTGAGCTATGTCGGTTACCTTGGTTCTTCTGCGAATATCCTCATTTCTGATTCTATCGCGCAAAGAAACTCCGAGCATAGCCCTTTCCGTTGCATGTTGCGTGACTCTTACCCGAGTATGAGTCCCATTGTGAACGACCATGTCTCAGTTCCGGCAACTCGCTGTGTTCTAAGAATCGTTTACACAGTCGCTAGCGAATACATCAGTCACTGTAAACTCATGGTAAGGGATTCGCATCGTGTCGTGTGGTCATCGCGTAACGAGCTGCCGGACTAATGTCATCACCAATCAGCAACGTATGCAGGACGTCTAGTAACGGGGATGCATTTAATTAAACGTTACATGAAAATTGGTAGTTTAATAGATACATCCACAACAGTTGTGTCACTCCAACATCATGGCAAATTGAATTTTTAAAAAAGGAGGCGATACAAGATTCGCATCAAACCACAACAAATACGATAGTAGACACTTACGCCAACAGCCAGGCGGACCCCGCAGCCACACCGGCCACCGTACTGCAAGCAACGTCCCAATGACTATTTCTCGTCGTAACGTTGGTAAATTATTTGTTATGCTCTTGTTTATGTATTAGATTTAATTTTCAATTGTGTCAAATATCATTTTTATTGTCAGTGTATTGTTACTGTCATTCACATACACACTTGTACCAGTTTAATAGTAAATCTCAACTCATACAAAACACCTACACACGAAACTTAATACATAAATATACCTTAAATACCTACACTCATAAGTACACATTGTCAAATAAGCTCTGGCCATATACTATTTTAACTAACCTATATTCTATTTTACATAATACCTTATTATTGATGACGCGCTTTCTCCTGGACTATAAAAATGAGTGACACTTTACAAACTATTACAAACATAGACGAGATTGAAATTGCCCGCACTACTGTAGAGTGTGACAGTATTAGTGATCTAATGAACCAAATGCAATTACGTAAAAACGACTTCACAATAATATCACAAAATATTAGGAGCATATATTGCAATTTTGTCGATTTTGTTATCACCCTCTCTAGCTTCACAATGAAACCAGATGTAATTATACTTACGGAATGTAGATTAAACGATAAAAAGCCCCTACCTCAGATCGTGGACTATGACTCCTACTCTACCACATGCCAGCTTAACCAAAACGATGGAGTAGTCATATATGTAAAGAGTACTTTAAAACTTAAAGTGACAGAATTAAAACTTGTTCAGGCTTCTTGTCTCCAGCTAGATGTCCTAATAAACAACACAGTTCTAGGTATATATCGGTCTCCCTCATCTCCAAATGCAGAAAGTTTCATAGAGTCACTTAAACATCATTTAGAATCACTGAAATCGGTTAATAATCTTATAATTGCAGGGGACATCAATATTAATATAAGGCCTAAACTGCTGGAACCATTACACGAGTATAAAAATAGAACTAGTTATTTGAACACGTTGTCGATATTTGGTCTCCTAGCGGGACACACTTTACCTACTAGGGGCAAGAATTGTTTAGACCACTTTATCCTAAAAATAAACAAAAGTAAATACTCTCCGACTATAGCTATCATAAAAACGACTACAACAGATCACTATACCACATTTCTTTCCTTGTCTAAAGTCAAATCCTTACCTATTGAGGATAAGACCAGAACTATTATAAATTTCGACGATGCTTTAAAATACCTAAAAGAAAAAAACTTATCTGACCTTATGTTTTGTAAAGATCCGGACGTCTTAACTGATCGTTTAATTTCCATCTTAAGTAAAGCGTTGACGGAAAACACAAAAATTACTAGGATACCTAGTGCGAGGCGCATAAATAAACCGTGGATCTCACCCGGGATATTACGCTGCATACGTAACCGAAACAAGCTACAGCAAAACGTGAAGGACGACCCTTGTAATGAACTAATAAAACTAACATACACCCGTTACAGAAATTACTGCAATAATCTTATAAAAAAACTGAAAAGACAATACGAAAGAGAGCTTTTAAATAATTCATTACATAACAACAAATTACTCTGGAAGAATATCAAAAACCTAACCTATACTAATAAAGTAAATAAACTACCAATAGAGCTACTGAATCTCAAAAATACTTCAACTGAGTCAGCCCAATTCGTAAACAATTATTTCGCTAACATCGGGAAAGAGCTTGCAGAGAATATTACTCCATATCCGCAGAACGAGGTGATCGCATTTCTTAGCAAACTTACCGCACAATCTGGATCCTTAGTTTTATTGCCAGTAAGCCAAGATGAAGTATTTGCCATATTATCAAACTTGAAATCTAATAGCGCACCTGGATGGGATAACATTCCAACAATTTTTTTAAAATTGATAGCCCAAGAAACACCGGTAGTCCCTATCATTACACACCTGGCAAATCTCAGTTTCGACCTAGGAATTTTCCCAAACGCACTAAAGCAATCTATCATCACCCCTGTGTAGAAGAATGGGGAAAGAGACGATGTCAGCAACTACAGGCCTATTTCCGTATTACCTGCTATATCGAAGATCCTTGAAAAATTACTGAATGCTAGACTATTAAGTTACTTCACAAAATTCAATATTTTATCTGAAGCTCAATTCGGTTTTAGACACGGAAAATCGACTGAAGATGCTATAGCTGCGCTTACCTCGTTAGTTGTGGAAACCATTGACAGTAGTAATAAGTGTTTAGCGGTTTTCCTGGACCTAAAAAAGGCCTTCGACACCGTCTCTATCCCTATCCTTGTACATAAACTAGAGAAGAAAGGGGTCAGGGGAACTCCACTTTCATTAATAAAAGATTATCTTTCGAATAGGAAACAATGTGTTAAGCTAGGTGAACATGTTAGTGACGATACAAACGTTTCGTATGGTGTACCACAGGGGAGTGTCCTAGGACCAACCCTGTTCCTGGTCTACATCAACGACTTATGTAACATGGTCATACCTAATGGAAACATTTTTTCATATGCTGACGATACAGCGGTCGTCTTCACCGGTAAAACATGGAAAGATGTTAAAACTAACGCTGAACAGGGAATGGCAATGATAAGTAAATGGCTAAGAATGAACCTGTTAACTCTAAATACAAACAAAACAAATTATATATGCTTCAGTATCACAAATTCTACACAACCCAATTTCAATATGGATCTAAAGATCCACTCATGTAGTGAGATAAACTCCAATTGTCACTGTCCAACTATCAATAAGGTACCCCAAACTAAATATCTGGGAGTTATCTTAGACGAGCATCTAAATTGGTACTCCCACCTGGACCAGGTTAGCAATAGAGTAAGGAAGATGATGTGGATATTCAGGTCGCTGAGGCATATTGTACCAAATAGTGAAAAAGTCACATCAAAATCACGTAATGTTCTCAATGAGATATATATATCTCTGGTACAGTCGGTTTTAGTATACTGCATATCTATCTGGGGGGGAGCTGCAAAGAGCCGTTTCATTGGCCTCGAGCGTGCTCAGCGTGCGCTAGTGAAGATCATGTACTTCAAAAGAGCTAGATTTTCCACTGAATCACTCTACCAAATAAGCAACCTCCTGTCCGTGCGGAAACTGTATATCTTGCAAGTTACGCTTAATAAACATAAAACTCTTATATATCACCCTAAATATAACACTAAAAGATCAATCAGTAATGTAGCTTTACCGTCACACACTAGAACCACTTTTGCAAGATCACAACTGAAAACAGCTTCAGGTCATATATATAATAAAATCAATAAAGTACTTAATATTTACCCAAAACCATATTATGAATGTAAATTAATTATAACGAAATGGCTAAAAACTAAAAGTTATGAGGAAATAGAGATTTTACTACGTTGAAAGTAAACAAAAGCAGACACAGAGACACCCATTCATACACACACACACACGCACGCACGCACGCACGCACGCACGCACGCACGCACGCACGCACGCACGCACGCACGCACGCACGCACGCACGCACGCACGCACGCACGCACGCACGCACGCACGCACGCACGCACGCACGCACGCACGCACGCACGCACGCACGCACGCACGCACGCACGCACGCACGCACGCACGCACGCACGCACGCACGCACGCACGCACGCACGCACGCACGCACACACACACACACACACACACACACACACACACACACACACACACACACACACACACACACACACACACACACACACACACACACACACACACACACACACTGATTCTTCGTTGATGACATTGTCCTTTTTTCCTCAACTGCTGCCGAGCTACAAATTATGCTTGAAGAACTAAGCAAGGCAAGCCTCGGGGTTGGACTAATGATGAACATGTCAAAGACCAAGCTCATGACCAACAGTACAGAACGTAGGGTAGAAACAAATGGAGAGCCGGTTGCATATGTCCATGAATATCTTTATTTGGGCCAAATAGTTTCCTTCCAGGCGCGACAAGAAAAAGAATTCGAACGACGGATAGGAAACGCCTGGAGCAGCTATTGGTCCATGAGACACTTAATGAAAGGTGACCTCCCGCTATCACTCAAAAGGAGGCTCATGGACATATGCATACTTCCTGTTCTTACCTATGGTGCTCAGACTTGGTCTCTGACAGAAGTTCAGAAGTTCAAACTCGGGGTCTGCCAAAGGGCCATGGAGCGTAGCCTATTAGGTGTCAAATTAATGGATCGAATCCGGAATACCACTCTACGCTCCCAGACCCAAATTGTTGACGTAGCTCGGAAAGCGGCCAAGTTAAAGTGGGAATGGGCTGGTCACGTTTGCCGTATGCCGGATGAGTTGTGGGCCAAGACCACTACAGAGTGGAAGCCTAAAAACTCAAAACGGAAACGTGGCAGACCTCGCCGGCGGTGGCGGGACGACTTGGATTTCTTCTTGAAGGATTGGTCAGAAATAGCCTTAAGCCGAGATCACTGGAGGAAAAGGGGGGAGGCCTTTGCCCAGCAGTGGGATATTACGGGCTCAATATAATAATAATATAATAATAGATACATCCTTTAACAAGAACTATGCAACGGGCAAGTTCTACTAAAGAACAGAAATGACTGTAGGTGTCATTTGTTCCTGTAAAACATTCAAGCGCAAAAGAGGGATACCTCTGTAGCTAGGAACAAACTACCTACCTTAAGAACTTGAGAATTCATTAACTTAAAGGGTACTATAATTAAACCATAGCCTAAATGGTATTTATAATTATAGCATTATCTGTTCACAGGCACTTAACTAGTTCCCAGATGACTTCTAAAAGTGATTCCTCTTGAAGTGTTCTGTGAAAAAGCACATTGATTATGTTGTCCCCTATTATTTAGTGTCCAGGCCGACCTTCCTACAGTCCAATTAGTAGTTATATGAACGTTTCAGTCATAATAAGAACTTTTTTTTTTATATCATAGGGGGCAAACGAGCAAACGTATCGCCTGATGGAAAGCGATTACCGTCGCCCATAAACACCTGCAACACCAGAGGAGTCACAAGTGCTTGCCTACCCGGAGGACGAAGATAGCATGCCTCTATGCTAGTAATTTCAACGGCACGTAAAATTAGTAGCTTGCATCCATTATAACATTAGTACATGGCGCAGTTGGTAGGATTTGGATCGGTTTTTTGCCTTTTCGCCGAATTATTTTCCATCGAATATTTAATTTCGCAGAAGTGTCATTTCGAACAAATATTTTTTTCCTGTAACCGTAAAATATTTGGGATTGTTATGAAAACAAGCCTAACCTAAGCTAACCTAATCCATACGATGATATTTGCAAAAATTATGAAAAATATATGACTACAGAGGACAAAAACTGCGAATTGGAAATCCAACGAAATTACATTCGACGAAAATAATTCTGCGAAAGGCACAACACCCAGTCTGGGCGTTATTACGCAGCATCCTGCGGTCAGCACATAACGAGTTGCTGGACTAATGCAATCATCAATCAGCGACGTACGCAGAGCTAGGACGTCTAGTGTGTGATTGGCACAGGGAATTAGCGCATCATGGTCCTGATCAGAACCGATTCTGAACAGTCATTATTTCAGTTATGATTAAAAGCTAGCAGGGATAGGACACGAAGGTCTAACAAAAAAACGTGATGACTGCTAAGCTAAGGCTTTGCTTCTAAGGTATATCCTCAAGACCTAGTTCACAGTTTTTCTTTTCTTCTTTTCTAGTTGTGTTTATTTGAGGACGCGTTTGGCGCAGTTTGTAGTGTAGCTGCCTACTGATCCGATGATCCTGGGTTCGAATCCCGGCAAGGACAAATATTAACTATACAATACAAAATGCTTTATTGCTCACCAAAAAAAGGTTACAAATTAAATACAGAAACAAATTACATTTGTATGGTGAAATCGAATATTTTATTCCTGGGTTATGGTCATGGACGTTAATATCTATATATGTATTTATATATTATGTATATCGTCTAGTACCCTTAGTACAAGCATTGCTTAGTTTGGAAATAGGGCGATTTGTGTAATATTGTCCCTTAATATTTATTTACCTATCACATCACATCCTGCAATACCCACGTCGTCACAATTTGGGCGCACATAAAGGAAGCATAATTAAAGTCTGGCAAACGCAGAGCAGGGCGGCCACGCGCTCGATGGGCTGACGACATTATGAAGGTCACGAATGACTGGATTACAGAGGCACAAGACAGGGAACGTTGGAAAAAGTTGGAGGAGGCCTTTACCCAGAAGGGGTCCTAGCGTAAAAATAATAATAATTTTCTAATTAAGTTATCTTACCTATTTGTTAATTATGCGTTCATCCTCCTAGCCTTTGTCCCATTTTTTGAGAATGAATTCTCAATTGGGGTCGGCTACCTAAAATCCCAAGATGCGGCGTAGGCACTATAGTTTTTACGCAAGCGACTGCCATCTGACCTTCCAACCCAGAGGGGAAACTAGGCCTTATTTGGGCTTAGGTGGTTTCCTCACGATGTTTTCCTTCACCGAAAAGCGAGTGGTAAATATCAAATGACATTCCGTACATAAGTTCCGAAAAACTCATTGGTACGGGCCGGGTTCGAACCCGCGACCTCCGGATTGAAAGTCGCATGCCCTAACCACTAGGCTACCACCGCTCTCAATTATTTCATTATCATTTGTTAATTATGCGTTATGGAATAAAAAGGTTTTTTATTTTATTTTATTTTATTAATTAAAATCTGACTTGAATCGGAAATAAACATTTGTATTCCGATAAATTCACGTTGTTTCGACTCATCTCTGTTTCAATTCCCCTCGGTCTCCCCTAATATTAATCTTTTTAGGTCTCAGATAACTACAGTAGTCATCTCAAAAAAAAACCGTATATTTCCAAACGGAAATTAAAATGCTGTAAATATCTCGCAACGTAGCTTCTTGGATGAAAGATCACAATTTTATAGGACAAAAATCGTGTGACTTACAGCATTTTATGTAAAGATAGCATTGTATATCGTTCAATGCGTCGTCAAACGTCAAAGGCGCGTTTTTGCCGCGCGACGGATTCTAATAAAATAGCGCGTCGCTCGCGTCGCGTCATTATCGGCATATTTTAGCGGAGGGCCACGAAATCAGAGCTTGTAGCCGGTTAATCTTACATTTGAAGAGTGTTCTTTTGAAAGGACTTATGTCTCTATGGAAGCCATACAAACTAAGCCCTTTTGAAAGGACAATCCTCGTTTGAAATAGTTCCTTTTGTGGTTTTGTATTTCGTAGTCTAGGTATATTTATTGATCTAGATTTACGAAACAATAGTCTAAAGGCTCCATATCCGGTCAGAAATGCTGATTGTTTAGACATTTTCTTCTTCTTCTTCAAGTGCCTCTCCATGACTGAAGGTTGGCAGTCAGCTTCTTAAAATTGTCCTTGTCAAGCGCCAATCTGAACAGCTGCTCAACGGTCTTAATCCCTGTCCACTCCCTGGTATTTCGGAGCCAAGACATCTTACGTCTACCTGCTTTCCGCTTCCCGGGCACATTTCCTATCATGATGGTCTGCAGGAGGGCATTAGACATTTTACATACGAACAAATATGCTTCTTAACATGTTACTACTTAAAACAGGACTATTGCGATTTACCTCTATTTTGTTGCCTATTCCGGATCTACTAAATGTTGTCCGTTGTCTGCTATTGAATTTATGTGTTTTATATGATGTTCTCGATATTTCAAATCAATGAAATAAGAAAAAAAAAGTTACAAGTAATATCTGTAACAAACATACTCAGTATGCAGGCACTTTGTACCTTAAAGTAGCAATGAGATACCTAATAAGAAAAGTATTAAGAAAATAATTTTATAATTACCCCCCATATTTGAAACAAGAGTCATGGTCAAATCAAAAAACAAAAGTCGTCCCTCCGGTGGTCAAAAGTTAAGAGCTTGTATGAATCCAGGTTATATTGTTATTGTTATTACATCGGTATTGAAGAGGGAACATTCTTTATTCTCATACGAGTTTTTTCGGAAAATGAGGCCCTGGAATCCTTTATTATGCTTATGTCCACAGAAAAGACTCGAACCAAAATCTGACTCTACTAATCTGACCCACAAACTTAAATCAGAGTTCATTCAGTCCGCGTATTTCATAGCCCGCCCCATATTACACAGAAAAAATATAGTAGGTATCAAGTAAATATGAAATTTGGCTCCGTGAATTGATACGACGTCGCCGCCTGTCCGTAATAGTCCCGGACGGCGGGAATTCAATTTGGCTGACGCGGGTCTACTGGATTGTGTTACGTGTAAAAAATGACATTTGATCGCTACATCGCTGACGATGTTATGGGGGTCTCTTGCTAACTTATTGGACGGGGGAAAAGGTTGTCAAAATATTTGACGTCTAATTTTGGGATGCACTCAGCTGGTAAGAAAGGACGTTTTTTCCGGACGCCTAATTTACTCGGGTGAATAAAATTGTTTTTCGGACCACTCACTAAAAATAATGGGTGATGATCGTTGAGAAGAAGGTAAGCGATCGGGAGAACTTATGATACACAAATAAGCCTACACTCAACTAAACTTTTATTTCAAGAATAACGTTAACTCTCGGATAGTAACATCAAATTAATATGGGATTCTGACATTACTATCCGTGAATAAAAGTTTGGTTGAATACAGTCTTAATAGGATAAACTTTGTAAAATCTGTCATCAATGTCCAGAGGCGGAAGATTCCCCAAACGTCGTTGACAAAAATGATGAAGCATCGCGAAAATAGTCGTCCACACATCACAAATCTATTCCATAGCCACTATGGCTTTGAGAAAAGTGTCCGACTGAAAAAAAATGTCGAGGCAATTTGTGATAGGGAGAGAATAGGGAGATAGCATATAATAATATCAGTAATAAGTGAGAATTCGCAATTAGTTTAAAAAATAATTTCAAGACAATCGGTAAAAAGAAAAGGTACCGTGAAATTGTGACAGTCAAAGCAACGCACTAGACTAGAAGAACAACCACAATTTATGTACTTACTTACTTACTACGATGGCTCAGCGACCCCAAGCGAATCTTGGCCTCCAACACGAGATCACGCCACTTTTCTCGATCCTGCGCCAGCTCTTTCCAGTTGGAGGCTTGGAGTCCGCGCAGATCCGCCTCGACCATGTCCTTCCAACGATACGAGTATCTCGGGCGCCCAACCGGTCGTCTTCCTACTGGGTGCCCCAGGTATGCTCTCTGACGCCACGACCCTCTTCCATTCTCTCCAGGTGTCCAAGCCAGCGGAGTCTGTGGAATTTTGTTTCTCCTAGTATATTGGGCTCAGCTACCATGTCCTCTATTTCCTGGTTCTTAAGTGCTCTTCAGCTCCCATCCGGTGTGCGTTTTGGCCCGAGGATTTTGCGTAAATTTTTTCTTTCTGTAACCAGTAGCATGTTTTCTTCTTTGAGTGTTAGAGTCCATGCTTCACACCCGTACATAAGGATTGGCCGTATAATGGTCTTGTAGATCCTAATTTTGTTGTGTCTACTCAGAAGCTTGGACACCAACACTCTATGAAGGGCCGCGGTACACCGCAGTGTGTTTTGTACACGGATGCTGATTTCCTTGCTGCGGGTATTGGTATCCATCACGGTACAGCCTAAGTACTTAAATTTCTCCACGCCTTTGTACACTATATCTCCAACATGTAGGTCCTGACGTGGTGCGCGCGAGTCTCTGTAGCGCCTCATGTGGAGATACTCTGTTTTTTCGTGTGAAATTCTCAGGCCGACCTTCAGGGCTTCAATTGCCAAAACGTTGACAGATTCCCGCACCATGTCCATGGAAGATCTCAACAAGGCCAAGTCGTCCGCGTAACCTATCACCTTATGGCTCCCATTCAGTTCCAGTCCACCTTCTAGTGAAAGCACTTTCCTCAGGACAAATTGAAGAGCGTGGGCGATAGGGCATCACCCTGTTTTAGCCCCGTGTCTACTGGAAATTCGTCTGTGAGTTCCCCATCCACTCGGACCCTCATCTTGCTCTCTTTTGTGGCGACTTCTATTAATTTTACCAATTTGACGGGTTAACACCCCTCCCACGGAAAACTCAAAAAAGTTATGAAACCGACACGAGAAAATAACCGATCTGATCCAAAATCAAACGACCAAAAGCATGGCTTAATGGACTTTAGACTAGCGTCATGGAATGTGCGTTCTCTCTATCGACCTGGTTCCCTATATCAAGTTAATAACGAGCTGCAAAGATATAACAATTTATGTAACTCTAATTAATGTCACTTTGCTATATTTATATTAATTTTCTATGCTAAAACCGTTCCTCCACAACTAAGCCTTTTAGGGGGTCGGTACTTTTAATAGTAGTTTATGCAACTGATACATAATGAGAGGCATTAAAACACGAGTGTGGTTTTATGAAACGAGCGTCAGCGAGTGTCATAATAGGATCACACGAGTGTTTTAAGGCCTAATTATGTACAGTTGTATACACTACTTTATCTACACACATATCATAAGTACTCTAAGATGGGTTCAGAAGCCATAAATGACCGGCACCACTAGTGCTACCTGTAAAATATCTAAAAACGACATATACTAATGCAGTAAGAAATAAATCTGAACAAATACATAAACAGATTATTTATTGTAATAGTTGTAATTTACATTTACATTGAAACAATATTTTCAACTAAAATGTGAATTACAATAAACTTATCACAATTATACTTTCGTAACAGCAAAGAACCAACAAACAAATGACAACAATAATGGCGGCAATTCGAACCTCCGTCAAGACGAATGTTTTTTTTTTTCTAAATCATATACAAACGAATGTATCCATATTCTCATGTCACTCGAGATCAAATGTCGTGCGGTTTTTATAAAAAAACATACCTACTGAATTGACGTTTCGTATCGATAACAATATTAATATCTATGGATACTAGAATAGAGACCTACTTTAGTTTTGACAGCTGTTCCAAATTTAAACTACAAAAATTGATACTGTTATAACATTACAGTACAGATTTTACCTACTGCCACAGATAAGAAAGTTCTCATAGTAAAATTGGTTGTAGTAATGCTGGTCATTTCCTACGGTTTCTGAACGCATTTTAGAGCACTAATGATATGTGCGTAGATAAAATATTTTACAGATTCTTTTCATATAAAATCGTGATATTTTAAAAAGTTTAAAAACAGTATTTTAATCTTTTGTTTCATTTCGCCGAAAAATGGGTTAAAAACGAAGTGTTGTCGAAGGGCACTCGAATAGCGGAATGTTTTCAAACGTGATGTTTCATTTGTGAAGAGGTCGGCGTGGAACCCGCACTCCAGTCGCGCCAGTCACGCAGATAAACATACAACGGCACGAAATCATGTTTGTTTATGTGGATATCATGATCAGGCGGTTTTTGAGTCATTTGAGTTATCCAATAACCACATTGAAGTACATAAAATAAACCCCATTAAAACCATAAAATGAAATGCCAGCTATATAGTTAGGTTCGAAAATGCAATTATTCCTGTATCATTAATTAATAACCGTCTCTTGATCACTTAAAATTGTCTTCAACGAAGGGGGCTGAATGTCCTGAAATTCATTTTTTGATCGACTTTACTTTTACCTCTGTACTCCTTGCTCTTTAGATTGTTTTTTACGTTTACCATAATAATTTCTACTCACAAGTATCTGATGTTGTACACATTTTCGTCTCCTCCAACCAAATGCCGTTTTTACTCATCCTGAATCTGTGAGCTTCTGGTACGACATCCAAGATCCTAATCGTCGATGTGTCTTGACCCAGACTGTGTCCTTTTGTTCCTTTGATTGTTTTGTGTACTAATGAAAATAATGTTAAAATTATAAAGCCCAGGTTCTTGTAATCCAACTCGTATTTCCAAAGGTTTTGCGGGATTTATTACGTAAAACTTTGCTGCCGGAAAATGAATAGTAACAAATAAGAAGGCGTTTCTAAGTGACACAAGTAAATATTTAAAGGCTATGGACGCTATGGTAAGCTACATAAGACAAATAAAAGAAAAGGTAAATGTCATGTCGTATAGGGAAATCAAAAAGTTGGAGTTACATCAGCTACACCGACAAGAGGTTGACTCTTAAATTTATGATGATGGTAATATATTGTTCAATTTCACGATTTTCACGTGATCCATAATATGTACACGTCACGAAAACTTGGGACGATTGTGTTACCCCAGTTGGAATTGAGTTCGGAACGAATTTGATTGGTGTCGTGACGTCACATGGTGAACATGGCGGGGGCCCGAAGTTTTATTGGTTTGATTCAGCTTGTTAACTTCTACTTCAGTTATTTTACATACAGTATGGAATTTAATCATCTATTATACGTTATTTTCGCTTCTCGCTCTTTGGCTTATGTTTCGGGAATGTATTTTTTGCAATAGCGAAGACTTCATTCTCTGCTATTGGTAAGTGACGATTGAGCATACTTGCGTAAGTACACTCTCGTGCACAGATCCAAAGTAAGTTTAGTATTCGAAAAAAAAAGCTTTGCTGTTTTATAGGTTACCAGAAACTTAGGGCTTGGACAACATACTTCAGTCTGGGTACTAGGATCTAAGGTCTGAAGTTGGTGCTTAAAGTTGTATTCCTCAATTTGTTTTAACTTGAATGTCGTAGATGCATCTCGCCTAAAGTCGGCTCCATTAATTCCTAGATACACACTTCGTTAAACTCCCTAAACCGTCACTTGACAGAGAAGGAACATTGGGTAATTAGCTAAGAGCGGGATTATCCCGCGTCACGCGTCTGGAGCGGGTTTAAACTGGGCTTAACGTGGATGACCCAACAGACAATTATACTTAGGGAACTAGACGTTTCCTTTGCTAACATCTTTGTGAGTTGTGATACATAAGTTGCTTCAAGACTATGAACTCCTGGGATCGGGCTTTACGTGGATGACCCACTTGAGAAATTATAATTACTGCCGTAAGCTAAATGGTGACCTTTTTGTATGGAGATCCATAGCAAATGTTCGCCTTTTACCATAGCACGGCAGCTTAGAAAACTCGGCTTTCACTTTGCTAACATCTTGGTGAGTTGTGATACGTATTTGCTTCAGGTTTCAAGACTAAGAATTCCTGGACTCTGGCTTTAAACTGTGAGCTCAACGTGGATGATCCGCCAATCAATCCACTCGCCAGATACATAATTAAATTTACTCCAAGACTATGACCTCCTGGGTTCTGGCTTAACGTGGATGACCCACTTGAAAACTATACTCTGGGAACTAGACGGTCACTTTGCTAACATCTTGGTGAGTTGTGATACATAAGTTGCTACAAGACTATGAACTCCTGGGCTTTGGCTTTACGTCGATTACCAACTGGCAAATTGTACTTAAGGAAATAGTCGTTTACTTTGCTAACATCTTGGTGAGTTCTGATATGTAAGTTGTTCCAGGTTTCAAGACCAAGAATTTTGGACTCTGGCTTGAAACTGGGCTCAAAGTGGATAACCCGCTAGACAATTGGGGAACTAGACGATTCCTATGCTATTATACTAGCCTTGGTCTTCGAAAGTGCCGCAGTTTATTAGACGCTGCTTAACTCATCCGTTATAGATGTAAAAGGCTAATGATGGTTAGTTGTGACAATAGCAAAAATTTAAAGTTACCTCTGTAAGGATAAACATCATACAAACATCTTTACTTGTTTATTTTCTACTTCTAAAGGTTGACAACTTCTTTACGCTTGTTTTTACTATGTACCACTTAAGACATTCAGCCTTGATAATCGCGAAAATTAACATCTATTTCTATCGCGTATGTAATTGCAAAAGTGACATCTCTTTTGTCATTTTTATTAAGTATTATTGAGAGATAAACGCGACCATCATCAGCGTGCTGGTTTATTTTATTACTAAAGGTTGATTACGCATGTAGCTGCGAATTACGCATGTAGCTGCGATCTGCATAGTATTGTATACATTAAATGATTTGGTAGTACACCATTGAGCTTAGCAGGTCTGTTTCAATGTAACCTTAAATTACCACGGCCAAAGGTTGCGAACCCCTCGCGACATTACCCAATAGGCGCGGGCTGTCGCCAGCCAGCCAATCAGCGGTGATGGATGAGCAGCGGTCGGCAACTGATATTAATATAACTTTATTACGATAACTGGCGATTACGACACGTCCTACTGTAGGGTTGGCGATAAGGATTAATAATTATTATTCACAAATAAATAAATTAATAAATATATACTAAGAACAGACAATCCTACAATAATCGACCTAGTCCCAAACTAAGCAAGCTTGTACTATGGATACTAGACGACGATATACATAATATATAAATACATATATAGATAACATCAACGACCCAGAAAAAATCATACAAATATTTGCACTGTCCATGATTCAAACCCAGGACCGCCGGCTCAGTAGGCAGGTGCATTAGGTACCTGTATGGGCCACAGTTGCCTGATAATTAATGATTTATTATTAATTTATTTAAAAAATTTCGTTGCCATACCCGTTTCCAGCAAGAAATCTGTGGCCCATAGTGTAAAACAATAGCCACGGTTGCAAATTAACACTTGAGAGTTCGAGACTGACCAAGACCATTTGACCGAATTACCAAAGGAAGTCGAGCAGCACTCGACTTTACCTTTGTCTGACCTTCTGTAGTGTTTGAGTTTTACGTTAGTTTATTATTAAAATCCGAACTAAAATAACATTGATATGAAACTTCTAAATATTAATAAGTTATTAACACATCCACGCGTTATCGTCTGTTTAGTGTATAATAGAAAAAAATGCTGGTGACATGAAACGGTTGAGAAATTAAATAGTTTCCGAAGCATAAGTGTATATATAACAAAACGGTTTACAAAATGACTGCACTATATTCCTTGGGAACGTAATTAATTACCGAAGAGTTGGCAGCTTCCTGGTACAACGTATCAGCATAGCTAACGAGGAAATGCTGCCAGCATTTTAGGTATCGTACCGCAGGGGAGCAATTTCCTGAATTTGTTTTTAGTTTTATTTTATTTTAACTTTTAGGGTTCCGTATCCACAGGGTAAAACGGGACCCTATTACTTAGACTTCGCTGTCAGTCCGTCCGTCCGTCCGTCTGTCACCAGGCTGTATCTCAAGAACGGTGATGAAATTTTCACAGATGATGTATTATTGCCGCTATACAACAAATACTAAAAATTAAATAAATATTTAAGAGGGGCTCCCATACAACCAACTTGTTAAGATTATGGTACGGAACCCTTCATGCGCGAGTCGGACAAGCCCAATTTTTTGTTTACTGTTTCGTTGTTTTACCTTTTATTTCTGACGTGATAACGTCTTATAAATCGATGAACGCCGGCTGCACGCACGAAAAAGCACGACTCATTGTCACGTTCCGCCTGAGTCGAGCGTGCAAGCAAGAGCGCGGAACAAGTGATAGAGAGGCAAGATCGACCTAATCATTCGGCTTGTGAGGCATCTATCTCTCGTCCACTCCATCGGCATACGTTATCACGTCAAATTGGGTCATGGTTGTTCCCATGTATTTAAGTATATATTTATCTATATAAGTATGTATATCGTCGTCTAGTACCCATAACACAAGCCTTCTTGAGCTTAATTTGGGACTAGATCGATTTGTGTGAGGTTGTCTGATATTTATATTATATTTCTATTTAAATTTCGTCCGTAAGCCGACTTTATAGGCAACCAATTTTTTTTTAATAAATAATAAATCCGTATTCCATTTAGTAATTTTGTTCCATAGTGACAACCCTATCGCCTAACTAGACGGTGACAAATGGGCTGACGAGCGCGAGTTTCGGCCGCTTCCTTCGCCGTAAACACTCGCCCTTAAGATAACAATAAACATCAACAGTATTTACATATTTATGTTTATATTCCTGACTAATTATAGGGTTGCCAAGTTGTTAATCGTTTTTATGGAAAATAGGTTCGCTTTTAACTCGTTACTTTGCATATCGAAATATAACTGGAAGATAAATTCAAGGAAATTATACCTACTCATAGAATACTTTTGTTTGTCCTACTGTTCCTAGAGTGCGCCAGCCTGGAACGACTCTACAGCCCGTCTAACATAACTATGCTTCGCGACTCTTGTCGCGCGACATAGCATCACCCATCACTCTCTCACAGTACTGCAAAGAAAGAAATAGGTAATATTTCTCGCTCGAGAAAGAGTCGCGTGTCACAGTGTCACAGTTGTGATAGAGTAGAGGTGCTGGAATAGTTATCCGGACAATGTCGCTATTTGCAAGTTTTTGTATTTTTTTACTTTAACTATACTTATTTGTATAGAATCTTTTTATCGATTCTATATTTTTTATGTGGTAATACCACATTTTTATTTTTCCCCGCTTCGATTGTAGTAGATCGCATTCAATTTTTCTTTCTTAATTTATCTTTGTGTCATTATTTATAAAAATTTAACTATACTTTTTTACCAATCAACCACTGGGTTAAACTGAAGTACTTATGTAGTCGGTGCACGATTAAAGGCATTGGCGTATCTAAGATATTTTTTCAGGTGGGGCCTGGGTGGGGGCCTGGCCATGGCCTATGAGTTGAAGTCATGAATTTCTATGTGTAACCCAAAATGCTGGGGTGGGCACTAGACCACATTGGGGTGGGCATGGCCACAGCACGGGTAAATACGCCTATGATTAAAGGTAACAGACAAACAATTTCCGATATAAGTAGTAGGGATTCGCCGATACTACGATACGGGGCGGACGGGCCTGATGGGCGGCATCCAGGGCGGATTTGGCGGACCACCAAACCTAAAAAAAAAAAAAAAAAAAAAAAAAAAAAAAAAAAAAAAAACAAATAGCCCCCTACTTAGAGCGTTTGGAATAGGTCCCAGTACGCTCAGACAGCTCTGTCAGGACTTACAGAACGCCCTACACTAACAATGCAACACCTTCCCCGACCCATCGACCCTTTTCTATTGTCTACCCGAGCTCGGGTTTTATTGCCCTCTCGGACGCCGAGCTCACTTTTATTACGGTCTACTATTGTTTCCCTCTTTTATATTTCTCTTTGGCTTCAACTGCCTACAACTTCCTTTGCAAACGGTATACATCTTTTAAGAACATTCTTTAGGTAAAGCTGGACAAATACCTAAACATCTCATACCTAAACTATCAGACTAGGTCCGCCACCTTGGTTCTTATTGGAATCGCTGTTTCAACCCAGCCTGTCTCACATCGTCTCTTTACTCCAAGGTTTCTTACTACGTGATGTGTGCTACGGTGTACGTATCACTAATCTAAGCTAACCTATGCTAGATCACAATTCTAACCTAACCTAACCTAAGCTACAGGACTACGCCCAGCTAACGCAGGATACGTTAACTGACTACTTAACTTCAGGTAGCCTTACTTCAAAGTATGTATTTTGTTACTCACTACATATGCTGCATTTCGAACGTTGTTCTATTTATATATTTTATCTTGTTCAACTTAACATTACTTCTAACTTATCACCTAACTTCGAAAACTTAATTTTGAAGAACTGCTTTATTTACTTACCTACTTAAAACTAGCTACGAGCACAGTACAGTTGTTTTGGTCTTAAGAACGCTGTTCTAACCTAACCTAACCTTGCATAAATTTGAGTACGTACTCAATGTTACTTTCATCTCTTTTTTGTAATAACCGACTTCAAAAAGGAGGAAGTTCTATGTAAAAATATTGCCTGTAGCATAAGGATAATACGAATCTAATCTTACAATAGTAATGCGGTATTTTATACAGTAATAACTGCTTCAAAACTATACTAACTTATTTAAGCTGTAAGTTAAAAATACGAGTTCTAGTTTTGCATATTTATTTATTTCGTCAAATATTATGTTCTTGAATAGATGCTTAAGAAAATACCTGAATAAACTTTGTAACTTGTACTAACGTGTATTTGTAGTAGGCTGAACTAAACTCGTTGATTTTTTAATTTGTTTGTTGGGTCCATATTGTTTGTAAAGATTTATGACAGGTTTCTTCTCCGAATCATCAAAAGATTCGAAAGTCTATTATAAATTTTATTACTGTTTGTTGGTGGCTGTTGGGCGCGGTACAAACTAGTCGAAACGTGATTTTAACGGTAATCTATTGTCACATCCTTATAAAAGCCGATGGACAGTGACGATCTATAAGTATTCAGAACCGAGTCGTGCTTGTTACCAGAGCTCTCTCAGTGTACAGTGACATAGTGTTGAATCGTGCTACAGTGCTTATAAAAAATGGCAAATGTAAGTATGTACTATTTTTTATAAAATATGTATGTAGTATTTTTATGTACTATTTGTTTAACAGTGTTTTTTTTTTCTGTAACTTGTGTTCATCGTGTTACTTGTTAAGTGTGTTAATCGGATGTATAACTTATTGTTGAATATTGTTACAGTTCACGGAAAACACTTTCAAGAATTTTTATTACCCTGAACCTGAACATGATGATTCAGGGAGTGATGAAGAAGGCACACTCGGTTTTAAAGTGAAACAAGCCATAGCGAAGAAACGTCCTGCAAATAGTATCGAGAGTTTCTTTGAAAAACCGCAGAAAAAAGTGAAACCAGTGAAGAGATCTTCCAGTGTGTCGCAAAGTTCCCATACCGGTGTTGCTTACCTATCTTCGGGTAAAGACGATGCTGCGTATGCATCACACCTTATTAAGATAGAAATATACGATCTTGAAAAAGTTAGGAACATCGCACCAGAAGAGCACTGGAAGCACGCCGATGTGAGATTAAAATCTTACATCTCAACTGAGCAAGATCCACAGCTTGAGACTGTCCGTGATGTGATATACAACATAACGAAAGACATAGCTTCAAAGGACACTTGCGTGAAATATTTTATAAACAATACGAAAAAGTAAACTAAGTGTTTGTGTAGTTTTAATACTAGGTTAAAACTGTATTTATTATATAAGACATAAGATAATATTTTATAACATACCCTTGTGTACTACTAGTATTATATATTTCTTACTGCTTAAACAACAACTTTTTGTTATTCAAAATTGTTAAGACTCGTTTTATAACCACATGTTGTAATTTGTTTTGTAGCCTAATCATATTGATCTATTTCCCTTTGCAAATGTATAAAAGTCTCCACCCTTTAATATAAAATCACTAAGCTACGTTTGTTATTTTAAGGAAAAAATTTGTTGTAATGTAATCACTATTTTTAGGTAAATAAGGTTTAATTAAGGTATTATTTATAAATAAAAAAAATCAGTTTAGTATATATATATTGTTTTATTTCACAAAAATTGACTTAAACATATTTCTTAAAATTAAATCGTTACAAAGAGAATTTTCAGAAAACAAACTCAATAAATCGCTCATAGTTTTTCCTTGATACTTAAAATATAAATAAACTAAACAATATTCGCCACAAACTGAAGTAAAATGATTTTGAAGTGGTCTTTGGTTATAAAACCACCGTTTTGCATTTCTATTCAAAAATAACTTATGATAACCAGTAGGTTTCCGACCAAATGAGTCAAAGTATTCCCCTACACCTTTAGCATCAATATGCATTGCAACCCAATGGGAACCTGGTTTCGAATCAGGGTCCAAATTGCTTACAATAAAAACTGGACGAGCAACCCAAATAGGGATTCGGTTAGCAGCAAAAACATTTGATTTAAATCTAGGGTTAATTTTTTTCATACAATATTGAATTTCATTAGTATCCATAATAAATAAAATATGTATACATTCATCGATGATGTTACAAACACAGATTAAGAAGAAATGAGATTAATTGTTAATTTCACTGTATTTATATTTATTTTAACTGTTGTAATCTACAGATACATCACGATTTTTGTTTATTTCAATAACATTATCAAATTCAGCGTACACAATACAGTTAATAGTAGTGCTCAAGGCATTATCAAAACGAACTTCTATCCGAACACTTCCGTGTCTTACAAGGTTCCAGTGTGAGGTAGAACTGGCTGACAGGTCAGGCGTCAAATCGAAACATAACAAACAGTAACCTTCCCCGTAATCGGTTCTGCTTATTGCATTACCTTCATTGTGGAAGTGAATACCAGTCCCAGAAAATAGAGTATGATATGTTGATGCTATTAAACCAGAACTAAATGATGGTTGTAATGTTCTAGAAGGAATTTCATGACCATCTACAAATAAACTAAAAGAGTTCATATTATAATTTTGAAAATTGAAAGGGTTCAATGCAAAATTACCATTAAACGATGAATTTGATACAAAACCAATTATACATCTTTTAGGTACTTGTCCAAGAAATATGTTATCTAAAGTTTTACCCTGTATTCCTGACGGTATTGTAAGTACCTTTACTTCTGCTCTTGTGATAGGGTATTTTGCAGTTGTTGATGCTAGCACTTTCTGATGAGCTAACAAAACACTTGGACTGATTCTAGCTCTTCTTATTATGAGACTAGCGTCCATTATTTGTACCTTAAATTTCTTATCTTGGTGACAAATAAGATTAAACGATTCTTTTGATCGCACTAACTTAACACGCATTTCTACACCATTCACTAGAAACTTCTCTTGGTTAAACATATCACCATGTAAATGTCCAATCATTTCAACTTGTTTACTATCTGTAACAAATTCCATCCTTTTGTGAAATCCTTTGTTATTTGCGTCAACGGTGTCCATATAATGTGCTGTATCTTCATACCATAACCCACAAGTAAGGTGAGTTTTTTTAGCGGCTGGTCCATAGTTAAGTAGATTTTCCATGTAAGCACGGTAAGCATATGTGTTGTTTGGTGGCGAGATTAGTTTTTGATTTAAATATACGTCAAGTTGATTAAAAAGGGAGTGCAACCAATTATTAACGGGGGCAACTTGAGTATCAGGCTTTAACTTTGTACCATCCTGGTTTAATATTTTGGCGTTTATATGTAATAATGTATGTGATAAGTCAATGTAGTCATCACCTGAACCGGGGACTTGAAACTCAATAGGACCATCATCACTTAAAGATGAGATTGGTTTATAATGAACCCACTGTCCACTCTCAATACTTGTCTGTGTCGAAGGCAGGGCAAATATATCTAACTCAGATTTTGCACATTCACACGAATGATTGTGTAGGAATGACATGATTTACTTTGAAAATATATCGTCACTATATTTATTTCTCTTAGCTCCTCTTCGGCGCGATGCTTTCAAGGTAATGAGAGGTTCCCGTCTCTTAGTTGACATTTTATACCCAGATCCCGACATCAGAGAATCGATCTTTTCATCAGCTTTTCTTTTTAAGTTAGCACTAGCTTCTTTAAATCGAGACCTAACTGAACTATCTATAGGGCGTGAATTTACCATATCAGATAACAAACCAACCCCCGCATCTAACGCTTCTTTTCCAACAGTTTTAAAACCACTAGACAACAAAGGAATTACTGACCTAAACAGTCCCCCCAAAAAACTTCCAATCCCATGCCCTCGCTGAAACGGAACACCTTTATAGACAATTCCTATACCAGAACCAGCTTGATGGGTATAATAATGATCGTAGGGACAAGAGTGAGATGATCTTTTATAATTCATCTTAGCCGTTGAAAGTGTAGTTTCACGCAGGAAATTCCGAATTGAAATGGCACTCTTGCACCGGTAGTTGTTCTTATATCTATTTCCATAGTATCAAATTCTCTACGTAAAACAGGTACATAATGAGCGGGTGAGAAAATGTGTGTTTTATATGCTCCATAATGGAATTCTGTTGGATCTAATGGTATTATTCTAAGCAACGTAGTTATAACATCACCAACTACCTGTGGTTGTATGATGTCTGTATAAACAAATAATTGTGATGGTAAGCCCAAATACAAATTAACAGGATTTTTACCAAATGAAACTTGCCGTAAATTTGTTTTCGGTTTAAAACCTAACTGTAGACTTAGTATTGGGGTTGTTATAAGAGAAGTTATATCGTTATTAATTGTTGCTACCCCAACCATTTTGGTTAGATTATCATATCTAAACTTAACATTATTTTTCAGTTGTGGGTTGTCATTAAAAGCTTGAATAAAATGGTCAACGTTGTCATATGTAGTTGCTGGTATATGAGTTTTTATATCTACAATTTTGGCTATCTTGTCAGTGGGTGACACTACTTTCTTTTTTAAATAAATCATATTTTCATGATCTTGAACATTGTACATTGAACAAGGGTATTGAAATTCTACTAAGCCAACTACCCATTCTCCTTCCAACTTTATACTCCTGGGTAATTTGGTTAAGAAGTGTGCAGTCGTATTATCGGTATAGTAGTCCGAGGAACTGTTACTTAACAATGTAATATAAAAGCTGTTTTCACTCATATTTTTTTTAAGCTTGAAGCGAGTATCCAAGAATTAAATTTGTTAGGATAACCTCGCCACTTCACTAGTACTTCTTTTCTGGCACCAACCCCACGTGAGCGTATTATTTTATCAATTTTATAATCAATGGAGGGGAGATAAGTCACTTTTTGTAATTCCTTAGAATAAAATGTACCAACGATAGGCTCACCTTCTAAATCTCTTAACGTATACACAACTCGTGGAAAGCGGTTTATTATTGAATCAATTCTAAATATTTCGTCACTCCAATTAGTTTCGTAACCCTTTTGAAATATATGTTTATATTTAGTAATTCTAACATGATCACCAACATTTAGTTTTGTGATTTCCAAAGTAAGTTGTCTATCCTTTTTTCTGTTATACAAATTACACCAAACAGTCATGATATTATCAAAATTTACATCGATAGGGCGCATTTTAATACTAGAATGATAACTGTGATTATAAGAATAAAGAAGTTCTTGCAAAATATCTATATATTTGTATGTATTCTTATGAGTAAAGTAACGCCACATTTTCATTTTAAGAGTTCTTTGAAACCTTTCTACTATACTTGCTTTAATGTCAGGATTGTTAGTAGTATAGTAGTTAATGTTTTTGCTCCTAAAGTAATCCCTTGCTGCCTTTGAAACAAATTCGGTGCCTTTATCAGATTGGATGTGACGAGGAGTAGAATTGGCTTCAGTAAATATGCTTTCAAAACAATTTATAACGGTTGTGGCATCTTTCTTTTTCATAGCTCTCGCAAAAGCATATTTACTGAACACATCAATAACACACAGAATATATTTGTATCCATCATTATATTGACTGTAAGTACCCATATCACTCAGATCAGCTTGCCAGAGTTCATTAAAGTTAGATAAGACGTATTTATTTCTTGTGAATCGCCTTTGAACCGGTTTATGCAGTGTGTACGTTTCTTGAGATTGTAACCAGTTCTTTACTTCGTCTTTGTTCATTCGTCCTTTCATTTGTTTACTTAATTTATTTAAACTACTGTAGCCTGCTGGATTAGATACATCGTAGTATATTGCATGAATGTCTAATAAGGGCTCCATCTTTCCCAATCTAGTTTCTTTTTGTTTGCCTTGAGCAGTACACTTGAAAGAGGTGTACTGGCGCTTGTGTCTTTAAATGACGATGACGATCGAGCACTTGATGGAGCAGATGATGCGTGAGGTTCACTCGATTGAGGTTTATTTATAAATTCTAGATTAGTAGGATTACCTATACAAGACGTAGGAACTTTTATATCTCTTAAAAATAAAGCAAACTCTTCCCATCCTGTTGGCTTAGGGCGTTTAAGAGATCTAACCGTATCGCTTACCAGATCGAGAATATTGCTGTTTGGAATAGTTCGATTGTTTATTACAACTTCACCATTTGTTTTCCACCATATTTTTGGTCTGCTTGACACAATACAAGTCAATAATGTTCTGGTTTTTTTCTCATATGATTTTGGTAAATTATCTATAATACGAGATGGACTGAATAGTACAGTTTCTGGATTTTTTGTACCAGACGGTGTAGCTGCAGTAACTGCAGAAACATCACCATCTGGTAGTGTTTTATTTGCAACTGATTCATAATTTTCATCCTCCTCCTTTTTGTTTACTTTTAAGTTTAAATCCTTACTTTCATCGTTGAGTTGATCAAACCCCTCCATCACTATTGGTATTTTAAATGGTTTTCGATCTGATTCAATAAAGTGCAAAAATCGTTGTAGTGCTTGAGAATATAATGCCCACTTTTCACGATCATTAATTTTACTCTTCAGGATTTTTTGCATCTCTCCGTCTAGGCGAGATGATACATTTTCGGGTTGGCTATCATTTCGTTTGAGTCTTTCAATAAAGTCTGGTTCAACTAACAACATTTTTTTTGTGTTTTCCATTTTATTTTATGTTACGGAGCTTACTAAGGCACTTAAAACTGCACCTAATATAATAGGTAGAAATGCACCTCCTTTTTGAATAATAACAGTTTTCCTCAATTTGTGTTTCCCTTTCGAAACTAGTTTTCGTAATGTGTCTTTATATTTGTTTAGTTTTGATTTATCTTTTGATTCCAGTGGTATTTTCCCTTTTAAAACGTTATAAATACACTCACAAATAATATTAATTTCTTCATCTTCACAAGATTTTAGCAACGCTGTGCGATACTTTGGTTTAAGTAACTGCAGTGCTTCAAGTAAATGTTTATATGTGTGTACTCTTGGATGCATTATTTGGAACTGATTAAAACGTGTTGATTCTTGTCGTATTTAAACCCTTTCTTGGGAACATATACGGTACAATGCCCATCAAAAGGAAATATTTTAGTTTTAAAACGGCATATGTCATCGGTATTTTGCTTCAGATCAATATAAGGTAACCATGAGCATCTTTAGTGGCATCTTTGTAGGCTTCATCTACAAATTTTGGGTTCTCCGGATAAACTTGTCGTGACAAGTAGCGAATTTGTGTTTTATCCCTCGGGTTTTTGAAGTATACAATATAGCTGGTATTCAATGAAATATCACGTTGTCCTTTGCCTTGATGAAATATGTTTTGAGTAATATAAAAAACACTTAAGTTTCTATGGTGACTTCCTTTTGTAAAAATATCAACGATTCGTCCATCCGATTCTCTCATCAAGTCATCAATTATGAGAAGCTTGGGCTTTTTTCCATCAAATAAAGAAAAATCTGGTATTCCTTGGCTATAATTTACATTTTCCAGATTGTACAAAGGTTGCATTTCATCATAACACCAAATAATTTCATCAAATTCAACATTACATACTTCTTTTGCATTGTTTAAAAAATTGGTAACAAACTGAGTTTTACCACACCCACTTGGACCCGCTACTATTGTAGTGAAAGGGTGGTTAAAATGAATCATTATAAATTTTTAAATATGTGTGTTCATATGTTAACGGATTGACTTCAAATGAGAAAATTTCTAGACCATAGCTTTTTAAATAAATTTGGTAAAAAAAATGGGGTAACAAATAAAAAAAAAAAACAAAAATTTTGCTAATTATTTTTTAATATTTATATTATTCTAGATAAATCACATAAAAAGCCAATCATTTTATTGCCAAAACTTAAAAAATAAAAAAAAAACATCCTAAAATACAATATTATGTACAAAAAATAAATATGAAAATTGAATGTTCCGTGTATTTTTTTTTTTTTTTTTTTTTTTTTTTTTTTTTTTTTTTTTTTTTTTTTTTTTTAAGAATTATGAGGTATTTTATAATGACCCCACGCAAGAGTATCCGAAGTGTTTTTCAATAAATATCGTTTTGTGTCGTTGTAAGATAATGATATTTTATTGACATTTTGCGTAAATAAAACATGCTTTATTGATCGGAATCGTAACATTTGAGCATGTTGTATATTTCTATCAAATAAACAACTTTTATAGTCGTTAAGGGTTAATTTTTTGGTAACACACTTGTTTATTCCTTTAGCTTTGGATATAATACCACTATTTTGAACATCTAAGGCATACATTTTTGATCTAAGACCAACAAACTCTTTCAAAATTTTGCCATTATTTTCGTCTTTAAAAAAACCTAACCTCTTTTTATTTAGTAATGGTAAACCATATGCATTGTTGGGTGGGTAATCAGATGTATCATAATACAAGTTCAGGTCAGATTTAATGTCCTCATAAAAGTTAGCAGTGTTTATTTCATATATTAAGCTATCAGTATCCGTGTAAAGGAGCTTGAGATTTTCCGTATATTTGTATTTCATATAATTGTAGTGGAATTCGTACATTAAAGTTTTCGATAGATCTAAAATGCAGAATCCAAGGTAAATTGGTTTGTTATAAAAGATTTTTGTTTTTTTCAATTGCACAGCAGCTAAATTCTCAGAAAATATTGATAAACTATGAAATTCAGGTTTAGATATTAAGGACTGTACCCCTTGGGATTTTCCGCGATTTTCCCAGTGACTTAATAATTTAACATTCACACGTTTCGTGACATTTTCCATTGTTTTACCAAAAACAGAATTATTCATAAGTTTAAAGAAATCTTTTTCAAAATCAGATGTCGCCAGCGAACGCATTCGGGTATTCAAATCTATGTAACTTTTTAACCAAGTAGATTGTTTGAACTTCAACACACGATGGATTTTCACTAAACGCAACCCATTTTTTAAACATTGTTTAAGATTTCTGTAATGTAATACATAATTATATTTATTGTTTAAATTGGGAATCAATTTTTTTTCTTTAGAATCACCTAGACATACATTTTCTGGACAGAACGGCAAATCTGAATGAGAGTCATGTAATTCCTTGGGGTACTCTAGATCAACTTCTAATATAAACCCATATTCAGCATCGTCTGAAACATTGAAATCGGTATCTTTATTTACCCATTCAAATTTGCCAGACGGAAGACATTGTGACATAGCCCACCCATAGAGATTATTTGCGTCTAAGTACATGAGAAAAGATGAAGGAATATTTGGATCATAATCTTCCATAAATGTATTATTTGCTTTTGCATGTCTGTTGCTACATTGGGAAATCCCTCCTCGAATGTTTTTCGCTATAAAAGCTATTTTGTCGACATCTGTTAAAAGTTCTAAACTTATTTTGGTAGTCCTCAACATCGAATCAAAGGAAATTCCAGGCGCGGTATAATAATGGGCGGGATCTAAACCATATGTCTTAAGACACACATTTCTAAAATTTTCAAATATGTCAGTTAGTAATAAAACATCTGTTTTCAGATAAAGATTGGAATAATCCCCCATATTTTTGCATTGGAAATGAGACCAAATATCTTGAGCATGTAGGAAATCGTTTTCGGAAATGTGACTGTCAGTAAGAGAACTATAGAATTGATCCTGTGTAGGAAGCGAAGTTAATTTCAGTGAATCATACGAAGTCATGTACTCATATGGATAGACACCCTTCCGTATTAGACGTTTAAAGTCTTCTTCACGAGGAAAGTTCAATTTCAATTCGTAAAATTGGTCAGTAGTCAAGTTTTTAGCTAATTTATCCAAGCTACTCGACATAAATTTAAGAGAATCGACAAATCTCAATTTTACAACACGATTATTCACTTGTAAAGACTTAGAAAACGAAATATACTTTTCTTTATTTTGTGGGATTAGTTCTATGTCACCATCTTCAAGACCAAGTCCATGTACAATAAAATGACTATCGTAATTGCTCAAATTATGGAAAAATACAGGTACAAAATTGGGTGGTTTGTATTTTTCAGAACAAAATTTATGTGCAACGCCTTCGTAAAGTCCAGTATGATAATTATAAGAAACGGTTGAGTCATCATTCAAATTTCTATCACAAATATAACAAGCATGGCTTTGCATAATGTCTACCTTATTAGCATCTGTTAGAGGGAAAGAAGTTTTAGCAAACGCATTACTTTTACAAATAGTTTCTAAATCTTCTTTTATGACTTTCATAAATGTTTTTGCACAGTCTTCACCTGTATATGTTCTGTACACAGATAACTTGTCATTATAAGAACACTTAATATAGTAACCGAAGCTATAAACTTCATGTTTTTGAATATTGGTAGTAGAAGATGTACTGGGGTTGTTAGAACAGGATTGAATTGGATTTAAAAATGCCTCAAAATCAGCGTATACAACAAAAGGTACTCTTAATTGTCGTTCATAATTATTAAAAGTAACTTGATTCGATGGAACATATTCGTTAAACCAATTTCTTGTGTCTTCTTTTTCGGATGGTAAGTTTGTGCATACGTGGAAGCAGTCGTTTTTTTGATGTTGGTTTAGTCTCTCGTGTGATGTAAATTTAATTAAGCAACCATCGCAAATATGAACAGCATGTTGTGCATTTGACAATTGCTTAGACACTAACCTCGATAAATTTTTGATAAAACAATAATGTCCTTGGTTATCTTTAGTTATGTACAACAAGTTTAAGTGATTAGACTTTTTTAATTTAGTTAAATGTAGTGGGCCTATAACATCGTGTTTCTTGTTTTGAGAGTTGTACTCGAGACCAAATACATTAATGCTAATATCATTATTTTTTTCAAATTTATGGATATCTCCCAATTTAAATGGAAAAGTTAAATTTTCAAAGTTCAATTTATTCTTATGTAATATGTATGAACTGACCATATTTGAATGACTTTTGGGTTCGTATAAACCAGACAATACAGCCCATCGAAAACACTCATGGTCATTGTTTTTTACATTAATAACCGCTTTTTTATTTTTTATATCACGAGGTAATTCGATAAAAGAAGAGCCGCGTAATGGATTATATTTGTTAATATTGAGATCGATATGATTAAATGTTACTAAACTCCACCCACTATCTTTTCTTTCAAAGTTTGACAACCTTATCACAATTTCATTTACTAGGGACGTAAAAACAGCAGCTTTATCAGTGCTGATATCAACAATACTATTACTTAATTGGAAATCAAATGTATTATTTAATTGTTTGGTATCTTGTGTAAAATTTGCATTAAGAATAAAATTTACTTTTAAAGCGTGATGTTTGTTAAGTGAACGATCTAATAATGTAAAGATCTTATCCTTGTGTTTTTGTAAAATAGTTTCGGGATCAAGAGGTTGGTGATCCATTTCATTAAATAATATTCTGTAAGTAGCGACTCTGTTTTTGAATGCATTTTCAATTAATTGGACATTAACATATTCACTATCGGATCTCAACACATTATTTTTGTGAATATTACTATTTAAATGGTTACCAAAATATCTTTTTGACACGAACTTTTTACACACCGAACATTCAATTTCAGAATTATTTTTTGTACTTACATTGACATCGGATAATGGTTCTTCGCTTGAGGATGTAGACATATCACGACTGTTGGAAGGGTAGTTTCTCTTCACTGGTACTTCTGCACCCGTACTTGTAGCTGTCCTTTTTCTCCCCCGTCCTACTTGGTTAGATCTGTAATAGAAAAAGTGAAACGTTAGTATTTAATACAAGATTTAAAACTTCAAAACAATGATTAAATTATTATCATTATACTAACTTAAGTTTTTTCGACATTGCTGGCAATATGCCTGCATTGTTAAAACACCATCAATGACATCTGATGACAAGTTATGCATCGACTTATTGATATGCCCATCACATGGTGTGTAATAGGGTATAATATCTTCATCTTCCAAAAGCGCCTGAGGTAATTGATTGTCAATATACCACAATCTTATGTTTCTATGAAATACTTTTAAAATGAATCCTTTGCTTAAAACTGCAATTTTGTCGTGGGTTAAACTAGTTCCCATATGAAAGTATCCAAGCACCATTTTTAAAACAGTATTTTGTACAATACACAGACACAGTACTAGCACAAACACAGTAACTGGAATAATGAATGATTTCTACACCAGAGACGTCGCTTATAAAGAACCTTCCAGGATCCCCACCCAACAGAGAACAATGAAACTGAGCCATAAAAAGGCAACAACTCAATGACACTGGTCAATGGTTTTGTACAAGTTTGAACAAGAATAAACTGTTTAAATTGCATGTCTAAATATACAAGTACAATATCAATAAACAATATAACAGGTTGGAACAAGAGTACTCACCCTTGACTATGCAGCTGGCTTAGTAATTCCCCGATCTCATACATTTCTTGATCACTTTCAATTTCTTCGCATAGCCTGACGAGCTCGGAATCGTAAACATCACAGCTTAAACAGTCCATCGTGAGATGTGTCTAAGAAAATAGTGATTACATTACAACAAATTTTTTCCTTAAAATAACAAACGTAGCTTAGTGATTTTATATTAAAGGGTGGAGACTTTTATACATTTGCAAAGGGAAATAGATCAATATGATTAGGCTACAAAACAAATTACAACATGTGGTTATAAAACGAGTCTTAACAATTTTGAATAACAAAAAGTTGTTGTTTAAGCAGTAAGAAATATATAATACTAGTAGTACACAAGGGTATGTTATAAAATATTATCTTATGTCTTATATAATAAATACAGTTTTAACCTAGTATTAAAACTACACAAACACTTAGTTTACTTTTTCGTATTGTTTATAAAATATTTCACGCAAGTGTCCTTTGAAGCTATGTCTTTCGTTATGTTGTATATCACATCACGGACAGTCTCAAGCTGTGGATCTTGCTCAGTTGAGATGTAAGATTTTAATCTCACATCGGCGTGCTTCCAGTGCTCTTCTGGTGCGATGTTCCTAACTTTTTCAAGATCGTATATTTCTATCTTAATAAGGTGTGATGCATACGCAGCATCGTCTTTACCCGAAGATAGGTAAGCAACACCGGTATGGGAACTTTGCGACACACTGGAAGATCTCTTCACTGGTTTCACTTTTTTCTGCGGTTTTTCAAAGAAACTCTCGATACTATTTGCAGGACGTTTCTTCGCTATGGCTTGTTTCACTTTAAAACCGAGTGTGCCTTCTTCATCACTCCCTGAATCATCATGTTCAGGTTCAGGGTAATAAAAATTCTTGAAAGTGTTTTCCGTGAACTGTAACAATATTCAACAATAAGTTATACATCCGATTAACACACTTAACAAGTAACACGATGAACACAAGTTACAGAAAAAAAAAACACTGTTAAACAAATAGTACATAAAAATACTACATACATATTTTATAAAAAATAGTACATACTTACATTTGCCATTTTTTATAAGCACTGTAGCACGATTCAACACTATGTCACTGTACACTGAGAGAGCTCTGGTAACAAGCACGACTCGGTTCTGAATACTTATAGATCGTCACTGTCCATCGGCTTTTATAAGGATGTGACAATAGATTACCGTTAAAATCACGTTTCGACTAGTTTGTACCGCGCCCAACAGCCACCAACAAACAGTAATAAAATTTATAATAGACTTTCGAATCTTTTGATGATTCGGAGAAGAAACCTGTCATAAATCTTTACAAACAATATGGACCCAACAAACAAATTAAAAAATCAACGAGTTTAGTTCAGCCTACTACAAATACACGTTAGTACAAGTTACAAAGTTTATTCAGGTATTTTCTTAAGCATCTATTCAAGAACATAATATTTGACGAAATAAATAAATATGCAAAACTAGAACTCGTATTTTTAACTTACAGCTTAAATAAGTTAGTATAGTTTTGAAGCAGTTATTACTGTATAAAATACCGCATTACTATTGTAAGATTAGATTCGTATTATCCTTATGCTACAGGCAATATTTTTACATAGAACTTCCTCCTTTTTGAAGTCGGTTATTACAAAAAAGAGATGAAAGTAACATTGAGTACGTACTCAAATTTATGCAAGGTTAGGTTAGGTTAGGTTAGAACAGCGTTCTTAAGACCAAAACAACTGTACTGTGCTCGTAGCTAGTTTTAAGTAGGTAAGTAAATAAAGCAGTTCTTCAAAATTAAGTTTTCGAAGTTAGGTGATAAGTTAGAAGTAATGTTAAGTTGAACAAGATAAAATATATAAATAGAACAACGTTCGAAATGCAGCATATGTAGTGAGTAACAAAATACATACTTTGAAGTAAGGCTACCTGAAGTTAAGTAGTCAGTTAACGTATCCTGCGTTAGCTGGGCGTAGTCCTGTAGCTTAGGTTAGGTTAGGTTAGAATTGTGATCTAGCATAGGTTAGCTTAGATTAGTGATACGTACACCGTAGCACACATCACGTAGTAAGAAACCTTGGAGTAAAGAGACGATGTGAGACAGGCTGGGTTGAAACAGCGATTCCAATAAGAACCAAGGTGGCGGACCTAGTCTGATAGTTTAGGTATGAGATGTTTAGGTATTTGTCCAGCTTTACCTAAAGAATGTTCTTAAAAGATGTATACCGTTTGCAAAGGAAGTTGTAGGCAGTTGAAGCCAAAGAGAAATATAAAAGAGGGAAACAATAGTAGACCGTAATAAAAGTGAGCTCGGCGTCCGAGAGGGCAATAAAACCCGAGCTCGGGTAGACAATAGAAAAGGGTCGATGGGTCGGGGAAGGTGTTGCATTGTTAGTGTAGGGCGTTCTGTAAGTCCTGACAGAGCTGTCTGAGCGTACTGGGACCTATTCCAAACGCTCTAAGTAGGGGGCTATTTGTTTTTTTTTTTTTTTTTTTTTTTTTTTTTTTTTTTAGGTTTGGTGGTCCGCCAAATCCGCCCTGGATGCCGCCCATCAGGCCCGTCCGCCCCGTATCGTAGTATCGGCGAATCCCTACTACTGATATATATATAAGAATGTGTAAAAAATTAAGATCCTTCATTAATTTACATGTCTACGGCATGCATAGGCATGTGAATTTACCTGAAATAATAAAATATTGCATAAGCGAGAAATAAAAAGAAGTTACAAGAATCTTTGTATCCGTTCAATAGAAATAAGTTACAATTTACAACAATGATGATTCAGATAAGGGCGAAGTTTCTCTCGTCTCATTGGTCGAGGAAATTCATATTGAATCTACAAAATGGAAACTGACACAACAGACATTGTGCTTGCCCATTACAAAACGACGAACTAGCAGTACATTTAAGGCAGATATAACGTTTTATAACTAAGGCTATATGTTTGACCATCCTGTGTTTGCAAACTCTACGATCCAAAACTCCGTTCAGTACTTTTAGTTCGACAATGAGTCAACTTGTATGAGAATCGTAGCTACATAGGACTTTGTCGCATTACATCCGTGGTTTGATTCAGTCAGCTTACGTTCATTGCTTACACCATGCTTACACCTCAAACTTTAGCTTACATTGTATCAAAACGACCTATTCTCCATAATGAAATCAAGAGATATTCAGTTTTATTAAGTAAACTATAAGGTGTAGTATAGTTCGGAATGATGGGCTACTGGAAATGGTTTGCATCGTTAAATTTTGACAGGTTTATCGAGTGAACGCGTTCGAAAATGGAATGCAAGTCTGTTCGAGCCTTCGAGGTGTTTTTGAAGCAACGAGCGCTGTTTGATGTAATTTTAACTGTTCATTATTTATCTTATACTATTATAAAATTTAGTTTTCTATGGATATGTGTTATATTATTTCAGGAACTAGTCCAAATCAATTCTATATGAAGGAAGTTTTCAAAAATCCATGAATACAATAATAAAAAAAAAAACATTTAATTTCGACCATTATCAATATTTAAAATTGAAATAAGGACCTGACGGCGTTTGATTTCTATTACAACCTCCGGGGGGTTAGGTTGTGTAATTGAAAGCTAGCTGGAATAGTAAGCTAAAATGCAGAAATGGCTAATCTATTAGCTTTATAAAATATGGACGAAATATAGAATAACTAGCGTTTTCCCGCGACTATGTACGCGTGGAACTTGATAAAAGGGATTATTAAAAGCGCCTAAGCAAATGTAAGAGCAATTGTGCTTTTGGTCTAATAACTACATTTCGTACAGGGTCACCGCACCCCAACAGAAATGTTCACTCACTTTTCAATCTTTTTAGGTATAATTTCCAGGATGAAAACTATCCTATGTCCTTCCTCGGATCTTAAACTATCTCTACGCCAAATTTCATCAAAATCGAATAAGCGGCTTAAGCATGAAGAGGTAACAGACAGACAGACACACTTTCGCATTTATAATATTAGTATGGATAGAACTTTATAACATGCATGACATTTACAACTATAATAAATGTATTTTATTTCTAATACCTAGAATAAATAAGAATAATGTAATTGTTAAATGTATTTAAATAATAATTTAATAGTTACAAAGAATTCACGACTGCTATTTGACTTAAATAAATGAATATGTACCTATTACATACATAATTGATCGTTGAAATTTCCAACGTATGCCTGGGATAGATATATATTTGGCACGTGCTGACAAACCGTGCGTTAACTTATGTTATAAAACAAGTAGGTAAAGATATTGTCGGTGGGAGATTCAATCCTGTGATGGATGCTGCCGATTACATCGTGAGACGGATGGCTTCCGCGCCTCGTACAGAAGTTGTTGAATTACAGAAAGTGCTGAGGGATGTACCGAATTGATCGCATTGAGCACACAATAAAAAACTCGAGAAGGTTCTGGCTGTATCTTAATTTTAATAATAAATAAACAGATTCCTAATAAATTAAATCAAAATAATTAATTAGCGTAATAATTTCTGCCGCCTAATAAATTAGCTAGAAGTACCGATGGCTGTTGGGGCAGAAAGGTTCTCGAGTGGAGACCACGTATCGGCAAGCGCGATGTAGGACAGCCGCAAGGTGGTCGGACGTCCTGGTTAGTGTTGCGGGGGGACTCGCTGGATGCGGGTCGCTGCTATCCGGCCGCCGGACCAACACATGCGCGCGGCTGACCACGATCGCCCGTCAAATTTACCGAGCCAAGACAGAACACCTTAGTGCGCGTAAAATGACATGGCTGGTTTAGCGACACGTAGATCATAATGAGCTGCTCTTTCATTAGGGATACATAGCCGCCCACATAGGACAAAGGCTGCATAAGAACTTATACAGCTGCCAGCTGTGTAGCTTCGCTTTAGTGGTAAAAAGCCCAAATCCTAACGAAATTCCATATCAGCCCATCAAAAGCAATTGGTTAAGTATGACTGAGCACAGATTCCATCCACGTCAAAGACAATGAGTCAGCGCCGCCCAGTTTTAGTTACTCGTATGGTCGCACACGCATAAATTAGGATGTATTTAGAGCAATGAGGGCTAAATGATGGATCGCTGCGCGCGCGATCGATCTCAATTTACAGCTGTTTCTTCAATCCCTTCGTTGCGCAGTCACATCGTAAAGGGATTGATCGCCAAACTTGAGAGCGATAAGTGGTGGAGTAATCGTTACTCTTTTGTTTCCTGTTAGTTTGTTTACATCACCCTAGGCCGTAAGTGAAATCTTCTGGGGAGAAAATCTCACTTCCTGAGCCAGGCAAGACCACCTCTTAGACGAACTGTTCTCGGCAGCAACTCACCTGTACCAAGGCTTTGTAAAACAATAGCTGTCATGAGACGGATGTGCACTTTGAAACGACGCAGCAATTTAAAAAAACCATTCATAAATGTTTAGGAAAACCTTTCACAAATAAAAGCTTAGGTCAGTAAAGAGCATAACTTACATTTAAGTATAATTAGTGTTAAGTAGGTAATAATTTAACTAGTTTTATAATAAAATGCATGCGGTGTTTACCTATAAGTGATTGTTACACATAGATAACGGCAGAAATTATATGTTATAAAAGGATGTATTTAGTGTAAACAATTGTTGGTGAACCAAATAAATAAAAAAGACGTACAACTTGAGACAAACAAAAGCCGGTAATTTAAAGCCCCAAACAACTGTGATCTGGGACTTTCATGAATTCACCGCCCTAGGTATTGTAATGTATTTATTATGTCTACTTACAGAACAATGTTATACATATTACGACACACGTCGCAGATCTAACGTGTTAATGTAACGAAACGGTTCGAGAAAAGGTAGGTAGTGCCCCGCTTCTTTTTTGTTCGTCTTGGCGGAGGCACTACCGTGCCCCCAGATTTCCGTCTAATCTAAGTTAGTTTTAAAGAAATATTTCAATTGATTGATATATCCGTTATTTGATCAAAATAAATTATTTTCAAAGAGGGAGTAGTTGTATATATCAGGCAAATTAGGGCCCTGTTTGGAGCGAAGGATGGTATTTCTTTTAGATTTGGCACCTACGTCTACTCATCCAATAAACTTGGTTCATTAATTCAGTTTTACTAATATGACTGTTGTTTATTCTTTACAGGTAAGCTTCCGAATTGAATTCAAAAGTTTGCTTTGGGTAAGTGTTGATCACCTAAGTAGCTACTAACTTCATCATAAATTTAAGAGCTACGCTCTTGTCGGTGGAGCTATTTGTATGCATCTCGTTCTCGAGCCTTCTCCGCGATAGCCTGGTACGGCACGACGTTCACCTTCTCCTCTATTTGGTCCATTCAAAATCGCTCGGTTCCAAACACACTGAGTATAAAGTTTAAAATTTGAGAGTGTGTTCGTTTGGCATAAATACATAGGATACTTTCTATCTGACAAACCGCGGCTGACACCGCGGGACGCAGCTAGTAGGTACACAATGAAACATATGTAATGTACCTACTTAATATACGGTCAGCGCCAGAAATTGCTACGCACGCCAAGTGCACAAAATTATTTGCAAACGGACTCTATAGGTATTATCAAGGGAATAAGTGTTGTACGGAGCATTGTGGGTGTGTTGTTCTGCTTAGCTAAGATAATGTTTCTAATATTTCGTCCATAAATATCAACGATAATTCTGCAACCGCTTTGATCTGAACACAGTGGAAAGTGAAATAGAACAACGTTTCTATTACTAATGGCATTTCAACTCCTTCTATGGATAGTAGCGGACATAACTCGCCTTCAAATCAGTTATTTATTGACCGACTACTGCAGACAACCCCGGTACAAGCAATAGAGATACTAACTTAGATAAGATAAGGAAACCAACTTACTTTTGCGATTTTCCATCTCGCCTAGATTCCAATTTTATGACTACCTTATTTGAGATTCTAGTTACGACGGCTGCAAAATTAATTTTGTATAACGCTAGTAACACATGTCATACACGGAACTGACATGTCAAGACATCGATTTCGTTATCGGCAAATCACTACGTCCCAGTTATATCGTTTCAAAACTCAAAGGTCACATGTGCTTAAGGAGTTTTCACGTGATGGTGACCTTTTGGAGTGTAGGTAGTATTAGGGGAACAGTCACATTCTGTGTACTTAGCGCTTATCTTGTTTACAATATCCATCAATCTGACGATTCCCTGCGCCCGCGTTTGCATACAAACAGATAAATTTGTTCGGCTTCATACAGTTTGAATAAACATTCGAAACGGATCAAACGAAATAAAAACTTCATTAAAGTGGATTAAGTCTAACATAGCTCGTGTTACCGAATACGTGAAATATTATTTTTTTGAGCAAACTCTCCTTCAAGCGCATGTTGCGCAAGCATCTCTCGGACAATCTCTCTTCCTAACTTTCTTCGAAATATTTTACTTTGGGTACATAATATATGTATGTAAGTATATCATAATTATAAAGTATTCGTGTACGTTTATGGCAATTATATATACATTCCTATATATATCTTATATTATTGATTTGTGTTTTAATTATTTTGTTTCTCTGTAACTCTGATCCTGCACCGACTACATATTTCTGTTTAACCCAGTGGTTGACTGGTAGAGAATGCCTAAAGGCATTAAGTCCGCCATTTGTACTTTTTTTTTGTATTGTGCAATAAAGTTTAAATAAATAAAAATAAATAAATATTTTGAGCGATATTTAAATTTCAAACGTTTTTATGGTTACTTAATTTGTAACACTTCATAGTCCCTTAAAATAAAATAAAAACATTTATTCAGGAAATTCGTTTCTTAAATACTTGAAATGAATTAAAGTGTGGTTCAAAAAAAACTTTTGATATATGAAAAAAGGGTTGTGATGTGAGACGATTATAAGTGTACGAAAAATATTTTTAAAATTTTAATTTAACATTTTATGTAAAAAAAATACACCAAGTGCGAGTGGGACTCGCGCACGAAGGGTTCCGTACCATTATCTGTCAGTTTGATGTATGGGAGCCCCCCTTAAATATTTATTTTATTTTATTTTTAGTATTTGTTGTTATAGCGGCAATTAGAAATACATCATCTGTGATAATTTCAACTGTCTAGCTATCACCGTTCTTCAGATACAGCCTGGTGACATATGGACGGACGGACGGATGGACAGCGAAGTCTCAGTAATAGGGTCCCGTTTTTACCCATTTGGGTACGGAACGCTAAAAATCATCATCATCAGGATCAGATCAGCCGATAGGCGTCCACTGCTGAACATAGGTCTCCTACAAAGTTCTCCACAACGGTCGGTAGTGCACCGCCCTTATCCTAAAACAAAACCGGCCAAGTGCGAGTCTGACTCGCGCACTGAGGGTTTCGTACAAACTTTCACTTATCCCATCTCAATTGGCTTAATAATAATAATAATAATAAAGCCTTTTTTTATTTCCAATAGATTCTTAAATTTAGTTTTTTAACATTCAACATGCATTTTGAAAAATCAATTGGCTTGGTTAAGTTAAATTTGCACCTGAAATGTATGGCGCCGCATACAAACGAGGTGCAAATTTAACGCAACCAAGTTCTCTAAATATGATGTTTGAAAAGGACTACATATTTTTGTGATTTTATTACAAATATATAGTTTTCAGATTTTTAACCGACTTCAAAAAAAGGAGGGGGTTCTCAGTTCGGTTGTATTTTTTTTTTTTTTTTTAATGTTTGTTACCTCATAACTCCGTCATTTATGAGTCGATTTGGAAAATTCTTTTTAGGTTTATGAACAGACATCTCAAGGTTGGTCCCATAAAATTTTGGTGAAGATCGGATGACGAGATCCATGAGGAATCGAGGGAATTCCTGAAATTTTATAGGCACTCATAATATTTTTCATATATTTTCTAAAACTATTTAAGTATTTGCATACGGTAGTCATCATCTTCCAATGCTGAACTGATGATGGAAGGTACAACTCCTTAACGGTTAGGAGTTAGGAGATAATTCAAACGAGATGCATGCCTTCAAGACCTCCCTGATCGCCCCGCCATAAGTATTTTATACTAATCACTAAAAAGCGAAAAAAAAAACATTTTTAACAAAAAAAAGAACCGACTTCAGTTAAACTAAAAAGCCAAAAATAACCCGTTCAAGTACAGATTACATTTGACTCACCCTTTGAAGTCGGTGCCAAACCTCACGTAAACTTTAATATATAAATATAAATAACTGAGTGGTTTGGGATCGATTTCAAAGGGTGAGTCAAATGTAATCTGTACTTGAACGGGTTATTTTTGGCTTTTTAGTTTAACTGAAGTCGGTTCTTTTTTTTGTTAAATTTTTTTTTATACCTATTTTTAGTATGTGAGGATATTACTTGCCAAACTTCATAGTTCTAGGTCATGGGGAAGTACCCTATCATTTTGATTCCCTTGAGTGTCGAAATGTACGTTTTTTTGCAACATAAACGGCCGTATCTTTTTTCGCGTTAACGTAGAAGTTTGATTTTTTCACAGCTTCAAGGGACCGTAAACCTGAGTACCTATATGTTGGTAATTTCAACTCGATACCTCTACGCGTTATCGAGATAAAGGGACTTGACAGACAGACGACAACAAAGTGATCCTATGAGGGTTCCGTTTTTTCCAATTGAGGTACGGAACCCTAAACAGCAGTTTATTTTAGTTGTTGTAGAACAGTGTAGTTATTATAGGATATTATTATAATATTTGAAAAATATTTTTTTATTTTTATATCACAGTCCTTCTGAATTTCAGAAACGAAATTCCAACGCCAAGTCAACTTAAGTCCAGTATTTACTAAAGTTGTCTTCGGTGGGACTCTAGGTTACTCCGATGTTCGAAATTCGGTCGTCCCACTCATACAAATATAGTTTGAGAGGAGATCGAGAAAGATGAATGTACCAAGTAAGTAGTTGGATTTCGGAGTAGCCCTCCAGTTTTATTATTGGAAGGTTCATATTGCTCGGGCAGCGAGTAAATTTAGAACTGCAGAACGGATGCATGAGGTGTAATATTGCAACTGCTTGTTTTGTTACTGGCAACATTAAGACGGTGTGTTATCGGCGGGGTATTTTTTTTATTCTATGCGACGTGGAAGCCAAACAATTTAAACAAAATAAATCGGCCAGCACGATTTTTTTTATCGCCTTTCTAAGCTATCTCAAAGCAAAATAATTGAAACCTTTAATTGTCTTTTAGATTAAAATATTAAGAACTGTAGCACATTTTTACAGCATCAAATAGATGTTAAGGAAGAATAACTTTGGAATAACATAAAAAAAATTACCATTCGGAAATTGTTTGCTATTTCCGAAAAAAAAAACAAAACAGTGGTAAAAAAAAATTTTTTTCAACGTCTTTTTTTTGTTTTGTGCTTGTCGCTGACATACCTACTGCTTGAACGTTTCCACGGTGTCTTTAACAGGATATACTGCAGCTGTTGCTATTATAGTACACTAACGCCGCTAACGCGAGATGACACAGTGTCTTGGGAGGATTATGAGAACTGACATTAAAATTAAGACTGAAGTATCACTAACTTTTGGGACGTTTAAATTAAATTAATATATCTCTTACTGTTTTCAATTGTAAAAAAACAGTAATTTTTATTATTTTGATAGTTAATAGTTGTATTTTAGTTCACAAATAATATTCAGTGCACATGTTTGAGTCCTGCTTGACATCCATGAAACGCAAATAGTTTTTGCCTATTGTTAATATTATAACACTGTTGAATCAAAATTAAGTAAGTTGTTATTTATGCACAGTATATGAAGTATGTAAAGGCGTCATATAATGCGTATCCTCACTTAGGCAAGTGAAACAATGTCGCACTCATACATTATCTATGAGTAATCCGTAAAATTCAGTTCATAAGCTAATTTGTAACGAAACAGTACGGTGCATTCACTCGCACATGTTTAATTACCTATCTGTGCGAAGTGACAGCCCTAACGTCTGTCAGTCGTCGCGTGCTCGACACTGACTAATACAAGTGCGTGCCAACCCTAACGTGCTTCTGAAAGTAATGCATTGCAAAACGCATTAAATTTAGATAGCACGTATCCCAATAATAATATTATGTTAACGGCTTTAAGGTAACATTGTTGCACATCATAAAATTCGCAAGACATAAAATTCAGTTCACAAGCTAATTATTTACGAAACAGTAACATGCATTAACTCGCACACGTTTATTATCTCCGTGGAGTGACAACCCTGGCGTATGTCAGTCGTCGCGTGCTCGACACTGACTAATACAAGTGCGTGCCAACCCTGAAGTAAGTTTCTGAAATTAATGCCTTGCGAAAACGCAGTAAAATTCATAGAACATGTCTGAAGAAGGTAACGGTTTAAAGAATATATGTAACCAGGAAGTATACCTTGTTAATCTTGCTATGTAGTTTTCTGGTTAGCAAGTCTTTTTTTTTCCACGCCGAAGACTTCAGAGAAAAACTTGTATGAAAAGACAAAAAGAGCAATAAACATTTCTTTAGCTTTGTTCCATCTAGAAAAGTAAAGAAAACTAGTTATCTAGAGGAAAAATAATATATATTCCGTAAAGGAATTTCGATGTCCAATAACCTTTTTTGACAAGGAATTGTCTAAGAACGACGAAAACAAACCTTATCTTATCTAATGGATTTTAAAAGGAGAGCTGTTCAAAAATTCTGTAGGTAATCAGAAAAGCGAAACAGTTTTATGAAAAACACTACATTAGGTATGTATTATTGCCCTGACATCTGAAATTCATAAATCGTATTTGACCGCGCCATTAATTCAAATCCACAGTCCTACTTCCGTATGAATCACTCTAGTAGGTATCTCGGAGAGATCTCAGTCGCGATACGACTAGTATATCGCCCCTTCAACAAACTTAAATATGCAGCTCGAAACGCAAATATAGAATAGAATAGAATAGAATAGAATAGAATAGAAAAAGCTTTATTCAAGATAACACATCATTACAATTACAATATTACGCACCTAAGTATTAAAGACAGAGTACAAGAGATGTGCATCCGAAATGGTCTCCACTCAGCAATGCTGTTGGCTTTGCTAGGTAGCAATGCCCACGGCGCTGGTTTTCTGTGGAGCCAGAGGGACGGTTTCGCGGGACAGCATACTGAGCGACTTGTATCATTTATATGTTAGAATAAAAATAAAAAATATTACGATACATTATTTCGGAGTTAATATATATTTTTTATAATGTAGGTAGGCGGTTGATTTTTTGACGGTGGATTTATACATATCAGCAATCTATTTCGAGGCAGCAGTACTTTGAGAGTCTAGAACGTGTTTTTTAAGTTTAATTTTGAAGAGACTAATTAATTTACAATCCTTAATAGGTGGTGGAAGATTGTTCCAACATTTCGTAGCGGCATACCGAAAGCTGCCACGAAATGCTGCAGTACTGTGCCTCGGACATATTAATCTGGAGCTGTGTCTAATCTGCCGTTGTGAAAATGTTAGCTTATCAAATAGGTACTTGGGCTTCTTGCTGCGGTAAATACCAAAAAGAAGAGTGGCGAAGTGGAGGTTACGTCGTGCGCTCATATTCAATAACTTATTATTGATAAGATGCGGAGTTACGTGTGATCGAGGAGGAATGGGAAAACAAAACCGTGCGCAAGCGTTTTGGATACGTTGTATAACTTTTTTAGTGCGAGCCAGTAAGCAGTTCCCGTACACCGTGTCGGCGTAGTTGAGTTTGGACAGTATTAAAGAGTCGCATAGCTTCACGCGCATATCTACACTAAGGTAATCACGTGCTCTGTAAAGGACCTTCAATCTGTAGAAACAGTTCCGTGCCATTTCCAACACGTGATTTTCGAAATGCAAGGAGCCATCCATCAATAGTCCAAGATTGCGAGCTTCTGAGACTTGCTCCAGATTGCTCCTTACACCACCTTCTGTATTGCGAACTTCAACAAGTTGAGACCGGTCAGCGAGATAGCTGGCAAACCATTTTACAGCTGAACTACTAAAACCATAATATGCTAATTTTGATAACAAAATAGAAGTATTAATTGAATCAAAGGCGCGAGAGAAGTCCAGGAGCGCTAATATAGTCCCTCTACCTTCATCTTGTGATGTCAGAATCTCGTCCACCACATCCAGTAATGCTGTGGAAGTGCTATGCCCTTTTCTAAAGCCTGATTGTCTATCCGGTAATATACTGCAGCTTTCTAGATATTCTGTCAATTGTATGCAAACCGCTTTCTCGAGAATTTTAGATAGAAAAGGTAATATACTTATTGGTCTCAGGTCTTTGTAATTTGATGGATGAGGTATTTTAGGAATAGGCCGGACTTTTGCCATTTTCCACATATCTGGAAATACACTATGTCTATGTCTATGGATTTATTTATAATATCCGTGATTACACCCAATGTACTGGGAAGCGTTAGTAGTACCATATCTAGAGAAATGCCATCTATGCCTATAGCATTTGTTGAAATTGACTTTATGATGTTTGCTACCATAGTCGTGCTGACAGGCTTTAGGTTGAAAACAGCAGAGCTAAATCGATTAGACTCAAGATATGCTACATACGTTTGATCTACATTATTGTTGCCAGGTATGTCAAGAAAGTGTGAATTTATAACGTCAGGATCAGAGAGATGGGCGGGTAATTCTAAGTCTTTTGACTTAAAGTCAATCAGATTATTTTTTAAATTTTTCCAGAGTTTTCTCGGATTGTTTATATTATTATTAATGTGACTCTGATAAAACGCACGTTGTTCGTGATAGAGAGAGACATTCACTAAGCTTTTCAAATCTTTGTAATATTTTTTATGGCTATCTTTTTTTGTAAGGCGATATTTGGCGTGGGCATTGTCTCTCAACCTCATCATTTCCTTAATATTAGGTGTAATCCAAGGATTTTCATGTTCTTTAATATGAATTGTTTTTAGAGGTGCATAGGTGTCAAAAATGTCTATAATGCAGTCGTTAAACTTCATCACTGTGTCATTGATAGAGATAGAACCTGAGTCCAACTCCTCCCAGTTAATACTTTCAGTTGTGTTATTGAAATCATTTAAGTCTATATCTTTAATTGGCCTGTACGATACAATTTTAGGGGCTGGTTTGACTTTTTTAATATTTAACTGACATGTGATGAAAGCATGACTGCTGAGATCAGGAATATAATTGACAGACAAGTTAGAAACAGTTGTATTGCAACAGATGACATCGATTAAAGTCTCACTATGTTCAGTGAAATGCGTCGGTTCATTTACATGCTGTGATAAATGCATATATTCCAGAAAATTCAATAACTTCTTTGAGTTAGACTCTTGTTTATTTAAAATATTAATGTTGAAATCCCCTAGCAACATAGTGTAATCGAACATCGCAAAAGAAGTCAAGGAATCACTAAGAGCGTCCAGAAATTTGTCAACGTCAAACCATGGGGGCCGATAGGCGGTTCCAATGGCTATCCTGAGACCATTGATACTTAAACTGAGCCACATTTGTTCGACTAGCGGTGCAATCGGGTGTTGGAGCCGCCGCGCGTTGATGCCGCACCTGAGATACGCGCCAACACCGCCGCCGCGCGCGCGCGCGCCCGCGGTGTCGCGCGGCACGTGCCTCAGCCGGTACCCCGGCGGCGCCGGCGCACGGGCCTCCTCACCGCTCCTGATCCACGTTTCATTGATCATCATTATGTCTTCGTCAAAACGCGACATCGCCACTAGAAACTCCGTGTGTCGCGTGCCGAGCGAGCCGGGGTTTAAAAGTCCACAAGTCAGATATTTGCTTTTAATAAATTGTATAACGAAAGAAAATACGAGTTCAGAATGTTTATAGTTCAGCAGATAAAATCTTAAGTGTGTCACGTGGCGCCAGTCAGAGGTGACGGAGAAATAGGAACTTAATTGTGAAAACAGATGTAACCTCCTTTTTTTTATCAGATTAAATGTTGAAATTGTTATTTTATGTCTTAATGAGAAAGTGTAATTGCCACAATATCTAAAGTTGGCCGCCAACCATATATACATACGTGGATAAATAAAACAACATAGTAAATAGCATGCTATTATTATTTCTAAATACATATTATATAAGTATCTCGATATAGATTATATTATTATTATTGTAGTTATTATCAATCGATGAATGGATCTTACTGTCACACATATTTTTATAAGTGCATTGACAAGTTGCACAGTACACCGTCCACAACATTAAACAATCGGCTATTACAGCACTATTTCTTAAAATATAACAAATACATTTATTATTACTTAAAGAATACACATAATAACATATACAGTTGTACACAGAATATACTAAGTACATCCAGCAGGCGCCGTACAAAAAACCTGTTCGAATTCAGCCTCTGTGCGAATATCGCGTTTAATGACAGTTAAAGGCGATATACCTGAGACATCGCTTTTTGGCGATATCTCAAATACACTCGAATTAGGGCCCTGTGAATTTAGAAACATGGCACGAATGGGAACTTCGGATTTTTTACTTCAGCGTAGCCTCTCAATTCACTGCTGCTCTATTTCCCATGCTTCGTATAATCAAACAAACATGTCAACACTATAGTCAGCATTTGTCCTTCATGTGTGACGGTCCCTTGGTTTTGTTCTAATTATTTTTATTTTTATAGAAATTATGCTTATGTTCTTCTTGGACTTAGAATAAGAACGCCAACGAGAATCTTTAGACAACAGATTTGCGAATAATGAAGCTGCTTTTGGTTTTATGTGTGCGTGTCTGTCTACGAACCAATCATAGAGCCGTTTTGCTTGTGACATTGAAGTTGTGACAGATGCGCACACGGACAAATTTATCCCGCGGCTAACCAAAACTGGCTATACTTTCAGGCGCTAACTAGGGTTCTAGGCGTATTTATTATTTATACTAAGTTCATGGAATGGATGACCCACCATTGACAACGTTACGTTTTCCTTACTGTTTTTTGGAGTCTAGGAAAAGTGAAAGCATTTTTTTTCTTTAAATATAAAGGTAGGACCGCACTGGGCGTAGCTATTCCGCGGCAGAGGAGCGCCGCGACGCGACGCGGTTAAGTTTTCTTTGTATGAAATGTATGAGATAGAATGCACTACGCGGCAGCGGAACTACGCGGCGCGACATCCAATTCTATACAAAAATAAATGGTCGCGTCGTGTAGTTACTCTTAGTGCGTTGGTAAGGACCAATAAATTAACCGATCCGAATGGCCGGCGCGCCCAAACCGAAGCCGCGGGATCAACCTAGTTGCCTTCCATATAACTAAATTAGATTAATCCATCATCAGGCGTTTTACTCACAGCATTAAGCTGTCATCGCGGTCGTTTGTCCCACATTGTCGCGTTTTGTCTCTTTTAAATAATTGTGTGATTGTTTAATACCCTGGGATTAAGTTATTAAAGTCAACGAGCCGCTTCACAGATTGTTGGAATGATGTGTACAAGGGTGTGAAAGACTATTCTAGAAATGAGTACAATTACGAAGAATGAGTGATCAAATACTATTATTTGAATAGCTAAAAATGGTATCCTTTAACAACTCCGAAACTTTGCTTCCCATCTATATGTTTCGCAAAATTTTAATTTGTCCGAAAGTAGTTTTTTCCGGAAACCTTAATATTTTCAAAGTCTTACTCGTATAAACATCGCTTTATAAAATCCATTAGGTTACCTAGCCTTATATTTATAAATATTCTGAAATATGAAAATTTTTCGAGGAAATGGTATTCGGACAAATGAAAAAAATTCTCATGAAATTTTGTGATTAAGGTCCGTTGATTATTTTGTCGATTCAGGGGGTTGAAAACGTAGAAAAATACAATAATAATAATAATAATAAATTTTTATTGCTCCATTGATTTGTTTTGAATTCATTATATTTATGTAAACATACTTTTTGGTAAATAAATATATAAACATTATTTCACATTTTTACCTAATCATCACAAAAAGGAGCTTAGTGATCTTGTGGAATCCAGAATAGCAGCGCACGCGCATGATTCACTTTCTGGCGAACAGATTAGCCCGTCATCGCGCACGTCCCAGAGTGATATTAATTGCGGCTATTTCAGGAGTTCGCCATTTGCTTTGTTAATTCGGGTGATGTTTTATGAGGGAATAAATACCGATGCTGCATTAATTCTGATCTCATTTGCTCTTAATTTTAGCAAGGCAGGCTCACTACTGCTCTGCAGTGGGTGCTCGGCGCTTCGGGGCCTATGATGCCTGCGTTTATCACGTGATAAATAAGTGCCAAAGCATCTGTTACTTACAATTTCATTTTATCTTAGCGTGACGGATGCTTTTGTCACTTATTCATCGCGTGATAAAAGCAACGATCATAGGCCCCCAGATTTTGTTCACAAAAAATCAGCAGAGCCAGTCTTACCGGCACACGATTCGGCCGGTGGCGTCACGACCAACTGCGTCACGTTTTACACAAACAACCACTAAAATGTAGTTCACATGCCGCTTTTGCAAGGATCAGAAAAAATATATTATATAAAAATCTGTTAAATATAAGATCAGAAATATTAAAGTGGCAATGTGCGGGACACTTAGCTCGAATGACCAGAAAGGTCCTCGAATGGAGACCACGAACCGGCAAGCGCAGCGTGCTGGATGCGGATCGCTGCATGTGGAAGTCTATTGAGGAGGTATGTGTCCAGCAGTGGACGTTCTATGGCTGAAATGATATTAAAGTTGTAGTATTTAATTTTGTATTTCATTGAAAGTCTAACAAACATTGAACGGTCTATAGTTAACCCGTTCGTAAAGATTTATAAAAAACACATAAATGCACAAAAGATGACACTTCCTAAGAAGGAACACAAAGATGTCAAATACGATTAAATCCGTTAGTGGCAATAGGACTATCATGAGCTGCGAGTTGTGAAGAATGGAATCGCAGTTACGAGTTTGGCACAGAAATGCAGCCCATTTGAGCTTCTTTTGCAAAAGTGCAGTTTGGATCCAGTTCTAGTGCAAGTTGATCAGAATTTAGCATCAAATCTGACAATAGTGAAACCATTAGGGGGGTAAAACCTTTAAATGAAAAAAAAAATCTGAATTAACAATTTAAACTACATACGAATCGGTTTGTGGAGCTCTTCTTTTTAATCGATTGAAAAGTAAGTAGATGAACATTTACAAGCTAAAATTAGTCATATAATATGCTGTTCGTGGAAGTGAAGAAAAACTGTCATTTTGATAATAGACTCTTTCTTAGTTCTTTCTAGTCGTCTGTAATGAAAGTGTACCTGCATAGCGATCATGCTTGGCGGCCTGGATTATTTATTTTGAGGACAGATGTTCGGATAAACGCACAGTGACAACTCGCGAGTGGCGCATGACAGGGGCGTGAATGTAGTTTAATGCGACGCAAAAAATCAAGCGCCCGCGTCTTTCAACTGTTTCCATTGTCAAACGACGTAGATATCTGATGCCGCTTCTAAGATATAATGACTTATGGTAAAATTCGGAGATCGCTCACGGGGGGGCCTGAACTCGACGTGTGACACGGACGAGAATTTGAGATCTCGTCTCGTCACTATAGATTTCTACTTTAGCAATAAGCTATACTGTGGGTGTGGGTGTAGGGAAAAGGATATAAGTTCTTTTTAACTTGAAACAATACAACTGTATTGTGTGACTTAAGCTCCTTTGCTGCTACTTTAAATCTAACTTTTATACCCTTTTTCACTAAGGCCACAGATTCCAACTTTAATGTAATGACATATTTTTGTAGTTGACACAACTTTTATTTGCTTAAAATTTAAGATGTCAGTACAGTACAAATGACAGGCGCCTTTTAATTATTTTTATTAAAGCAGTAACGTCTGCTAATGTAAACCAAATGTTTACAATGAAGCGAAAAATCAGATCTGATCAGATCTGGTTCGGTGGTCCAGTTGGTAGGACGCCCGTGTTGGCCCGGAAAGTCGTTGGAAACGCAGGTTCGAATCCTGTCTGAACCATTAAATTTTTCTTTTTACATTACGGTTTTTGTAATTTTTATTTTTGAAGATAGATTCGTCCATCGGCCGCTATAATACCTATAGCAGATACATTTAGCTTCCTACTTAAAAAGTTAGAAGTCGCCTACTTTTACAACAAACGAGTAGTTCGACTTTTAGTAGAAGCTGTCAAATGTCCGAATCTACCCCTCTGAAGGGGCACATTCGTACATGGGTCGGGGAACATTCAGACAGTATGAGATAACTTCGTACATGTTAAATAAAACAGCAATAATAATATCAAAAATAGTTTTAATGGTCTTTAAAAACAAGTCAATACCCGCCAATCCCATTGGCGGATATTTCCGATTGAATTTTTTGGCATAATCATATGACAGCTTTCTGACTTTTGAGCCCGCAATGCATTTTCGAAAAATTTCAATATATTCGATCAGTTGTGACTCTATTTCGTTAGAAAACTCTTTTTTCGTATAATTCCGCACTATTTTTGCAAATTTTCTGAAATAAAAAGAAACATGTTAATAGGGGGTACATGCATGACGTATATGAATGTGCCCCAGGTGTAGGCGTACGAACCTGCCCCGAAGGTCAAAAATAATATATTGGTAATTACATAAAATTCATGAAGAGAAATACACAAAATATGTAGGTACTTTATCATGGAAATGATAGTATTTACTTACCGTTGATCAACAAAGTTTTCAGATTTACCGCTTCACTTAAGCACGATAGATCCGAGAACATCGACGAAAAATTTACTTAAAGGGTGCGAAAACAAATAACGCCCTCTCGTGTCGCTCTTGGTAACCGCACTGACAGCTAACTTCGTGGTCCACCGGTCGCCGTCAGCGCCTACCCACACACACAAACCCGTAACAAATATATTGACCTGACAAGCTGTAATAGCGACTGTATGAAGCTGACCCGTGTACTAATGGTGCCAATCTTCCCCTAAACATTAGGCGCCTTTTAGTTCTTATCAATGTAGTTTTTTTTATTTATTTTTTTAAGACATGACTTGAACTGTATCAGGGAAGAGGTAAGCCCTCACTACCAGAAGTCGGACTTTCTGTAGGAGTATAACCCGCTAATGGGATTATATCCGCGCCACAGGCGTAATTAGTGTAGTTTTAGCATGATTGAGCAATCATATCTGGTCTTCATCGCATCATGAAAAGTAGCTGACAATTTTAATTTAAGGATGTCAATCTGTGGATTGGGTACCAATATTAATATGGAGACAGCAAGTAATTTGAGTAAAATTGACCCAGATATTTATAGGTATTTTTTTTTTTACTTTCGCCGCAAAGAAGTGCGTTTAATTTTCATGTTAAATTATGAGGATTCTGAAAACCATTTCAAAATTTCTATAGGATAAAAAAAAATGCGTGTTCAGTACCCGTACGTACGTACGTGCGTACCTTTGAAGTCACACTATTTCAACAATGACTGTTTTTTTTTATTTTTGTTTCATGGCATATTGAGCTACTTTTATTTATATAACCCCTATTGCATTATGGCAGTAGTAACATTGTCAGCTACTTCTGATGCTGACTGTACTTAGTCGGACTTAGACGAAATCTGCCTCTAGCAAACTCATAAAAGTCAAACAAAGAAAAGTCATACAAGTCAAATAAAGATTTCACGACTCATAAATCCCAAACTTATCGTATCGGCCAACAGCGCGAACGGGCGATACTAACAAAGAAATACTTGAACAGTAGCGTTTAAGGACGTCTCTGAATGGCGCCTTAATGCGCCAATTGTTTGCCAATACCGCCCTGATCACAATATTGTGATGCTGCCATTGTGGAGGTCCCATTGTGGTGTTTAATAGGTAGGGTTGGCGCTAGGGAATGCAAAAACCGACCAAATTTCATAACCGATTATTGTATCGCTTATAACAAAAAATAACCGATTAATCGGTTATAACCGATTATTACAAACTTTGAAAAAAAATCGAAGAAATATGGTTTAAACGTGGAAAGCTATGCTGCGTACGACTTAGAAAATTAAACACAAACGATGTTTGATACTTATCTATTTCTTTAATAAAAAAAAAAATACTATCATTTCTAATTTCAATATTTTCAATCAACAATCAAGTTCAATCAACTTCGGGATAAAGACACCCCTCCTTTATCCATTACTCTACCTGCGCATTAGTAAGAAAGAGATGGGAGATGTTTATCTCGAAAGAAGGAAACAATGCACCGTGGTATATTAGCTTTGATACCACAAACGCAAAAAAGTAATAATTTGCATTTATATATTATTATTTTCATGTTTCTACCGTTCCGAGAGTTTCCTCGGAACTCTGCTCCGGGCTCGGCAGTTTCGGTAGTCGTAAATTGGTTTTAAGTACAGTACAAATAGTATTAGTCAAGTATGCCCGGCAGCTTGAGCATGTCATGCTCGCTTAAAGGTCTTTGCTTACGGTGGCGTCGTTGATCGGGTCGCAGCCTTCCCTATAATATGGTTGAGGGAGGCGATGGCTGAGATATGCGTCATACTCGTGAACGGGTGCCGTTTGTGGGGTCCGGTCTGTTCATGCTAGCAAGGGCCAAATTAAATATGTAGCAACCGCATACTAGTGTTAAATTAAGCAAATGTGAGAAACTTCATCCTGTACTCGATTGAAGTTATTCAATGTTGATTTTAACTTTTTGAACTCTTAGAGACTGTATACATCTCTAAGAAACAGCTTAGTGTAGTATGACACTCAGAGACTTTATACATCTCTGAGGAAATTAAATAATTTTAAAATATTTTATTGCATGTTATGACGCCTAGAGACCATATACATCTCTAAGAAATTTAGGTTTAATAATTATTTTCTAAATTATTCACGTTGACGCCTAGAGACCTTATACATCTCTATGGAATTAAATTGTGGCGTTATCTGGGGAAAGGGACCTTATTGTCGGTTCTAGTTGCCGAGATAATCGCGTTTAAAGTAAAATGTCGAAAAAAATCAATTTTTCTTTTTTTACTCTATATTTATAAGCAGGGTCTTTAATTTAATCTGACAAAGACACAACTTTTTAAATCGATTTTTTAAGACTTAGAACAGCCCTTAAAGTTTAGTGAAAAAGGGACCTTATTGTCGGTGCCCCTCTTGTATGCTTTCTGTGAGCTCGGTATCGGCTTGAGAGACGTGTCGGTACTTGTCGGCGCGTCAAAGGATAATTATTGATCATTAGGAAGTATCCTTGCTCATCTCTCACACTTCTCGGGAGTGTGGGGGGAGGGCCTTATCTGTACATGTACACTTAGGCTACTTCTGTCGCGGCCCGTTACTACGGGCCGGTCTTTCTGGTGACGCGTGGTTGCGACGGCGGTTTCTTAGTTGGTTGGGCCTTCGTGATGTTCCATGAGTCCTCGAGGCCCGGGTGGAGCTTTATCTCCTCTTCTTATTTCCCACTGTTGGTGGTGGTGATGGTGGTGTCGCTGCATCTGCAGCTCGTAGCAGCTCGTGGCGGGATTCATCAGCTTTCCGGAACATTGTGCTGGCCAGTCTGCTGATCTAGGCGTCTAAGGGTTTCCATTTCAGTGCCCTCTGTATATGGTCATTCCGCACGAAGCGTGGGCAATCTGTAATGTTTCTCAGTGCCAGGTTTTCTTGGGCTCTCATTTTGTTTCGGTTTGTGGTAGCCACTAGGGCGTACCACGCCGGCGCCGCGTATGTGAGCCTGGATCTCACATACGTTTTGTAGATCCCCAGCTTCGTGCGGATCGGCAGGTTGCTCCTTAGGACTGGTCTCAGCGTAGTTCACGCTGGTCTGGTTCTTGAAACCACTTCCGCCACGTGCTGCTTCATGGTGAGGCCCCGGTCTATGGTGACACCCAGGTACCTCACCGTGTGCTTCCATTCCACGTCTTGACCAAACATGCGGAGTGGAGGTGAAGTCTGTTTTCTTCCGGTCATGAAGGCCTGAGTCTTGGTGACGTTGACAATAAGCCTCCAGTCCTCAATCCATCTTGGTAGGGCGTCTAACTGGGTCTGCATCTTCCTGACGGCATGGGTGGGGCTGACGGATGCGGTGTAAAAGGCCGCGTCATCCGCGAACAGCCCCAGCTTGACGTCGCCTCCTACCACTGGGGTCATCGGTGAAGGTTGCGTAGCAAGCTGGTGTAAGGCAGCTTCCCTGAGGGACTCCTGCTAGGATTGGGCGCTCCGAGGCCTGTTCCACTGCCACTTGGAACTTGCATCCGCGCAGGAAGGACTTTATCACCGTTATGATGCTGCGTGGGGCCGTGGTGTGCAACAGTTTGTACAGCAGCCCCTCGTGCCATACCCAGTCGAACGCTTTTTCCATGTCGAGCATGACAGCCACAACATGCTCTTTCTTGTTGCTTGCATTGGCCATAAAGTGAAGCACGCGAGTGAGCTGTAGCGTTGCCTGAATCCGAACTGTTCCGAACGGGGCTCGACGTGGGGGAGAAGTTTCCCCAACAGGAGCCTCGAACACCTTGGAGAGGGTGCTGAGCAGAGTTATTGGCCTACAGCTCTCCGGTCTTCGGCAGTCTTTGCCAGGTTTAGGCAGCATAACTACCCTCCCAGTCTTCCAAGTTTGGGGAAAGTGACCCGAGCGCACGATCCCGTTGAACAGGCGCGTCACTGCCACAATGGGGATCGAATCGGCACCCGGGGCTTTCTTGGGGTCGCAACGTTGGAGGGCTCGCTGCATCTGGCTGGGGGAGAAGAAGACCGCGTCTTCCTCTGCTCTTGCTGGTGCCTCCGAAGTACCTCTCCAGGTGTTCTGTGATGCTCTGCTGGTGTTCTGCATTGTGCATCGGGTTGGGCCTAAATTGTCCCTCCAGGTACTCGGCGAAGATCTCTGCGCGATCCTCAGCCTTGTAGCGTGAAGTGTTGTCTACAGGGTCGTAGAGTGGTCTTATTGCCTCAGGTTTTGTCACTAGCTGTCTGCAGATACGGTGAATGAAGGGGCCATCACCCTCTGCAGACGCTAGGTGGCTCTCCCAACTCTCGGCCCTGTGTTCTGTGAGCGCCTTCTTGGTTTTTATGATCATGGCGTTGAGCTCTGCCTTGATCGTCGGGCATCTTGTAGCCTGCCATTTTCTGCGCAGGCGGCGCTGCTCCTCGATCATGCTCCTAATCCTCGCCGGGAGGGGCGTGTGTCTCTCTGTGGTGTGGATGGTGTGGGAGGCTGTTGATAGCGCCGCCTGTAGTCCAGCTGTGACCAGGTCTTCCGCTTTTTCCACTTCGTCAGCTGTGGAGACCGGAGTAGTGTGGCATGTGGTGGTCTCTTCTAGTTGTTGTGTGAATGTCTCCCAGCTGATTCGGTGTTTGGGTCTCCTAATTCCCATTAATGGATCCATTTCGATACACATGAGGATTGTCCGGTGATCGGATGGTAGGTCCGGCAATGCCTCATGTGTAAATCTGGCGTCAATTTGGCTGGCGACGCAGCAAAATACAAATTAAAAGTATTTTTCAAGACTTATACTTAACTATGTCACTAAACATTTTACGTCCGACACTAAGGTCCCTTTTCAAATACGTTAATCATTTAGTGTTTGCCGAACCAAAATTATAGGTTTTTGGTAAGAGTTTAATACTAAAGTGCTCTAAAAATTAAGGCTATTAAAATTAAACATAAATTTATAGTCGATATCAGATGATATCACTAAATATTTTACCACCGACGATAAGGTCCCTTTTAGAAAATATAAAGTGGTTGTACCAACTTTTTACTAAACTTTATCTTGAATTTTGAGACTTAAAAAACAATTTTTTTTAAATTTGTTCTGTTAATTTGATCTCATTTGGCTATGTTTTAGCGTAGTAAATGTATATGTTTGTTGATTTTGACTGTTTAATTAGATTTATAAACACAAAGCTATTTTTGTTAAAATAAATATTTTTTATAATAAACAACGTTGATTCAAATCGAAGTAGCTCTTATTGAGTGTCTAATTACATATAATATTTATTCCTTCTATAATATCTAACGGAAATACACTATAAATAGGAATTTAAGTAAAAAATCCATCAATTTTTTTTTTTTACTTTATGCACTTTGGCAAGGTAAACTATACAAAAACAGATATACAATTACAAAATTGTACTTGAAACCTGAAAGCCTATACAATCTACTTCTCAAATAGCATGTTATCTATGTAACTTCCAACAATAACATACTTTAATGGGGTGTAGAAGTTTGAATTCAATTTTCTCATAATCACCTTTTCTGACTTTTGAGTTTAAATTATTTTTCAAAAAATATCTATTAAACCTACATGCATGTTTTTTACATGGTTCGATAGCTCAATGTATGTAGATTATGGGGATATACATAACTCAATACCGACAGTAAGGTCCCTTTACCCAGATAACGCCACAATTAATTAAGTAATTATATTTTATTGCATGTTGTGACACCCAGAGACTTTATACATCTCTGGGTATATTTAATATTTTCAATTTATTAAATTTTTATTTTAATGTTCCTACTTAACATTGATTTGGAGTATCTAACATCTCCATTACGTGTACCAGTGTAATTAGTTATAACACAAATGTATCATGTAATCGTTTTAAGTATTATTTACGAAAAAATGACTTGCTGTTGAGTTTCTTTCGGCTTTCTTCTCAACAGCGGTCTCCTCTTGCGAAATGCCGGTAGATTCACAATCTGACTTGTAAAAGTGCCCCTGTGGCCTACTTACTGAATAAATTATTTCATTTCATTTCATTTCATTTCATTTCAGTACCTAAGTTACTTAGCTTATAATGATGTTTGGTTTCGCGATATACTACGAAAATTACGAAAATGTAATGATTTAAACAAATATTAAATAACCGATTATAACCGATTACGAAATAAAAATAATCGGTTATTATTATGACTGAAATAACCGATTATAACCGATTTTTTCGGTTTCGGTTAAAACCGATTTGCATTCCCTAGTTGGCGCTAAGGAGTGAGAGAAAACGTGTTTCTTTTGATTAATAGAGATGTTTGTTTAATTGCATTTCATTCGGCTTGAAGCATAAACTGTAGGTAGGGTAGTGTAGTGTAGGATATATAAACCGCCGATGTGATGTAGATCCCAGGTAGCAAACAAGCTCTATAAGAGCTTATACAGCCATTATGACTCAAATTTAAGCTTTATAAAGCCTGTATGCTACTTGGGATGGCACCACCATCACAGTCTCTGGCCCATATTTTTCGTATGGTGCTCGGACCTTCCTTCAACGAGAAAGCTTCTTATAAGACACATATATAGATGCCAATACCAATATTAATCATAAGCCAATACCGCCCTGATCACAATATTGTGATGCTGCCATTGTGGAGGTCCTATTGTGGTGTTTAATGGCTAGGGTTGGCGCTACGGTTGAAGAAAACGTGTTTCTTTTGATTAATAGAGATGTTTGTTTAATTGCATTACATTCGGCTTTAAGCATACTTAGACTGTATACATATTATACACTAGCTGCACCGCGTGGTGTTACACGGAAACACTACATTTTTTTCAGGATAGAAAGTAGCCTATGTGTAAATCCAGGGTGTCAGCTTCCTTCATACCAAAATTTACCCAAGTTGGTCCAGCCGTTTGAGCGCGAAGAAGTAACAAAAATACACAAAAACACACTCACAAACTTTCGCCTTTATAATATTAAGTGTGATAAACCGATGACGTGATGTAAATAGCACCACCATCAGGAAGTCTCTGGCCCATATATTTCGTATGGTGTTCAGACCTTCCGTTAAAAAGAAAGCTTACCTATAAGATAGAAATATGAAGAATCCAATACCAATATCTATATATATAACACTCGAAGGTGACTGACTGACTGACTGACTGACATAGTGATCTATCAACGCACAGCCCAAACCACTGGACGGATCGGGTTAGAATTTGGCATGCAGGTAGATGTTATGACGTAAGCATCCGCTAAGAAAGGATTTTTCAAAACTCACCCCCTAAAGGGGTGAAATGGGGTTCCAAAGTTTGTATGGGGAAACAAGATTAGTTAGACTATTTTATTCGAAACTTCACAGGAGTATTCCTAACGATAAATGAGTAAACACGTGTTTCAGGTTTTTTGAAAATTCAACCCCTAAAAGGGAGAAATATGGTGACAAAGTCTGAAAATCAGCATGGGTATTGTTTTTATGGTTTATCGGGTCGCTGATTACGTAAACCGCAACGATTTTAAAATCCAACGTGGCGGACGTGAGTTACCATCTCCCCTGTTGGGGTGAATTGGGGTTGAAACGTCTAAATACTAAACCGCTGGTTCTAGAGAGTTCAAATTTGGCACGTAGGTTCCTTATAAGGTGTAGGGGTGTACTAAGAAAGGGTTTTTCAAAATTTACCCCCTAAAGGGGTGAAATAGGGGTCCAAAGTTTGTATGAGGAAACAAGATTACTTAGACTATTTTATTCGAAACTTTACAGGAGTATTTCTAACGATAAATGAGTAAACACATGTTTCAGGTATTTTGAAAATTCAACCCCTATAAGGGAGAAATGTGGTGACAAAGTCTGAAAATCCATTGGTAATGCTTTTATGGTTTATCGGGTCGCTGATTACGAAAACCGCAACGATTTTTAAATCCAACGTGGCGGACGTAAATTAACATCTTCCCTGTTGGGGTGAAATGGGGTTGAAATGTCTAAATACTAAACCGCTGGTTCTAGAGAGTCCATATTTGGAACCTACGTGTCCTTATAAAGTCTAGGGGTGCAATAAAAGAAGCATTTGTCAAAAGTCAACCCCCCGAAGGGGTGAAATGGGGGTCGTAAGTTTGTATAGGGAAAAGTATTAGTAAGACTATTTTATTGAAAACTTCCAAGGAGTATTTCTAACGATAAATGAGTAAGCACGTCAAAGTCGATAAGCGGAGGCTCGGGACATTATAAAAGCTTTATACAAATAAAATGCACACATATCCCGGTGTCTTAGCTTCACTTCGAGTTATGAATTTTGAAGTGAACTTTATTTGGTACAGTAAAAGCTGAGATCGCTTGATTTGTGAGTGCTTGAGTTTTCGGTTTGATTTGATAAAGTGGAGTTATGATAAAATAAAAAGTATTTCCCAGTAATATTAGAAAAGCGAAAGTCTGTGTATGTTTTGTTACTTCTTCACGCTAAAACGGCTGGACGGATATGCATGAGGGAAATGCAGATTATACCCTAACTTAAAAAATAGCCTACTTTTAATCCTGAAAAAAAAGAGCATTGTTCCCGTAGGATGATGTATATTATATAGGCACGCGAGCGAAGCCGCGGGTTAATGCTAGTTAATCATAAGCCAATACCGCCCTGATCACAATATTGTGATGTGGCCATTGTGGAGGTCCCATTGTGGTGTTAAATAGCTAGGGTTGGCGCTAAGATTACATATCTCTGTTTAACCCAGTGGTTGACTGGTAGAGAATGCCTAAAGGCATTAAGTCCGCCATTTGTACCTTTTTTTGTATTGTGCAATAAAGTTTAAATAAATAAATAAATAAGATTCTATTGATTAATTAATAGGGGTGTTAGTTTTATTACGTTTATATACCTACTATGTGACTTGAAGCATGGACCTTTACAAAGTCACTTTACAGTTTACAATGGTGTTACTTTTAAAAAGCGTCTATCCAAATCTATCGTGGGATAATTAGACCTTTCTTGTAACATACAGCGATATGTGGAAAAAGCTTCTTTATAGATCTACCAGATCAACACAGAGTTGCTTTGTCCACTGAAAATATTATGTTGTGTTGAGAGTTACTTGAGTTCGTGAGATATTCGGTGTTTCGAATTGCCACCTCAAAAGATTATATTATAATAAAGCTTGTCTCTTAGGGTGCTCGCTCACCGCGAACATTCGCCTGTAATGTAATAAAATATAAGATTTCATTAATTTAAGAGTTCTTTTCAGTGTAGCTGATGAGATATGCAGCATTCTTCTACATAACCTGACTTAACTCTATCCATAGTCACCTCCTTGATTTCCCTATAAGATATAAAGACTTCCTATTTTTAAAAATACTTATACAATTATTTCTTTGCGACCATATTTCAAGTGCATCATTAGTGCTTTATCCAAATTGACATGTAAACAACGCCGCGTCCACCAAAAACACCTCTAATTGTATTATGAAAGTGTCACGTCTGTTCAACCCCAGCGTGTTGAATGGGACTCTGCTACAATGTACGCACATTGTTCTGGCTTCGCTCTTGAAAACATTTCAAATTATAGTTGTAGAGGACAACCGCGTCCGTCGGCTATCCGCTACAAGGGCACTCCGAAACTCAGGGATGAGTTATGGAGCGAAGTGGACTGTAGGCTAAGGTAAACGAAACGGACGAAACGAAAACGCAAACTAAAAATCAACGATATATATTCACACAAAATTAACAAAACAACAACGGATCGGAAACACTTAAATTAACACTTAACTAATATAGTCTCTGTCTACTGAATTTACAATACTAATCGCGGACCGATGGTACTACGCTAACACACTGATAAACTAAATTTCGCGGACCGATGGTACTACGCTACTGAATACTAAGATGGTTAACGCTCGGAAGCAAAGTGGAGAAGTGATTCTATACAAAAATGAGCGTCCTTTTATTTGAAACGGTTCAAGACTCAGGGGGACGCCCGCCCTGTCTTTCTACATTAATTTACTATAGTTACATATGATTCAGCTTAAAAATAACTTATGTTATGGATTGACGCTGTTTAGATACACAAAATTTAATAAATGTTTACGTCGTGGGAGCTCCCGTCAGACTGTGAGATGCAAAAATACCTATCGTTTCTTTGTCCCCGGCCAGAGGCCGTCTCGCTCGCACCGTCCGAGATATACACCTGCCTTATCTCTCTTATGGCGCTGCGCGCTGCGCGTCCGCTTATTTTCGGCGTTGTGGTGCTCTCAGACGGTTGTGGCCGGGGCAAAATAAATGAATTTACTTCATTTAAACATAATAAATGATTCTACAAAGGTTTTAAATTAATCTCAAATTTTTCCCTAAATTTTGCATCCAACGTAAACAAACATGACTCCTTTGTCTCGCGCTGCGAGTGGAAATTACCACGATGAGTCATCTTTGTTTTGCCGTGGTCTTTTTACTAAGACATGACGGGAGCTCGGTATAATAAGTGATTTTACACATATTTCAATAAGTTTGCCACTTGTACGGGCGAAAATCTTATATCTAATATAATCGAATTATTTATTTATTTATTCTCTTAAAATTAGACGTTCTGCAGGGCTGTCCGTAACAATCTCCCCCCGTCGAGCTGCCGCGTAGACTCGGGTTGCATGGGGAGGACAGCCAGCTTCCGTACAGGGCGCCGAAACACGCCGCCCTTGGTGCGCACGTCCGCGTTCCGCACCTCGCCGTCAGGACCCGGATGCGTTGCCTCGACGATCCCTCGTGGCCAGACGTTGCGCGGCAGCGTGTGATCGGCGATGACCACGCAGTCGCCTGGCTGGATCCGTCGCTCTGCTCCCGACGGCGATGATTGCCTGGGCGCGAGTGTCGGCAGATACTCCCGTATCCACCGCGCCCAGAATTGATCGGCGAGCGCCTGGCTGGCCCGCCAAGTGCGGCGGTCGGCCTCCAGGCACGGCCCGATGATGGGTGTCGCCGTCGGTCCGCCCAACAGAAAGTGGTTGGGCGTAAGCGCCTCCTCGTCCCCCGGGTCCACGGTGACGTGTGTGAGTGGCCGGGCGTTGACGGTCGCCTCGGCCTCGGCGAGCAGCGTCATCAGCACCTCTTCTTTAGGCGCCTTGGTGTGCAGCGTTGTCGTGAGCGCGGTCTTGATCGACCGCACTAGCCGCTCCCAGGCGCCTCCTTGATTCGGCGCGCCGGGCGCGATGAAACGCCACTCCAGGCCGCGCTGTAGTCCGTAGCTCTGGAGTGCGGGCAGCCATTCTTCGTAGGCCGCCCGAAGCTCGATGTCTGCGGCCCGGAAACATGTAGCGTTGTCACTCCACATTTGGCGCGGCCAGCCGCGCCTCGCCGCCAGTCGTCGTAGCGCCATGATCGCGGAGTCCGTCGATAGTGTGTGCACTATTTCTAAGTGCACGGCGCGGGTGGTCAGGCAGGTGAATAGCGCCACCCAGCGCTTCTCGCGGCGGCGGCCGATGGTGACCCACACGGGACCGAAGTAGTCGGTCGCCGCGTAGGTGAACGGCCGATTGTGTGGCTCGACGCGGGCTTGCGGCAGGTCCCCCAGTGCCGGTACTCGGGGTTGCGTGCGGTGCAGGATGCACGTCCGGCAGGCGTTTGCGACGGCTCGTACAGTCGGCCGCAGCTTCAGCACCCAGTGTTGTTGCCGGACGTCGTTCACGACGCGCTCGTTGTTGGCGTGTGCGGCCCTCTCGTGCTCGCGCTGTAGCCACAGCCGCACGAACGGGTTGCGGCCGTCGAGTATGGCCGGCGTCTTGTTGATGTAGGCGGGCGCGGCGTTGATTCGCCCGCGCATCTTCATAAGGCCGTCTGCGTCGATGAAGGGGTCGAGCTTGTACAGACGGCTGCGTCGAGCGATGGGCTCGCCTCGGGATAGCGCCCGTAGCTCCTCCGGGAAGGCTTCGCGTTGCGACTGCTGAAGCCACATGTGCTCGGCTTGCTTCATGTGTTTCAGCTGTAGTCCCGTGGGCCGCTTTGTCTTCAGGCGCTCCGCGAACTGAAGCAGCCGCGCCGTCGCGCCTATCAGCCGGTTGTATCGAGAAAACCGGCTGATGTCAGGCAGCGGTGATGTCCACACGCTCGTAGTTGCGACTTGATGCGGCTGGGCTTCCATCGCCTCGTCTGTGGGCGGCGCCGGCGTCTCCTGTGGCCACTCCGCTTCAGGCTGCCACAGGAATTCGGGACCGCTGTACCACCGGGCGCCTATGTCCAGGCGACGCGCGCTGTCGGCCCTCGTAGCGTCGTCGGCGGGATTTTTCTTCGTAGGCACCCATCTCCATTGCTCCGTTTCAGTGATTTCAGCGATTTCACCGAGTCGGTGCGCGACGTAGGCGCTGTAGCGGCGTGCGTCGTCGCGCACCCAGTGTAAGACGGTCCGACTGTCTGTCCATAGGACCGTCGCGTCAATGGTGACTCGGTGCTCGTGCGCGATGCTTCTTGCCAGCCTCGCCCCAATTAGCGCCGATTGTAGCTCGAGTCGTGGGATGCTCTGCTGTCGGGTCGGCACCACTTTCGCCTTGGCTGCTACGAGGCTGACGTGTGTCTCTTCGTGTGTTTCTATTCGCCAGTAGGCGACGGCTGCGTAGGCATGCGAGCTGGCGTCCACGAAGATGTGTAGCTCGCGTCTCGTGGCTCCCCCCGTTAGAGTGTACGGGCGGGGTAGGCGTAGCGCTGCTACGGACTCCAGTCCGCGTAGCCACGTAGCGAACTCGGCGGCTTCTTCAGGCGGCAGCGTAGAGTCCCAGTCGAGTTTGAGCTCCCACAGCCTCTGAAGTTGTATTTTCGCCGTCACGGTGTAGTGCGCCAAGAGACCGATCGGGTCGTAGATGCTCATGACGGCGCTCAGCATTTCTCGCTTCGTCGGAGTGCGGCGTAGCTCACGCACCTCCGCCGGGACCCGAATCATTCTCGTGTTGAAGCCGAGTGTGTCTGTGTTCGGGTCCCACATCAGCCCGAGTATCTTCTGGCTCTTGTCGCCGCCAAGCTGCGCGGGCGTTGTGGCTCGGAGCTCCGTAGGTAGCGACTGTATGAGTTTAGTCGCGTTGGAGCTCCATCCGCGCAGCAAGAATCCGCCCAGTCTGTGTGAGGCGGCGACTTCTAGGGATTTTTCGCAGGCCTCCTCTTCTGTTTGAAAGCTCGAGACGAAGTCATCCATGTAGTGGTTTTCAGTGATCTCTCGTACAGCCAACGGGTACGTCTGCGCGTTCTCTTCGGCGTTATGATCCCGCACGCTGTGGGCCAGGAACGGACTGCTCGCCGCACCGAAGAAAATCGACGTCAGCTGGTACACGGTCGGAGGTCGCGATCTGTCGGCGCCTCTCCATAAAAACATCTGTGACGGCCGGTCCTCTTCTCTCAGTTTGATTTGTAGGAACATCTCCGCGATGTCGGCCGTCACGGCGTAGGCTCCTTCTCTGAAGCGGTATAGTATGCCCAGTATTGAGCGCAGCTTGTCGGGTCCCTCCAATATGTAGTCATTCAAACTGCGGCCTTGTGAGGTGGCCGCAGCGTCGAATACAAGCCGGATGCGTCCAGGCTTATTCGGGTTCGTAACCGCGAAGTGGGGCAGGAACCATGTAGTAGTGCTTGGCACCGGCACCGTCCGCTCGGCGTATTTCTTCTCAATTAAGTTTTCAATCTCCTTGGTGTAGGCTTCAGCAAACTGCGGGTCGCGGTCCATCTTCTTCTCGATGCCTTGTAACCGCTGTAGGGCCATGTTGTACGTCGGCGGCATGTTAGGGTTGTCGTCGCGCCATAGCTGCCCGACTTCATAGCGTGGGCCGTCGACTCGCCGTACTGTGTTGTTGAAGATTGTGACAGCCCGCTCGTCTCGCGGGGTAGTCTTCTTTGCTGCCGTTATCCCCAATGAGTCGATGTCGAAGTAGTTTTTCAGTAGTACATTGAGGTCGTCGTCTCGAACGGCGTAGCAATGTTGAACGGCCTCTTCTTGATTTCTTCGAATGATTTTCGGCGCCGTTCCAAACACCACCCAGCCCAATGGAGATAGGAGGGCGGCGGGTTCATTGATTCTGCCCACGCGGATCTCGTACGGCAGCATCAGATGCCAATTGTCGGCTCCGATGAGTATGCGTGGGCGAGCTTCGTCGTAGCAGGCGGCACCCATGTCAGCGAGATGCGGGAACTGCGTGACGTATCTTCTATCGGCTCGTTGTGCGCGGAGGCTCAGATCATCCACGGTACGCAGCATTATAGGGTGTGCTGGACCGCCCGTCTGGCTGCGCACGTGAGCGTGTACTCGACGGCTCTTCTGCTCGGTAGCCATCGATCCCACGCCTTGTATGTGTAGGCGTGTGGTGGCGCCGTCGGCGCCGATCTCGTTCGCGAGGCTCTCTTCAACGAGCGAGATTGTGGAGCCCTGGTCCATCAGAGCGTAGGCCAGTGTCTCGCCGCGGGGCCCGCCGATGATGATTGGGATAATCTTCAGAAGCACGGTCGAAGTGGTACGACCGAACTCCGCAGTGCTCGCCGTAACTTCATGTGTGCACGCCGTTGTCTCGGGTGCGTCCGTAGTTGCGTGCGTAGCAGGTTGGCGCCGCGACGCCATTGTATGATGCGTAGCGGCTTGATGTGGCGGAGCGGTGGGCCCGGCTCTCGGCGTCGCGACGACTTGCTCAGTCGCGTATGGGGCCGGCGCGTACGGATAGGGCGCGTACGGGACGGCGTGTTGCATTGGGATATACGGCGCTGGGGCGTTCGGCGTATATGATTGCTTCGTTGTTGGCGGGCCCGCTTCAGAGTGTAGCAGGCGGTGATGCGGGTAAGTGCACCCGGGAACACCGCAGCCGCGGGCTCGGCATTGGTCGCGGCGATGCCGCCGATCCAGGCATTTGAAGCAGATTCTGTTGTTGCGGACCCAATCCCATCGGGCTCCGACTGTCATGTTGAGTATCTTGCGACATTCTGTAGTGCGATGAGAGCCGCCGCAGCATAGGCAGGCGTCGGCGTGCTCTGTAGTATAGGTCTGCGCTCGATCTTTGAGAGGGCGTCGTACGGCTCCTCTTCCGGCGCCGCTGCTTGTTGCTCGATTGTCTGGGACGCGCTGCGATCCCCGTAGCTCGGCGGCGGGCGTCGGTCTTCTTGTCGGCGCTTTGGCGTGGGAAAATTCCATTTCCGCATCGCTCTCCTCCAGTAGGAATTCCGCCATGAGCATGAGTTCGCTCTCGGCGGAATGTAGGCGCTCCTTGGCGTAGGAGCACCATCGGCTGCGTAAGTGCGGGCTTAGGCGCTCCGTCACTTCTCGAATCAGCAGCGGGTTGGCGCCGTAGCTACGGCGATCGAGGTCCACCAGCGTCGAGACAATGTTCATGACCTTGATGGCAAAATTGTTGAGATCGATGGCGCTTGGTCCCAATGGCGGCATCCTCTTCAGCTCTTCTATGGCTCGGTCGATGAGAAGGTCAGTCCGCCCGAAGTTTTTCTTCAATACTCGTATGATGAGCTCGGGGCGGGTCGACGAGGCAAGCATGTGTTGTACGCATTGCCTCGCTTCTCCCTTCAGGCTGTGGCGCAGGCGCGCGACGTTCTCAAATGGCGAGAATTTGTAGCGCGCAGTGCTCTCGGTGTAGCCGTTGTAAAATGTGAGCCACTCGCTCGGCTCCCCGGAGAATGGCGGCAACTCGTAGACTTGGCGTGGAGGTGGCCGCATCATTGTTTCGATTGTGTCCGTCAGGCGGTCGATAGCTCGTCCTCTGCTCGTCGATCGCTCCCGCTGGCTATGTGGCGTCTGTGGCCGCCCGCGTGTCTCGCGTTGCGGCGTCCGTGCTCGAGCATGCTTCGCATTGTCCGCGTCAGCATCTTGTACGCCTGTCAGCCAGTCGTCGACTCGACGATGAGAGTCAGCTTGAGAACCGCCGGCTCGGGATTGTTCATCGATGCGCTCCATTTCGACGGCGAGCCTCTTCTCGACGAGCTCGCGTTCAAGGCGAATTTCTTCGAAGCGAAGTTGCTTGAGCCGCTCCATAGCGGCGAGCTCCGCCTCGCGGCGGAGCACGTCCGACGCGTGCGATGCGCGTGAGTGAAGTGATGCAGGTTTGCGCGGCGCGTGGGCTTTATCAGTAAAAGTCACGTTGAAGTCGCGCCGCTGCGCGCGGGCCTCTGATTGGTCGGCCGGCGCGGAGTGCTGTGATTGGCCGGCCGGCGCGGCCGGCACGGCGTGCTGTGATTGGTCGAAGCGCTCGGCGTTCTTCGACAGCCGTTTCTCCAGTTCGCTGCGCCAAGCCATAGTGTCGGTTGGCGGCGAAATTGGAGCTTCCTCGGCGGGAGACTCTGGCGAGTCGGTTTGAAACTGCAGTCCCGAATGGCCCGGCCTGGCCTGGGCAGCGGGCGGTGAGTGCGTGACTGCAACGTTCGTCACCGCGAACCGTTGAAGGTCGACTGCAGCTTGATTGCGCTCACGCTGCGAGCGCGTACTCTCCTCACTCTTATTCCCTCGCGTAATAACCATCTTAAACGTTTGGAAAACCGCACTTTTCCAACTACACAAACGAACCTAAACTAATTCCGATCCGGCTAATCGAAGGACCAAACAATGTAGAGGACAACCGCGTCCGTCGGCTATCCGCTACAAGGGCACTCCGAAACTCAGGGATGAGTTATGGAGCGAAGTGGACTGTAGGCTAAGGTAAACGAAACGGACGAAACGAAAACGCAAACTAAAAATCAACGATATATATTCACACAAAATTAACAAAACAACAACGGATCGGAAACACTTAAATTAACACTTAACTAATATAGTCTCTGTCTACTGAATTTACAATACTAATCGCGGACCGATGGTACTACGCTAACACACTGATAAACTAAATTTCGCGGACCGATGGTACTACGCTACTGAATACTAAGATGGTTAACGCTCGGAAGCAAAGTGGAGAAGTGATTCTATACAAAAATGAGCGTCCTTTTATTTGAAACGGTTCAAGACTCAGGGGGACGCCCGCCCTGTCTTTCTACATTAATTTACTATAGTTACATATGATTCAGCTTAAAAATAACTTATGTTATGGATTGACGCTGTTTAGATACACAAAATTTAATAAATGTTTACGTCGTGGGAGCTCCCGTCAGACTGTGAGATGCAAAAATACCTATCGTTTCTTTGTCCCCGGCCAGAGGCCGTCTCGCTCGCACCGTCCGAGATATACACCTGCCTTATCTCTCTTATGGCGCTGCGCGCTGCGCGTTCGCTTATTTTCGGCGTTGTGGTGCTCTCAGACGGTTGTGGCCGGGGCAAAATAAATGAATTTACTTCATTTAAACATAATAAATGATTCTACAAAGGTTTTAAATTAATCTCAAATTTTTCCCTAAATTTTGCATCCAACGTAAACAAACATGACTCCTTTGTCTCGCGCTGCGAGTGGAAATTACCACGATGAGTCATCTTTGTTTTGCCGTGGTCTTTTTACTAAGACATGACGGGAGCTCGGTATAATAAGTGATTTTACACATATTTCAATAAGTTTGCCACTTGTACGGGCGAAAATCTTATATCTAATATAATCGAATTATTTATTCTCTTAAAATTAGACGTTCTGCAGGGCTGTCCGTAACAATAGTTCTCTTTCAATCCCAAAGTAACAAATGTAAAGAAATGTTCGTTAAATGACGGTGACATTTTTGCTCTGGATGTTGAATGTTACTGGTACATTTACACTCTAACAGGTATACAAATAGGTACCTATTATGACACTAATATTTTAAATGCAAAAGTGTGTAAGTGTGTGTGTATGTTTGTTCCTTCATTAAGCTTAAATGGCTGCTAGAATTTTGATATTGGTACAGATGTAGCTACACCCATGGACTAAATACATAGGGTACTTTTTATCCCGAAAAAATATAGTATTCCCGTGGGAAGCGGATGACACCGCAGGGCGCACTAGTCACTATATAGACGCGGATGTTCAAAATGAAAATGTTAGTTTGTTCCTTTCTCGCACAGGAACAAGCATGAAGAAGAAGGATGTAGTATATAATGTAATATTACGGTGTTCAAATTCTATGAAACGGACATATTTATCCACATATAGAATGACCCGAAGAGTAACATTCCTAGAATCTAAAGTTAGGCCATTTTCTAACATATCTTTTACTTCCGTCTTATAAACGATATATTTTAGTTTTGGTTCCTTACAGAACGAAAATCGTTTTCTCTATTCACAGATTTTTCTACAAGTTTGATAAATTGGTTGCATAAAGTGAAAATATGCTTAAAGAGTATCGCAAAAATATTCGTTCCGTAGTTGAATAATTGCCATAACATAATAAATGTCACTATAACACAGATACAATAGGCCCCGAAGTTGAAAGTACACATGCACACAGAAAACTTGAATTACAATAATAAAAAGTGCCAAAATGTCTTATTTGAAGAGCACTCGTGGGTATTCCCTTGATTTGTCTAATTTTTTTTTGTCTAATTTCAGTTTGTCTAACAACTTTTACCATAATGAACATTTTGTCTAAAGTCATTATGTATAATATCATTTCTCATAATTATTATTTTGTCGAAACTCGTTTTGCCTAAATGATCATTTTCATAACTCTTGTTTTGTCGAATATTATTTTATCTAAAACTCACTTTGTCGATTCTTATTTTAACTAATCATTACATAGCCGAATAACGTTTTAACTAAAAAGTTTTGTCTAATTCTGAATTATCATAATATTAACCTTGTCGATTTTTATTTTGTCTAATCAATACATAGCTGAAAATTAAGCAAAACGAAATTAGACAAAATGTTGTTAGGCAAAACAATGTACAGTCGCCATCAGATATATCGCAGCATATAAGCCGTTCATAAATATCTGAACATGTACTATAACGCCTACTACTAGCTTGTTTATTCAACTATTAGCGTCAGAATGCTTTCTTCCATGGAAGTATATTCAAATTTAGCAGTTAGTAGGTTAGGTTAAAGATCGAAAACTGTAGGTTAGGTTAGGTTTGTTTTATGACCATGGATAGCGGAGCGAGCGAAGCGAGCGTAGCGTCAGAATGCTTACTTGCATGAAAGTATATTAAAATTTAGCAGTTAGTAGGTTAGGCTAAACGGGTACCCCTTATCTTGCACAATCTCTATTGTCCGAAATACACTTCGCATAATCGTTTTCGCACAATAATTTTTAGCCGAATGATACTATCGCATAATTATATACTCACCACAATTGTTATGTCGCATAATATTCATTTGGCACAAATTTGTATAGCAGAATACTAATATCGCCAACTTTTATTTCGCAGAATTTTATGTAGCACAATATAAGCCGCCGAATTTATTGCGGCATAATTGTACCATAGCATACCCACAGAACCGAATCGCTGCCAGAAAACAAAGTTAGGTTAGGTTGAAACTGTGTCCCTCACAGAAACGAAGGCAAGGCAGGTAAGTAAGGTAGGTCCGACTTGGCTTAGGTTAGGTACGACGACGAGCGAAGCGAGGAGGAGTGTTAGGTTGAACTGTGACCCTAACGAGCGAGCGAAGCGAGCGAGCCGCGCAGGTCCGACTTGGCTTACGATTCCTAACATTACCAATTTCACCTTAAGGCAGATCCGACTTGGCTTAGGTTAGGTACGACGACGAGCGAAGCGAGGAGGAGTGTTAGGTTGAACTGCGACCCTAACGAGCGAGCGAAGCGAGCGAGCCGCGCAGGTCCGACTTGGCTTACAATTCCTAACATTACCTATTTCACCTTAAGGCAGATCCAACTTGGCTTAGGTTAGGTACGACGACGAGCGAAGCGAGGAGGAGTGTTAGGTTGAACTATGACCCTAACGAGCGAGCGAAGCGAGCGAGCCGCGCAGGTCCGACTCAGGCTTACGATTCCTAACATTACCTATTTCACCTTAAGGCAGGTCCGAAAACTGTAGGTTAGGTTAGGTTTGTTTTATGACCATGGATAGCGGAGCGAGCGAAGCGAGCGGAGCGTCAGAATGCTTGCTTGCATGGAAGTATATTGAAATTTAGCAGTTAGTAGGTTAGACTAAACACCGAAAACTGTAGGTTAGGTTAGGTTTGTTTTATGACGATGCAATAATTAAATTAGACAAAATAAGATTATGTAAAATAAGTATTATACGAAACGAATATTAGTCTAAACAAAAATTCGGCAAAACGAAATTAGGCCAAAAAATTGTTAGTCAAAATATATTTATACGAATTAAAAATTAGGCCAAATAAAATTAGACGAAATAAGATTATGTGAAATGAGTATTATACGAAACGACTTTCACTCAAATGCAAATTAGGCAAAGTGAATAGTTATGCTAAATAATATTACTTTAAATGAAATTAGGCAAACCGAAATTAGGCAAAAAGTTGTTAGGCAAAACAAGGTACACCCGCACTCGTGACATCCCTGTTTTTTCATCTAAACGCCCATAGAATTTACGTGCATCAAATTGAGTGAGAATAATGAAAGGAGCAATTTGGGCGACTGTCAACTCGTCAAATGACGCGCCAAAGTGTGAATCAATTTAAATGCTTTCATGTGACAATTGAAGATGAAGTAATGGTCCTAAGGGGCGTCGGATTGCGGAGATTGGAGTCAGGTTTCTAAGGGATCTTGTAAGTTTTTGCTTTAAATTATGACTATTTGTATTGCAATGAATTTGAAATGTTTATTCAACTACTTTTTGGTCAGATAGCCACTATTAATTTTGCGGTCAATATAGAGGATGCTGATGCTGACTAGGGCAAGAACAATATTCTCTTTTTTTTGCTGTAATCTGGTAAAAAACATCCATTATTGGATGTCCAACCATTTTGTCCCAATTTTTCTTTGGATAAGTTCAATGGTTTTCACGTAATGAAGCCGAAAAATATTGCGACTGATAAATGACGTTGTAACCAATGCCCAAACGAAACAAAAAAACGTGCATGGAGCTGTTGAGTTCTTTTTTTTACAGTAATAATTTAAATAAGGTTACCTTTCTGAAACACAAACTTATGTTACCCATCTATTTTCACCAAATTTTCATTTTGTCCGAAAGCCCCATTTCTCCAAAACTGTTAATTTTGCAGAATAATTATAAAACAAACCTTACCTAACCTAATGGGTTATTTACAGGGGTCGGACTAATCATCGCAAAACAAGAGTTAAGAAAAAAATTAACGGAAATACTCACTAACTTTTGGCCAAAATTAGTTTTAAATATAATTCATATGTAATATTTATAAATGAAACCCAAAATTGGCCAAAAGTTAGTGAGTATTTCCGTTAATTTTTTTCTTAACTCTTGTTTTGCGATGATTAGTCCGACCCCTGGTTATTTAAAACGATGATTATAAAATCCCGAAAATATTACGGGTTTCAGGAAAAAAAATCTTTCGGACAGAAAATTTGGCGAAACGTTAACAGATGGGAAACAATATTACCGATATATGATAGGATACCGTAAAATATTTAAATAAAACAGTTTAAACGGATTATATCGCGTATATTAATTATTTGAGCCTCCCTGACGTTTCAGTACCTGTACGGTAGGTACGGTATCTGTAAAGGTACTGAAACGCCAGGGAGGCTCAAATAATTAATATACGCGATATAATCCGTTTAAATTGTTTTATTTAAATGTGTGACGGTCGCGGAAACCGAAGAGAATATGACTTTTAAATAGTTCCATAATATAGTGTACATATTGAACTGTACTCTTGTTTATCTGTTTAGGGTCCAGCAACATTACCATATCCAACAGAAGTTAGCTTTGACGACTCGATTAGGCCCCTGCTTTACATACATTAGCGGAATCCGAATAGTTTAGCGAGCAATCACTCGTGAGGACGGTCTACATATGGCTGGCCTTGCCCGGGACTAAATGACTTCTAAGGTTCCACAGTGGAAGTGCAAAGCAGTAAGAATAAGTTTTGAATTTTTGTGACAAACATTTATTTTTCAATCTCATCAACATACAAAATTATCCAATCATAATTTTCCACCATTTCTCCCTACATCACAATGTTTCGACCATTTTTTTGTATGTTTATTTTTAATCATTATCATCATATCAGCCGATAGACATAGGCCTCCCCAAAGTTCTCCACAACGATCGGTCTTGCGCCGCCTTCATCCAATTTCTGCCCACAATCCTAACCAGGTCGTCGGTCGCCACTGAAGAACATTTCTGGCCCAACGGCCATCGGTTCTACGAGCAATGTGCTCCGCCAGTCTGATCTATATCTGCAACCATTTTATCTCTTTTATATTTTTAATCGTACGTGGATTTTCAATTTACTTGACGCATATTAGTTGCTCCTGCGTCCCACTCCGGGGAGTATGATGGTTTCATTTATGACGAGATAAATAAACGATAAGGCATTCGTCACTGTTACAGTCGTCGCATTCGTTTCATTCTGACAGATGCTCTATAATGTATTTATTATGCAATAAACACAACACAACCAATCCGCTCAAGCTCCGCTGGAATAGCATAGGAACGATCAGTCAGTATTTTACTATAATATTACGAAAATTATCATTTTTAATATAATATTAAAAAGGTTTAAACTCGCCTAAAAATTGTCAGGAACGGCCCAACATGTTACAAGTATTCTCATGTAGCACACGCTGCGTAAGAGTTTATACAAACCTTATTCAGCTTATTACAGCTGTGTAAGGGCTGTATAAGTGTTTATTACAGCCTATGTGCTACTTGGGAATAATAATAAATCATTTATTCACTCCACCACAAAGTATACACTATGAATAGTAATTACAATTATATAGTATGGCAGTTGTTAGGTGTACAGCTAATGCAGTGGAGCCTGGTGCCTGAACTAGGGGATACCTGTATTTCGGGTCACCAGGTCTCCAGTACCTGGATATTTGCAGCCACAGATTAATAGTGACAATCAATTTCGGCTAGGTCTAATAGAAGAACAAAAACATAAGAGGTATTTATCATGAAAGTGGAAGCGAGAATGAACATTAAAAGAGAACATTAAAAAGAAATGCAAACAATAAAATAAAATAATGGTACAACATAAAAACAGTAACTAGCTTAAAACATAACTAGTCTGTATACAAGCTATTTAGTGATTTAGTGTGTGTGCGTGTGTGTGTGTGTGTGTGTGTGTGTGTGTGTGTGTGTGTGTGTGTGTGTGTGTGTGTGTGTGTGTGTGTGTGTGTGTGTGTGTGTGTGTGTGTGTGTGTGTGTGTGTGTGTGTGTGTGTGTGTGTGTGTGTGTGTGTGTGCGCGTGTGTGTGTGTGCTGTTGTAATGTACTGTACTGTAATCGAGGTCTTTATCCAATTATACAATTGGACATAGGAGTTTTTCGGTCTTGTCATAGTCGAGGCTAAGGAGCCAATTCTTCACTGTATACTTACATAAAGCTTTAGATAGAGGATATATATTTAATATTGTATTTGCCTTGTTATAAAGAAAGGTACCAAGGAAACAGTAAAATCTTTGGGCAAAGCGAGTGTTATATTTGTCACCACTAGTAATCCTTAGTTTGCGTTTACTACTTTGGAGATCAGGATCATAGGCAAGCGTTGAGTGCTTCCTTTGGATTATGTGTAAAACAAAAATTTGACGAGTTGACAATACTTTACATTGTCTATAGAGGTCAGCGGTGGGGTGAAGAAACGGTAGGAAGTTACTGACTTTGAGGACAGCTCTTTGCGCTCGTTCCAGTTGCAACATGTGGGTTTTGTGTGCACCACCCCAAGATGAGATACAGTAGGAGAGTATAGACTGGACTAAAGCGCAATACACCATTTTAAGTACGTTAGTATCGGCTACATGTCGAAGATTCTTAAAAATAAATATTAATTTTCGCGTTCGAGCTGTAAGGAGTTTTATGTGATGTTGGAAGCTTAATTTATCGTCGAGCATGACGCCAAGATATTTAATGTAGGATGTTTTCTCTAATTTCAAACAGTCACAGTTAGGGGTTTGGTTTCTACGACAGGAATGAGCGATGATATGGAACGAGGAATGATCTAAGTGTTTTTCAGTTTTTGTCGAGAATGTCATGAATTTCGTTTTTTGCACGTTAAGGGAAAGGACATTTCGGTTTAGCCAGTCAGTAACTATATCAAATCCATTTTGTGCATGCTGGAAGACTTCTGTCCATGAGTCTCCATGGAAGATTAGTGCTGTGTCGTCCGCAAAGGTAAGAACTTTTCCATTGTGTAACTTCAGTTGGCACAAGTCGTTGATGAATGCTAGGAAGAGAGTAGGGCCCAGAATACTGCCTTGGGGGACACCGTAAGTTACTCGTGTCTCGTCACTAATATAGTCACCGACTTTTACACATTGCACGCGATCTGATAGATAGTCCTTGAAGAGTTGCAACTGAATACCCCTAATGCCAAGTTTTTCCAGTTTCAAGATAAGAAGGGGGACCGAGACTGTGTCGAAGGCCTTAGCTAGGTCTAGGAAGATTGCAATTGACTTTTTTTTGTCATCCAATTTTGTCACAATGTGGTTCGTCAATTCGTGCACAGCATCCGCAGTTGATTTGCCTGCTCGAAAACCAAATTGTGACGGTGCGAGTAACTTATTTTTTTCTAGGTAGTTAGTTAGTCGAGAGTTCATAATACGCTCCAATATTTTCGATAGCGCAGAAAGAATTGATATAGGCCTATAGTTATTGACACAGTCTCGGTCACCACTCTTGTGGATCGGGATAATTTGGGATTTCTTGAAGATTTGCGGAAAAACTCCCGTTCCCAGTGCCAAATTACAGATATGTGTAATAGATGGGATCAACAAGTCCTTGTACTGTTTGATGAAGCTACCCGAAACGCCATCACACCCAACGGCACAGTCGGATCGGAGGTTTTTAATAAGACTGTCAACTTCCATTTCATCTGTTTCAAGCATTCCCATTGAAAAAGAACAGTCAGAGGCCAGAGCAGTCGTACTATCTAGAGATGCATGGACACATTTCGCTAGATTTTTTTCTGCAAGAGTTTTGCCCACGTTTGCAAAGTAATTATTGATGTTATTTATTGATTCCACCGGGTTCGATGTTGATATAAGTTCAGAGGGAATGTCCTTTATCTTAGAAGTGTGTGTTATATCCTTTATTGCCTCCCATAGTTTCTTATGATTTGACCCGGCCTGTCTAATCTCATTTTTTTCATATTCTCTTTTTATTTGAATGCTGGAATGCTGGTAACTTGTCGGGCTGTTCCTGGCAGTTTTTAGGTGAGATTTTACTGTTACTGTCATCGCAATCGGGACTGTCGTTTTAAAAGAGCCTCCGGCTTAGCAGGGATATCACACATTTTACTTACATGAGGGTCCTGATTAGGGTCCCGCGATATCCTCGGAGTTCAGTGCGGAGAGCTATGTCCTCAGTTGCGGTTGCGGCCATTGCGGCCTAACGCGTTCGGGCGCCTACTTAACCCAATCTAAGGCGTTTCAGGGACTTGGTTATACTATTCAGCATTAGATAAGGATTCCGTTCCTACTGGAAAAGGTATTATGTTCGTTTACACTTGTACGGTGTTTAGGCTATTTAAGTCTGGTTTGAGAATTATCTCATGATATTTTAGACTGAGTTTGAAAATTATCTTATGATATTTTAAGCGAAAAGCGGACGCAATGGCGGTATTTATCTTAATTTAATTATTAACGGCGCGTTTTATTATTATTTTCTGCGTGCACTGCGTTACTAAGTTTATAAAAATAACTCGTTATTTTGGCGACGCCTTATCTAATGCAATCATCTGTTAAGTATGTTTAAATTACCATCGGAATACGCTATACACACGACTACAGCACAGACTATGCTTCGTAACATCTGGGACAATTCTGCCAATGACGAGTTTTGGGCTTAGCACGGTACTTACATAGATAAAGCATAGCACATTTAAATTTTGACGCTTTTTTGAGCTGGTTATTCCTGAGGACAAAAATCACATACACAAAACCCGCTAATCTCTATGAAATTTTACTAATCACGAAAAATACACATAAATAAATGTTAAATTAATGTAGATATTGAGAAACTCAAGATAAATAATTAATTTATATATAAACTTAGTATAATTATGTTGACATGTAAAACTATGTTTTATCAAAATAAATGAATGAATGAATGAATGAAGGGTTTTTTTTGAGTTCGAAATTCGAAGCTCTATTTCATAATAACCACTGCCTAAATCCTATCGCATTTGTATCTGTGCCTCAAGCAAACAACATTTTTTAAAGCTATCTTACTTATCTCACGTTCTAAATCTTACACGTACACTCAAAGACGCTTAATTAATAAGCAAATGGGGTAATGAGTTTTTTTCCTCGTTCCAAAACGTTACCCCGCGTTAAGAGGCGGACTCCATTTTGTGGGGCTAACGAGTTTAACTCAAGTTACGATACATTTAAGGGACATTTGAACGTTATTATAACTCTTCCGGAAAGTACTTTGCCCTGAGGGTTAAATTAAATTGGATTATACATCGCGTAATGAATGGATATGTGACACGAGAACTGTGATGATATTTTATCGTTTCATCGTCCTTATTCCTTCGTTTTATGGGATAATCGTAGTATCGTATGGTTTCTAAATGTACCTACTGGTATATACTATTCAATCATTATTCATGACTTATTTCATGGTCAACACTAGGATATCTACTATCTCACGCTAAATTAATTAGCGTGGCAACTTTGACACTCAGTGACAAAGTTACCGCGCCGTTGTACGGGTAGCAGTCCCTGAAGAAGACCCATACGAGTTCGAAACATTTCGGGCCGTTTCTGACAATTTCACGTGAGTGTAAAGCGCTTGGTACAATAATAATAAATTGTTTTTTATTTTTTTAAGTAAGTAAAGGAAAAAAAACAAAAGCATTTTTGCCTACACTGAAACGAGGTCGCTTCACTCGCCTCGCTCACGGTTGTCCTTATCGAAATGCCTCAAATTACTGAGCTAGTATTTAAATACGCCTTAGAGTTAACTAAACTCTAACAGGCCCCGTTTAGAAGTTAGCAGAAGCGAGTCATGTTCATGTGACATCGCTGCAGTTGACGGCGACGCAACGAGAATGTTAGCTTAACTAACTAGAATGCTCTGCCCGAGGGCCGAGACTGCGATTCGGAGCTGGGAGTAGAAAAATCGACCACGCGAGAGTCGCGCACCGAGGATTGCGTACAAACACTTATCTCATCTTAACTGGCCGGGTTAAGTTAAGTTTTTATCTAGTTTTAATGGCGCCGGATACAAGGGAGGTGCAAATACTGTACTGTTTTTAGTGTTTGTTATTATAGCGGTAACAGAAATACATCATCTGTGAAAAATTTACTGTCTAGCTATCACGGTTCAAGAGATACAGCCTGGTGACAGACAGACGGGCAGCGGACATCAATGGAGTCTTAGGTGCCGTTTTTTACCCTTTGGGTACGGAACCCTAAAATGCACGATATGATAGCAGTAAAAAACTAGTAGCTTTGCGAGCTGAAGACCACAAGATTTTTTTTTAAATGGCTGAAATATGTTTATTTACATTTCAACCCCCATATCTCCGCCGTTATTAAGAATAAAAAAAATATATATTCCACGTAAAAATCTATGTGTTTATTGAAACTGCTCACAAAGTTTCACGTTGAGAAATGCGATCTGACTCGCTTCGCTTGCTCGGACAATAAGCAAGCGTTTGACCCCAACCACATCATCTGATGTAAAGTATCTATGAAACCTAAGATGACGCATGCTTGCCAAATGCCTTCACTCTTGAATGTTTAGGGGAAAAATGCCCGGAGTGAAACCCACTCTTCTGTGTCATACGGTGTTGGAAAGTAGGTAAATACAGAGATGAAATCTTGTACAAATGCGAGTTCTGCGTCTGAGGTGAGACTTTGCCTCCTTGTGCGTGTTCTGTCTGTATAATGGGATATGTTCTGAGGAATTGTTTGACATGATTCCCACGGCTACTTTTTACCATCGCACTGCTGGCCATCAGCAGAGTGTTCATCCTCACACACTGGAGCCTAAATGGTCGAGAACTGTCCGGTTCCAGAGGAATTTCTTCTCGCGAATGCTCCGCATGTGGATTGAGCTCCTGCCGAGGTTTTCCCCGGGGGCTACAGCATGCGGTTCTTCAAGAGGGGAGTAAATAGGTTCTTGAAGGGTCGGCAACGCGCGTGTGATGCTCCTGGCATCGCAAGCGTCCATAGGCGGCGGTAACTGCTTATCATCAGGCCACATGCTTGTTTTCCACCGTCGTAGTATAAAAAAAAGTGTAACATAGAATTGTTTCCTGCTATAATATTAGTTATAGTAGTCAGTATACATATGTCGACACAGTGTCAATTTGTACCGAAGCAACGATTAACTTTAAAAATAATCTGCGGCATGTGCCTGTCTAACCTACACGTTGCTTCCATGGGCATAAGCACAGTTTGACCCATAACAAATCGAATTAGAACCCGCGCCCTCGTCAGCGGGTAATTCGGGCTAATTACCCGGAAGGGAGGGGGATGGGGGGAGTGATCGAGTTAACACGCGCTTCAGGCGATTCCATATCACGACGTGTAGGTACCTAAGGGAGGTTAGAAGCGTTAAGCGAATGAAAGCTGTTAGGCTGGATTCCTACGCTTACGCAAATATTCAAGCTTTTTTTATTTAAATCGGCAGTGGTTGAGTGTTACCTACTAGTCTCTTTTCTGACTTGCTTAGTTTTTTTTGGCTTTGCCGTTTGGAGACCCTTTACAGCTCCAAAATTACTCTGGAGACCTTTTACATCTCCGAATTAAATTTGTTGACCACGGAGACCCCACATCTCCATTTAACTTTTTTTTTCAAAAATCAAAATCAACATCAAAATTTCAATCGTTATAATTATGTGTAACTGCAAATAAACGATTTTTATTTTGTTTACTTTTTTATTTAATTTTAATCTTGACGCCTGAGACCCTTTACATCTCTGAAAGTATAGTTAAGTTATTGTTATTTAATAGACCCGGAGACAATATACATCTCCCTGTAAAATATACTACCCAGATGATAATTATTATTGTAAATTCTAAATAATCTTTTTATTTTTTGTAATTTAGGATCAGACATATAAAAGAGCTCTTGTAACCTACTTGCAGAATAAAGTTTTGAATTTGAATACAAGTTTTGTTGTAAGGGCAGAAAATATACGTACTTTGCTCCCACATAATGTTTAGCTTAGTTGCTTTTAATTTGTTCTTAATAGATTCACATAACAAGAGATATCCTACGGAGTGCGCCATGAAATAACGATTTTCAAGATAATGTTCACAATTAGCAATTAACTCAAACAAATGTGGTCTCTCGTTATTTAAATGGCAATGTTATTTAAACGAGAATCGAATAGCGATAGAGATACATTACAGCCAATTTGTCACGTAAATAAGTAACCCTAGCCTGGTGTACCTATCACGGGAACAAATAAAACAAGGTGTAACTTTAAATTACTATATTTTAAAGTCAGAAAGAGGGGGTTCAAATCCCGAGGTCAGGCAAAACGAAGAGGTTGTTGGTCTGTATGAGAGCTGGTGAGTCCCTCCTTATACCCGTACGCCCCTTGGCGGTGTGCAGCTCGACGTCAGGTGGCCGAAGGTGGAAGGGGGCCGCTGGTGGCTTCTGGCTGCGCTGGCCGGCAAAAGGCGATGGCGGCAAAAAGGTGAAGGCGGCAAAAAGGGGACGCTTCTGGGTCCTTGGAAGCTTCAATAAAGATGCGAATTCTCTCATCCGGTAGGGTGTTCCTGGAAAATGCAAACATGGCCAGCATCGCTACATCGCGACCTTTTGGTACATTTTCAATTGCCACTACAAACTCTGAGTTCTTTGTCTAATTGCTTGTAGTACACAATTGTTCTCATGAGTGGATGCTATGGTTACGTTAGTCTCGGCGTCATGCTGGACGCTCGTTAAACGTGTGATACGTTGGCAACTTACACTAGAGGCTCTGAGGTCTTTGTCCAATTGCTTGTAGTAACGATGGCACGACACGAATGTTCTCGTGAGCGGATATCGTGGTTACGCTATCGTGTCGGCGTCGTGCCGGACGCTCGTTAAACGTACAGTGGTAATGGACGGGACACACTGCTTTGGAGGATGACCAGCAAGTGATCTAATTCTTAGTCGACATAATCGTTACCCGGCGAAATATCGCGGTAGATCCAGTTTAATATGTTTGTATTGTGTGTACAAACCGCGAGATTCTTCGTTGATTTATGTGCTGTTGAAGATTGGGAGTAAATCATCATCAGCCTATTTATTCCTCTGATAAATAGACCTAATCACGATCTGCAGGCAGTTCTTGCCCGGAAAACAAAACAGATTATTTTTGACGTATGCACTCTAACTCTCTACGCTACCCTCATACACAGAGGAAAGGGTTGTTGCGGTCCAAATCGATAGTCATTGCGATGACGGTAATAGCCAGGAAATATGAAATATGAGCCAACTGCTTTAAGTGCCATTGATAACTTACGAGTAAATAAAGCACATCGACATCCAGTACTGACATTTCGAAGAATAGCTATCATTAGAAGCATCAATCCTTGATATAACTAATTAGTTCCAGAGCAGTGTGTCTCGTGTAATTAATAATCCATCGAACTGTGAACTCTCGGCGCGAACGGCCGCTCACATAAACAGGACATGGGACCACCACGCTTTTACGCTCGCGGGCGTAAAATACTGCAATACGCTACATTGTAGAAGAAACCATGTACTTAGTGCTAGTTATTACTGTTTACGACGTATAAAAGACTCATAGGGTTTGTCTTTATCCCCGGCTGCACGATAGGTCAAGTTATTTTCTAACGTGGTTAACTGTATTCACTTGAATCTTCACAATTACAGGATGGATTTATAGGATTTTTTTATCGTCGTCTAGTACCCATAACACAAGACTCCTTGAGCTTAATTTGGGACTAGATCGATTTGTGTGAGATTGTCCGATATTAATTTATTATTATTTATTGCAGCAGTGAACGCATATAATCCGGTCACTGGATTGCAGTATAACTAAATAGTGAAATAATGATTCATCAAATGCTGTAGATCAGTAGTTCCCAACCAATCGTCCGTGAACTACTGGTACGCCGGTGTCCAAATGTATGGTCCCCGAAATAGAGTAAATGAATGTGTTTAAATTTTGGCCCTGCGAACAAAGAAGAAATAAAAGCGGTCCCTGGTCATGAAATGGTTAGAAACCTGCACTGCTGACGACAGTTGCTGTTTGTGTGACATACAAAGTGGCTGATGTAAATCCTAGTAATTTGAACAAAAGCCCCCTTTGTACTAGGTATCATTGCTTTTGTTTATAAAAGCAAGCTTTATTTTTTCAGATTTTATTTCCACCATTGCTTTTTCGAACCTTTTATTATTTACTGGTCTAAGCGCTACGGAAATGTCTACTTTTTCAACTATTTAAGATATTCTAAAATTCTACATTTGAAATACGTACAAGAATCAGTAAGTTTTTTACTTGTGCGACATTACCTACCACTAAAGATCGTCTCAAAAATTCCCATATTATTTGTTTCATTTATTTCTTAAATAAGATTTTACAAATATTTTATCGTCATCTCATTCTTTACAGATTACGTACCAACACCAACCATCAATTAAAATTCACCTGCGACCACAACCTTGGTAAGTCATATCCAATGCAACACCATTAACTCATGTAAATCTAATGATTTATCAACTGAGCGAACATTTAAAAAATATTTATTTATCTCAAAAATTTTCTTCAAATATATATTTTACACCTTTGTGAATAAGGTTTACTTTAGGTAAGACACTCATTTGTATATAAGCTATATTGAAAAGGAATATATTCTCGACAGAATGGCAATCGCAAGAAAAATCGCGGGTGAACTTATTTGCATCTTTAACATCCTGTAGAAAAAAGTATTATGTGCAGTTGGAGTCAATTGTAGTTACTTCCTTTTGATTTGCAAGTTGAGCTTATGCTTGCGAGATAAAAAGTCGTAAGATTGTTTGAGAGTCGTATTTTCTTATAACGTTTTGTTTTTAGACGACACTATTGCAATTATAAACAGATGCCAATGTTAGACATGATGCTAAATAAATCATACTGCAATGAAATATTGTTAGATTGTATAATTTGCTTGGGGCTTGTACTTGTCATGCGTCATAATCATAGAATTATTTCTGAAATGTGTCTCAAACTCGCTCAGGCTTGGATGTTTGTTTGACCAATTAAGTCGTTGATAACGCGGGCGAGTCCGCGGGTAAATGCTAGTAGCACATAATTTAGGTTACCACGCAAAATAAGAAAAAGAAAGGTTTTCTTATCATTAAAAGGTTAAGAAAATAAATCTATACCTGCCAAAAACAATTATTGCTTTGCTGAATAAATTATTTTTCAGACAATAAAAAAAAAAAAACATTTCCAGGAAAAGCAATAGGGCGGGATGTTGCCTAAACGCAAGTTCTAGAAGCATGGTGTTTTAACGCTAAACGCTTGGCATTTAAAATCGAAATGTGATACACTGCCTTGGCGTCGCGGTGGTTCAGGGATCAGAGCAGTACTCCCTATAAGTATTAGAGACGGGTTCAGGGATCAGAGCAGTACTCCCTATAAGTATGAGAGACGGGATCGATCCCCTGCAATGTAGTTGATCGCATAAAATGTTGTTTATTTATTATTTATTCATTTATACAGATACAAAGCTAAGTTTATATATACAAAGCGCAACACCCAAAGAAAAAATTAATTGCGCTCATACGTGGTCCACATCCACAACCCAAAAAACGCAATTTAGTTTTTCTTTGCGTGTTGATATTTGTACATACATACTACTTTGGATATAGCAAAAAATGTGGTGTTAATTTAACCACATTAAAAATCATTTCGAAAAATACAATTGTGTTTCGAAATAAAATAAGTTCTATTTATATTTAACCTCTGTATCAATATTCATAAAAATAACTAAAATTTATGACATAGCGATAGTAATACCGATTACAGAATAAGTATGGTAATACAAATTTATTTTTTTATCTTACTTTACTTTAATGGTTCATGATTCCACACTTGTGTTACGAATACTTTCGTGACGCTTTATGTAGCTTGTTTTTAAATATTTTTTGGCGAAAATACGTTTACGTGCACTGGCAACTCATATTCTAGTAGGGCAGCACCGATGAGCAAGTCCAAATCCGTCAGTTTGTCAACAAACGCAATTCAAAGTAGACACAGTCATAGTTTCGTGAAAGTACCCCCAAAGTGTCGTGTGTGATTTTAAAGGTAAGGAGTGATTGTATTTAATCAGTTTTTTTTGTACAATAGCGTAACGGTTTTCAAGCAAGTGACACGTATTATTGTATTAAAAATGTCTTTATTTCACCATGAAAATCCACTTTTTTTTCAAAAATACGTTACACTTTCGTTGCGAATATGTTACATTTTTGCAAAATGTTACGTATTTTCTACGTAACATAACGAATAAATGTTGTAAAGGGAAGTGCACACAGAATATACTAACTTAAATGAGTTTTATTAGATTTTTAATGACCCGAAAATATACAAAGTCGAACAAAACTCCTGTACAATAATAAAATAAATAAAAACAACATCTTAATAAAAAAAACTGTTTTAAGAAAAAAAATTATTTTCGACCTCAAGTCACAGTAGAACCATTGATTCTAAAGCTGTTTTATTGTTATACGGTCGTCTTGTTACTAGTATTGGGTACCAGCAGTGAACAAATAGTAATTACTGCCACCTGGTACAAAATGAGAGGCTTTAAAACACTAGAGCGGTTTGGGTTTCATTAAGTTCCATCACACGCGTGTTTCATTATATTGATTTTAAAGTGCCATGAAAATTTTGTTTACAGGCAGTAAAAACTAATAATTTTATAACTTGATTTTTTTTCTTAGCTACGTTATTTAATGGGAATATTTTCCAGTATGATCTAAGCTTTATAACGACTTATGTTACGTTTTATGATAACATAACGTAAATCTTTTTATGTCACTTCTATGTCACATTGGTAACTTTCCGCGGCCTTACCCATACATAATAATTATGATCGATCCATGAGAAACCCCAAAACGCCATCATCAATTTAATTTGTCGATGGTACACTCGCTCGCAACTGATCAGTGGAGCGATATTAACAGCAGACTGTACCTAGTAGGTAGGTATTACATTATTTGCAAACTTGTGAGTTGTGACAAGCGGTGGGCGGAACAAGCTCCCGACATAGACCAGCTGTGTAGACGAGACACTTATTCAAGACTAGCGGCGCCGCGGGGTGGTACCCGCTCATCCCACGGGAACCAACACAATTTTTTTTTTCGGGATATAAAGTAGCCTGGTACTTGTTAATCCAGAGTGTCAGCTACCTTCATACCAAAGTTTGAACGCGAACGTCAACAAACTAACACATAAACACACTCAGAAACATTCACCTTTATAATATTAGCGTGATAATTATACTCGTAATATTGATTAGTTATTTGTATTAATTAGTTTTTACAAAAATAACGGTGCAATGTTGTTTTTTATCATCGTTCCGTGTCCAATTATCTCATTACCCACACTTTCCTCGCCTCATTTTGACGACGCGGCCCGTGGTAGTGCCGCTGCCTACTGAGCTGACAGTCCTGGGTTCGAATCCCGGCAAGGGCAAATATTTGTGTGTTCTATGTATTTAAGTAGGTACTTATTTATCTATCGGAATCCAAGTATCTATCAAAATCGGTCAACAATTAATAAATATCAGCCAACTTTACACAAATCGATCCAGTCCCACTAAGCTCTAGGCTTGTGTTTTTAGACGACGATACTTATATACCTACATAGATAAATACTTACTCCATAAAGATCTTTGTCTCAGATCTTAAGTAAATTCTCGTTTGTAATTCCATTTGAACAAAATGTCTCTTCTCTTCTACAATAATCACATGTAAGTGATCTCAGCCGGCAACACCTCTGCGGGCGCCGGCGTGGGCGCAGTAACGAGCGATTAAATCATTATTGACTAACATGCACACTTACACGATTGCATTACATACATGCTAATATTGTAACATGTACAGGCAGATTAGCATTTATGTAACGAATAGTTCTTTAAGTACAATATTTTCCTGTTGTACTTATGTCTTTTCTGCTTCGTTATTGCCTAAAGGCCTGGCCACATCATCATGGTACGCCGCCGTCACCGTGAAACGGTGCGGCGACGTGGGTTTTTACGGTGGTTTTCATATGCGATTGCGCCGTAAAAATCGACGGCGCCGTGCCGTCAAGATGTGGCCAGGCCCTAAGGATAGTGGCCAACTGTGATGTCCTACCAAGCTACCACAAAACGCGATCAAGGCCTATATGCTCGCCTTTCCATGAAATTACAAGCGTTTCACTTAGTCTTACCGATTTACTTAGAACAACTGCGCGATAAAAATTGTTTAATCTTTTTTTTTCTTATAGCAAGCGTGGCAAATCTATCAAAGAACGCTGTATACGTCAGAGCGCTCTGCGAATTAGTTGACAATAAGTTAGTTTTTTATTTTTTATTTAGGCAACAAACAGTCACAAATCAAAGCATATTACAGTTTCTGAAAAGGAGAGCTATTTAAATCTTACCCAGAAACCCTGTGGTGATAATATTCCCTTTACATTTATTCATAACCCTCCAAACCAAGCCTAAGTACCCAGTAGTTTAAAAACCTCCGAATTATGCAGTACATTGATTGCGCGGGCAATATAAATCCGACCGTGGGACGCAGCGGGCGACACCACGCACGGCGCATACGCAAACAACTCAAACACACTCAGAAGAGCAACGTCACATGTGCTTATATCCTACAAAGACACTTAAGACATTCCTTTTCTTTGCAAATGCAAGTGACTTGATACTTTTAAGAGAAAAAGGTCGTATGAATTACAAACTCCTTAGTTTAATAAGATGTTGTTCGTCCAAAGTAAACGCTGCAAGTTGCTTGATACGTTTAACAGAAAAATGTCGTATGAGATTACTAACTCCATAGGTGTATAGCACGTTGTTCGTTTGAAGGAAACGTTTTTATATTCAAAGTGAGTATAAAAAATGCTGGACAGGAGTAGGGAGTATTGACTGGTGAATTACTTTGATGTTTAAGGATAAACGGACCACCACGCGATGGACTGATGGCTTGATTGTTGACTGTTCGTGTGTGACAGCGGAATAAGTGTGGAGGCATTTTTTATTCTGAAAAAAATGTACGGTTGTTGAAAGTTTAAAACGTGACTTGTAATTTTTTATAGTACCGAATATGCTGGCAGCATTTCCTCGCTGGACAGCTATGCTGATACGTTGTGCGAGGAAGCTGCAAGGTCTTCAGTTCCCAGTAGTTGCTGTCTGGGCGCTGAGACTCCATTTAAAAACATAGAATATAATATTTTATTTCATTATAAAATAGTGCTAAAATTTAAGTAAAACAAATAAGAATCTATAAATAAATAAATATCACACAAATCGATCTGGTCCCAAATTAAGCTCAAGAAGGCTTGTGTTATGGGTACTAGACGACGATATATGTACTTATATAGATAAATATATTCTTAAATACATTTATTTATTTATTTATTCAAATTAGCTGCACAGCATTACAGTAATTAAGTTAAGGCACTGTGAAACACACGCACAAAATCATAGAACAACCATGACCCAAGCACAAATATTCGAGTTCATCACACAAATATTTGCCCTGGCCGAGATTCGAACCCGGGACCGCCGGCTCAGTGGCAGGTATCTACAAACCGAGCCAAACGCGTCGTCTATATCGTGATCATAAAAATAAATAATGTACACTGTCTCTAAATGTGCTAAAAATAAAGAAGAGATATCAACAGGCATTAAAATAGTATCTCCTAAGGATTATCACCACAATTAAAACCAAATAGGTAATTTGTAGAAAAAACTATCGCCTCCGAAGAAGGAAACTAGGCTATTTATTCAAATTTTACGGCTTTTGCCATTTGTATGGGCGACATCCGTTCCTTAAGTGCTAACTGGGAAACTTTCGATTATGATAATAACTTATGAATGATGTTCTCGGAATAGCGACTTGGCAAGTCAAACATGCGCCTTGAGTCGTAGTGACTAGTGACACCACATTACGGAATACTTATTCCTTATAATAATTTAAACGTACACGATTTTCACACATTATCATATGAAACCTTAATCGCGTTTGATAAGGTGTTTATTAACCCGCAAAGAAAAGGAGAGATGTATAACATTATGTATGTCTACTTGCGCCGGGCGAGCGAAGTCAGGACGAGCAAGCGATTAATTCTTTAGGTGCGACCACCTTGACGGATCGACAGGTTGTGTCAGTTGGTCGGCACATATCTACGACAAAACGAGAGCTTCAAATTTAATATTCGACAACAAGGTTATATTACCGAACGGCTTGATTTCGCACGATAGCGAACCGAGCGGTTGAGCGACAGAATTGCCAATTCCGTACACAGCATGTTGGCCACGAGAAATGTTAAATCCTAGCTTTTTAGCGCAGGACAGAACAGTTTTACATGTGTACCTCTGTATTTGTGTATCTGTGTGTCTGTCTGTGGCACCGTAACTCCCAAACTGATGGACCAATTTAAGTGTTGAAAAAATCGAAGGGTTATCTGGCGTGAGGGAAGAGGTGGTGGAAGGTTAACACGTTGGACTGGTAATCCACAGGTACAGGGCTCGATTCCTGGCATCTTTCGTCAGGATACGCATTTTGTATCAATGGTTCAATATTTTTTATGATTTTGTCTGTGCCGAAGCGTGCAATATTCTAAATGGTCCTGTGTCAATGAACGTGCCATGACGCTGTGTTAGATCTTGCTATCAACTCAGATTTTAGGTCTCAAGATAAACCAGATTCATCAAGAGCAGCTGGTTGCCCCAGCGACACGTCAGCCCACAGTAACATTAACATGAGCTCAATAAACATCGGCCATTGTTTCTGCCGTGTTTTGTTTGCACCCTACCGTCGGCGTAGGCGCAGTCTTAATTCGACGTGACACTGTCAATATTCACCACTATGCACTTTAGCGATATGCGCTATACAACCGTTGTCAATGGCCATAGTTGGCATAGGGTGGCATAGGTCAGATTTCTGATTTGCACCAACTTCTAGTATCTCTGTTTGACTGATAGAGATTGCCATTTGGGATTAAGTCAGCCATTTGTACTGACTTTTGTTTTGTGCAATAAAGTTTAAGTAAATAAATAAAATAGCCTTAACTCCTTGTACGTAATGTCAAAAATTTGAAACTAACAGATATTTTAACGGAAAGTTAAATGTCCCGCATTGATCAGTGACTAAGCATACAAAGGGTTAATTCGATATATCACTTTATACTTTAGCAGTTTGGTTTGTACACATAATTAAAACGAATGACAACGGGTCCATCGAGATATTTCGGTTGGAGTCTGTCTACCACGTTGCATGTAATGTAACTGCGTGTTAGCGTTGCTATTCAGCGAGAAATTGCTGCCTACGTCTTTGGGACCATGCCAAAGGGATCCGATTTTTTAAGTCTTTTTAATATTAAATTTACTCCGTATTTAGTCAGTTAAATTCTTTGTTTATAGTTAGAATTGTATTTCTGTATAGTACAAGTATCAAGCTCATATAAGTAACAGGACGTACACTTACGTACCTTAACGAAAACAGGTTAATGATTAGACAAAAGCAAGTTAGGATATATAACAGCTTACTGCTCGGATCACGGACCTTTCTGTATTATTGTTATTGATGATTATTATCCAATTGAATGATTGAGATTGAGATTGAGATATTTATTGATAAAATTATAGAATTTTACATGTCAGTTCATTATTTAACATAAATAGTATAAAAGTAAGTTCATTTACAAAATTTTATATGAGATTATTAATATTCATTTAAGTTATTTAAATTATTATTAATTTCGATTATTTAAAGGTTTAATTAGGGTTCCGTACCTCAAAAGGAAAAAACGGAACCCTTATAGGATCACTTTGTTGTCCGTCTGTCCGTCCGTCCGTCCGTCTGTCAAGACCCTTTTTCTCAGGAACGCGTGGAGGTATGAAGCTGAAATTTATATCAATTACTCAGGTCTACTGTCCCTTGAAGCTGTGAAAAAATCAAACTTCTAAGCCAACGCAATCAAAAGATACAGCCGTTTATGCCGCAAATTTTCGACACTTGCAAGGGAATCAAAACCTACAGGGTGCTTCCCGTGAACTCAGAATCTTGAAATTTGGTACGAAGCAACGTCTTATAGCATAGATAAAGGAAAAATTACGAAAACTATAATTTTTTTTTTAATACCTAACTTTGCACCTAATTTATATGGGGCGCTATACATACCAGGTGCAAACTTAACTTAACCACTTAGGGATGGAAAGTGTTTGTACGGAACCCTCGGTGCGCGAGTCCGACTCGCACTTGGCCGGTTTTTTTTATTAGTATTTTAATTATGATTCTTCATTTTAATAATTACTTATACATTTAACATTTATCTGTTGTCCATATTATGTCCAAACATCCAAACCTCTTAAGCGAATAATGTTATCTAATTTAATACACAAAAACAAGGTGTGTTTTAGATTCTATTACCTCTTAATGTCTTTATGTTAGGCACTAAAGGCACCTTAAAAGCATAAAATATATATATATTACCAATATTATAATGCCATGACAACGCCATGCTATTGCTGAATTGAAAATATCGCAAAGCGCCATCGAATTTGGACACGGATTCTCACTTCTTTCGTCTAGCACTATAATTCACCAACTACAAGTCTTAAATCGCTGGTTGAGAGCTTATTATTGCTTAAGTAAGGTTTGCAGTTGTTTTTGCACCGCCTACGCCTCGTAAGATTTGCAGTTGACACTAGGAATGTCTGTGATGTTTCAAGGGAATGTAGTATGTAAAACTATGGCTCTTGTTACTGTAGTCCTATTTTATACCATAGGCGGTAAACTGACGAGAAGTGATGGGAAATGGTGTTACTCACAGGCACAACTCGAGAAATTCCTTACTTGCCGACTTTCGCATACCAAATACACTCCATAAAGAACGAATTAAGTCACTGAAAGGACCAATCAGAGTGTTTATTCCGGCCTCCTATAGCATTTTATACAACTGTTACATAATGAGACGTCTTAAAGTACTTAATGGTTTCAGGTAATTAGTTTCGTTTCGTTTCGTTTCGGTGACTACACCCAGCCAGCAGTTCTGCTGCAAGGACGCGGAGGCGTTGAGCATGCAAGAGAGGGAAAGACAAAGAAGCTCAACGAAATGACTCAGAAGCGCATACTGGCACAATACCGGAAGTCGTTCAGGGTAGTATAGAAACCTTAACATTCCCTGGCCGGAGCTTTCGGTTCTGAGACGGGGCACGCATCCGGGTCCTCTCGTGTTCCCCTCCGTCTTTTGCCGCTCCGGTAAGATCAACTGGCCCTCCTATCCGAGGCACCGGGGAGCCAAAAGTTTACAGGTTGGGAGTGTAGGTTATTTTGCAGTCAGGATGAGGACCGACGGGAGAGATCCGACAAGAATACCAGCATCGAGCCAGAAAGGAAATAGACAGATAGTTGTGTAAATATATACAGGGAAGGATAGTGGACTGCGTCTCGTCGTCCAAAGTTTCCGGTTACCACGTAGGATAAGTTCTTGTGTTGTAGGTTGATGTCGCTGAGCCGTCGCTTTTTGTATGTAATTGTCCTCCGGTTTTGATTCCGTGTCTGTTTCTATCTATTTTAGATTTTCTGGCTGATTACTCTAGTGAATAAAATTTGCTTGGGCTTGCTTTCCTTCGACTTCAGTTGAGATAATATTGCGTGTGTGTGGACGTCTTTGTAGGTAACTTCTTGAAGTTTCTTTAGTGATAATTGAAAATTGGAAGGCGGTCGCGATCCAAATCAAGTTCTATGGCGGGGTCATTTTGATGTCTGTATGAGATCTCGTTGGATTCGCCCCATGTTGGGTTCTTATTAGACACATTCTTCTTCACCTTGTGACATCGTGGTTATGGCCGTTTGATGACGGTTAACTTCCTTTTGATATTTCCTTACCATAGCTGTTATTGTGAGGTAGCGTGATAGCATGCGTTTTTAGTTTATTTTAGGTTGTGCGTCAATTAATCGGTAGCTGCGCATTACATCGGTCGTGGTTTGGTCGTGGTTTGGCTGGATTGTTGAATCAGTGATGCTTCAGTGTCAGGACTGTTGAAGTGGACGGAGCTCCGCAAAATCGTAGAAGACACGAAGATTTGGCATTGCGGTATTCGTAGGTATATGGGGTGTCCTATATTGTAGTGATCGCTGGTGATTCATATGCACATAGATAGTTACCGTAGAGCAACTCACGGCGGCAAATATAATCATATTTTCTCCACCCTGAAAACCGTTTCTAAACTAGTTCCGAATGTGTTATCAATTTGTTCCGCGAAGGGAGAAGCATTCTAACCGGGAGACATTAAGTCTGAAGCACTGCCATTAATGTCTAATTGGATTTGACTGTAATTTTTCTCGTCGGACAAGTGATTAGCGAGCAATCCTCGAACCTCCATCGATGGTCGAAATTGGTATCAACACGATTTTCAACTGGTTCGCCATCGCCCTTATAGGTACAGACAATTAATTGCCTCCCTTGGGAATTGGTAAAATTTCTATCGTGATAAATGAAGACAGTCGAGTTTAATGTTATGGATGAGCCGGCGAGGCACTTATGTTTATGTTAGTCCCTTTCTTTTTGAAAATGGCTAATTGTTGCTAGCTAGCGGTGTCCGCACGTGTTTGGGACAAAGTGACCTGGCCTTTAAGGGCAATGAAAAAAGGGACCTCTTTGTTCTAGGAAGTTATTGCTTGCAAGCTGTTGCATTTCTTGATTTCGTAGCCTCTAACGTAATTATTACTGTTGAACGGTTAATATATATTTGTAAGTTACCCAAACTATGCCATTTGAGTCCTACGGCAAAAAATATAGATGTGTATCATACACCACACTTGGTTAATATTCGGTTTAAGGCAGGACTCTTAGTATAGTTTTGGTATTACATAATGTAACGAGCATAATTATAGTGTAGTAATATACAAAAAAAGACAATAAAACGAAAATATAATCGAATAATTATTTAGCTGGCCGTTCACCTCTTCGTCCCTTACAGAGAGCTTTCTTACTTAAACAAAATTACGAGTATAAGGCATTAATCACACCATCGAACCGAAGTAGGTTATATCAGCAGGAAGCACGCGCACGCCGAAATCTTTCGATTATGGTTGTAAAACATAAAAGGATAAAAAACGTACAGCAACTATGACTATATACCATCCGTTTTAAATCTAAACAGTGACTGACGGATAGGTTAGGTTAGTTTATCATTTCACTAGATGAATTACAAACTGTCCACAATCATCTACTAAACCTAATATAATTAAATTACGGTTAGAAATATAAGTTTTATGGGAAAGTAGTACAAGTACTGAAGTGAGGGAAAGTCCCTCGGGTAGGAAAAGTAATGAAAATTACAGTGGATAAAGCCTAAAACTACATTAATACTAACGATTCTAATAAATAAAGCCTGGATTTTAAACTAACTGGCCTATTTATTTAAATTATTACTAATATTTTATTGAATGTTTGCTAGTAATAAAATGTATTAAATGACAAATATTGTATGTATATTTTTCAACAACTCCTGATGTTGTTGCGGGTGCCGTTTATTTGCAACTTAAAATACCTAAAGATATAATTGTTCTGACGAATACCGTGAGACGGCTGGGTCGTACTATATTCCGTTGGTCCACAGGTAGAGGTTGATGAAGTGTGGCCTGATTTCCAAGAAAAGGTGCATAATTGACGTTAGTTAAAGAGTGTTACTATACGGGCCGTGCTTCGCCCTATGTCCATCTAAACTTGGTACTGGTTTTAGCTTAAACTCTTAAACCGTAACCTTTGGGCTCGCTTAGCTTTTCTTGTGGCGGGCCTTCATAGCCGTAGACAAGGAGTATAATATTATTGCAATTGGCATTAGAAAATGGAACGGTCTCACCAAATTAAGCTGCTGTGGTGTGGCCGGCGCGGCGGAGGAGTACTGCAGACTCGGAATTGCACACACTTGATCAACACTCACGGATAGGCCGAGTAATATAGACGCACCAAACACTAGGCTATCTACTTAGTAACTAAATATTTGAAAGAAAGACAGAAGGAAAGATATAACGCGTTGAATTCGTTTACACGCGGTAAGAAATTAACAGGCAACCATGCAAACATCTGGTCGAGCCTTGTTTTTGTCTCGTGACTCTATTGTTTTGCCCGGGTTTTTACGATGCCAATACAGAGCGGCAGAGGCTAAGAAAACGCGTCCGCTCCGTATGGTGTCCCAAACGGTTCTCCCTTAATGGTTTCAGGTAATTAGTGTAGTTTTATGTAACGAGCCGAAGCCGAGTTTCATAACAGGATTAAACGAGTGTTTTAAAGCCTAAGTAATTAAGTATGTACAGTTTCTTACACTATTTAACACATATTCATCATAATACCATAGTATTTTTATGTATATTATTACATCTTCAATGTCTTTAGGTACTGTAAAATTTTGCAAATATGACTTAACCAGTTCTTGCCCTTCATTTGTTTTGCCAACCAAGTCCATTTTTAGTATATTCATTCTGAATGGAAACTTGATACTTTTTACCCATACGTGGGATGACACAGGATGAATAAATACACAAATTAAAATGTTAAGGCTCCACACAGGAAAGCCTACGTAAGGGTCTTGAGATATTTAACACCAATACCATATCGGGTTACCGCCACAATTATGTTATCTAATAACCAATGGCCCTTCGAGAAGTCAGATGCCATTATATAAATCGAGTTGATTCAGCCAGTGAGACGTTTATCTCGACGGATCAACTGCCTCTTATTAATTCGATCAGTCAGTCCAAGACATTCATTACGGCTATTATGAGTATTACTTAAGTACACTTGGCTATGGCTTTGTGGTTTGGGGATTGGAGATCGCAATAATCCGAGCTCGAAGCGGTACAATACCAAGCAACTTTATTGCATACATCAAATACACCGGGATTCAAAATATGAGAGATATAAATTTATCCCACCAAAACATTTCATGTAAAATTGGCGGCCAAGACTCACATGCTCATAACGCTTTCGCTGTAAAAAGTTATCAGATCCCAGGAAAAGCCAAGCCCCTAAGCCCTGACTTTACTAACCCTACACCTTGGTTTCAAAAGTATGGCATGGCTGTTTCATAGGTTACCGTAAATATAAACCGTAATGCGCCTCACGGTCCGTTGGACTTATTTACGGTACTATGAAACGGCCAAGCCATACTTTTGAAACCAAGGTGTAGGGTTAGTAAACATCGGAAAAGTCATGTTGCCAAAATGGATCCCAAAATGCCGTTAGGACGGTAAAGGAAGCCGATATTTAGAATTTTCTACCATTCTATGAAGTTCGGGAAGATATTGCTCACAAACCATAAGGCCTACTAAAAAATTTTATACACCATGTTATAGCTAATTTTATAGAGATCAGTCTTGTCTTTGACACTTTTTTTCTAGCTGTAATACTTTTTGTATAAAACCGTAAAAACCGTGATCAGGGACATATTTTGAGGTAAAAAGGGGGGAAATGGGGGGAGGGGGGCAAAATTCGGCTTGGCAACATCCAGAATCGAATTCAGCAGGCTTTTTTACGTCGGAAAAGTCATGTTGCCAAAATGGCTCACAAAATGCCGTTAGGACGGTAAAGGAACCCGATATTTCGATTTTTCTACCAGTCTATAAAACGGGACCCTATTATTAAGGCTCCGCTGTTCGTCTGTCTATCTGTCTGTCACCAGGCTGTATCTCATGAACCGTGATAGCTAGATAATTGAAATTTTCACAGATGATGTATTTCTATTGCCACTATAACAAAAAATACCAAAAACAGAATAATATAAATATTTAATTGGGGCTCCCAAACAACAAACGTGATCGGTAACGTTGACTTTGCACCTCATTTGTATCTGGCGCCATACATACCAAGTGCAAACTTAACCCGACCGGTTAAGATAGGATAAGTGTTTGTACGGAACCCTCGGTGCGCGAGTCAGACTCGTAATGGGCCGGTTTTCTTATAGAGACCAGTTCGCGCTTAGGAGTTTTTTCTTATCTACACTGACAAAATATCCTCAAGAACTGGTAATCTGAGTTAAATGTAGTAGAAACAATCATATTGGCGAAACAAAGCCTACGGGAAGCAGTGGAAAGGTAAACCTCACAAAGACAACAGACGGCCGTTATGTGTGCGGTCGCCATTTGCACCGACACAAACACGCCGCGCAAACACCGGACATTTCGTTTGTTTCTCTGTTTCTGGTCAATTGCCAGTGGCGGAACCTACTGGGGTCATTCGACGTTATAGACGAAGTCCATAATGCTTTGTTTACTTAGGGTTGCCGTCATCGAAATCGATGAGGAGGACTATACTTGTTTAGTTCTTTAGTATATGAATTATTCGAGAACGATCTCGATGACGAACCATAGAAAAAGAAAATAGGCTAGTGCTGGTAACATGCTACTTTATTTATTATATACACAGGAAAAAGAAAGCGAGCAAAATTCGTTAGCCTTAGCCACATAGGTAGATGAAGCCGCAGAAAAAGCCTAGTTATTTGATATTCTCAACCAGTAGCCCACCTATCTGTTCACGCCCGACGTTCGCGGCAAACAGGCAAGTCAAACACAAAGGTTGCGTGCGTTGTGATCGCGTAAACAAACACAATCTAACTTGACGGAGTTTCAGTTGACTGCGACGGGAAACTTTGTAAAACCGCTTTGATCATATGCGTAAGTATAATTCAACCGATTTCACTAAACCAGTCATGCATGCTGTTTCTGTATTTACCCGTAAAAAATCGAGCCATTGTCAGACTATGTCGACTAGGTACGTCGAAAAGGATGGCAAGATCTTAGGGTTGATAAGTAGGAGAAGGAAAGCCACGAATAGATCGGACTGGAGAGAATTGCTAAACCAGGCTAAGGCCCACGCGGCTGAAATGCCCCAGATGAGATGATTATGGTAACTAACTACTAACTTTAGGTAGTTGTTAGCTATAGTGTTTAGTAGTAGTAAGTGGTTTAGCCAAGTTCTTTTAGAAGATCAGGATTCTCCGTCTTTAGTGGATTCGAAGTACTTATAACGGGTGTTATGGCCATATCACACATAATTTGATTTCAAATTAGCGTGACATAAGTACGCATATAACACTAATTTATTATTATTATTATTATTTATTTGTTACATCACACAACTATCATTACAGGCTTACCTAATGCGACAGTGCGGGATTCTTACAACTAGGAACTTATACATGTAATATCATTGTTATATCATTAAACAAATGCCCTGAAAAGTTTAAAGAGAATTTTATCCATGAGTGTGACCTAGCCAGGATGGATAGTTCCCGGCCACGACTTTTGAATCATTTGATACGACATGACGATCTAATACAAAAGATAATGGAGGAAAAATTGAAGGAAGGAGAGGAAGAGGATCAGAACAAGGCAGACGTCGGGTCGTATCGAGAAGTCAAAGAACTGGCGTTAAGTAGAACGGACTGTTGTAGCCCGGCTAGTCGTCGGGAATAAAAGACGAGCCGTGGTAGTGTAAAAATATATAATAAAGAATAAAAACTATATACAATATAAAGAAAAACGGTATTCAGTCAGTACGCGGCACTAACGGGAAACACTGGCCTTAATGGAGCGGGGCAGGATGGTAGGAAAGACAGGGTTTCAAGCTTCTGCGTGGTTCCAGCTTCCACGCACATCAGGAGGAACAACCGCCGGTAGAGGTGCGTTTACCACACCACGCAATCTTCAGCCAAGTAAAAAGGGCTGGAACAACATCTCACTTAGTTGGTGACACCAAACCAATCCATGCCTTATTTCGTATTTGTCAAGACCAGTGAGAACGAAATAAGACTTGGATTGAGTTTAACAATATAGATAAAAAGAAAACAAAGAAAAATAAGTATATACAAATATTACCTGCAAAGCGGCAGCCCTTACAAGTATAAGATCAGCAATTTATGATACAGCGTTATATTTACAGTATTATATACAATTCGTTCAACTCGTAACACCACATACGCAATCTCAGTATTACATTTAATTTTAAAAATGTATAATCAGCTGTACAGACTCCAGTACGTTCAGGAGCAAGTCCGAGCGTGTCTGCGAAAAAAGACAAAACACGAGCGCCGAACGCCTGTTTTTTTTAATGGCGTTTGTAAGCGGCCAGTGCTGAACCATGGAGGTTTGCCGCGTTACACTGTAGAGAACTGCACCTACAAGAAAACTCTTAAATAAATAACTAAACAACAGTCAATACCGTTGTCTGTTATAGGTGGATACTGATAGAGACCGCCTAGAAACTATACCAATGTGTATGTGTAAGAAGGAGTACGACAGTTATTACAGCAGGCTATCTACACTGAATGAGTAAATCTCACAGACGATTCCGCGAACGGAGAGGTTAGTTTCCGATAGCCCCGTTATCAGCTTCCGAGAACCCGCTATCTCGGCACTAACTCTCGTTTTATACTAACTTACGGCTTCTGTACCCTTACCATGAGTTGAAGAGACTGTACTCGCTACGATTTGTATGGAGAATAGTACAGTGCCCCAGGCCCCTACCGGTTACTTTGTAGAACTACAATTCTCCATACAACTTCGCTAGCGAGTACAGTCAATACTGTAAACTCGTGGTAAGGATACTGAGGAAGAACATGATGATGATGATGATGATGATGATGATGATAACTGGGGTGTGATGTGACTAGCTGGCAATGGATTACAGGTGTAAACCTGTCATCTATTGCCAGCCAGTTTGAAGAAGAATGGACAAACGTTAGACATAATTGGTTATAATATACCCATACCCACTTATGATACCTATTGTTTTTATAAATTATAAATATATTTCGTTAAATACTTGCACAATTGTTTGGTCTTCACCCTACTATATTTATTACCTGCCCATAATAGTGAGTAAAATATAGTAATTCATCGCTAATTTGAAAATGTAGCATTGGCAACAAACTTAGTCCGAAAATAGTACATAACTACCTACTTAAATAAACTTGTCGATTTTTGTGACTAACCATAAATTATGTGTTGTTTCTTTCTATCCCAATGAATTATATAGTGACAACCGTTTAATAAACATTTTAGGGACTGTATCCATACTTCTTTTTGCCTACGAATGTGACACGGCCACGAAACACGTGAAGCCTTTTACCCGTCAGCACATTGGAGCGCATCCTGCGCGGGCGCCGCTGACACATATACGAGTGTGTTGCACAGGACGTAAGTGACATGCCATTGCTATTAGAACGCACAGCAACAAATCTGCAGTCGATATTTTACAGAAATCGATGCTTATGCTCAAATGATGTTGCAAAATTAAAATGTCAATAGAAAGTTCTGAAGCGTCATTTATAAACCAAAGTGAGAGGTACCGGCCAAGTGGGAATCTGACTCGCGCACCGAGGGTTCCGTACAAATACTAATCCCATCATAACTGGCCGGGCTAAGTTTGCACCTGGTATGTATGGCGCCGGATACAAATGAGGTGCAAAGTTAACGCAACCAATCACTTTTGTAATATGGGAGCCCCCTTACATATTTATTTTATTCTGTGACTTAGTATTTGTTGTTATAGCGGCAACAACTAACTATCACGGTTCATGCGATACAGCCTGCACGGTGACAGACAGACAGACAGACAGCGAAGTCTTAGTAATAGGGTCCCGTTTTTTACCCTTTGGGCAGAGAACCTTAAAAACCATTATTTCGAGGAAATACTAACACTATTTCATTAAGGATCTCCCAAGGTTAGGAATGTTCCCAAACGGTACAAATGTGATATACCATTAAAGCGTCAATTTCACCACGTGTGTCCGGTGATATATCTCTCGTCGCTGCCATAACGAATGCGTAAGCGACGCTGCCATGACGTATGCAAAAGGTCTTATATTACCAGGTATACTACGGCAGTTACGATTTTCTGTGCGGAAAAAGACTTGCCTGTTTATCTAAGGGTGCAAGTTGGCAGCACTTACGAACAGTATCCCGATCCGAGGAAATACGAACTGAGAAGTCTCGACACTAAATTTGTCTCCATACATACATGTTTATAGAAATTTTTTGCAGGATTGGATTTTGTGGCAAGCTATGGGGGAGGCCTAAGTTCAACGGTAAACGTTCGTCGCTGATAGATAGACCGAGATGATTACAATCTAACTTTAAACACTTTTTATAAGAATTGATTTAGTGGAAGTAGTTGCAAAATCTGTCACGTTGAATGGGAACAAATAAGACACACAGAAATATACATATAAGTACCTAGGTAAAAACGGAGTCAATCTAAATTATAACAGTTTGTTTTTTATTCAGTCCATCCTCAGTTTGATTTAAAAAGCAATCAAGTTTTACTGCTTCTCATATCAAAGCTTAATTTATGACAAACCAAACGAAATATCAAACTTAATAACCGTTTAATAATCAACTGGCTATAACAGAAGCCTCAAAAGATGTTAAATGTTTCATTTTAAAATTGTGTATATCAGTTTTAGTCAATTTATAACATGAAATACCTGTAGGTATAACTATTTTCGGCTTAGATGAAGATGGTAAGAGTGGTGTGTCGTTAATAGAACCCGATTCCCGCCGGCTTGCCCAGTTCAGGATCACGCACCATTATCATTTGATAATTAGATTAGAACGATTTTTTCTTAGCTGAATAAAAAGTAAGCCAATTCTACACTAACTTGACATGAGTTTTCGTTTGATTTCATGCCACTGTAGGATAGTGTAGTTTGTAGGTATACATTTTTATTTGTTGACGATCCTTTTTGTTTTTTTTTTTGTAATTTCTATAATGTTATTTTTTATGCTCTTTTTATTTTTAGTAATAGGTAATTCTATCAATAAATTGCTCTGCTCTCTGTTATTGACGAAAGTGCTTGTAGCTAGGCCTACTTGAACAATGAATATTTTGACTTTGATGTACATGTATTATACCTACCTAGTGATGTGCCATTTCCGAAACTTTCCTCATTTTGTATTGAAAATGTTCTCGACAGCGTTCTCTCTCCATACAAATCGGGAAACTTTTCGACAACGGCACATCTCTAGACCTGTCACATTCCTGAGATTTAAATGCACTTCTTTTAGGCTTCACAAAGTCCAATCCTTGACGACGCGGTTGGCGCAGTTTGCTGACACCTGTCTACTGAGCCGGCGGTCCCGTGTTCAAATCCCGGCCGGGGCAAATATTTGTGTGTTGAACTCGAATATTTGTTGTTGTATCTATATAGGTATGTATTTATATTTTATTTATATCATCGTTTAGTACCCATAGTACAAGCTTTGCTTAGTTTGGGACTAGGTCGATTTGTGTATGATTGTCACATAGGTAATATTTATTTATTTTATTTATTTATTTTCTCCGCTCCGATTTTATAAACAGCCAACCTAAAAGGAGGTCGTTATAGTATAAATAAGTAAAAATCTGTAATAGAACAGGAACATGCGCGACGCGCGCGCCGGTGACCTCTGGTTGACCTCGCTAATTGCATAAAGGCAAATAAATCGGATAGATTGGACAGACTTTTTTTGCTGTAGTTTTTATGATACGTCTGTGTATTTGTACAAGTTGTTGTATGTAATCAGTAATGTATTTTGAATAGCATTGGAATAAGCGCACAGTGTGGTGGATAGACCAACAAGGTGGTGGTTCAAATATTTAGATAAGTTACACAGCACTACCGTAAAACCAAGGCACAGTGAACTACAACACTGCATATGGACAAAACTTAAAATTAGTTAGTTGGTTTTAGGCGACATAACTGTCTGATCTGCACGTCTAGCATAACTGTGGCACACGCGTCTTTTTGTCGCGAGACAAATACTACCTGTCACTATCCTTTCAATAGGTACTGTACGAGCAAGAAAGGTGACGCTAAGTCGATCGACAAACGAAGTCGCGGCAAGATGCTGGCCCTGCTGGAATAGGATTCGGCAGATGTGACAAACATGGCAATCATAGATCCACACAAATCGACGTAGAAACAATATAAACTTAAAGTTCACACGAGCAATTAAACTTACTATTGTAAGTTTTTACTTGACGGCGCCACAACATATACGTTTCATTTAATCATGGATGTGTCTACCCAAACCAGTTTACTATATTAGGCAGCGCAGATAAACATGTAGACATCAAAAAAATCAATTGCATCTGACATCTCAATACACATTCATGAAACCATGTATTTACATGTATGGGCCGGTTACTAGGAATTACAAATATGTAGTAACATTCATGGATTTGTAATTGTAATGCTAAGAAAAGCACATATACATAAAAATACTCTGATGGCAGGCTTATTCCCAGCAAGATACGAAAAAATAATTAAGCATTTTTGAAAATTTGAGTGTTATAAATTTATGAAACGTGTAATGTCTCATTATTTTTTAATGTGGGTAAGTACACCACAATTTCTATGAATGGTAAGTACTTATTCTTATACTTACATACTTTGGTTTACACTTGGGTTATACTTTTGGTTGTCACATCGAGCATTTAAAAATATAATGACATTTCAAAAACAATGCAACATAAAGAATTACTGTATGTAGACTCTGAGTACACATAACGAGTATTATCGTGAAAAAATAAAACATGAACACCTGTGTGAAACATCATATTATCAATAGTAAACTAAGTAAGTAATCATTTTACGTGTAAATCAAGTGAACAGGTGGAATTCCTGACCCACAGATACCGAAACACAATTACATAACTCTAAACTAAGTTACAGCAAACTAGTTTACAGAATTCATCTATTAGTCATGAGTCTGGGTACCGGGATAGATTCTGTTACGTTTTTGCTTTTGCTTAGTGTCCCTAGCATGATGGGTTTCAACTAGCATTCAATGATGTTTAAATCAGTTGAAAAAGATCAGCGGGCCTATCATGGTTGCGTTTATTACGTGATAAATATTACGTGGTAAAAAAAAATGGGAGGGTTTGAAGTTGATATTTAGGATATTTCTGCTTTTATTAAAAAAAAAATATTAATGTAATTTTACTCATCGGGTAACTCACTTTCGATATTAATTTGATGTTTTCTGATACCTGCTATATTTACGGAATTATCGCCTGGCTACACTTAAGGATTACACCCTGTATATATATAACCTAAAAACTAGAGTAGGTAACTTAAATATAGGCTAAAACGGTAAACTTCATACTAAAGAATAATTAATAAGGTACATGAGATTTCTGGATCGATAACTATTTTTTTTAAATCACTGTGTTGATGTTATCAATCATCAAATTCGTTGGCAAGTCCAGGACTATAATCTTTATGTTTATTCAGTTACTTATAGAATCATTGTAGCCTCTGTCTTGGTGATAGCTGTAATGGGTACAAAAATTGTATAACTGAGATCCATTTTCATTCCATAATCCTTAAATGATAAGATAAGATAAACATAATATTCTACATTCAGAGATTTTTTGGGTAAAGCTCCATCTAGACTTATCCTGTAGGTTGCTGATCCTGCTCCGTATCGAAAATCTATTCTCAACTAATTCTAGTTTCTAAACTAATCATAAACTTCATGCTAGCAGCAGTTGCCGAGAATGATCCGCAAAAACTAGCAAATATCAAATACGTTCTTCTTTATTGTCTCATTACCAGCTAACGAGATGAGGGATTGTTTTTGCGTCGTTTTATGCCCGATGTTGATTGTTATTCAAAGAAACGCGCGCTTAAATAAACTTTGGAATAAATTAGTGCCTGCGAATGAGACAGAAGTGGCAAGAACTAGAGGAAAAAGGAATTCCTTTTGCTCGGACCAACCAGCAATGCAGAGGAATACATTGTTTATGCGCGGACACAAAACTTTATTTTTCTTTTTGCATTTTTGGTGTACCTATATAAACAATTGAAATACTTTTTACTTAGCGGAATAGGGTCGTTCTCAAAATATTTGCACCGCTGCGCTAATTTTGCATTTTTTTTTCAACTTGCGATTTTTTATTATATTTTTTATAGGATCGCTAGAAATATATTCTAATAATCGATATCATGTGGAGGGAAGTAGTTAAATTGAATATTTTAGAAGATACAGGTGTTTGAAATTTTAGGCCGACAGGTGAAAGACATCGAGGTCAGGTAAACGACATTTTTTACCAAGTTATCGACAATGGGTGCAGGTTGGCGACAAATACGTTCCAATTTAAATAAAATTGTTAGCAGGTTAACGACTATGGTTGCAGGTAAGTGACATTTCAAATAAAAACTACATTGAACTTTCTACAAGTACTTTTTGTTTTGTATTTTTTTTCAAATTTTTTTCCTTTTGTTAGTAATTTGCAGAAAAAACAAGCATTAATTCTCATCTCATAAGACATTATTCAAGGGATTTTTTGAAGCCTAAACAATCCAGAAAGGTCTAAACCGGCCAAAAGATGCAGAACTCAAGCTGTACCCACGTGACTTTATAAAATTTCTTATGCAGGTTCAACAGCGAATCATTTAAATAACGTTTCTGCAGCTTAATTTCGCCTCTTTTGACATATTCTTTCTTACTACTGCTGTTTTCATCATCTTCGAGGAATTCCTTCACATCTGATTACCAGAAAGTCTTCGACTGCGTTAGGTGGGATAAGCTATCAGAGGTTTTGTCTGAAGCTGCCAGCTCATCTGGTAACACTTTATAAAGCCTTTACGAGTCTAGATACAGAATGGTGACAGTAGATGTCATATCCAAGAACTTTAAGTTCTCTAAAGGTCTACGACAGATATGCATAATATCTCCCATACTTTTAAACAAATATGGAGATGCAGAGTACATCACACCCTTGAATGTTGGAGTGATGGCGTTCAAATAGGAGGAATATTAATATTAAACCTTGGCTACGTGGTTAACACCAGACTTCTTGAATCATCATCAACCGAAGCAGAAGTTGCCAAACTTTTGACACGGCTCAAAATATTACTTCAAATTAATAAAAAAAAGATCAAGCATAGTCGACAGTTTGAAACTGTTAATCACTTCCAGTATCTTGGCTCGATCGTCATAAATAGAGGCAGAAGCAAACTGAAGATTCGCAGTCGAATCGGAATGGCCAAAACAGCGATGACCCAACTCGGCAAAATATGGAACCTGACCTAACCGAACTAAGATGCACCTCGTCTGTGCACTTGTCATCTCCATATTTCTGGGGCTGAGACCAAGACGCTCAAAGCCGCTGACAGGCAGAGGATTGACGTTTTCGAAATGTGGTGCTAGCGTGGCCTGCTAAGGATTCCTTGGTCAGCATGAAACTAAAAGGGAGTACTCAAACTAAGATAAGTCGGTAATATATATGTTTTTATTACAACGAAACATGAGTAACCCACGTTGGGATACCATGAGTGACCTGTAAAACCTAGTTTTTAAATAGTTTTGTATAAGTTTTCAAATAATGGTCGTTCGCTTGCCGTATGTGTCGTTCACCTGTTTTTTTAAAGACAAGTGAACGACATGCAGGTGACGGACAAAATGACAGTTATATCATCAAAAAAAATTAAGTATTTGGTAGACGAACTGCATATTTATACACATGAAAATAGACCATACTTTACGTATTATAAATTAAAATTATTCCAATAGTACACACGTCAACCAAAATATGGAAGGCAGAATATAGACTACATACCCATTACAAACTCCCGCTCGCCGAAGTGTATTTATCATATTTTTTTAGTGCCGCGCACTGACGACCTGTCACTTGGAGCACTGTTAGGTGGCAACTGAAGGTCTCGATTTATGCGGGTTGAGGCAGGGGAAACGAAATAGTAGTCACACAGATGTAATGTTTGTCTCATGACAAGTGAACGACAAAAAATGGCGTGGACAAACTTAAATTGCAAATAATTCGCAACATAAGCATAGTATTATTATTTGATATGGTAGTATTCAACCTTCATCATATATGTAAATAAAATGGAGTACTGAACTTAAGCTAAGTCGGTAAAGTATATGTTTTTATTACAACGAAACATGAGTACCTCGCGTTGGGACACGGCAAGTGACCGACAAAACCTAGTTTTAAATCGTTTTTTCGTCTATTAATATACTTTAGTTTTAATTAAAAGCATTTGGCCTCTATGTAAAAAGTGTCTATGGATATGTGTTGATAATTGAATACTTAAAATAATGCGGTGTAAAAAACTTCTTCTAAGACAAACCTGTTGACAGGTGGCGGTGCAAATATTTTGAGAACGACCCAATAAGTCTAAATTTATTTATAGCTATTGCAATATGTTTCGCAGAAAAGTTGTAAAGTTATTTAAAATTGGTCCAAATTTATTACACATGTACCTACCTGCTATTTTTGATAATATACACATGTACTTTTATTTTGCTCACTCTGTCTGCTGTCGTGGTGTGAATAAAAATCATTAAAATCAGTTTTCTTTTAAATACTTTTTAACACGTTCGCTACGGAATTAAATTAATTTGTAATTAGCCATACTTGTATCGGGTCTTAAAGATCCAATGCCGTAGTGAAGGTGTCAATTTTAACCGAAAGAAGTGAAACTTGCAACGTTTCAAGCAAACAAACAAGTATCATGACTCTACCTATAGTAAAACTCAACAAATAACAACTATATTTTCATAAATTTAACAGCTACAGCAATTGAGCAACCAATACAACTCAGTTTCAATAAACCTCAGACTTATTATTGATATAGTAAACAAATTTGTCTCGCTTACTACAAACTCGTTACATAAATCGGTAAGGTCTAAATGGCCCCTTCTATATCGTCTCAATGCGCACGCGCATCTCGTTAAGTATTTTGACAGCCCGACGTTTTTATACGCCGCGGTTTAAAATTCAATATGCTCGCTGACTCACGAATGCAAATCGCAGAACAGTAAAACATTCGCAGTTAACACGAGATTGAATTTAGTGCCAAAAGTAAGTTACAATTATGCAAAATAGTTAGTTTTGTCTGAGCGAAACTGTAGAGTTGCCAACTTGGGCTCGTGCAATTTTCACTACTAAAATCTACGGGATAAAGGCGAGGATAGCTTGTGACAATTTAAACTATCTTTTGGTCGTATTTGTCACGGACACTAGTAGTAACATTACATATGCGGAGACAGAGAGACGGAAGGCAGCCATTTTCAGTTTGACAGTTTAGTATATAGCCTCCCTCGCTCTAGTTTGTCACTATGTCCGCCCATTTTTCGTCTGTCATGTCTAGAATTTGCACGTGCATTATTTAGCAGGGCTTGCACAAGGGAGGAAAGTTAGAGACAATGCGCTCATGATAAATTGGGAAAAATAGTTGGAAATGTATAATAATAAAAGTCAAAAGGATGTTTTGTAGGAACATGAAGAGTCTGTGAAGAACACAAAATTATATCCATACCCATTTTTTAAGGAAAGTTCAGATGAAACTAAAACAATTCCTTTTGCATATGATTTGTCTTTTGATTATGTATTTTATAGATTATTCATAAAATGTATTGATGATTCTTAATGGTTTGCTTATTTGGAGGTATTTAAGCGTATAACATTTAGCGGTAAAAAATAAACAAAAGCTTTCCTATTATACACGAGAATGTGTATGCACGGTATAGGTATACATTATGTAGACAGAATCTGTATGTTATTAATACTTTCTGAAAACAATCTTAATGACTCAGCTTTGGGAATGTGGCTTATATGAAACAAGATTAAATGCCTACTCATATTATATGAGGTGAGGCACAGGTTAGCTAAGCAACTACTTATTTTATAAACTACTCTTGCCTTGCGTATATTAAGCCACCCAGGAAGGATACAATAGATAACGTATATAATACCTATAGCTAACATTCCATATCAACACATTCTCAGAGTATTCTACACAAAATACTCTTCAAAATTAAGGTACTATTTAAGCATATTTACACTTGTGTGTGTTTTTTGTTGTCATTGGGGGAAAACGAGCAAACGGATAGCCTGATGGAAAGCGATTACCGTCGCTCATAGACACCTGTAACACCACAGAAGTCACAAGTGCGTTGCCGGCCGTTCAAGTGGTAGTACTCTCTTTTTTTGAAGGTTTGAAGGTCGTATCGGTCCCAAAATACCGCAAGCGACAATTCATCCCACAATGCAGTCATGCGAGGCAGTTGTGGAATGCCAACTGTCTCAATGGTGAGGATGAAAGAATTCTCGCGTAGCACGATGGCGGACAAACAATTCCTCGGAGCACTCCCTAATAAGATCATGTAAGATCGACATGAAACGGGCTAGTTGTGTAAACACGTTACATAATATATCTTTACACATTAACAGCAACATAAATTATACTTGAGAATCTTGTAAATCATGAAATATTTAACATATTCCCACACATTATCAAATATCGGAAAACTTACATATATTTTCAATGTAATGCAAATGTCTTCCAACCGCACTTCATCATACATGTACTATACCTCGTAAATCCAATCCCATGTAAATCAATTATAAGACAATATGTAATCCCACCAAATTTACGAAACCTTTGATGTTCCTTTACCAAAATTTTATTGCCATTTGATTTATGTTACGACCGCATTAATACCATCTCGGAACGATACCTAATCTGGGACCTCCCAGGCCGGCATTATAATGAAATGCGACAGATATGGCTCTGAGAGTGATGGTAATAGGTAATGTTACTCCCTTGTGCAATTCGTGCTACCTTCGCGTGTTGAATTACATTATATTTAGCTATAATATTTAAATAGTGGTCTGGTAACCGGTTAGATTTACTAGTTGCAACTTTTTCTTGTTAATACAATTATGTTAAACGAAAGTGCGGTAAGTTATATACTTTTTTGTCTATACTATATTGTTTTCGTAAAATGCTGAGGCCAAAAACAACAACACAAAATGCTCGGGGTTTTTCGGGTTCTTTAACGAAATTTGTTTGCATCTTTATAATAACAGGTTATTACAGGTTAACAAATAAACAATGTCACAAATGATGATACTTAGTTGAATTAGAACAAGAGACTTATGTCGTGGACTATACGAGTTGTATAACACCTATTCCGTTGTCGATAAAGATAAGTTTATCTTTGAAGTTTAAACGCTATTCGCGATTATGTTTCTGACACATAACAAATGGAATTCGGACGTAAAAAAATATCCATTTCAAAATTTACGAGATATTCCAATCTTATTCCATTTCTGATTTCTGACACGTTTTTTTGATAATGTAAGATATATTCGAAAAAAAAATATTCGAAGAAAGTGAATTAGTATAATTATAATTATAGGGAACTGTTTAATTGAGACAAATAGTTGCACGAAACGGGAGTACCTACATGTTATAGTATATAATGAAATACCTGTTTATTTGCGTATACCGACTGTAATCCATACTTCTCAACACCATTTATAACCTATTTTTTCTTTCTCTAACCTCACAACACTCCTTGACAGTTCTTTTTACACCCCCATATATCGTTCGTTCCTTAGTGTTGCCAGCACTTTTACTAGTTTCTCCATACATTTGCACCTTAATATTAACGACATAAACTACATTTACATTATTTTCAAATAACATTAATGATAAAAGTTAAAGTTGGTAACATACACTAGATGCATTTTTTTACCCTAAAGCCCTTCAAGAAAGCGCTTATTATAATATTATAAATGCAATCAAACAAAACCATAATTAATACGTCTACATAGTTGATTATCGCTTAAAAAAGTCTTCCTGGAAATGCAACGCGACGAGGAAAGGTATCTTCCATCAACAGCTTCCAATAATCAAGTGCATTGCCTGAGGCGTTCCACAAGTGATCATATAGGTATGGTTAAGGCGACGCCGCCGGACCTGACTTGACACACGATATCGGCGGGTTTTTCTCTAAGCTGCATCCGGTATTAATAGTAGGGTTGTCGCTGTGTTTTAATCAGTAATAAGGTTTTAGTAAGATTGAGCTTAGTTTCTATTCCACCAAAACATCATCATCTTGATGATATCTTCCAAAATGTATCCCAACGCTAAAATGCCCTTAGTTAACAATATGCATTGTGGCGTAAAGCCGTTGGTGGACTGTAATTAACTAATGAAGGATCGTGGAGTGGAGCCAAGAATAAATATCAAGGACTTACCGTTGCTGATGTGCCCGTTCTGCTTTGGAGGCCTCCGTCAGCTTCCCTTTAATCTCACAGTTTTAATAAATAATGTTTGGCTGGAATTCTTGTTCGTTTTCGCAGACACTACTTTGACACTGATGTCTAGTCACATTTTTTATACGGAAAGCAGCAAAGCGGCCAGTGTCCCCGCCATTTATAAATGAGTCAGTATAGCTTTATAAAGGTTGAATACTAAACATGCATGTTTAAATCCAATTCCTTACCTAAGGGGTAAAAAATAGCTGGACAGTTGAAATTTTCACAGATGATGTATTTCGGTTGGCACTATAACAACAAATACTAAAAACAGAATTTAAATACAACAAAATGTCCTTTTTACGGAATCATTCGTGGGCGAGTCCGATTCCCACTTGGCCAATTTTATTATCAAAGCAAAACAGTTTTTTTTTGTTGCTAGTTTATATAATTTTCCGAATGTGCACTAGCTGTTTGAAAATTGTCATTTCACTCAAGCGTAGCGTAGGGCATGGAAAGCCATTTTACGATAGAAATAACCGACTTTGTATTCCCTACTCAGGCGCAATAACAAACACAAAAATGGCATTTGAGTATATAGTGTAAGTGAAAAATAATTTGTATTTTTCTATCATCTTGCTCACCTGACATTAAATAGTGCAGTCAAAAGTGTTTGTAGCAACTTTCGGGCATAGGCAAAAATTATTTATATTCTACAGTATAATAGGCCTTTATACCACGACAAACAAGCGTACGGCTCGCCTGACAGTAAGCGGCTACCGACTTTACGATATTTGCAACCCTAGTGCAGCTAGTCCCAAAACGGCTTCCAGGATCCCGTTCGCTAACGGCATGCGCGGACGCAGTCTTAATTACGAGCATCAACGCCATCTACAGCGCGTTGCCATAACTAGACAACGACACTGTCGATATGTGCACCAGGTTACTAATCTTAAGACGACATATCACTGCCCTTTTTCTCATACTATCAGTTTACGTTAAGTTTGCTCCTATAGTAGGTAACTATAGCGTCGGATAGAAATGAGGTCCAACTTAACGTAACTGAGTTATACAAATCAACGTTCCGGTCTCGTCTGTTTACTCCCCCAAAACTTAACCAATCGTTACGAAATTTCAGGAACAGAATGAAAAGGAAATATTCCACGTCAGACCGTTTCGATTTAGGCATCCGTTTACGGCGAAATTTCGACTAATTACAGACGCCTATTACCTACACAAACTCTATAATAATAGACGCAAAAATCGAAACTATCTAACACAGAACATTTCCTTTTCATTCAGTTCCTAAAATCTCGTAAACATTGGTTAGTTAAGTTTTGGAAGAGGAAACAGACGGGAACCAAGCCTCGATTTGTATGAAAAAATGAGGTGTGATATTTCCCCTTAACACCGCGAATGCAACACATTCGTCCCTGCCTTATTCAACAGTCTGACGCTCGAGGACTGCCCCGACTGTTGAAATATCCTTCGGGTATATACTGGTACCGCTTGCTTTTGTGAGGTTGAGATTTGAATCTCCCAGAGCCACAAGGCTATTCCAAGAGCTCACATGAATCCTCAGGACACACCAGGTGCAACTTTTTAAAGGACAAGTAGGGCTGGAGTCCGACCCCAATGTGTGATAGTGGTCTTGAAGATCAAACTGTGCAGCATATCGTGGAGCGCTGTCCAAAACGACTGGGGTTTTTTTCAGACATGACTTGAACTGTACCAGTAAGTCGGACTTTGTGTGGGAGTATAACCCGCTAATGGGATTATCTCCGCGCCACAGGAGTAATTTTGGCTACTGGGGTGACCCGAAGGACCTCTATAATAATTTGTTTCCTGAAGCTACGGACTGGTTGCGTAACCTGGATGTTTTATAATTTCCTACAACAAACTTTTGATGATAAGATAAAATAACAGGCTTTACTGATTGATGATGTTTTGTGGAGACGCCCGGCCGGAGACAGGCGATCGCCTGTTTGCATACATCCCCCCTGTTCTTTCTGATTTATTAATAAGAAGTTGAATTCGATATTTTAAGTAAGTGCTGAAAATTTTCCAGATTCATTAGTACGAATGGCGTTAAACGTGGTCAGAAACAGCAGAACTGATTTCTGATTCCAAAGTACGAGTATGAGAAACACGCATGTTTAAAGAACTGGAAGCCAAAACGATGTGATAGTTCCGAGTGCACTACGCCGGAAACGTAGGTTTCAGGTTCGAGTCCTTACATTGGAGTGGATCAAATTACAATTTTGTTTCATAATTTACCTTTACGTCAATATTTATAAACGTGAAAACGAGAAATATTCACGTGGTGAACGAAGAACTCTAGACAAAAATAACAACATAATAAGCCGGGATCAAATGTATTTCCTGTACGTACGAGTATATGCTCACAAATCAAACAACAGTTTTGTAATACAACCATTTCCTGTACGCAGCCGAGTATGAAATACATAAATTTTGGCGAAACGAAGAACAAAGGGGATTCCGAACTGACGAGCAAGGGGTAAACACGGCCCTTCGGAAAATATTATGTACATGATTATAATACCCAAAGAGTATGTAATCACTACGTTTTAAGAGACGGGAGTGCCATACAAAAAGCGTGAACTCGCATTAGTATGAAACGGGGGCGAAACATACTGCCAATATGAAGCCGCAAACAATATCAGTGTCAGTGTCAACTCATGACATAATGCCAACATCAAGAACAAAATAGGGATGTCACATGTTACACAAATTATCGAATTATCGATATCGATATTTTAAAAAAATGGTTCAGGCGGGGTTCGCATTCGCACCCGCGTCTCCAACGGCTTTCCGGTAATTTAAATCATTAAATATTTCGCTTCAATGTAAACATTTGGTTTACTTTAGGTTACTGACTTCATTAAAAAAAAAACAAAAGTGTGCAAATAATTTTATTTCGTTTAAACTTTGCTTGGCTTGCTGATAAACATAGACGAAAAAAGCCGTTTCATCACTTCAGTCTGTGCTCCAGGTTGCAAGTTCTGCAACACAAATAATACAGGCTAAACAGAAAATTACAGAGTAAAAATGTATCTGTTTGTCCAGATGAAACCGTACCATTCATAGTCCATTGAAGATTTTTCGTAAAATATTTCTGTGACCATAATCTAACTCAAACTGGCATAAAAAGTAGTGGCTTTTGCTTGAAGAAAGATATTCCGTATTTACCCAGGTATTTTTCACTTCAAATGAAAATTATCGATAAAACTTACATACAGCACTATTGTTTACATACTTATAAGGGTATGTATTATTTTACCCGAAATACCAAGTTTTCAATGAAACTTACGATTAACATGGTTATAACACGCAGTAATTAATTATATTTTTTACTTACCGATCTTCGTCCGGTGGAAATCTTGCCATGAATAGTCTTTTTTGACCGTCCATTCGACACGTTTTCATTCTGCATATTTCGCACTTTTTCCTTTTCAATCCACTCATTTTTGCAATTGTGATTGTCTTGTGTACCTTCTAGACGACCACTACACCCAAAGAATGCAAATTATTAGATTATTTGTGAAATTTGAATTATTTGAAAAGATCGCAGAACCTTGACAGAACCAGACAACACAACAAAAGAGAAACGTCAACTAATATGGCATGGCGGACAAAAATGGCGGCTGAAGTACAACCCGCCTAAATTGGATTGTCGCCAATTATCTAATGCTTTGTAGGTTTCAACGTTCTTTCAAACTTAGATAGGTAAAAAATTCACCCCCGTTTCATATAGCCGTTGTCGTTCGTTTTTTACCTTGAGAGTTGCGCGAGGCTGATAATACCTATATAAGTCCCAGGTAATCAGTTAGAAAATCAAAAAATATTATTTGCCGTTATTAAATTATTGCATTTTGTTCATTTAAATTTAATTGTATTTGTAATTGCACTTTATAATTTTTTTTTTTATAATAAACTTAAACTAAATCTAAAAAAACGGCCAAGTGCGAGTCGGACTCGCGCACCGAGGGTTCCGTACAAACACTTTCCATCCCTAAGTGGTTAAGTTTGCACCTGGTATGTATAGCGTCCCATATAAATTAGGTGCAAAGTTAGGTATTAAAAAAACTACTTACTAGATCTCTTTCAAAACAATTTTCGTTGGTAGTTTTTATAGTAATGTACATCATATGTTTTTTTTAGATTTTTCATTTTCTTATTTTAGAAGTTAGAGGGGGGGGGGACCAACTTTTTTCCACTTTGGAAGCGTCTGTCACGCAAACTATTCGGTTTAGAAAAAAAATATTTTACAAACCTCGATATCATTTTTGAAGACCTATCCATAGATACCCCACACGTATGTGTTTGATGAAAAAAAAATTTTTGAGTTTCAGTTCTTAGTATGGGGAGCCCCCAATATTTATTATTATTTTTTTATTTTTGCATCAAAATCTTAATGCGGTTCACAGAATACATCTACTTACCAAGTTTCAACAGTATAACTCTTATAGTTTCGGAAAAAAATGGCTGTGGCTGTGACAGACAGACAGACATGACGAATCTATAAAGGTTCCGTTTTTTGCCATTTGGCTACGGAACCCTAAAAATGGCCCCTGCGGCATAGTGCCAAAGATGCTGGCGGCATTTCCTCGTTGAATCGCCAAACTGATTCTTTGAACTGATTTTTATTTTGTTGTCGATTTCTTTTTTTTCTCAGATTTCAATTTTTGGTGAGTTGGTAAAGTTGCTTCTTCTGACCTTGGTCAGCCTAAATTTCACGATATGTCCTACCATTGATACAGAGATCAAGGCACAACGTAAAACGGGAATTATGCACATTACAAAAACATAAGAGTATAATGATATTATGAAAATTTGCTGCTTGTCGGAAGCATATTTATGAGCGAACTGACGACGGTTGAATCACCTGTAGAATGACAATTTAACTAGGTAAGTATTCTTGGTACACGAGAAATTGGGTACCTACGGTAATTTTTAAAGATAGGTATTCCATTGCCACAGATGGTCAAAAAAAATAAGGTCATGGCGTAAAAACACTTTTCCAAAGTAGTCCCTGCATTTTAAAGTAACCCCATTTTCGGTAACCCCATTTTATGGTATTGACATTTATATCTCCTACCTGCTAATGAAAGCAAGATTCGCCGTAGTTGGGTTCTCAATTCCGCTAGATTTATCTGCATAGAGAGAGTTCTGGTCTTTACAGATTGAGTATCTATAAACTTAGACTAAACAATTATAGTTAAGTATAACTAACCCGCTTTTACCTCGTTATCTCTGCGAGGTGCCCGGGTTATCTACGTGTCGCCTGATTGCGAGCGACGAAAGCGAATTCAAATAACCTACTTATTCAATGTGCAAAACAATTTTAAATTTAAAGTATGATTAATATAAGGAACAAATAGTGGAATATAATGTGTGGAAATCGATATATATCGCGATTTCAGACACTCTAATCTTCATAGGGCACTTTCAAAAATCGTTGGCCATTTTCTTGTTTTTGCATTTAGAGAAAATGTAGGTTATTCAGACTGAAAATCCTGAGCACTATTGATTCGAGTAGGACAAAAAAGTTTCCTTACATTCTCGTTGTATTTTTCTGTTTTCCATTTCGTTAAGTTCCTTCCACACAAATGTGCTTAAAAAAGTAGCGTAAGAATCTGAAAAATTAGGACGGTTTTTTTGTCTTACTAATATCAATAGTGCTCAGGATTCTAAGCCCTAAAAGTGTGTGTGAGCCCTAAAAAAACAAGGAAATAACATCGTATTTTAAAAACGCCCAAGTTAAGTGACATTAACCGATTACCTTTTAATTTAAATGGTAATTGGTCAACAAGGTAATTGGTCAATGTCTTAACTTGGGCGTTTTCAAAAACGTTGTTATATGGTAAATGGGTCGCTAAAGTATTTAGATATAATATAGTGGCGTACGTTGGTTAGATGTCACTGCATTGCATATTGCATACGGAGAAACAGGGACCAGAAAGTTACATTCAACCACTTCTTACCCTGGTAAAATGCTCAATTCCCAAAAGATCATCATCATAAACTTAAGAGCTAGGCTCTTGTCGGTGGAGCAATTTCCAATTTGATGGTCTGGTACGACGCGACGTTCACCTTTTCCTTTATTTGGTCCATATAAGCTCTTCTTGGTCTTCCTCTTTTCCTCCTTCCTTCAACTTTTCCTTCTATAATAGTTTTTAGATATTCGTCGTGCCGTAACATGCTCAACATGGTGAATGAGGACAGGTGTCTTTTAAAAACTATCGAAAATCGCAGAGGGAAAATGATTGGAAACCTGTTACGGCACGACGAATATCCCAAAAGATAAGTAGAATAATTTCAAGCAGCGAGAAAAACAATGTGAATCAGAAATTTTCAAAAAATACGAATTAAGTCACCCAAAAGGGTGCCACAAAGGTATCTCCCGCGTAAATATCGCATAACATAATATATGCCGCCGCCGATGTTTCATAAAGCCGCGCTGAGAGGCGCATTTTCATAAAAATCACTACATATATAACGGAAATGGCTGCTTATCGCGGTTTTTGTATGGAGGCGGCGGGTACGTAGGACGGTATCTCGGTGATCTTTCATGGTTTCTTGGCTTCAATATTAGATTTTATCCGTTTTATCGGAAATGCGCATTTGAAATTTACGTGAAATGTCTGATCAAATACGTAAGTATTCGTGATACCGATTTTTAGGTATTTACGTGCTCTCTTCTTAGGTTTTACCTACCTATGTCTAGGTCTTCCAGTGTTACGAGTTGTCTTCTTTTACCACTTTAAGTTTTGTTTTTCACTCTTAGCTTATAAAGGAACTTACGAGGTACACCTTTATGATAACTAGTGGTCCATCTTGAATCTTGATCCATGCCCGATCAACATGGATTTTGCTTCATCTTCCGTTATGCAATACTCCATCTCAAACATTATCTATTATAAAAAGAGGAGACTAGTAATCTTTTATTAAATATTTCAACTTTGATTTAGGTATTCCAGATCAACGGACTCATTGAAAGTGGACGAAAAGCAACTTTAGTCTAAGATCAATTCAAGTCGCCTAAAATATGGGTATAAAAATAAATGTCTCCTATTATTTTTCCAAGAACCACTCGACGCGAGTCCAGGTACTTACCCAGATAACCACTCGAAGAAAACGACCCTAAAAAAACATTATCGTATTTTGGGATCAAGCCAGCCGGATACGACAAGGCAACATTAGCGTAAAAACAAACAGCCCTATCGCCGAAATGGATTGATAATCTGTTGCAAAAAACACGACGCCATGTTTTTTGTCCAGGAAGTTGTGTTGAAGGATATATGTCGTGCGGGGTGATAAGAGACGAATTTGTTTTAATGTTTATACCCTGGTGGTCTGACACATAACAAGAGAATTTGTAGCATTTACGTATCAATATTTTGCATTTAAATACTTACACAAAAGCTACGACCACCTCTATACATTTACTCGTACTTTGGCCAATCTATTTATGTTAAAATTACAAGTAATCAATGTGTCTTTATGGAGCTGAAATAAAATAACGATACATACATAGGTACGAGTATATATCCTATAGTCAACGCTTAAATAATGCATTGCTAGCAATGTCGATTTCATTAATCCCAAGTAGTCATTTTAATATAAAATAAAACAAAAGCATACTGCTTAAGTAGAGCTATACTTAGTGTTCATATTTAGGACTCAACATTAGCAACGTCTAATTTAGTGCTCAATTTAAGAAAAAATATTTTGACCGTAAAAACAGCTGGTTGCACTTAGTTTAACATTTAACTTCCCACACTTCAGTTCAGTTCAAAAATAAACTAAAATGCAATTCAAATGCAGTCAAAACATGACGTTTATATTTAGTAGGTAATTGTCATTTAAACCTGTTCCTAAAACACATGTATCCACATTTGAATACCTTCTCACGAGCCAGGTAGAGACGTGTCAAATATTTTGACAGTTGACAGGATTAGCATGACGGGCAACAATGGCCTTTGACGTTTTTTGTGTCCTCTAATCTATTGTGAAATGCTAATCTATTGTAAACATTGACGAGCCTTAGTGCGTGTTGAAGTTTTTTGTTCAGAGTCACGTTTAAAAGAAAGAATTTTACTTATTCACGGAATTATGATTTTGACATTAACTCATGCACCTATTCCCTACTAGGTGGGTACTTGCCTACCTAGTAGGGAATACATGACATGAAGCATGAAGTAAACGACAATTGACTTTGAGGTCCCATAATGCATTGCGTTTCTGCTACCCTGTTTCTAAGCAACGTGTAACACCAGATTCGACAAAATGAGTGCAACTAACTTAGATGATAGCATGATCTGCGGTGCTTGTCAAGCGGAGCTAATGGTGGGCGCGGAATATCTGCAGTGTATGGTGGAGGCATGCGGTAAGGTATATCACTACGCCTGCAATAATAAAACTCTTTCTGACGCTGAAAAAGCCACTTGGGTATGTCCGGAATGTACTTGCAGGGCCAAAAAGGGAGGCAAAAATTGCGAAACTCCTGTGGGTACTCCGGCCAGCCTCAAAAACGTCGCGATAAGGAAGACTGGCTCCAAGACATCTACACCAGTCAAGCAGCAGTTAGGTCTGCCGGATTACCTACCTGCTTCTACACCAGATGAGATTCAGCTCCTACGTGAGCAAATGACGTGCCTAACAGAGCAACTGACTGACGTTGTCGCGGCCATGGAAAGGTATCACTCGGCTCTTACTGTCTGCACAGGTAAAATTGAGATCATTAGTGCCCAAATGAAGAAAGTTGAGCTGACTATAGAGTCTCGCTGTTCAGCCCTTTCTACACCAACACAACCGGCTGCCTATAGTGAGGTTTTAAAGCAAGTTACGAGTCGTGTAAGCAGCGATTCTGATCTCAATCGAACTAACAATAGGAGAAAGGAAAAAGAAACACTTCCAGCAGCTGAGCCGCCGCAAGCTCCGCCCACGAGGCGGACCCCCTTTAATGAGGATGTTTCGGCCCAGGATACGAGTCAGCCGGCTGTTCCTAATCTTTCTGCCGGGGAGAACGGAGTACTCATTAATGAAGACTGGAAAGTTTATCATCACCCCAAGAAGCAAAGACGCTCTACACCATCTGTACGCTGCACGGCGGGTCCTGACATCACGACACTAAAAGCTGTGGAGGAACGGAAACATATTCATCTGTGGAACATGGTTTCCGGAGCCGAAGAAGTCCAGCAATACCTGCAAAGTTTATGTCAAGGGAATGCATGCACTGTGGAAGAGCTGAAATCGAAGGGTAACTATAGGTCTTTTAAACTGGAGGTACCTGTAGCCTATTATGAAAAATGTTTATCGGCTGAAGTATGGCCCGAGAACGCCAGAGTGAAAACGTGGTTTTTTCGAAGACAACCTGCACAACCCAAAAGGGACAAGGAATCCAACATATAACTCTTTCATAAACATCATCTACCAAAACGTTAGAGGCCTAAACACTAAGCTAAAATATTTTAGGCATTGTGTTCTCCTTCTTGATTGTGACATTGTGGCGATTACAGAATCATGGCTTTCTGTGTCGGTTGAAAATGCTGAGCTGGTGTTGGGTGACTGGAGTATAGTCCGCCGTGATCGTGTAGATGGTCGACAGGGAGGAGGCGTCCTAGTAGCGACACGACCAGGAATCACGCTACGTCATAGACCTGAGCTACAAACTACGAACGGAGAAGATTTGTGGGTCACACTTGTGACGGAAAATACTACTTTTCATATATGTGTGGTATATATTCCGCCGAAAGCTAGTGATGAGATATATATGCATTTCTTCCGAAAAGTTGAGAATATTATTAACGGTTTAAGTGGTACTGTTCTGATTGTGGGTGACTTGAACTTAAACCCTAAGTATACACATATTAGTATTTTAAGTTATTATTGTTATTTTCTTACCGTATGTAATTTGACTGAGAAGAATGATGTGTGTAATATGTATGGAGGCATTCTTGATGTTGTTCTGATGCGAGACTGCATTCACGACTCATGCGTCAGTAAAACCGTACAAGGGGGGTTAGTTCCACACACTGATTCGTATCACCCACCGCTAAATATTTCGTTTCCGGTTGCACGCGCCCTTGACAGCCCCACGAAACTGCAGCCTAGCAATCTAGACGTTAGGCGAGATTGGAATTTTGCGAAGGGCGATTATGAACTTTTTTATCAGTTAATCTCCGAGACAACCTGGGAAGCAATTTTTGATAGCCGCGATGTTAATATTGCTGTGGATTTGTTTTATCAGCAGGTTTATCATTTTTTCGACCTTTGCATCCCGAGCAAGAAACGATCTAGCAAACCAACCCGACGTTATCCAGTATGGTTTACTGCTGACTTGATCAAAGATATCCAGCGCAAAGCTCTCCTTCACCGTGAATGGAAACGTACTGGGGTCACCTCGGTTTATGACGAGTTTTCTAAACTTAGGGCTGAGGTTAAACTGCGAACTTCGAATGCTTATGACAATTATGTCAGCCGTCTTCAGTGTCAAATCACTTCGGATCCTCGTGCCTTCTGGAAACATGTCAATAGTTTGAAGACAAAAGGAGGCTTTGAGTCCCAAGTTACCTGCAATGGAATTGTTTACGAAGGTCAGAAGGCTGCCCAGGTATTCTCAGACTTTTTTTCGAGTGTTTTTCTGCCTTCGACGCCTCTTCTCGACCATAATGTGTCAAGTCGCGAGGATCTGGCCAGCGATGCCAATTACGTTAATATTCATAATATTACATTAAGTGATGTGGAATTGGGTATTAAACGGTTGAAGCCGCAAAGCTCTCCAGGTCCAGACTGTCTCCCTGCCTTTATAATAAAGGGATGTAAAGATTGGTTTACTATGCCTTTACTTCACATTTTCAATTTAGCATTGGTCACAGGTGAATATCCTCATCAATGGAAAATCTCAAGAGTGCGTCCTATTCCTAAATCCACTGACACAGCTAAAGTTGAAAATTATAGACCTATCGCCATTCTGTCTTCTCTCGCCAAGCTTTTTGAAAGTGTAATAAGTAGGTGTATAATCCCTCAAATAAATCCGTACCTTTGTGACTCGCAGCATGGTTTCAGGCCGAAACGTTCAGTGGAAACAAACCTGCTAACTATGGTTGACTTAATCTCCGAACATCTTGATAAGGGAATACAAGTTGATGTGTTGTACCTAGACTTCAAGAAAGCGTTTGATCGCGTAGATAATGACGTGCTCCTTGGTAAACTTAGTCAAATCGGTTTCTCGACCAAATTACTTAGTTTTTTTGCCAGCTATCTACGCGACAGACAACAATACGTGCAACATGGATGCTTTGTTTCCGAATCCTACCACACTCGTTCTGGAGTCAGCCAGGGTTCTATCTTGGGTCCACTACTTTTTGGTATTATGATAAATGATCTGACTTCAGTCACAAAGTGTGCGAGATGTCTGCTCTATGCGGACGACTTAAAATTAATTTATGGGGTGCAGCAAATGTCAGACGGCGGTTCTCTTCAGAGCGATATCGACCGATTGTATCAGTGGAGCATAGCCAACAAGCTTCACTTCAATATAGAAAAATGTTCTGTAATGACGTTTAGCCGTTCGCTTAATCCCATTCATATCGACTATTTATTGGGATTAGAAGTCATAAGCCGAGTTTACACTGTCAGAGACTTAGGCGTCACTTTTGATCCCCAGCTTAATTTTCATGAACATTTTAAAAGTCTGGCGTCTGACTGTTTTAAAAGGTTAGGGTTTGTTATTCGGAATTCTCGCGATTTTAACAGTTACCAGGCTATAGTACTGATATATAATGCCCTTGTCAGGAGTAAGCTGGAAGCTGCTTCTATAGTTTGGAACCCTCACGAGTCTACTTATGTCTTACTTCTAGAAAAAGTTCAAAAAACATTCCTCAGATTTTTGTACAAAAAAATGTTCGGGTATTACCCGTTTTTATATCCGACTAAATTCCTTCTAGGAGTATTAGGGTTTAACTCTCTGGAAGTAAGGCGTAATTATCAACTTCTGACGTGTGCCTGCAAAATTTTACGAGGAGACTGTGACTGCGTGGAGTTGGTGAATAAGGTGGTGCGCTTGCGAGTTCCTTTGGTTTCAAGAATTTGTTTCCGGCCGCGCCATCGGCATTTACTCGCCGCGCCCGAGACACGCACCGTTTCTCACAGAAGCTCGCCTCTTGTTCGAGCTCTGCACTGTCTTAATGCATGTCTCGCATCTGCACCTGACTGGGATATTTTTGCAAGTAGTTGGTTAAATGTATGTCGTGAATGCTTAAGATTTTGTGAGACGATGGATGAATGTCGTAGTTCTGTTTTTTAGGTGTATTTAAAACCTGTTATGAAATTCACAGTGCTTTAGTTTTTACTGTCATGCTGTGTATTATTTTGTAAATAAATAAAAAAAAAAAAAATAATAATAATAACCCATTTAACCACCCGAAAATAACATAATATACCTCATTTCACGTCCAAAGCCGCTGCTTCCTGCGCAATGAGTTTGCCACCGCTCTTTTTACGTGACATTATCCATTATTATCTTATCAATGCCCTAATGCGACGTTGCTAAAACTTGGAAATATTTATTATAAAGAACATAACAATAAATATGACCTTAGCAATTTTTGCTCAATCAAATCAGCTTGTTATCCAAGGTCGCAACAGCCTCAACTCAGAGGTTATCAGTACCCTGACCATGAGTTTACAGTCACCGTAATCACTAACGACTGCGTAAACGATTTTTTTTTTTTTTATTTATTATGCTAAAAAAATACAAAAATGGTACATTTTATGTTTCGCCAAACTGCAATGCAGTTTAGTATGGAGAATAGTACAGTGCCCCTAGCGACTGAAAATGAAAATGAAAATGAAAATATTTTATTTCTCTAAGGGGCCATCCATAAATTACGTCACACGTTAAGGGGGAGGGAGGGGGTCGACGAAGTGTGACATTGTGTGACAAGGGGGTGGGAGGGGTCCTAAATTTCGTGACGTCACATTTCAAAATCTATTATAAGTGTTAAAACACGAACTTTAAACTATTAATTTACGAAAACCTCAAACACATACACAACTATATCTGTGTCTATAAGATACCAATTGTTTTGTCGACCACTCGCACTACTATCATCGTTTTTTGTTTTGTTAATTGTTTGATTAGATGTTAATTTAATAAAAAAAAATGGAAATAAAACCGATTTCGGAACCGCTGTTTTCATTCAATAATTTCTCAATGTAAATTTGCAACATATGTGACGTCACACTATGGAGGGGGGGGTCTCCCAAATGTGACCAGCTGTGACAAGGACGGGGGGAGGGGCAAAAAATCATGAAATTCGTGTGACGTAATTTATGGATGACCCCTAAAGCAGACACAATAATAATGATGCTGGGATCTCCTAGTAAGTATAATGATACCTGTGTCAGGAAATCCCGCTCTTCTACTACTACAAGTCAATTTACAAGAAAATAAATAATACATTTATACCTAATAAGTCTAATAACAAATTAGAAATAAAGTATTAGCCTATGAAATATAAGCTACTACTATACTAAAGTGTATTTAATAATGAAAGTAAAAAAGGTAGGTTTTTGTTTTTAACATTACTTCACGTTTGCATACGTTTGTGCGAATGCGCATGGGATTGTGTGTGTGTGTGTGTGTGTGTGTGTGTGTGTGTGTGTGTGTGTGTGTGTGTGTGTGTGTGTGTGTGTGTGTGTGTGTGTGTGTGTGTGTGTGTGTGTGTGTGTGTGTGTGTGTGTGTGTGTGTGTGTGTGTGTGTGTGTGTGTGTGTGTGTGTGTGTGTGTGTGTGTGTGTGTGTGTGTGTGTGTGTGTGTGTGTGTGTGTGTGTGTGTGTGTGTGTGTGTGTGTGTGTGCGTGTGTGTTCCGTGTATATAACTATGACATTTGATGTAATAAACTTTCAGTTGTCTCGTAATTCAGTTTTTTCAACCATTCTATTAACACTTTTTTACACTGATAAAGTTGTAGTGGATAGATATTAATTTCATAATTTAGCTTGTTATATACATAAGCTGACTGTGCTGTATACTGCCTTTTGGCAAACATAGATTTGGTTGTTGGAAGAGGAACAACTTTGTTTTTTCGCCTACGGTTAAATAGTTTAGGATTAAATCGCAAGGATTTATGTATCCTGAGTGTGATACTCAAGACGTACAGCTTTCTCATAGACAATTGGTTACAAATTTGATACAGTTCGTTAGTGGGAAACCTGTAGGGCTTTGAGTACATGACTTTCAGCAGACAGCAGACTACTTTGTTGAACTACAACTCTCCATACAAATCTTTCACGCAGCTCGCTAGAGAGGACGGTCACTGCAAACTCAAGGTAAGGGAATGCTATGTGATTGAGTTCCTCGAATACGATTACCGACCAACTCTTAAAAACTGGTTACGACACAATTGATTATGAGATCCTAAAGCAATGTTCTTCAACGTTTTATAGGATTTCAGGACACATTTAAATGAATTTGTAAAACAAAACAATGTACCTGTGAGCGAATCATCTACTGCATATCTTTAATTGAAATAAAAATATTAAGAGTAGCCATGTTACCTAATTGAGGTCTAAGAAGCCATTTTAAGAAAATAATGTCCTAGGAAGACATTTTTCTCTTCAGATTGCGTTAATGGCAGCAATACTTACTTCAAAATTGTAAAGAATATACAATTCAAGTTTACTTTTTTTTTTCAGGTAAGTTGGTGATTACTGATTCCTGAATCTATGAAGGGTAAATAATAAAGGTTATAGGTACACATTTCTTACTTATTGACGAATATGATCAAGAAGCATAGAAACACTAGGCTTAAGACTTGCAAGATACACTATCCCCATACAAGAACAAACAACAGAGAGCGATACACTTTTTGTAGAACCACTTAAAATGTACGTAATGTATCAATTTACTAACCTAATAATTTACATACGCGTTAAACATTGTGATACCCCAAATAACATTATCACGTTTAAACACTAATCAACGCCTAAAAAATAAACATTATAAATCCCCAATTGAGCTACCGTACATAATTTCAATTAAAATCAACTCTATCCCATTCGCCCAGAGTTCTCACCTCAGGAGATTAATGGAGTGAGCCCGAAACAATTAGAGGCTCAAACACGGAATCAAATGGGTGGTGATTGGAGTCAATAACGCGTAATGATAATGACGGTAGGTGTGGACCCGGCCGAGGCCCCGCCCCGATGGGCTTTAGCCGGAGGCTTGATTTGAGGATGTGCGTTTAAAGGATTTTTTTGATGATGGAGACGTTATAGTAATAAGGAAATTATAGTGAATTAAATGAAGAACATATTTCTATCACTTAAGAGGACACATTCCTTTTAAAATGCCGATTGTTTTAGACATTTTTCTCTATGATCAAACATGTCTCTTAACATATTAATGTTACTACCTAGAACAGGGCTATTGAGATTTATTGGTATGTATATACCCATCAAAAACATAAATGTAAAATGAGAGCCAAGTTCAATATCGCGTGCACTTCGCCGACAAAAGAATTGAGATCTGCAAGGGTGCCAAGTTCTTTGCTCTAAAATTTTTAGATACAAGGACATGCGACATACTCAATGCATTTATTTTACTTGGGGAGTAATTCAATATCAAGATTTGACTTGGCTAGTTTTCATAAACTAACTAAATTTTATAAAAGTAACATATTCATAGTCATAGTTCATTATCAAGCTAACAGTATAAGTAACAAGACGTACACTAACTTGCGTACTTACCTTTACGAAAATAGGTTAATGATTTGATTGATTTTGATTTATAATATAAATTTATATTTTAAAACTAGCCAAGTCACGTCTTGATATTGAATTACACCCCAAGTAAAATAAATGCATTGAGTATGTCGCATGTCCTTGTATCTAAAAATTTTAGAGCAAAGAACTTGGCACCCTTGCAGATCTCAATTCTTTTGTCGGCGAAGTGCACGCGATATTGAACTTGGCTCTCATTTTACATTTATGTTTTTGATGGGATATCATTACTTTTTGTACAGAATTTATTATGATGTGTAAATTACTTAATTATTATTTGTTAATTAGTTCTGTGTGCTATTCTAGTACATCTTTTGAAAGTTTTGAACAAACAAAGAATTTTCCAAAACGGTTAGTACGTATTGGATTTTTATGTGCATGTATGTGTAAGTGTGTGCGTGTGAGTGTAAGTATATGCTATTCTAGTATATCTTTCAAACAAAAAAAGAATTTTCGAAATCGGTTTATAAATGACAGAGTTCTGAGGCAACAACCATCAATAATAATAATAATAATAAAAAACATAAAAAAATCACTGTTTTAGATTTTTATATGTATACACACACAATTACTAAGCTGGATGCCAAATTTCACCTTTCTAGGTCACCTGGAAGTGGGTTAGGTTTTTGATTACTAGTCAGTCAGTCAGTCAGTCAGTCAGTCAGTCAGTCAGTCAGTCAGTGATAAAAATACCGTTTTTTGGACTTTAATATCTCAATAACTATTTAACCTATATTAATGAAATTTGGGGTTCTACTTGTTCTAAAGGATCTTAATACATAAGCCAAATTTCATTTTTTTATGTTAAATAGATTTGGAGTTATTGGGGGGTCAAAAGTGGCTCCAAACGGTTCGTGTAATATAACACACGGCTGCTGCTCGCCAGTTCCTGCGGTGAACTTGGCTGGACACGCTGCCGCGTGTCTAGATTTGAAACCAACAGTTTGAAATGTTCATTTTCGATTTTTGTTTCAAAAACTTCTCGAAATTGACAAAATTCACGCAGAAAACTGTTTTTTTTTTAACTTATTTTCGTCTGTACGCAATGAAAGCATGAAATAGCTATGTTACATGTAGGTATGTTACCATCTAGAACTCAGGGAAAAGTATTTTTCATATTAATAGTTGCTCTTAAAGGATTTTTTTGATGGGGGACATTACGATTACATTAGATTGTTTAATTTGTTTAGAATAATAAGTAAATTATGGCGATTTAATTAAAGTATATAAAATGGTCCGGTAAAGGAAACTGAAACACGTACTTTTTTGACCGTTATTGTCATTGATACAAGAGCAAAAATGTGTTTCAATTTCCTTGACTGTATATGCGCGTTTTTTAAAAAAGCAAGTAGGTACATGAACATTTTTTGTTCAGAAAATTGTTTTTTTTTGTAGTCTCACCTTAATTTATCTTACTCCGAAACGTTTGTATATTTGAACCTCGTACAAAAAAAGCGTTTAATTATGTTCAATAAAAAAATAACTTATTTAATTTCATTAATCTGCGCGAGCGAAGCCGCGGGGAAAGGCTAGTTAAATTATATAGAATCCATTAAACGAGCAATCATAGTTTAAGATGGCCCACTATTATTACTTTCTACCAATATTGACGTAATCAAACTAAATAGAGGAAACAAAGCTAACCAAGCAGAAACATAAATCCTCTCAGACAGCATCCCACAATAAATACAAATAGGAATACTGCTGAATAGTATTTAATTAATTTAGATGTTTGGACGGGCCCGATAGTTCGCGCGATAGGCCCGAGTCGGCTGATGCTCACAGAATATTTACTCATAGAGGTTACAGGTGGTTCTCTACCTTTTTGCCCAAATATAATTTCGTAGAACCCGTTTTTCTCTTAAACTGTAAACTATTTGAGAATGATTAATAAAAACGTTATATTTTCTTCCGTTTACGCGACTGTCACACATTTTAATGAAACAATTTAAACTGATTATATCGCGTATGTTAATTATTTGAGCCTCTTTGACGTTTCGGTACCTTTACACATACCGTAGTCAAAGGTTGACTGAGAAAACACAATTTAAAATAAAGGTGTTCATACGTATGCCAGATGGGCCTAATGTAATGTTTTGTTAATAAAATTATAAAAACGGTTAAACTGAAGTAAAATTGTCAGGAACAACCCCACCCACCACTGCACTGGCTATCGCTCTCCTCGCCATCCTCAGCGCCCTCGCACGCAAGGTTCTAATTGCAAGACGCGCAATGCAACTCATCTTTGTCATTATAATTATGTAAGTATAGGAAGGCTTTGGACGGGTCTTTCTATTTACCTACGCGTTTTTCTTCGCTTTAAAACGAGATGCTGTCAGGTCTGTGGGCACGATGCCCCGTTCATTCTTTGGGCATTATCAGCGCACGAGCATCGGGGCGCGCATTAAGATGCGCGATAACGAGACAGCTCCTTTCCGCGCTGACCGACTGAACCCAGGAACGAACGAATGGAATCGCTTTCTTCCCGTTTTGTTTTGATGAGAATGGGGAAAATTAAATTAAATCAGGATCACTTAGCTGACTTCGCTTATTAACTACACTCACCCACAAGCTCTAACCTACCGGGAATTAAGTACTACTCGTAAATAATCCATAGCCAGATATCCGTGTACCTTGCGGTTGTAACGTTTGTAAAGTACCTATACCACATTCCGCATAAATAAGTAAAGACACACTTAATATTATTCAAACTATCATAACACATTAGGAATTATAAAAAGGGTTTAAACTGACGCAAAAATTGTCAGGAACGGCCCGACGGGCACTGCAATGCGCCGTGAGTCGCGTAACACGGATAGCTGCCCCTGAAGCTCCTTATGGGTTCGAAACATGTCGGGCCGTTCCTGACAATTTTCACATGGTTTATTTAATTTCTCGAACACAATCCGCATTTCGTAATAATCCTTGTTTTGTGTCGCAGTCGGGTAAAAATTATAGTCTGCATTCTGTAATAGGAGTCGTAGTGGAAAATATTAGAAACCTCCCCCACTAACGCAAATACTGTTAAACTTATTATTTATTAATACCATCTAACGTCATATTTTGTTAGTAGGTAACAGTGGCGTGGCGTCCATAGAACCTGATTCCAACCGGCTTGCCTATTACGAGGCACTTGAGCACTACTTAGTCTTGACGAAAAAGCTAGTTCAATCCGCACCGGCTTGCCGAAAAATACTTTTGATGAAACACCATCGCCACTGATGGTACCTACCAGTGGCGATGGTGTGGCATCTACTTATCTTAAGCAAACCCCGTGGTTTTCGATGCACAAATGATTTGACGCCTACTGTTGGAGTATTAAATCATAGGTGCATGCTTATTATTATGAATATAACTAAATATAACTATAAACTGAGATTGAGATAAACTACAAATAGGATTAGAAATACATTGAAATTTCCATATAATTGGTACTTTCCCGCGCGACATATCCACTGATCTCTACCAAGACTCTGCCTATTAAATAAACCTTATTTTGTTAGTCACAAGGTTACTTTTCACCCAACATGACGACGTGTGCTTTGCTTGGGTAGATGGTATTTGAATACTCGAACGAGAAGGATCTTAACCTCTGATAAAGCTCAGAGATATGAATGATAAGAGGAGAGATTGTAGTTTAGCTTACAGAACGATTGGATACGAGTATGTTTCGATAATGTTTGCTTTACATTAATTCGACGATGCGGTTCACCCAGTGCTGCTGTCTACGAAGCTGGTAGTCCAGGGTTCGGATCCTGTCAAGCGCAAATAATTGTTCCTCAATCATTGATGTTTTCTATGTATTTCAAAAATATATTTACATAAATATGTTTCGCAATTTTTTCTTATTGTTCTATATTATCCTAACGGATGTCGGCGATACACATACGAAAGTCTTGTAGGTATATAGTTCATTTCATGAACATGAACTAAATGTTCCACTTGAGAATCGTAATGTTTATCTTCTTCCTTTGACTATTTACTTTATGATTACAGCTTTTCAAATTGGCATGTGTCGTTATCACCAAACAGTAACTTTTTATCCTTTTTTTGGTTCCATTGTTACCGCTAATGACGTTTTCAGGTGAAATCGGGCTTTGGTACTCAAAGATCGATATTGCTCATGGATCGAAAAACTTCTCATAACGTGTTGTAACTTTTGTTGTAGCCCACAGCGCGAAATTCATGTTATGTCCTTCTTAAACATGCTCAACACGCGTTTTGTGAATTGATAATTCTACTATACCTACAACTCGTTCGACCCTAATTTATGGGCCCATAAAACTTATGAAAACTGGTCGTTCGTTCCTTTAACTTATTAGGTATTATTAGACGTTTTTTTTGAAAAACTAATAAAAGCATATTTTCGTAGCTTTCCTTGGATTTTTGTCCTTGCCATCATCAAGGCAATAAAATTCATGTTTGCTTTCTACCATGACATAACATATTCAATACTCAATTTAAACCCTCACAGATCTAATTGAACTCGACGCTAATCGATAAGTTGGTAATATCGGTGTACCATCGATTGCTCGCCTCCTAATCGGCTTAGTCGATTGCTAAAGGTAATTTCATTTGGAGGTATTGTCGTGAGGGATTTTCTTTGCTTAACCGACTCGACGAGTGATCGGAAGATTGTGCTTACATGAAAGAGCGTATTTTATTAAGAAACATGAAAGAGTTGAGACCTTCTGAACTTGTAGCCGTGGACAATCGAATTTTGAGTCGATTGTTACCTACTTATAGAATCGATGATTGTAATCTTAGATCCGTACACACCTATGAAGATTTGAATGTGAATTGTTACGAGTTAGCTCTGGGAATTTGGTAGGGTTTAAGATAAGGATTGTGAACCATATTATATTTGATACTGTTAGGGAAATATCATGAGGATCCGATTAGTTAAGACGACCTTTTCGACCCGATACCAAATGTGATAAAAGTGAACTTAATTGCCACAGCAAAGATGGTGCACTTTCCAGGATTCACAGATTATTGCAGTTATGCGATCGCTTTAGGCGGTAGTTAAGAAGATATATCACTGTTCCTTTTCCCATACTATCAGTTTACGTTAAGTTTGCACCTGGTTACTATGGCGTCGCATACAAATGAAGCCCAAACTTAAACTTAGCTTTAAACTACGTAACCGGGTTATACAAATCGAGGTTTCGTTCTTGTCTGTTTCCTCCTCCGAACCATAACCAACCTTTACGAAATTTTAGGGAGTGAATGAAAAAAGGAATGTTCTGTGTTAGACCCTTTTGATTTCTGCGCAAATTATTACAGAAATTTAGCCAAAAACAGACGCCTGCTACACAAATTTTATAATAATAAACGCATAAACCGAAACAGTCCAATACAGAACATTTTCGTCCCATTCAGGTCTTAAGGTTTCGTAATGATTGGTTAAGTTTTGTAGGAGGAAACAGACGAGAGCGAGACCTCGATTTGGTATTTCCCCTTAAGGGCAAACCTGATCTTGTCCTCCGGTCAGGCGGGATGAATAAACGCATTTCTCTAACGTAAACGAAGAAAACAGCAAGAAAATGCCACAATGGTAAACCACGTATGTGTTATCTCGTAACTCGTAAAAAGTTTCAGTAGTAAAAACTCCAGGATCTACACGCATTGCTTTTAAATTCTACTCGAAAATAGAGTAGGTACCATTTTCTTTCATCCTTTGACTTCCCATCGGATTTAAAACGTCGAAGGTAATTGCTCGTACATTTTTCGTAAGCGGACTCTTGCTTCTAAATCCCGGAATGAGTACTCGGGGTGGACTCGAACTCTGTACCTCTTTATCGTATGGCATTTTGGTCAGGTATACCTATAGGTACAATTAATTAAATTTAAAGGTTGAAGTTAGCCTTCTTCAAGTAATCTCTGGCAATTTCCGTGAGGTTTTTGATGTCTTCTATTCCTCCTGTGAATTTGTTGACAGGACAGTCGAATACCTACGATGTGCTTGATCGTCTGGTTCGGGAGCCCATACTCGCAGCTCAACTCTTTACTGAGTGCAGTTTACTGTTTTCATACACAAACGGACGTAGCTCAGAACATCGCGCGTATTAGTTAACCTTTTCAACGCCAAACGGTGAAGCAATTCACCGTGCCTCTGACATCCACAGCAAAAAAATTAAGAACACTTAAATTGTAACGGTTTCAATTACATAGTTTTTGATATTTGAAATACTGTCATCCTGGAGACGGCGTTGGCGCCAGTGGAACAATTTTCCGATGTCGTGATATGACAACTGGGGGCGTTCAAAAGGTTAAGACCTAACTTTCTCCATATACATATGGAGAAATGCAGCCAACCGTTTACGAAGGTTCTTTATTTTGATCAATATTAACGGAAATAAACCTACACGTTTTAACTCCACAGCTCCTGTGTCAAGGTCTCTATTTAACTTTCTGAGACGCTGGCTGTCTTCCAGATAGGAGATATCCACTTGCATTCATATAGAGGCTGTGAATTGGGCTCTGAATATAAATAACTTATTTTATTTCATAGATGTGTACCTAGTCTTAATTAAAAATACGCTACCGAAGTAAAAGTTAGTAAAAAACTAATGGAATCTCCTTTTCACAAATCCTTCTTCAACGTATTTTAGGCAGGTACCTATGTACTGCAACTAGTTTTCTCTTCCACAGAACAGTCTATACTGCGAATAGTATCCCAAAACAATACAACATCATTACGTTACCCGATCCTTCTATTTACAAACGAAAAACGACTTCCAAAGCAGCTCATTTTCACCCCAATAGCCTTTCCAAAGTATACCTTATTCTTTAAAAGTAAAGGTGAATTCAGGAGTAAACTCACGATAGAAATACATCCTTTTAAATATCGCAAGTGCATTACGGTGCATTTCCCGGGCGATATTCGAGTAAACCAACTGTCGTAAGCGACATTACGACACAATATTAAAGTGTCGTAAGTCATACGTAAAGCTAAATACGCTTAGGACATTACGGAATAACGATATGATGTTACTTAGAAGATTGGACGTGTAAAGTTCCATATTTAGACGGCAGGTACAGATGCATGTGTTTACAAATGTTAGCGCATTAGACTATTTACGTAGTCCAGTCAATTAGAAACGAACACCGGGCCAATTGCAGCCACATGTTTTCGGGTAATTATAAAGTAACGTAAGCAATTCTGAGATCTTATTCAAAACACCCGAGAGACGGTCGTTGAAATTGGTGTTCTCTTGCGCGTGACTAAACGAATGCAGTCATATCATTTTGGTGGATTTAAGATGTTAATGTTACAATTTGGAATTAGTTTTGCCGTTACCCATCGGTCTTGTAGGTGGTGATGCTCCACGCAGGACTAAGATACCTGTAGTACTAGTAGTGGTAGTGGTGGTGGTAGTAGAAATGGTAGTGGTAATATTAGTAGTAGTAGTAGGCTGAATCGTTCAGACTTAATCACATGGATATTTAAGTACTGAGACGAAGAGTAGATGTCTAGTAAGTACTGTGTGATTAATCAGTAAAACTGTAATTTTGACGATTGGGGCAGTTTGCAATGCACCTGCCTACTGAGCCGGCGGTCCTGGGTTTGAATCCCGACCAGGGAAAATATTTGTGTGATGAATGTTATCTATAGGTATATTACGTATATCGTCGTCTGCTACCCATAGTACAAGCTTTGTTTAGTTTGGGACTAGGTCGATTCGTGTAAGATTGTCACTTCTTAGTTATATTTAAATCCGTCAGTACGCTAAAATACTGACACTTTTGAGTAGTAAAAGCCACGGTATATTATAGATCTAAGACTAAAGTATTTACTGTACTTAACGCCTTCACCTCTGCCTTTATTAGCAGTAGATTTCCATCTTGGTCGTAACTTCCATAGTCTTACCACACCCATTCTAGTGGCTAGAGAAACTTAACTTACAAGACAAGCATTACTATCACCACAACTCACAAACAATAGGGTAAAACGTATAAAGAACCTCACAAAAACCTAAATCCTGTATAGACACTGGAACCCAACAATACACCCTATACGTGGCCATATTAGGTTCATATTGAAGTGAAGCGTTTCCGCAACGTTTGTGGTCGTAAGAGATTAGGGCTGCCATCTCTAAATTCGCCGAACCCGGACAAAGACTTTAAAAACCCGGACATTTGGTGAAAATCGCATTCTTCCCCCGGACGTGTCCGAAAATAATATTAGTAAAAAGACATATACGCACACATAGAAAGAGTCCCGGTTTTTCCCGGACACATTTAGAAATTCCGGGACGGCTCCCGGACAGCTCCCGGACGGACCCCGGACGGCCTCCAAATTAGGATAAATCCGGGAAAACCCGGACGGATGGTAGCCCTACACACGACCTCCTAGTTCGTGTCTTCTGTGCTATAATACCGTATGAAAATATTGGTACTTTGAGGAACCTCAATAGTTTGGCATAGATTTAAAAGCACTTTCAAACTATTGAGGTTCCTCAAAGTACCAATATTTTCTTTACCTATATATCTATTTAAACTTTAGATGGCCTTGTGAGATACTGATCATAATATTTAACACCAAATGCGCCCCGCGGTGTTGCTCGCTCATCCCACAAAAACACAACCTCTTTTTCAGGATAAAAGTAACATATGTGTTAATGTGTGATGTCAGCTACCTCCATACGATATTTTTTTTAATATGGGTCCATCTGTTTGAGGGTGAAGAAGCAACAAACACACAGCCTGGGAAATAACCAATCCGGCTGCGTATTTCTGAAGCCCAAAAGAAGCGCGTTTAAATCTGAAGAATATTATTGGTCCATTTTACTCATCTCCGCTCCACTCCGCTCCAGCCAAATGCTACCCATCCAAAAGATTTTACCTAAGTAAATCGTCAAGACAAGAGATAATTGATACGACAAACACTAGCCAAGGTTTGGGTGTGTGTTTGCCCTCTTTATTTGATTCGCAATTGCAAGAACTCACTTTCCACACTTGGGCACCAATTTTGGAGTTTACCCGCGATTAACCTCGATAATGTAACTTGAGCCGTTTGTAAGTTGAATTCGAAGGTGGAAATAAAATACAACAGCGACCTACCTCGAGGTGTTGTACGTACATAGATATGCATTGGTACTCGTCTATATTGTTGCAAAATTGTATAAAGAACTTTCAATGTAACAGGTTGGATATCACATTTCAAGAAAAATTATTCAGCGCAATGCGCAATTTCTTCGGTTTATACAATACTACGGCCACTGACAATATTTTTGTGCGGAATACAGCAAGAAAATTCAGATAAGGTATCTAATTACTCAAACTACACACAAGACCAACACATTTCTGGTAGAAAAGGCATCATATTTTAGACCACACTTCCCAATAATAAAGCTTTATTTCCACGTTGAACACCTGCAAATCAAGCCTTGGATAAATGACTCCAAATCAAAATCTAAATAAAAGCATTTGGGGTTCCTCGCTCCAATACCCGTGATGCGCTTATCCTGGGTGACGACGAGACGTCGGTATTCACCACCATCCCTAGGGATTTGTACACTATAGGTATATGTAGGTATGTGGCTGGCAATCTTACTAATACTTAAACTTTATCTATACTCTAGGCTAAACCCTATGGTACAACTTCGTCTGTGGCGTAAAAGCCGTTAGCAGATTGTACGGAGTTATGGATCGTGGTGGAGTCAGGAGAATGGAATGCTATACTGACCCAAAAACAAATGACAAGGACTTACCGATGCTGTGCCCGTTCTGCGGTTGCAGGCCTTCGCCAGCTTCGCTCTTTTCTCCAGGTTTTTGTAATTTAAACATTTTTTCTTTTTATCAAAACAGCGAAGCGACCAGTGTCCCCGCCATTCATAAATAAGTCAGTCTTATAGTTCAAACAAGTTTGTATACTAAACATCGTCATTATCAATCTCGAAGAATCTCAAATTCTTGAAGAATCTTCATTGGACATCAGCAGGAAAACATCCTTGGCGCAAACATCGACTTCGCTTGCAACTTACCTCCTTCTGTAGTTGTACTAGTCAACTTGAAAGTAATACTGACATAAAACCGTATCTTATCCTTTCTTCTAAGTTACAACCTTTTACTGCCGTGGTTGTGTTGTGTGAAATGCGATCCTGGATTGTTTAACGGCTGCCATTAACGGGATGCGTGGAACGAACGTACGACTTCATTTATTCCGTAAACCGATCCTTTGCTGTTACGGATGGGATAGCGTTAATGTTTGTCTTACGAGTATATTTAGCATTTTGTTCTATTGTATTTTAACGTACATATGCCTTTCAGATTATGGTACCTAATCAGATAATTATCAGGAACGACCTAATCTTATAAAAAAAGAAATAGAAGGTAAACGCCATGCATGGGAAATCAAAGAGGTGGATAGGGATAGATGGAGACAACTTCGTGCTACATCAGCTACACCGACAAGACTTTGACTCTGAAATGTATGATGATGACTAGTCAATACGACACTATTACTTTGTGACCCTGCTCAGATTATTTGCAACGCCGCCGAAGCTATGGAAAAATAGAACAGAAGAACATTAAAATCTGCTTAAAATATGAAACACATTAAGCTACAAAAGAATACACACTCCTTTTTAAAGTCAGAAACCTGAGTAAAGCCTGACTCTTCACGCGCCCCCGCCGCCTCAAAACAAAGGCGTTTAAAATTCCAAAAGGGGTATTGAGGAATTGAATTGAAACCGCGGGTTCATTTACAAAAATGTACATCAGTAATGAGGGGCCGCCATTCCGGTGTACGGGGCGCGGGGACATGTCACCTAGCGCCACCCACGGATTTCAGTGCAGGGCGGTTTGACCTTATTCATTGTTCTTTGTTAAACGAAAAGTTATTTATTTAGAACATTATAATTATACCGAGGGCGGTGAATTCGTAAATGTCCCAGATCGCAGGTGTTTATCTGAGAGTCAAATAAAATGGTTCCTTAGCATAAAAAAAATACAGATTCCGCATAGTATCCAGTTGCTTTATGATGCGTACAAACACACACACTAAACCAAACAGGAAAACCTGACCAAATAGTATTGATGAAACCTGTGGCGGATGGCGGATGGCGGATGGAGCATACGGATTCCGTGAATAGACGAAAGCTAACCTTGTTGTGGACGTAGATTTTAGTTTTTGAATTAAGAAAGACTAATTTAATTTATATTTTTTGAGAAAATAGAGTGCTCTTAATATAAAAGAACTCTATTTTCTCATAATAAAGCCAAAAATATCCACAGCGATTAAATACACTTAACATTGATTTCAGAAAAATAACGAAGAATTTAGCAGCATTGCGGTAAACAATAATTTGGAATTGGTTGTTGACACGTTGTACGGCAACCGACATTTTATAACGCATAAAGCCTGACCAGAAATATATGAGGATGCGCCATATTGCCAAATTTCACTGGAACTAATTTCTTAAGCTGAAAGCATATGAAATATGCAAAGGATAAAAGCGCAACATGTCAAGCTATAACCCTGCCGCAGAAGCATGTATGTCTGGAGGGTTACCGCTCCCTACAGCTAACAGTACAGACCTACTCATGCACCTCCGCGTCATCGCTGCGGGTGACAAATGTCGTGTCACACGTGATTTACGGCCGGTGACCGCGCGGGTGACGGCCGGATTGTCAAATTGTTATTTATTTCAATCCCTGATAGCACTGCGACACGGTGACGGAGGAAGCGGGGAGCGCAGCGGTAGCGGGAGCGGTTAGACTGCCGGTGACCGCGCGGGTGACGGACGGATTGTCAAATTGTTATTTGTTTCAATTCCGGATAGCGCTGCGACAAGGTGGTAGAGGAAGCGGGGAGCACAGCGGCAGCGGTGACGGCCCGGTTGTCAAATTAGCTACAAGATGGTGTCGAGGAGCGCAACGGGAGCGCGAGCGGTTAGACGGCCGATGATCGCGCGGGCCAGATTGATCTGATTCAGTTTTTCCATCAAGAAACCCTACATTACTTACCATAACCAAATCATTCAGTTTAAACTAATTTCATTAATTTAAGATCACAGGACCCAAAACTATTATTTTTATTTGATTATTTATTCCGACTAGTTTTTAAAATATAAAATAAATATGAAAGCAGCGTCACCAAAGACACGGTCCTCCACATGACGACACCTTGTGAAAAACACATAAAAATAACAGTGGTACAATTTCCATACTAAATCCGCCTTAGCAACAGCCGACTGTAAGATGTTCTGTGCTGCGACCAATTACTGGTCGCCTACGATCTTTTAGAATCAGGAACTTTTGATATCAATTTTTCAATCACATTATTGGGATATTTTCGAAAAATAAAAATGTGTTAATATCTCATTTTTTATACTTTTTTTGATAACATCGATAAAAAACCTGTTAAGAAACTAAATGTTGTGAATCGCTCCTCTCGTCACGCACCGCGCAGCGCGCACAAGTCAGCACTAATAAATAAATAATTAATAACAATAACGCGCATAACTCAATCAGGACAAGGGACTCATGCGCGGGTAGAGTTGATTTAACGATGAGATTCATATGTCTAATCTAATACGTGCTACTGTTGTAGGTGCCTGAGAAATAACGCACAACCTAAATAAGCATCAAGTGAAGCAATGAATATGATTTTCAGGAATAGCACATTACTGCAGACGCCGGGAAGGAAAGGCTTGCCGGGTGAGTAGGTATAGACGTATAGCGGATAGTGATACGAAGCTGGCAAAGGCCTTTTCACGGCTAATGCATGTATAGTGCTTTTTTCAAACATATGCAATAAAATGAAAAAAATACAGATGTTTAGCCTCTTTATGAACACAGACGCCAGACAGATGTTTAATAAAAATTTAGTTCCCAGCTTTGGCATTTTGTATGAAATTCATTTACAGTTCTCTCGAGTCGTTATGATTAGACGACATTTCATTGCATGTTTGAGGAAACATTTTTATTAAACGCTAAAAGAATTTGGATTATTGTTTTGAGATTATCTTTATGTATGTTAACACTTTATTGTACACAAAAACAGACATACATTAAAACAAAAGAAATACATGTACAAAGGCGAACTTATCCCTTTAAGGGATCTCTTCCAGTTAACAATTACAATTGTGTTTGAGTTTCTTATACTAGGTATACTTTATCTAACCCTACATAAACTAAATCGGCTCCCATCAGGCGATCCGCTTGCTCGCTTGCCCCCTATGACATAAAAAAGGTGAATTTACATACTTATAAATCGAATTGAAACATTTTATCTAAACCCAACACAGTTGCAGACATTACACCACGCTACAACAGTTGTCTGGGCCGGTAATCCACTTAGCCCGAACAAAAATGTACGAGTCGGAGAGACATAAATCAGGATTTAGCGGCCGCCACTGATCGATACTCGTACTATCTTAAAACAAAGATAGTACCTACAGTACATACAAGTAAAAGGCAGTACAAGATAGTGCATTTTGTATGTCATAGATAGGAAGCAAACGAGCAAACGGATCGCCTGGTGGAAAGCGATTACCGTCGCCCATGGACACCTGCCCCGATGCAACCTACTCTCCCACACACCAGAGGAGTCACAAGTGCGTGGCCGACCTTTCAGGTGGGAGTACTCTCTTTGTTGAGGGTTTGAAGGTCGTATAGGTCCGGAAATACCGCAAGCGACAATTCATTTTTATTTTCACATTAATCATTATTTCGTGCCTCAAGAGCACCTAGAGAAGTATTCCGAACTTCGTATCGAGTATGAGAGTTACGTGACAGCAGCCAAGGCACGCTATCCTTAGAAACAATACTATCACGGAAAGAAAGCTTCTTGCGAGACGAATAAAAAGATCTTATATATAAACCCACATAAGTAAATTATTTCTGGCTTTTCAGTTTATCTTTGAAGGCGTTTTTTTACCTAAAGTCAAGGACGAAGCAAATTGCGAAATAAGCAAATACATGTTATAATGAGCTGCAGAATTTGTGCAGCCCATAGTACGTTTGTAATTGCCTTTAAGTTAACACATTCCCGTGTCCATTTTCCAAGTGGCCTGCTGTTGGTGCGGCTATTTCCTGTACAAAGTAACAGTGATTCATCGGGGTCTGCCGTTCCTCAACCCTCCTTGCAATAGGGTTGTCAATAGTTTTTAAATATAATAATTCTAAGAGACAGTTGTTGAAATTAAAATCAAATACAATAAATAATTGTTTTCAATTAAAGTTCACACAATTTTAATTATTACAACAGAGGAACCCAAACTCTGATACGATGGAATGTCATAACAGAATTAAAAATTTGTGACGATACTGCAATTTTTTATTAGCCTGTGGGAGTCCCCTTGCTTGGCAAGGGCGCTCTCTCGATTAGATTTTCACAGGTCTCTGTTTATAAATTTATGAAACATGTAATGTCTCATTATTTTTAATGTCATGTCGGGTTATCCACAATCCCGAATTACCGGTGGTATTTCAATGTCTCTTTGTGCTTTGTTCTTTGTATCAATGGTGCAATAGGTTTCTTTTTTATACACTTTCCAAGCAGTTGTTTATCAAAGCATCTACATAAGTCACCCCGCAATCTCCCTCTGAGCCTGCCCCGTCTACGTCGCTAATTTTGAAACAACCACTTTTCACCGTTATGCTGGAACATCTTCTCAGGTGCATATGACAGACGTGGCCTGCCCAATCCCATTTCATTGTAGGTATACAACAATACTTTATATACGTTGGTGTGCACAACAAGAAAAATATTACATGAGAAATCTTAAATTAAACAATGGTAGACAATAGGCGGTCTTAGGTTATAGGTAATGTAGTTTATTAAAAAAAACTACTTTCCCCCAATATAAGTAAATAATAATAAAGTAAAATTATGTACCTACTTCCTTAGTCTAATTAATAATAATATGTATTTGTGTAGCATGTAAGCGTTTTGGTGTGTAACTGTGAGCTTGTGTGTGTAATTTAATAAACAATAAACAATAATAGTACACTCTATTTGTAAAATAACGAACTGTAGTGACAACCCTAGTGACATGAGCATTGGCGCCGGTTTAAACCAATGGTAAAGCAGAAAAACACGCAGTTCCCTACCGATAAAGCAATCAAATAGGTGATTCGTTTAATTTCGTTTTTATTTTTAATTATTGTATGGATGTTGATGTTCATTGCACATAAATTATTACAAAAAACATACGCACATGTGAAGCGCTACTCAGGCAAAAAAACTTTTAAGAAACGGATGAGTAAAACGAAAACATTATCGCTGCTAATTTAATATGTTTAGTTATGAATAAACAAGGTGAATCTGAATGGATTCTGGTAGGAACCTGTCCTGTGCAGTCTTTCTGATGGCAGGTCATTGTGGAGTCTCTGAGGCTGTGGTCCAGTAGTTTTTTTCAGGTTTCATTTCTGAAAGGCGGTAACTATCACATTTCACGAAATTAATATCGTGTCATAAGGCCCATAACCTAGTGTCCGAATGGTGTTAGTTTAATGATATGAATGGTGTAACATGAACCATACACAGAAAAGTGTCGAAATATAATCGTTAGCGTAGCATGTGTATGAAATATAAAATAAATAATATTGTCACAACAGTCCATAAGCGTCGATAACATAATAAATAATGCCTTAATGTAAAAATATCTAACAACATGGTCACCCGATATGGATGGCACAAGTAAAACAACATAAACAGTACTTTGCAACTAATGCATGTCTAGGTTTATTGTAGGATTTAAAGCTAGATAGGTAGGCGATTAGTTGCATCTGGAGCATTATTTGATTGACATATACGGCCACAATAAAGGCGATTTTTGCTACGTTGCATTAAATGACATTAACAAATGGTCGTTTAAAGTGAAATAAAGCTAAATTAGACACAAATTGGTGATATTTCGGACAGATTTAGCTCCTGCTTCTTTTCAAGCATCAATGGGTTGCTCTAATGTTAACAAGAAGGTTACAACCATGGGATCCACTATTATTACGATTCACACAAACAATCAATAAACTACAAGTGTTCTCAGGTGGCATAAGTTTCAGTCGTGATGTTCGTTATTGTAAAGTTAAAATACTGGATCATAAGATTTAGGCTGTTGTGTACATGCGCACCCGCAGCCACAACGTGTCGAAGTCGGGTGTCGATCGTATCGCGGGATCGATGCGCGCTACACGACTGCTTGATCCATCGATCAGTGGAACAGGTAGATGCGTGCAACAGCAAATCGGCTCAAATATAAAAAAAAAATATATTAAAGGTCAATCTTACATAAATCGACCTAGTCCCAAACTAAATTAAGCAATGCTTGTACTATGGGTACTATACAACGATATATATAATACTAGCTATGCCCCGCGGTGTTACCCGCTCATCCCTGGGAACACTAATTTTATTCGGGATGAAAAGCATCCTATGTCCTTTCCCGGGTCTCAAACTATCTCCATACCAAATTTCATCTAATTCGGTTCAGCGGTTTAAGTGTGAAGAGGTAACAGACAGACAGACAGACACTTTCGCATTTATAATATTAAAATTTAAATACACTTAGATATAATTTATTCCAACACAACAAACTTAAACACTCCTAGCAACTATGTTCAAAAAGCTAAAATTAAAATAAACTGAAACAAATTCAAAAATTGCTTCCTTGCAGCATGGTAGCGAAAATGCTGACAGCATTTTCTCGCTGAACAGCTATGCTGATCCGTTGTGCGAGGAAGCGGCCAGCTCTTCGGTTCCCAGAGACCACTCGGAACCGAAGAGCTGACCGCTGGAAGCCTTTAAATACATATAAAGATAATAAATATCATGACCCAGGAATATATATTTGCGTTATCACACCCTGCTCTTGCCGGGATTCGAACTCAGGACCGCCGGCAGCCAGGCAGCTGCACTACAAACTACGCCAACTGCGTTTTCAATATTGCTGGAACATTACTAGCAATTACGTAATTAATACCCATCTTGCTTTTATGGTAATGTCTGCAAGTCGACGTCCAAGATTTGATTGTCTTGAGTATTGCTCATAAACGGAAAATGTAGACAGATGTGATATAAAAGAAATGTAAATGTATCATGTATGTAGCTGTGGCGGAATAGTACTGCGAATGTTACATACTTCCAATGACATTTAGTACCTGTCTGATGACAAGTTTTCAGTGAATAGAGATTGATAATTCTTACTCTACCTTACTCGCATCAATTTTTAGCCGCACTCGTATATTTCTCATTCTCATCTCAATTTTATCTCAATTCCGTAATTTCTGTTCTTATTGAAATACATAAACTTTATATTAAACTTACACCACAAGTTTCACAAGTTTAATGACAAATAAAATATCATCACTTGTCCATATTTTTAAATTCATCTACCGTGAAACATGCCAACTTTGCCCGCTTTTTTCGTAAAAACCCGAATTTCTCTAAATTTTTCTATGACGGGATAAAGTTTTTTTTTGTCTAACGCATCCATCGTATTCATATGCATGCGTTTATTACGAGAAACAATTTTTAAATCTACATTTAACCATTTTTTTTATCAATTTTCACCTCGGGTAAAGTTATCTAAGCTTTTGCAAACATTGCCCAAATCGATTATTTTCGTAACTATAGCCCCTACAACGTTAAGATAAGGATCAGTATAAAATCTGGGGTAATAATGGCGTTCTACTTAATATCTTGGTCTTAACTGTACACACACGTATGCAATATGGGTGGGCAATGTTACATAGGTATTTTGTTTTTCTCCATACAAGCCGAATCAAGAAGTTTGAAATTGTCAGGGTTGTCACTTTTGGTTGAGTAAACCATTTTTACCAATACCATTATCAAAATGAAAAATATATGCTTAATATTCGATACTAATAGTTTGGCGCTTATTTTTTTACTTCATCACGTTAGAATAATCTAAATAAAAATTGTCATAATTGAATATTCTATGTTTTTTTTGTTTTATGGACATGACATGACATGACATGCAGCTAATGCTAAAAGTACAACGGCTTAATTGAAATATAATTTACCTTACCTTAAATACATAACCCTCCTTTATTTACGCAGTCAGGTAAAATTACGACAAGGTGACAACCCTAACCCTTTTTTTAGTCTGGGCAATGTTGGCATTCATAGGTTAGCAAGTTACTAGATAACATTGCCCACCATCATAACTCCGGTTTTAATAAGTATTTGTAGTTCAAACTACAATAAAAATGATCTACAGTTCTTATTTTATAACAAGCAATAAGATACATTCACCTGAGGCTTCCCCATTCTGTAAAAAATACACCAGAACTTCACCTAGAATTGGCCCGCCAAATCACGCACCTTATTCGACTAGTCCCAACACGTTACGGAATGAAGTTGCGCGCAAATGTGACTCCCAGTGATACCACAGATATAATCTATTTTCCACTAAAAATAGTAGTGTTGCCATAATCATCTTGAAATTGTCTACAGTAACTTTTCTTTTTTTAAGTAGCGTTTTGGGCAATGTTCCCTGTGGAGGCAAAGTTGGCGTATTTCACGGTACGTTTATTGCTTAATTTTTCATCCCAATCGCACTCATAAACCTGCAACAACGATAAAATGAACTATTATCCACCCATTACTGTTCTCATTCGTGACTTCCCGACTACCACCACAAAATGGCCGCAATGTATTCCAAATCCAAGTTGAGTCCGGAACACTCAACGTTTTTGTTTCGAGGTCAGCTTTTTTGGTCAATATCTCGTAAAGCAAATACGGCCAATACGGGTCTATTCTCGAAAACGAACCTTAATTTTTAGTCAATACTGTTATTGTTAAGTGTATCGTCGTGGCAGAAGCAATGTATGGGAACATTAGTCCGTGGGCCGTCGTCATATATCAGCTGATACCATCGCTTGACAGTTGGTTTGTTTATTAATATTTTTATGGAGGCCCTGTGACAGCGAGCGGAATGTCGATGTTTTTATCGTTATTCGGTTACCAATTTTTAATTTTTGTCGTGTATTAATTTAAAGGTTACATGATGTGGTTAATTGACCTCCCAGAGACAAGTTTTTTTCTTGGGATACCTGAATGCCCCGTGAATGTAAACTGGTGATTCAATATGCTCAAGGACAACGAAAACACTAGATTATAAATATTATAATTATATATTTTGGATTTTAAATGATGGTGTATTTTTAAGTTCGTTCAACATCAAAAGCAGCGGACAATTTTACTACTGGTCCATGTGAAATTACACACTAAAATGTACTTATCAGATTTCAGAACTCTACATTTTAGAAATATGTTGTGTAAACTAAAAATGGGGTAAGGCCATATGAAGAACAAGGTATAATCTTGGGCAACCGAGTAATTTTTATAGGACTGTAAGTTAAAGGGAACTCAAAACCCTTCTCTTCGAATGGTGTTCGATTGGCCGCCGCCGCGACTAATCAGCTATCTTGATGATGAATCGAGAACCGATTCGAAACATGTTGAGCGATTTTCGACTTCGACGACGTGAGTAAACCCGTTTCGTATGTGCCTTAATATCTCTGACTCACGGGAGATTTCACTGCAAAATTCGCAAACATTTCTAAAAGTTAAAGACGCCAAAACATTTTGAAATGTATTTTTTTTTCATATTATTACAAATATATTGATAATTTTAACCAAAGTTCTATTAGAACTTAAATCTACTCTCAACTCTAATTTAAATTAAATTTAAATTATTTTTTTCTCGAAGTTCTGGATAGTAACATAGCTATTTCATGCTTTCATTGAGAGCAGTCGAAAATAAGATAAATCTGATGAACCAGATTTCTGAAAAATTATCAATGAATAATTCAAACTGTAGGTTTCAAATATACATATACCAATAAATATCAATAACCCTGTTCTAAGTACCTAGTAACATTAATTATATTTTAAGAAACATGTCTCATCATAGAGAAATGTCTAAAACTTTCACCATTTTTGTACGGATAAGGAGCCTTAACCCGTACAAATACTAGGAAAGTATAAGAACGGATCGACGGCCCCCGGCTTGCTAAGTTAGGGTTGCCAACTCGCTACCTAACTGCCTATAGGATGGCTAGAATATTTAAAACCACTCCAGGAAAGTTTGGCCCATTGAAAACCTTTCTATTTAATTTCCAATGTTGTCCAAAAGTAATAAGTTCGAGGGTCGTTTTATTAGTTTCATAGCTCGAGTTGAGTAGCGTAAAGTAATTTTAAGCACCATTGAGATCCATTTAGACAATCTAGAATTAATCATTGAGATCGTATTATACCTCGTACAAGGGAGCTAATTTTATGCGGTTTCTATCTGTGAACGTATTGAAATGGTTCTAGGTTCGAGTCGAACCTAGAACCAGTTCGACTAGGATGCACAAAATTTATTGTGATGATTTCTAATATATATGTTCCCGGGTAAAGAATCATCTCAGCTTAGAGACGACCGCTGCTGTCTTACGCTTATTACGTTTATCGGCTTCCGAAATAATAAAATCGTGATAAGCTAATCCAAAAAGTGTTTTTAAACATTACAGAAAGTTATCTTTTTGTCGTCACAAAAGCTGCTAGAGAACTGTAATTATTGCTTGTTTGTGTAAAACGACGCAACCGGCCGTGGGTTAATTTTCTGAACAAAATTGCCGTGCTGCTAAGCGCAAAAGCGGTATTTCAATATGAGACGATAGATAGAATATTCTTTATTGCACACCTCAACAAGACAGACATACAAACACAGATAAAACATGGCAAAACGATAGAGGTAAACAAACGGTAGATAATGGTAGAGAATGCTTTATTGCATTAAATCCACCATTTTTACTTTTACTTTTGTATTTTGTGCAATAAAAGTTTAAATAAAGGGCGATCATACCTTACCTCACCTTAGATACCGCTTTTGCACGGCAGAAAAGGAAACTGTGGCCCGGACTCTGGCGTTCGGCTGTTAGAGTCAAATCACGCAAACTCTTCCAAGCAAATTAACTGTCAAACCATACAACGCCAGTCAGTTTGAATTGTTTGACCGTTCATTTTCTTGATAGTGCGGTGCGGTTTAGTGCGCATTGGCGTATTTAGAGGAGTGACCGGGTGGGCCGTGTCCACCTCAATATGGTCTAGTGCCCACCCCAGGATTTTGGGTAGGTAACCCGTAGAAATTCATGACATCAACTCCTAGGCCAGGGCCGGGCCCCACCCAGGCCCCGCCTGAAAAATAATCTTAGATACGCCAAGGCCATATAATTTACCGTCATTGGCAACCCTACCGAATTCCAGACGTATGTAAGTTGAAAACTAATTAGATTCTGGCTCACCTATTGCCTCGGCCAACTCAGGCAGCCGGGCACCTAACGAGCGGCCCCGCTTCTCACAAAACGACAGTTTTCCATACCAATCCCATCACACGTACACCCTTTTTGAGTTGAGATCGGAAAAGGCCAGACGTCTAATTAAGGTACACTTAGCTAAATTAGATCGCCGAATAAGCCAGCGTTAAACTCCTTAAGTATGAAATTTTATGAAAACGCGGAGTTAATTCATATCCTCGTATGCTTTTTTCGGAAAAAAATGCAGCCGTCAGTTTTTTAACGTACGCCATAAAGAGTTGAAGTTTTTATTTACAATAATAAAATAGTCTCGTTTTTTATCTGGTTTCAAATCAAGACTATGTGTAAAAACGCTTAGTCTCATATATTATTCTTCGGTTTCCGCGACTGTCACACATTTAAATAAAACAATTTAAACGAATTATAACGCGTATCTGGCTAGGCCGTAGGAGCATAAAACCTTCCAAATAGGCTTCGCGATTTCCTTGCCTCGTCTAATGCGAACGCTATAAATTGGCATACTATAAAATATGCCAAGTAACATTTACGGCGACAAAACCGGTTGCAGCGTGGCGACAATGTAACCCCAGCTCCACACTATCACGAAGTTGACCGAGGCGAACTTGGCCGAAGTATAGTCGTTATCAAAAAACATACATAGTTAAGGGCTTAATAACGCGTCTTTTGTGTTACTCATACAAAAGATAAGATATGGGTAACTATCGTTACACAAAGGGATCAATTAAGTTTTGATTTAATTACAGCCCTTAACTATGTACATGAGTTTCTGCAGCGAAGTGTCCCTCCCTGTCATACTCGCCCAAGCTCGGTCAAGTTCGCGAGTAGTGTGGAGCCGAGATAAGACTAAAAACCATGAGCTCAATTCGACGTTTCAATGACACGTGTCCAACTTATCGCCACTATATCTACTTTAGCGATGTGTTACGCATCTCATCTCGTTCTTGCGCCTTCTCCTCGTCAGCCTGGTGCGACACGACGTTCACTTTCTCCTTTATTTGATCCATGTAAGCCCTCCTTGGTTCCTCTCTTTCTCCACCCTTCTATCTTTCCTTCTATAAAAGTCTTTAGATATTCTATTTCTTGAGATTAATGATGTATTTGTTATAGCCGTAAAATACATATTGGCAAGTCATATCGCTAAGTTCAAATGATACGCGAGCCATATGATTTAGTTAAAATGTTGCCTTGTCGACTTGACGCATAAGTTTTTATAAAAAAAACTGAGGCACGCTTTGACTATAGATTCTCCCACACATGTTAATTATTCAAGACCGCTTAAATAAGATGAGTTTATCTTGTGTTGTTTAGGAGTTCCAACGGCCAGCTTCCGTCTACATCATCAGATCAGCTCCAATATACCAAATTATTGTATTGTAAAGTGAACATTGCATTGCAGTGCATTGTTGTGTTCCGGTGTGGGGGTAAGATAGCCGGTGAAATTACTAGCATAGAGGCATTCTATCTTCGTCCTCCGGGTAGGCAAGCACTTGTGACTCCTCTGGTGTTGCAGGTGTTTATGGGCGACGGTAATCGCTTTCCATCAGGCGATACGTTTGCTCGTTTTCCCCCTACGGCTTAAAAAAAAAAGAAAAAAAACTAAATATTTATTTAATTATTAGGTTTGCCAACGGCTACAATACTGTACCTGCAATATACATTTAAATAATAACAGCAAACAAATGAACAAAAACAAAAAAAACTTAAATTCAAGTAAAGCTCACAAAAATGGTATTAGAAATAAACACAGTCCGTTACATCAGTACTGCGATAAAGTCGAAATATTCCTAAATTGGGCATATCTTAGTGCCACGTTGAATTAGGAACCAATAGATTGTAGTATGCAGATCCTCAGCTGAGGCAAGTTAAGCACTATAGCATAAACTTGGACTTTTCCTAGTGATATATAGCTAAAAGATAAGTCACTTACAACACGCCGTACGAGGCTGAATTTCCATACAAACCTCCTCGTTCTAACGTGTGTGGTATGTTCCGTTACATAGCTCAACGAAGCTACTGTTTTACTGCAACAATGTTGTATGTAAACACATTATTGTACAGCCACAGCTAAATCCCTCTGCCACACTAACATGTATGTCAGCACCTTCACATTTCTCTGCGGCTAACTGTACATACAATACAAACATTGAGTTCCAAAAGATCTCAAAAGAAAGAAGAAGACAAAGTTGCCAGGACAGGGTACTCCATATGAATTTGAAACATGTCGGGCCATTCCTGACAATTTCCCGTGAGTGTAAACCGCTAAATGCAATAATTTAATATATCTCACGACAGTTTTAATAAAATTATATGCAGTGATATAAAAAATACACCACTCAAAATAAGTTTAATTCAGCTATTTAGCCAGCTATTTACAAAAAAATTACTTCCCGGCCTAGGTCTTAAATTTTGTATGAAATTCCTTTAAAGTTCTCTCGAGTTGTTCCGCCCGAAACGTGGTATTTCGAAGCCTGTTATAACGCACGTTATAACGACATTTCATTATGTTTGAGAAAAATCTTTCCCAGGCTCTCCGGTCCAAACGTGCCCGTCTACCACAACTATACCAAAGAATATATATACCATTTTAAAATCTGCATAACATGCTTAACTTATTGACGTTATTTGTTTGTTTCGTTTCAAATAAAAAAAAACATGGCAAATGGTCAAAGTTGAAAGTCGTGTTTTTGTGACAAATTAAATCAAGATTAATCAAGTTTTCTTCAGCATTTTACAATAGTTACTGACAAAATAACACTACACTTCTGAATTAGCTATTCATGATTTGATACACACAAAAAACTGTCATTAAGAGCTTTCCGTGTCGATGCTGGTACTAAAAATGTAAAAACAATGGGGAAAATTCTCATTTTTTTTTATTTCGCTAATAACTCGAAAACCGTGCAACTTTTACTGAGTTCATGTTAGGTTGGTTGGGTTTCTCTTGAGCTGACCTACCTCCAGTGTCACTGTGACGTGGTACATCTGGGACCCCCTGTATAAGAAAGTTGTCAGAAATATTGGTCAAAATTCGTCTCTAAGCCTTAGAGTCTAAGGCTGTCTGTTCTCTGAAGCGGAGCGGAGAAAATACACCAATCAGACAGCGTTTTTTTGAAGCCCAAAAGAAGAGCATTTAAATCTTAGGAATGTGATTGGTAAACTTTTCACAGCTAGTAGCCCCAGAGGATAGGCAGCATGATTAAACTCCTAGTTTTCCCAATTAGGCAAACTTCACGATATTATTTATTAACTTGCAGGTTTCCTGACAAGTTGCCGAGTAAATACCGCAGTTTATCGCGCTTATAATATAAGCCTTCTGCCGATCGCGATTAGATCAACCGATCGGAACTAATCCCGGCGGCGACGCACACGTCCGTAGCCTGCGGTTGTCAACACTTTTAGTGAACCTCCTTATAGCCCAAAAAGGTTTTTTTTCAGCCTATGCCATATTGCTACGACCAATATTTGACGTTGAAAGACAGTGAATGTCACTGATGTAGACAATGAGGAAACAGGACTAAGGACTTCCGGTTCGTGACTTAAGATGGCCGCATGCGTTTCAGTTTCGCTCTTCATTATTTATTCATTTTTGTTGTTCAATGTGTAGTATTGATAGCGTATTGTGCAGTGATCTATCGTATGAGTGAATAGCTAATGAAGAATTCAACTTGAAGCGTTCATAGCCCTTCCTGGGTCAAGGCCCGATAGTCCGTGTGGTTTTTTGTAAATCGCTATCACTTTACAAAAAGCTCAAGTCACCGTACAACGTTCTTACAACCTTGACATTGGCAAAATTGTTCCAATGGACAGACGCCATTTTTTTTTATATAAAAAATAGAATAGAAACAGGACTAAATATTCCGAAATTTTCAAATATTTTTTTCATAATAAAGCCAAAACTATCCAGTAGGTATCCAGTGATGAAAAACAAGTTTTTTTTTTCAATAGGATTGTGTATTTATTTCGGAAGAAGAACGAAGGATTGAATTTGAATTTTGGTTGATGACAAATCCTTAACAAATCGCTGACGCAAATATATGACGTATGCTGCGTATGCACATTATTGCCATATGAAAGCGGTTTGTTTGTAGTGCCACGCCACTATCCCTGACCGACACTTGTTAGGTTATACAGCCGTACCTTGATACGCGCCGAGAGTAGAAGAGAAAGATTCAACACAACAACATACAAAGAAAGTGTTTTTTTGCTCGATATTGGTACGGAACCCTTCGTGCGCGAGTCCGACTCGCACTTGGCCACTTTATTATTCTTTTCTTTATTTTTATTTTTATTTTCTTTTATTGTTTATATTTATGTGCTTTATTTAATGTAGCTGTGTTTTATTTAATGTAGCTGTGTTTTATTTTTGGTACGCTAATAATAATATTGTATTATTTCGGCAGACCCCTTCGAGCCCCGAGCCTACGGCCCGCTCCGCAAAGCACACTTTGAGAACAGCTACCACAGGCATAATCACACCCAAAGCACCCACCCAAAATTAAACTCTAAGCCTACAAAAATAAAACTCATAATCCCTTCTTAATCACTAGTTTACATTTAACTACAGCACAATGGAAAACAAGCTATATCCATCCTTGTTAAGGTCGGGTTTAGTTGGAATGTCGATTTTAAGTAATTAAATACAGAGTGTTGACACGATGTCTAGAAGTTAGGGCATAGATTCACGGCACGATACGACTGCGATACGATCTCACAAGTGAAAGGGATACTTTAATGGCTCCCTGATTTTGATTGTATTTTATGTGAATTGTCTAGATGTGTTAGATAAAGTAAATATTCATTTGTCGATGGCGCTTGGAGATAGTCGCCTGGTTTAATGCTAAGCTCTACGGAATTTCTATTTACTAACTCCGTTATTTGAGTTCGTGGCGCGTTAAATAAACCTACCGCTAGAGTTAGACCACGCTAACTCTTAATTAATAATTGCCCCGGCCGGGATTCGAACCCAGGACCGCCGGCTCAGTAGACAGGTGTCTACAAACTGCACCAACCGCGTGTTCAAAATTTCGCGCCAGCCATATCGCCATCTTATGCTAAACTAATTTAGTACTTCACCCGGTCTGATTAATGTGCAGCTTCCTTGTTAATCAGACGCCAACTTAATTAGAACACCCGTAAAACGTTAATTTATGAACTCAGAGTAATAACTCTGGAACATTTTGAATGTTGGTTATTAAAGGAAATAGTCAACATCCTTATTGGGTGAAAGCAATATACAACCATAAACAATTCCTATATCTAATATATATGCAATCATAAACCAGATACGTAACAAGGATCGAAGATTTATTAGCTAAGCATTGACACAAATTTATTGTTCCTGTACCATGAATTCAACTATGCATTTTAGTTAAAGCTTAGTAAGCTTTGGTCCCTGGACAAGATGGACTGAGGATCTGGCTCAACCCTGGAGACATTCACTCGTCACATGAGCTCGTCTAGCAAAAACTGTGCTACGCGAATCTTGGCGCTCGACATAGCGTCACCTGTCACTTTCTCACAGTACCGCATAGAAAGAGATAGGTAATGTCACAGTTGTGCTGGAGGGGCTGGACCGTCTGTATTGCGTTATACTTGTTAGGTACCATCAATAACCTAAATTTAAAATTTCAAAACCCCAAGCAACCAAACATAGGCAAAAACCATCTCACTTTTCTTCTTGAAGGCTTTCGTTTAAAAAAACGCATTTAAGTTGGACCATCCGCTTGGGACCTACGATGACACAGACAGACACACAGAAACACGTGTTAATCTTATTATCTTATTACAGCTCTCTTTTTGTCGGGGGTTAAAAACAGACTGAACTGCTATGATCAATTTTATACTGCACCTCTATTCAGTTGTCTATGACACGCGACTCTTTCTCGCGCGTGATATCTATCTCTTTCTACCCAGTACTGTGAGAGAGTGACGCGTGACGTTAAGAGTCGGTTCCGATGCTGCTCCAAACGGAGTAGCATGTCTGGCACCAGCAGTGTAAAGGGTCCGTAGGATCCGCAAGCTTACCATGGGAAAAAACGTTAAGAATCGAGAAGTATAGCGCAGTTGTGTTAGACGGGCTGAAACCTAGTGTGCCATGTCAAGTACATACGATATGCAAACCTGTTTTAGCCAGTTAGTGCGTATCATTAACCTCCTTTAACAGTAGAGTACAAAAACAAATGCTATCGCCCAGTGCCTGACCTGCGATAACACTAGAATAAGACGCTTGTATTGAGCTAGACTTACGATACGGCCGTCGCCAGGAGATAAAATAATCGTACTATTTATAACCCGGCCAATCTAAGTTGCACCTTGTCTGTATGCAACGAGATAGATACTAGGTGCTCACTAGAAATAAACCGGTAGTACGAGTATTTACGATTATACTATTTTACCAGAGACAGGAAGCAATGTCGATAAGTTCTTGTACCTGTGTTATTAACCGCATTATAAATAATACCTATTATATACTTGCATATCAGTATATATTATTGTAGGTATGTGCAAAACCACTATTGTCAAATGAATAACTGTCGAAATACCTCTGGCCAAAACAGCTTCAAGTGAAAGTCATTAAAAATAATTGGGCAAGTGCGAGTCCGACTCGCGCATGAAGGGTTCCGTACCTATACATATTGTTACGAGCGTGGGGTTCGTATTTGATAGAAAAGCACAAATTAATCCACAAATGAAAACACACTTTATTACCAAAAAATAACGCACTTACAATTCACACGAACTGTACTTAAAATCTACTAATTAACACAAACACACTATTACACAAATTACGCACTCACTATTCACACGAACTGTACTTAAAGCGCACTGATCACTTGAGTCTTTCTCTCCGATTATCCTTTACTCGCACTGTATCGCAGTTAAATGTAACTCACTCGCGCAAACTGCTTACGCCTTTTATATCCCGCGGGGCCCGCTTTCTCGACGCATTGTCCGCACATATCGCGAATATTCTAGTAAAGTCCAGCGTGAGGGCCGAGAACATTCGAGGCCATATATGTCTCTCTCTAATGGTGCACTCTCTGTCACTCCCTTCTCGAATGTTCCGAGTATAGCTATTTCTTTCTAGTAGTCCTATCTCTGTCACACACTTCTCGAATGTTCTGAGCATAGCTATCTCTTTCTACTAGTGCTATCTCTGTCACTCCTACTGGAAATTTCGCCATATAATGATTTGTGCTTCAGAGGCCCATACGGTGTCCTGAAAACGCCTGAAAACGGGTTTTCAGGTTATGGCGTCATCTGATAGAGGGTGCCCTGAAACGGACTGAAAACATGTTTCAGGCGCCTGAAAACGACGGCAACTTGGGTGAAATTTCGATCTTTAGATATGTGATAGAGCAACTTCTGAAACAGCCTGAAATGACTTTTCAGCCTGCTGAAAACGCCTCTAAAGCACTGAAATTGACGTTCAAAGTTTTTGACCTAACCTACCGGCGTAACAATATATATAATCTATAACAAGTCTGTTGTATGGGAGCCCCCCTTAATTATTGATTTTATTTTGTTTTTAGTATTTGTTGTTATAGCGGCAATAGAAATACATCATCTGTGAAAATTTCAACTGTCTAGCTATCACCGTTCTTGAGATACAGCCTGGTGACAGACGGACGGACGGACGGACGGACAGCGAAGTCTCAGTAATAGGGTCCCGTTTTTACCCTTTGGGTACGGAACCCTAAAAAGCAACAACAAGATGTTTTGTATAGAACACGCAACAGAAACGAGTCAAATGTAAACATAGAGCTATACTTACTTACCTTAGAGACCTTAAAAACCGGCCAAGAACATGTCGGGCCACGCTCAGTGTAGGGTTCCGTAGTTGCCCATCCTTCACAATAGCCTAAAATTATGAGAAAGATTTAAATTGCGAGAAAGATATCAAGCTCTATAAAAAGGTCGTAAACGCCAAAGTATCAGTAATTACTTATTACCTTCTGGAAGTTATCGATTATATGCACCAGATTAAGCGAAATGTTTTAATACAGTATGGCTCTTAACTAATATGTGCGACGTTCGAAGTATAAGGACACCGCGCGGCACTTACGTCATTTAAAAAAAATATGAATTTTTGCGATAACTCAAAAACGGCTCGACCGATTTTATTCAATAAAATTTTCATTGAAAGTACTTATAAGGCCTCATTTACATGAATTTTCCCATATTTTTTGACCCGTGGTTGAAAAGTTAGAGGAAGGGACACATTTTTTTTTATTTTCGGAGCGAATATTTACAAAACTGCTAACTTTATTAAAAAATAATGTTAAAAGACCCCGATTTATTTTAAAATACCTATTCAACGACACCCCCACACTAGTGTTGGAACGAAAAAAAAAACACCCGCACTTTAGGTGTACGGGAGGTACCCGAAAAAAAGTTTTTATTTTAGTTTTTATTTTACCGTTTTGTTGGCGTGATACATACACATACTCATACCAAATTTCAGCTTTCTAGTACTAATTATCACGGAGTTAAGACAGACAGACAGACAGACGGACAGACGGACATGGCGAAACTATAAGGGTTCCTCGTTGACTACGGAACCCTAAAAATGACCCTTTGAGTGTAAGGCAATATTTAACTTATTAGTAGGATTTAGTAGTATTTAAAACTATCTTTAGAAACATAATAAGTTTGTACGTTAAAGCGTTTTAATCAACTCTTAATTCATCGAGACATCTGAGACACTGTTTCAATCGTCCCCGACAGCCCGTAATCAAAATCCCTCTAAGTGGCTAAAATCGCTCAATACCCGTTCATTACTCGAGCGTTACTTCGCACTCCACGATCGTCCATTCAAACTTAACCGTTTAACAGTTAAACTTCGACAATTAAGTCATTAATCTAGAAATTCTGCGGAGCGTTGGTCACGGGCGGCCATTTCGAGACGACGCCATTTTATGCTCAAAGAAAGATGGCGGCGAAACGTGCACGTGCAGACGAGTTTCCTGAAGCGATGTTTACTAATAATTTACCCGCTTTGAATCGACATACGCAAACAGCATTAAGTTAACATAATTTGTGGCTCGTTTGATTCGTTTTGCATTTCATTTCGTGTTTATACGGTTAAATTTCCTACGATTATGTTTATTTCGCTTGTATTTTCGGCGCGGATATAAGAGGAAACGGTTGTTTCCTAACGCACTTGTAAGGTTCATGGGTAGCATAAGCCGTATAATTTATTGGTCATTTTGCAAACGTGACATACGACTCCACGTGAACTGAGTGGTTTCAAATTTAACTGCATATTTAACAAATAAATCAAGCTTTTAATTCTCCAATTTTATATGCCTCGTAAACGTCCGTAAACTTTAATAATAGAAATTTGCAGAGGAAGTGTCCCGCGCGGCCCTTCCGAACTAAATAAGTATAAATGCGTTTCGTTGGTTCGTGTGAATTGATATTTATGATCGAAAAAATGGCGTCCCGCTGCGGCAGCTGCTGCAACAAAAACGTATTTATATTCCTTTTGAAATGCAACACTCTTGAGGCTAAATTGAAATAAAGACACCTCAAAATATTTCTATTCATTACCATTTATTCCAGTGGGTAGGTAGGTACGGCGCAACTTAATAAGGTTGAATCTGCAAGTCCAGTCTCTGGATTCGTGACAAAACCGCCCACGGTCAGTCGAGTCTCGTCGACTTTTTATGAATCTTAAGACGCCTAATTAATATGTCTTCTTGTTTGTTTCAGATAGCGCTCATCTCTTTTTCGCAAGTAATTAGAATGTAAGTATTCCTTTTACATCTGCAGAAGAATCAGGGTAGTATAGGAAAGCCTGGAGTGGCCCCTGACTAAATGGACAGATGACCTCGTAAGGTAGCGGAAAGACAATGGATGCGGTTTGCAAGGGATCGCACATTGTGGCGTGATATGGGATATGGGGGATTTTCAGCAGTGGACGTCTGTGGCTGAAAGATAGATAGACACATAAAGACCATTGAGATACACTGTTTAGTTCTCATTATCATTGTTTCATTTACACTAATGATTAAAATAACCTCCAGACGCCATTAGGCGTCATGTTGATTGGTATTTTAATCATTAATTACTTTATACAGGTTGAGTCGCTTCTGGGAACGAATTGGTACAAATTAATATCTGCACCGGCGGAGTAATTTGTATGCAAATTAATTCAGGCAAAACTAATAGGTAGTAGCGGTACTGAATGTTCTCGATTATAACTCGGTTGAATTCTGGAACGAAGAACGTTGTAAAAATGTTTCAGGGAAATATTGTTCCTTTTTCGTTATTGGCCTTCTTCGGAATCCTATTGAAAAATACGAAATAGTATTAATGTCAGGTTTAGTGACGATAATATTACTGAATGATTCGCTAGACAATTACCTAATCCTAAAAACTAAAATAGCACACCGCCCTCGTTTTAATACGAGTAGATATAATCTCTCAAGTAAGTACGAAATAGTAGATTGTACAACAAGTGCATAAAACGCACCATTTTATACGAGACGTCTATCCATCCGAGCGAGCGAGCGAGGATGAATATAAAGTCGAGTGTAAAATGCGTTTTATGGACGAGTTGCACACTCTACTTTTCACTTCGATTGCGAGAAAATTAAACTTCATCGTGTAAATTTTATACTTAAAAACAAATTAAATTAAAATTTAAAAACATTTAGTTTTTTATATCTACGATAAATTATTGTTGTA